>OU898279.1:104202486-105402486 GCA_918026665.1 Diabrotica balteata | reverse complement strand
ATTCCAGCACTATTTGGTCTCCTTTATAAAAATGTCATATTGAAAGTATTGAGAAAGTTCAGAAAAAATTTTTGCGCTTTGTAGGCTATAAATTAGGGATTTCTTCAGAAGATATAGTGTATTGTGACATTTTAAAATTACTTAATGTACCAACATTAGAAAATCGTCGTTTAATGCTAGATTTGTTTTTTTTTCAAGATTGTAATGATAGATTCGCCTCAAATTTTGAAGAGAATAGGTCTTAGAGATCCTCAATGGTGCACAAGATCCAAGGACGTTTTTCACTTAGAATTCCAACAAAAAAACTATTGTCTAAATAGACCTATAAGACGAATGTGTCAATCTGGAAATGGTTTAGATGTAGACTTTTTTCTAGCTCTCTGAATAGTTTTCGAAAAAACTGAAAAAATCTCATTAAAATACAATGTAGGCTGTCACTGTAAACTGTCATTTAGGTATTTATTCTATTTATTTGTCTTTGTAAATTGTAAGTAATTATTATTGAATTCTAAAACTGTTAATATGATATGATTTATTTAATGATTGTAATTATTGTAATTGGTATAACCGTAAATAAACTATTTATTATTTATTTATTTATTTATTTATTTATTTTGCATTTCGAATCCTCCGGGCTGAACCTTTCCCTTTACTATATTAAGTATACGACATTTATCTAACCCAAAGTGTATACTGATATCATTTGAAAAAGTTTCTACAGTTTTTAGCATTTGATCCAAGTGATTTCGAGTGGAAGCCATTAGTTTCAAATCATCCATATACAACAGATGATTAAGCTTCGCCACTACAGTATTGTTGTTTTTAATGCTAAAACCTGAGTCAGTGGAGTTCAATTGCTGGGATAGTGGCTTCATCGCTAGACAGAACCGACGTTGATGATCACCACTGCGAAGTCTTCTCGATCTTTTGCAGCATGGAATAATTGTTCTGCATTTGATATCTGAATCCATTCACTAATGTTTTTTAACCAAGAAACTTGTTTTCTTGGTTAAACTTGGTTTACTATATTTCCCAGATAAGACATTTATTTTACGATAGACTATGTTGGATAATTGGTCTGTAGGAGGAGAGAGTCATGGTCGGGATCAGTTTGAGAGACATTTTTTGGAACACCGACATTCGTGACAGAACAAGAATATCGTGGAACGTATATTTAGGCTCAAGTGACAATGGGTCAGGCATACTGCTCTAGATACTTCTAAAATTGGAAGTAGATAATGACAAACTATGGACGGGCGGGCCACAGAAGAGGTAGACGGAAGATATCAAACAAATTGTGGGCAAGGACATTGAAAACAAATGAGAGAAGCCTATGTCCAGCACTATATTAACATCATCCTCTCAAAGATACACCAAAAATTAAGGTCTATGATCTAAAAATCCTATTTCTATTGTATATGGTTCAGATAAACTGTTTTTGAACTTCGTGTGACTACGACCAGATCTCTTAATTGTCAAACTTCTTTTCAAGTATGTTGATTGCAGAATTTCTAATAATAGTAGCCGTATTTCCCCAAATATTAGATATTTCATTACCAGGCTAAAATGCTTTAGCCACTTTATCGGATACATAAAAAGCGCAATAAGCGCCGTAAGAAATAAAGATTAACGACACGTCAACGAAGACAGATTCATTACCGTTCAAAGGCATGCTAACTAATCTAAACGAAATCGTTTCCGGTGCAATTTCGCGCAAAAAGTTTTAGATTAGATTCAGAGGTCGAGCGTCGGTGCATTTCCAGTCGAAAGTTAATGTCGGCTACGTAATTACAAATCAACGTGAGTGGACAATAAATACCGCTGAGCCCAGAAATACGAAAATAATTTTTCTGCACTCTTTTATAGCACGAAAATTACACTGTTACTTCGGAGATAACGAAACATTTTACAGTATTCTAGTATTATCTATATATTTTTTTTAAAAACTCCTGGTCACTTACAAAATACTCAATAAATATATATAATAGACTTACTAATAAAGATGTAAGAGCTTAATTAAGTTAAAATTCAGCTTAATTCAGTTATACCATCTACTAAAGGTTCTGGCCATAATATTTGAGAATTGTTTCAACTGGTTGATTAGATAGTTCTGTTATAAGATGAATTTTGGCATTATCTGTAATGTGATGTCAATTCTTACTTGCACTACATGTTATCACTGCAGTTACATACTATGTTTAGGTTATAATGTAGAGGTTGGCTTCAAACCTGTTTACCTGTTTATGCAAGAAATAGAAAGCACGCAATAGGAACAGCCGAACATAAACCCAAACTTTGGCTTAGGTACATGAATAATAATTTTATAATCTGGAGATAAAAAAACTAAAGATATTTTTAGAATACATCAATAATATCCATCATAAAATCCAGTTTACTGGAAGAAAACGAACAAGTACCATTTTTAGATGTGTTAATAATAAAAAAGAAATACAGACACATAGGACACACACAGGATACCGAAAACTCAAACATATCGACAGATATCTACATGCAGATTCACATCACCATCCCGCACACTTACATTCAGCCATTAAAATTTTGATGACATGATCCAAACCAAAAAAAAATAAAGAAATGCATAATGTGAAAGCAGCGCTAAGAAAAATCGGTTTCTCAACATATATCATAATGCTCAAGAAATAATTAAGAACCCAAGAGAAGACGCAAAAGCAATTGCAAAAGCCACTTTATCATTTGTAAAGGGTACAATAGAGAAAGTATGGAGAATGCTAAGAAAACAGAAAATAGAAACGATATTTAATACTGACAAAAAAATCTCATCTATTTTACCCTCCGCGAGAACGAAAATATCCTTAAAAAATCAACGAGTATACGAGATTCCGTGTGGGGACTGTGACAAGTCGTACATCGGGCAGTCCACAACTATTCTAGTCCCAGACTGCGAAAAATCATGAAATACGACGCTTTCCACTGTTGGAAACACAAGAGGCCCAAACAAAAAAGAGTGGACTAAATTAAGGAACCATAATAAGGCGAAGACAAACTAAAGAAAAAAGGAGTGAAAGAAATAAAAACAAGTAATCAAACCAAAGTAAACTACTAGAGAGAAAACAAAACCCTAGAGGGAAGATCAAATATACTAACAAAGAACAGCTCGTAGCTAAAAGTCGACAAACACTGCTAATCGCCGCACTGCGTGGGTCCCAAGGAGTAAGGATCAATCAACAAGCTCCTCATCAAGACAAATCAAGAGGACCCTCCTCAAGACATCTTATAAAAAAAATACAAAAAACAGCAAAAAACGGCCTAGGCCAACCAAAAAAACTTAAAAACACATAAAAATCCGGCGAAAGTCACCCAAAAAACTTATAAAAACAAAAACAAAAAACCCGGTCAGGTAGGATCCAAACATTTGAGCAACAAGTCTCCGGACTGGACGTAGACGGGTGCGGAGACTTGGGGCCTAAGCAAGCAATTTTAGAACAGCGGATAAGTCACTACATGATGTCAGGAACAAAGAGCGTCGTGCTGTCCTGAATTTGAATTGGCAAGAAAACACGAAGAGCATTTGGCTGATAGTTGTGCTCCTATCGCGCATCTGAGGATTCCCCTATAGGGGGAAAGGGATGGTCTGAAGCATTGGAACGCGGTGGAGTGACTCCAGTTTTTAACTCGAGTTAATACACCTCGCTCCAATGAATTGTTACACCCGAACGTAATTCTGAGGAGTGAACAATTCTCTCAGGTTGGGTTTACTTAAATTGTTCGCTTGCTTGGAGAGTTAGTTACGTGGACTGTGCAGGTCCAAGGTATTAAGATTGTTATATGTACTAATATGACTTTTTTTAGACATTTTATAAAAAAAATCACAAAAAACACAAAAAACGGCTTCGACCACCAAAAAAATTAAAAAATACTAACAAAAAACTGGAGCAAGCAACCAAAAAAATTACCAAAACCTAAAAACCCGGGTATGTAAAGACTAAACTCTTGAGTGATTATTGATTTTGTAAGTCAACCTGTTGTTATTAATTCTCATAAACAGTTTGTACACTTGACTGAGAAACGGCATACATATATTTCTTTAGGTCACATTTATCCCCTTTTTTGAGTAAAACTATTATTAGATTCTCGTTTCCGACTTTAGGGATTTAGGTATCATGGAGTCTTTAATTTTGATATATACAGATAATACGGAAAACAGACTTTACCATATCTCTGTTAAGTCATGACATTTAAATTAGACAGAAAAGATTTGCCTAAACTGAATGTGATCAAAGAAGAACAATACCTCAACAACAACGGCTGAATTACTAAACACTTGAAAATATGAAAAATATTCATCGACATATTCACCTAAGCGCCCTACTATTTGCAGATGACAAAATAATAGTCACACGAAGACACACTACAATACATCGGTTAAATCAAAAAATATGTGTGCAGTATAACCTCAAAAAATTATGACAAATATCGCATGCGGTCGAAAATACTCATCAACAATAGACCAATAGTATCACATTTTCAGTACAGTTATGAATACGTCAACGACAATAAAATACATAAATTCCAAGTATTATGTAGTAACACAAATAGCTACATCATACAAAAAGATAAGATAAACAAGTAAACTTTATAAAAACATAGTGGTACCGTTAATCATGTACGATAGTTAATGTTCTTTCTCTTTCTTCTTCCTCTTTATCGGCAATTCTGCTTGTTCATTCATTGGCGGATTAATACCTCTATGGAAGGTTGTAACTGCATCTTTTGCGCGTTCGTTCGGTACTTTTTCTGCCCATTGGTTCATGTAGTTAATGTTGGATACACGATAATAAACAGAATAGAATACAAACAGCAGAGAAGAGATTTTTGAGAAGATTTAAAGGCTGCATACGATAACATCTCATAAGAAATGAGACAGCCTAATAGACATATATGCTATTAAGAGAAGAACATATTTACAGGACAAAAACGAAATAGTAAATAATGTATATCTCACGAATTTTCAACTGCTCACGTGTAATGAAGTACAGTAATAAAAATATGAAACAAGTAATTTCTAAATTGAATTAAAAAATCATTTTACAATCTTTTTTGCAGTATTAATAAGAAGTTATTTACAGTAAGTCCTTGTCATATGTTACATGTGTACTGCACATTTTACGCGAAGAAGTTTCTTTGCTTAGCAATTTTAACTTACGAAGAATAAAAAACAAAAGTATTTTTGAAGGGTCTAAACATTTATTTCCTAACTTATTTCAGCTTACAAAGGTAGATTCGGAGGTAGTTATATTGTTACCCATTGGCACCCACTGTTTCTGATAGGTCGTTTACTGGTTAAACATTGGTCGGACGCCTAAAACATGGACCTTGAAGCTTACACATTGGCGCCCAACGTGGGGACTTGTGTAACTTTTAAGGTCTATGTTATAGGCGTTAGGCCAATTAAAAGATTTGTGTCGCTTGCAGCAATCTTGATGTTTTAGTTTCCTTGTGTTCCAAACTTTCAATCTCAAGTCTGTATTATTTGTCCTAAGAAGCCCTCTCGAGTATCTCTCACAGTATGGAATTGAATTTAATCGTATGGCAGAGAAGGTAACCTCAGAAATTTTAGAGTGTGTTTAGTGAAACCACAGAATAATAAACAAACAGAATGCCCACTCTCCACGGAAAATTAAGTACGCGCATCTCCTTCGCGCAGACGTTCCGCCATGTTTTACGAGGATTTTAAAGGGAACCAGTGTTGTTTATGTGGTGTGCATGGAAAAAAAAACCAGGTTTATTTGACTTACGGCAATCATAGACATACTATACAATTATATTAACAGTTTTAAATATACTAACATAAATATAATATAATTAAACATAAATGTAAACAATTGCATAACCTCACAAATCATATGTTTGTGTCCTCCTAAAACATGGCACGCGTGCTGAAAAACTTCAAAGGCGGCATCTGAGAGTGGCCCTTCTGATTGTTTATTATTCTGTGGTGAAACCAAGGTAACTCTTTTTTTTTGTTTTAAACTTTTGAAGGGAAATAAACAATAAAATAATAATTGCTTTCATACAATTTAAAATTTTAATAATTAATATTGTAAATCTTAGACCGTGGTCTTTAGCTGTTATTTTATTTGTTCAGTTGTAAAATTTTACGTTGACAGCTAGCAGCTAGTTTTATTATTTTTGTGACATTATTTTGCTTTGTTCTTTATTAACAAAAAGGTTAACCTTTACGAATAGTTTCATTTTAAATATATTTCTTTATTTGTAATAAATTATTTTTGCCACATATTTTTATAGCCCAGTAAATTATAGTCCAGTAACTATTTTTGTTTTTTTTAAGCAATTCCCACTTGAGAGTTTGTAAACGAATAGGACATATGTAAGTTTTTATTCTTTAATAGTTTGAAATAAACCTTTGTAACTATATATATATCGTAATCATGTAGAAAGCGAAACCGGTCGTCTTGGTAGTTAAATTAAACCGATTGTAAATAAGTCTTTTTATTTCTCCTTTTTTACCTATTTATATCGCAATTATTTTTTTGTGCCATCTAGATCATTTTTGTTTATTTATTTTAGAAAAGTCTCCTAACCCCTTTTTGTGTTTACTTTTTTAAGAAGGAAGAGCCTTTTTTCCTTCATTCAGCAAGATTAGGACCCTTCGAAGCGGCCTCCTTATTTCAAATAGCTAGAAGTCTTTCTTGTTGTTTCTATTTGCCCATTTGTCCAGGAGATTTATATAAGTAACCTGTTTTAAATCATTTTTGTGGTTACCTCAATCCAACCCCCTTACTATTCAACTTATCCAGGACCCCAGCTCTCCAAACAAACCGTGAGTGCCGTTCGCATAAGTATCGTTTTATTTTGCTTACTCTATCTCCACCCCCAGTAACTTCTCTCCCCATATTTCAACCACCATTATCATACCCTATGTGGTAGGCAAAATGTATTCGTTAGACATTTAGGTAAAATCAAATATTTGTGTCAATTGTACGATAACCTACATGGGATATTTTAATGATAATTTCATGAATCAAATCGATGTTTTCCAATAAGATAGTCGATTTAAGACGACCTCCACGAATTCCTTTCTGAAGCGAACTACAACTAAAATTAAAATAGACAAAATAACTTAACATCACTTAATATCACCAACAATCAAAACGACTAAAAAATAAGGAAAGTGCCCAAATGTGGACCATCCTCCTAAAGCGGACCTCTAGCTTTCTTGGTACGTTTTAATTTAAATTGTGACAGCAATGAGTGCAAATGGTATATTAGAGTTCCATGACTCAGTGGTGAAGTGCACAAGCCGGCTACGTCACTTATTGCTTGCCAGTCGTCTTGCACGTGTGTTGGTTGTGTGGAAAGTTTTTACGTTGTGGTATATTTTTTATTATTTCTTCGAGATATTAGCAGGTAAGCTATTCAATCTATATATTATTTTAAATAATAGGGTTTAAGGTCATTGTTTCTCACTAATATAGTTCATATAATGGTGTGGTTAAAAAATTATGACATTATTAAAATGTATGCTATAGTCGCTTAAACCGGACCCCCTAAGTTGCCTAAATCGGACCCCTTATTTTTTAAATTTAAAACTTCGCTGTTATGCAACTTCGCACTTCTATGATTTTCAATTTTGTTACAGATTAAAAATCAATTAAATGGGGAAGATCGAACAGAGAAAGTGGAGTCCATCTAAAATGACTAAGGCCATTGATGCAGTTCGAAATAAGAAGATGGGGTGGAAGAAGGCGAGTACATATTTTAATGTGCCGAAGACAACGCTGATGAGATTAAGCAAAGATAAGTATGGTACGCCTATCAAAGCATCACTAACAAAAAGAGGCAGACCTACAATATTAGGCAAAAACCTGGAAGACGAGCTAGTCCAATATTGTTGTGCAACGGAAGCATCGTTTTTTGGACTCACTAGAAGTGATTTAAGAAGAATGGCCGCGCAAATGGCCCAGAGAAATGGCATTAATCATCCATTCAAAGAAGAAATAGCTGGTAAAAAGTGGGCCAATCTATTTCTTAAAAGACACAAAACAAAACTGTCAGAAAGAAAGCCTACTGGAACATCTTACAGCAGGGCTCTTGGGTTCAATAAATAAAATGCGCAGAAATTTTATCAGCTCCTGGAGGATTTGTACGTTAAAAATAAATTTACTCCTGATAGAATCTACAACGTAGACGAGAGCGGAATTAGTGTGGTGCAGTCTAAAATACCCAAAGTTATAGGCCTTAAAGGTAAAAGGTAGATTGCTGCCCTGACATCAGGAGAACGTGGAGCCCTTATAACGATTGTTGCTTGTATGAATGCCATTGGCTCATTCGTACCTCCTTTAGTGATTTTTCCGAGAAAAAATATGAGTGAACAATTAAAAAAAGGAGCCCCATCAGGAACAATTTTTGCAGTGCATCCTTCAGGTTGGATTCAAATTAACTCCTTCACTCAATGGTTTAAGCACTTTATCGACTTTGTCCATCCTACAAAGGAGAAACCTGTGCTTTTACTCTTAGATGGCCATTATAGCCACACTCAAAATATTGAAGTGATCGATCTGGCAAGAACACACCATGTTACCATTGTGTCCATACCACCTCATTCCTCGCACAAACTTCAACCTTTGGACAAAAGTTTCATGGGTTGTCTTAAAACTTACTACAGTGAGGAAATAAGGCAAAGGTTAAGAAACAATTAAAGGCCACTTACAGCTTATGATGTAATGGAGCTCTTTGACAAAGCATACATTAAACGTCAAACAGCTGAAATTGCAATCAATGGGTTTAAAGCCACAGGAATATACCCACTCAACAAGGAGCTCTTTTCTGATGCCGAATATATTGAAGAAGCAAACAAAATGCGAGATTCATCTTTCTACGAATCCATGTCAAAGCAAAAAACGGCAGGTACTGAAAGCTCTACAGCGATTATTGAAAAATGTGTTATGACGATGAATGAATTACAAGTTAATGCAGAGTTTTACCCGAATCAACCGTCAACATCTTAAGCAGGTCAAGGTAATCCTGTGTTACCATCTACATCTGACAATCCTCATAGTCCAAAATCATCTATGATAAGCCCGTTTGAAATTACTCCTATTCCAAAAATCAAAAAAAGGACCACTAATAGGGGACGGAAAGCCTGCAGTTCAACAATCATCACAGCTTCTCCTTATAAATTCAGGTTAATGGAATCTAAACAAGCTAAAAAAGCCATGAAAACTGAACAGCAAGAACGTGATCAAAGTTTCAAAGGCAACCACGGCATAAAAGGTTGTTCGACAGCAGGCCCTTCTAGAAAAGGGAAAGAGATAGTAAAAAGATGTCTACATTTTAAGAAACAAGAATCAGACACAGAAGATGAAATCAGTGTCTCTTCTGGAACATCTGAATTTGACATTAATCCGGGAATGTCACCAACTAAAGAGGTTGTGCATGTTTTGTGACAGAAAATATTCGGAAGATTGTAAAGGCGAACTTTGGGTCTTGTGCATTATGTGTTCGTTGTGGGATCATGTGGATTGTGCTGGGGCTGATAAGGAAGCCTACATATGCGATTTTTGCAGATAAATTAATAATTTTGCTAAATATTTTTGTATATTTTATGTTTTTGTATTCGAAATTGTTGCAATATACGTCTATTTAGAAAGTAGATCATGTTTTCTTTTATTTAATACTTTTTTTCAATTATTGGTACAACTTTGTTAATAATTTTTAAGGGGGTCCACTCTTAGCAACTATTTTCCGAATTCACCAAAGGCTAGATTTTGGAAAATACATATTTTTTAGATTAATTTTTAATTATTATTAATGAAAGTTTAGTATAAATGAATTATAACATTATGAAGTAAATGGTATGTACTTTTATAATATTTTTTTGCTATTTTTCATACGCATGAATTGAAAAACAAAATGGGGGTCCACTTTTAGGCATTAAACGCCCATTACATAATATCTTTTACATTCTTTCAACACATATAAAATTTTATATCACAACTTAAAACGATTTTACATAACTGTAAATTCAGATTTTCATCGTAGTAATATTATTTTTTATCAAAAAAAAAAGTAAAAAATCAAATTTTCCATTAGGCGAAATCCCCGAATACATTATCCCAATAAAAGGAAATAAAATCAGGTTTTGGCTTTTCAAACGGTGAAATACGAATAAAAAACGCCATCATTGTATTAGCGCTTCGGGCTATTACAAAAGAAAAATCCGAATGATAGAATCATACAGTGATAATAACAGATGGGAGGTAAAAATATAAAAGTTGGACGTGCAACGTGTCGATTTTATTAAGCGAGAGTAAATTATATACTATATACTGTGATTTTTTTTTAAAAGCTCATATAATTTTTTATATTATTTATATTTCATTCTTGTTTTCTTACTGAAATAAATCCCGCAAATATTTTGATACACTTGATGATATATACCAATTATCTAAACTAGATTAAGTAACAAATCTAATGTTTAAATGGTTTTTTTAAATTTTGCGTCTCTAACACAAGAAATACTCCAATATAAGGTTGAATGTTCGAATAATTGAACTTTGAAGGTATACAAGGCAAATATCGAACACAGTAATTAATTAAATCATGCCCAAGTACTTTCGATCAATAGATCATCCTCAGGGGCATTTCGTCAGTTGTGGCCTATCCGACATGAGCAGAATGTCATACATGTAAATTTGGACATAACAATACACTACACAAAGACAAACAAACACTTTAAAATTTAAAAAAATGGAGAAGCTACATGTTATTTAGAAACCGGAGACAGAATCAAATCAATCATTCTACGTTCTACATTACGTGGATAATTTTGGTTTCGTTATTTTTACGGAATATTATGTTTTATCATATTTTTCTGGCCACAACTTATCTCATAATAAGATTTATTTCCCCTTTAGTTATTCTGGTCCGCTTTCATAAGATCTGTTTAGAAGACGCTGCAATAAATAATATGTAAGCAATTTCCGTTGCTACAATAAATAATAATTCCCAACGTTTCTTCTGCTATTCAGTTCAATTTCCAAGTTATAAACCTTCATTGTTACCCCCGGGACACCGGATTATTGTACAGTATATCATTGCGGATGTCTCTCCGTTTTCAACACGAACGTAGTTTTTGTACAGAATTTGTACATGCGATGATTAAAAATATTTTTTAAGAAACGAACACTTAAATTAATTTCATTTCTGTACGTTCTGAAAAGACAGAACTTGGTTTATACTTCGATAAAAAATTAGTTCTTTATTGTAACAGTTGCAATAATCTTTTTATTTCACTGATCTATCATCCTACTGCAGTGTTTTGTGATCGTAGCAAACACAAACATTTAAAACGACGGCATATTCCGTCCCTTTGCTCCCTTCATATTATGTTATGTTATTTTTCAACAAATAACTCTGTTATGTATTTTTTTCATAATATTTATTACATGCTGGATTTAAAATTTATTAGAATTGAAAATTATTAAAAAAAAATGAAAAACCTCAAATATCAAATCTTGACAAATACACATTTTTTTTATTTAAATTACCTTGCATGTGACATCTATGGTCATTATAGCGAGTTACAATTTATAGCTGCTATGGTCATCATCATAGTCATTAACATCTTGGTAGATGTATTATAGTTCATCATTGAGCTTCAGCAGCTTGGGTAGTCTGATGAATGATATTTTTCACTGGTCGCGGTCATCTGTTACATGTACTGCCTAGTATACTGTTTGTGGAGAAGCTTTTTCGTGATGTCTGCCCATCGCTGTGGAGATCTGTTGCATTGGCGTTGACTCTGTAGCTTTCCTTGGGTCACCAACTGCTCCATTTTATAGTATGACCAAAGAACTTTAAAATTCTGGAGTAAACAGCACCATTCAGAGACGCTGATTGAGTTAAATTTCATCTAGAACCGAGATATTCGTACTAAAAGCCGTTCATGGAATTCGAAGCATTCACCTTTATGTCCACATTTCAAAAGCGTCTATGCCTCGTCTATCTGATTATTTGACTGTCCATGTCTCGCATGCATAGTAAAATATGGAAAAGACCAGAGTTAAAACGAGCTACTACATGGTAATATGATATAAATTGCAAAATAATATATTTAATATTCAACATAAAGAAAAAAAAAAGTAAAAACATGTAACAACACATTTATATTTTGTTTAGCAGTTGACTTTTCTGGGTGAATTTGATCACCTTGTTGATTTGATTTGTGCTGTTTAGGACCTCTTTAAAGATAGTACTGATACCGAGCTGTTGGCGCATTTTGGCATAAAAAGGACATTCAATAAATATATGTCTGATTCGGAAAATCGTATTACAGTGCTGATATTTTGGTTGTGGAGATGATGTCATCAGATACCCATATGTTAGACAGAAAAGTCATAGAAGCAATCTCCGTGTGATTGCCATATTTTTCCGAAATAAACTGGAATAGGTAAGTAGATTCACTGAGGGTATAATTTCATGCAGCGCTAAAGCAACTAATTTCCACTGAATCTGCCAGGTGAATAGATCAAGCTTCTTCAGTCTAGGTTTTAGATCGTTGCAGATTTGTATATTGATAATGGTGCCCATAGATGATATGGCTTTTTTGGCAAGGCCATCGGCTTTTTCCGGTAATCAGCATCGGCATCGGAAACCGGTATTTTGGTTTATAAGAAGCTGATATATGTCATGAGTATCTTGGACGAGAGGATGGTTGACGGCTATAGTATTAATGCAGTAGATAGAGAAAAATGAATCAGTGCATATGGCTATGTGTGTACTCGGATATTTTTGGGCAAATTTGAAAGCACGTTAGATAGCTAGTAGTTCACTAGTGTGGATACTACACCAAGGAGAACTTTTTTAGAGTACGATAGGCTATTGTACAGTGGTTACAGAATATCCAACACAACTTTTAGTCTTTGACGCGACAGCGTAAAGAACTGGGTTGTACTTATTTTTGTTTATAAGTTCTAAAAAGAGAATTCTTAATGTATTAACACTAGTATCTTCATTTTTAAATTTGGTGAGGGAAATATCATAATGTAGGAGTATGTTGACCCAATAGGCATAATTAGACAACTGCTGTAAAAGCCTAGGAAAAGGATGTATAATTAAGTTATACGGAGCGTTATTATGGGGTTGTGAGGGATTGAAAGAAATTGCAGCAGCATTGGAGAGAAAAAGGTTTTTTCGCCTAAGAGAAAGAGGAGATTCGTTAGCTTCACAGTAAAGACTTTCTGTCGAACTGTAACGGAATGCTCCAAGACGTAGACAGATAGCCATGTTGTGTACCATATTAAGCGAATTCAAGGTTTAAGCTGCAGATATATAGATGAAACATCCATAGTCGAGCTTGGAACGGATTATTGATCTGTAAACTTTCAGTAACGTAGTTTCTTCCCCGCCCTAATTATCATGTGAGAGTGTCTTAATTATATTTAACCTTTTTTGGGCAAACTCCTTTAAGCTTCTGAATGTGTTGTTTCCAGGTTAATCTCGAATCAAAGATATAATATTTTGCAATTATCAACAACCGGTAATTTAAAGTTGTAAATACACAATTTAAAAATTGGCAATATCTATTATCAATATGAACTAACAATACATGATGAATCTAATGAAAAATAATTTATTGTGACTCTACTTAACAGAAGTTTGTAAAATACTAAATAAAGCGTTATTATACTTATTACACATTAAATAAAAGTTATAAATTATAAAGTAATTCGTTAAAAACGAAATATACAGGGAAGATCGCAACGGAACAAATGGTAACACGGCAGAAAAAATCAGCGAAATTGAAAATTATTTACATAGAAGACTAATTTTCGATTCTTCTTCTTAAGGTGCCTCCTCCATTACTGAAGGTTGGCTATAACTAAAGCAAATTGTCCTCTATCTTGAGCTGTTCATAGTATCGAATGTGTGTCCATGTCTGTCTAGTCTCTTACATTCTTCAACCAGGAGCATTTTCTTTTTTCTGGACCTCTTCTTCCTTCCACTTTCCCTTCCTTATAAGTCGTAGGAAGTTGTATTTTTCTCCTCTGTAAACACCATGTGGTCCATATGTATGGAATAAATTTGTTTTTAGCGTTATTATGTACTATGTGAAAAAAACCTAAAACAGGTCGATTTTTATTCTTCAAATGACAACTTACAGTGTGAAAATATTATCCTCCTCCAGTACCCCCTTTGAATTATAAGCACCCCCTCGAAAATTTTAAATAGCAAAGGGGGTCGTGTGACACCTTGTTAGAAAGGAATTTTAGTCGTCTGTTCAGAAATTTAAAGGTTTTTGAGTTTATTCAATCATAACTGAGAAAATTGATTTTTACAATTAAATGTTTAACTGGACCACCATTATTTACTTAATATTGTTCTGAAGCTATTTTCTTGTGGCATTGTAAATTAATTACTATTAAACTGGGAATAAGCCACAATTAAAGATAAAAATACGTTAATTACCAATATTGAAAGAGGAAGTTATTAATAAGAAAATAACAGTATTAGTAAGTCAGTAACATATAGAGGATACATCATTTATGTTTTTTAAATAACGTAACATATAAAATCAGAATTTTGATGTTTGTTGAAGGTAAACTAAATTCACGAACAAATACTTACCATGTCGGGATAGTATTATGAGGTTTTTTTTTCTGATTTTTCCCTCATAATTTACTATGGAATCACTAACAGGAGAATTTTACTGTCATCATGTCATGTGTTTGTCTTTTTAAAGACGAATTACATGCTATGATTTTTTTTTCTGACGGATACTCTCAAGTTAAAATTGATTTCATGTAATCGAATGAACTATCATATAAGTAAAGTCGTTCCAGGAGCGCAACTCAACAATATTGGCAATATCATTTTAAAGTCGTCTACTTTAAAATGCATAATGTATGTCTAAATTGTCAATATAAATGAGTCAGATAAACTTAAATTATTAGAAGAATTTTTCACTATGTAACAAAAAACAAAATTTGTTTAATTTACTGTTTGTATTTTGAGAACGATTTCCGAAGTGGAAATTGAAACGTCAATAAACGTATTTTTATCTTTAATTGTGGCTTATTCCCAGTTTAATAGTAATTCATTATTTACTTGTTGACAATAACCAAGGCGATTTTGGAATTCTCATATAATATTTTATATGACCTCGGGGGTTATTTTATTAACTTCTTCCGTTATCCTAACTTTTATATCAGCAATATTGCCTGGTCTATTAAAATGTACTTAAAAATAATCAGGTATTTTCGTATCTGTTCTGCTAAATATTAGGGAAAAACTTTGATGATAATAAAATAGTCAAAAAGCCAAATAAACAATTGATATGAATCTAGTAGGCTGCTGACATTTAGGCATTTAAGGCTACTAGAAGATGTGAGTATAATTTTGTGCGCGTATTAAATTTAACTATGGCTCATTTGTCCGAGACTAAAAAAATAGACATTTTAATTATGATTGGTTGTGGTAATAAAACAAGAGCTCAAAAGGAGGTTTGTAAAATGTTAATAATAAATACCCTAGTCAACAAGTTTCGCAGTCTACAGTTAGCACAATTGCAAAGAAGTTTTGTTAAACTGGACATGTAAAAAATATTGAAAACCAGGTAGAAATACCATCAAAAATAACAATATAAAAATACCACCCTTACAAAGTTCAGTTAGTTCAGGAGTTAAATGAAGATGATCCTGATAGAAGACAACCATTCTGTGAAATGATGATGAAGAGAATGAACGCAGATTTGCAGTTCATAAGCAAAATTGTTTTTTCTCTCGAAGAGACGTTTTATTTAAACGGAACGGTTAACAAACATAACTGTTAATATTGAAGCAGAGAATATCCTCACTGGTTATGTGAGATTTACACGCAATATCCTAAAACAGTTAACGATTGGGCTGGTATCATTAACAATAAAATTATCGGTCTTAATTTTTTTGAAGGCACAGTTGATGGTGAGGTTTATCTAGATTTTTTATTAACTTGTTAGTGCCTACATTACGAAGATTTTTCCTAATGGTAATCATCCAAATGAGATAGATCGGCCTATTTACTACAAACAAGATGAAGCTCCACCGCATTTTGCACTTATAATTAAAAATTATTTAAACGAAGTTTTTCCCAATAGGTGGATTGGAAGACGTGGGACGATCGAATGGCCGGCTAGATCCCCCGATTTGACTCTTCTCGATTACTCTTTATGGGGTTATTTAAAATCTAAAGTATATTTTAATTGACCAAACAGTATTGCTGATTGCAAAGTTAGGATAACGGAAGAAATTAACAAAATAACTCCCGGAGTCCCGGAGAATTCCAAAATCGCCTCGGGTATTGTCAAGAAGTGAATAGTGATAATTTTAAACATTTCATTTAATTATAAAGTACATTAAAAAATGTATTCTAAATATTATGTGACACTATTATCTTCATTCAACCCAAAGTTTTGTGATAGAGACATTATCAAAATTCACAAGTATGATTAACAATAAAATTATCGGTCTTAATTTTTTTGAAGGCACAGTTGATGGTGAGGTTTATCTAGATTTTTTTATTAACTTGTTAGTGCCTACATTACGAAGATTTTTCCTAATGGTAATCATCCAAATGAGATAGATCGGCCTATTTACTACAAACAAGATGAAGCTCCACCGCATTTTGCACTTATAATTAAAAATTATTTAAACGAAGTTTTTCCCAACAGGTGGATTGGAAGACGTGGGACGATCGAATGGCCGGCTAGATCCCCCGATTTGACTCTTCTCAATTACTCTTTATGGGGTTATTTAAAATCTAAAGTATATTTTAATTGACCAAACAGTATTGCTGATTGGAAAGTTAGGATAACGGAAGAAATTAACAAAATAACTCCCGCAGTCGTACAAAAAGTTGTACGAGAATTTCAAAATCGCCTCGGGTATTGTCAAGAAGTGAATAGTGATAATTTTAAACATTTAATTTAATTATAAAGTACATTAAAAAATGTATTCTAAATATTATGTGACACCATTATCTTCATTCAACCCAAAGTTTTGTGATAGAGACATTATCAAAATTTTACATTTTAAAAATCAATTTTCTCAGTTATGTTTGCACCAAACTTAAAAAACTGTATATTGCTGAACAGAGGACTAAAATCCCTTTCTAATAAGGTGCCATCCGACCCCATTTGTTATTTAAAATTTTCGAGGGGGTGCTTATAATTCAAAGGGTGTGCTGGAGATGTATAATATTTTAATACTGTAAATTGTCAATTTAAGAATAAAAATCGACATGTTTCAGGTTTTTTCATATAGTACTTAATAACGTTAAAAATGATTTTATTTCATGCATATGGACCGCATGATATATCCTAGATAACTCGTTTTTCTGCTTTTTTTTACAATATTTCGGAGTTCTCTCATAGTACCCATTCTTCTTAGCACCTCGTTGTTGGTCACGTGCTCTGTCCAAGAGATACTTCGAAAAACTCGCATCTCAAAGGCTTCTATATGCCTCATACTTGTAAATCCAAGAGTCCATGTTTCCACTCCGTATAGCAATATGGAATAAATAAACGTTTTTACAAATTAATATCGGATTTCTAACGATAACGTAGAGTTTATTAGGAATTTTTTCATTCGTTGAAATGCGGACCTAGCATATTCTATACGATCACGTATTTCGACCTCGTAGTCAAAATCGTTTGTTATCCAGCAACCAAGATAGTGGAATCTTTGTACTGGTTCTATATTTTTATTATAGATACGAATATTAATGTCAACATTTGGTGCACGTGTAACAGCCATTACTTTTGTTTTATTTGTGTTTATATTTAGTCCCAAGCTATCTCCCTCTCTGCTTATGACATTCAAAAGTCGTTGTAAACCCTCAGCACTATCCGCAATAATGACGGTGTCGTCTGCATATCTTAAGTTATTTACGTATTCTCCGTTGATTTTTATTCCTTCTTCAATATTTTGGAGGGCATTTTGAAACATCTTTTCTGAATATATATTAAATAACAGTGGAGAAAGTACACAGCCCTGACGAATTCCTCTTTTTATTGGCAATTGTACTGTCAGACGATTGTCTATTTTGATTGACGCCATTTGATCCCAATACAGTTTTTTAATAAGTGCTACAGTGTTATGGTCTATACCATGTTGTGTTAGGTTCTATGAGTTCTGTGTATTTTACTCGATCAAACGCTTTTTCGTAGTCGATAATACAGAGAAACACGTCTTTTTGCTAATCTCGGCATTTTTGTAGTAATATCTGGATTGTCGCTCAGGTTTCTTTCGCATTCTCTGTATATTCGTTGATGTACAATTTTGAGTAAAATTTTCAGAAAATGGCCAATCAGTCTAATTATACTGAACTGTAAACATCTATTTGCTGCTTAATTTTTCTTGGGTATATGTATAAATGTCAATCTAAGCCAATCTTCTGGGAAGATTCCAGTGGTATATATTTTGTTAAATAATAGTGTTAACGTCTGAAGATTTTCTTCATTGATAAGCTTTATCATCTCTACGTATATTTCATCTGGATCTGAGGCTTTTCGTGGCTTTGCCGTATTGATTGTTTTTGTAACTTCCGATGTTAATATATCAAGTATAGTTTCTTCTACTATATTCATTTGTGGTCTGTTCTCTCGTCATCAATCAAATCTTTAATATATTTTCCCCACATATCTCCTACATTTTCTGGACTAGATACTATTTGGTTGTTATCATCTACTAAAGTTGTTGTAGTGATTTTTTCCTTCGCTTACAAAAGTATTAAAACATAAACAGAACATTTCGAAAAAATATTTCGCCTATTTATAATTTATTAATGTACAACTACTGATGCAAGGTATGATAAAAGTAACAGGAGTTAAATATAAGAGGAATTAAAAGAACAAATTTCATATGAGATTGACGATATAACACTGCATGAACTATATAAATAAGCCGTCACCGACTGCCATCAGCAGTAGTGAAGTGAACAGTGTAGTACTCGTAGTGAAGTAAACTCAGGAGACTGAAACCCAGAAACCGTGATGAAGAATTCATAGAGGAAATCAAAAACCCGGTGTACCCAAGTTCGACGAGGTTCAACATGGAAGAGAGGAAAGTTTGATGATTTTTTAAATAATATTAATATTGATCATACCTGACCTGATCATAAGATTGAAGGTAAAAAAATACAAGGTATACAAATCAATCCTAATACCATCTGCTCCTGGGGCTCTGTTGACTTTTTTTTGCTCAATACCATTTCAATTTCTGATTATTTAATTTTTGGTTTTGGTAATGCAGTTTTTGAGCCCTGGTTGGTATTATAATATTTTTTACGTCATTATTAATGGTAGCATATTTTATATATAGCACACTGTATAAATCTTCCACCATTGATTATTTTTACTTAAGTTAATTTTGCTGTATCCTATGGGTCAAGAGTCTTATCAATATATTACTCCTGTTAGATTTTCTTTCAATGTTTTTTAACTTTCACGCTATTATTACTTTCTTTTATTTCTAACTTTTTAACCACTATATTACTTCCAAAACGATTTTTGTATTGTATTTGCGTACATTTGTCTTTGTGGTTTCTTAGCTTATTGGTCTATAATCTGCTGTGTCTTTTGACACGTCTGCGTTTTTTACTTATCTCTTTTATAAATTAATTTTTTTATTAAATGTTTTATTTTATTTATTACAAGATCTTTGCGCAGCATCTTTCACAATACTTACTATTTGGTCATTATTTTTCCCATGTTAATGCTCTCTAGGTTTTGATGACCATCCTCCACAAATTATGCATATTTATAAGGATATTCTGGTGATATTAACTTCGTTCGTTTCTTCCTGAATAAGTTTGGCCCTTTCCTTCTGTATATTTAATAATACCTTACCTCTCACAGCTAGAGTCTCACTACCTTTAGTAGGTAACTAAACAAATTTTAAATTACAAATCAAAAGGAAGAAGTAGTGTAGAAAATATGGAACAAAGTTTAATGCTGGTATAGACCAAAAATGCCTAAACCCTGTGTAGAAAATTATTCACATTTTCTACAATAGTTTATTTATTATTCTAATAATTATTATTATTTCACTAAATTGTCTTCTAAATTAAATTAAAGTCTATACGATCAGCACGACATCCCTTCTTCGTGCTGTTTCGTATCTTCTGCGCCTGTCAGAATTTTACATTAATCTATTCAAATCAACTACCCTTAATATCACTTGGTTTCTGCCTTCTCAAATAGAAGGACGTAAGTCAATTAATTTTTTCAGTTTCTCAAGTAGAAACAAGATAGTTCTGTTCTCGCGCTTCTCAAATAGAAGCAGTTTCTGAATAACTTATTTTATTAAATAGTTAATTAAACTAAATTCAGTGTTTGTGCATCAAATATGTAAGTACCTGAAATAATTTTTTCATACAGAAGATAATCTACGGTTTCGTGCCAACTTCTCATGAATGCCGGTTCGACAAATTACAGGGTTGCCGGATATTCAATAATCTACATATAAACTTTATTGTTCTATATTTTCATATAAACAGTTGTGAGTTTAAGAACATTGTACATAAACATTTATATTTTATTATTATAAACAGGGTGATTTGTTGGCGATTCCGCTTTTTTATTTATTTTTGTAAATAATGTAATAAAAATGTTTCTAGCTTTTATTCTTATTTTAATTATTTCATTTTCTATTTTACTACTCACTACATAATTACATATCCGCATGTTTACGACCTATGGGTCGCTGGTCCTTCGAGGTTTAATTTATTTTTTATCTACCAAATGTAGAAAGGTGAGATCATAATTTTTCAAATGCTTATTTACTTTTAATTTATCGAACCAGCTACCTCACCCTTTCCCCTACACCCTGGAACTAAAAAGAAAAAAAAGATAATTTTCATGTTGACTGTTTTCACTGTTTATTATTTTCTGTTTATTAAAGAAATTATCGTTTAATCTCTCATTTCTAATCAATACTCAAAATATTTTCCAATTAAAATTCACTTTTTATTCGAATTTTATGAATGAATACCTCTTTTCTGTTTTACAAAAGAAGCGACCCACAGACATTGGTTACCCAACCAATCTTTTTTAGCAGAGACATATTCAGACAAATGTTCTTTGGAAATTTTCCACACAAAAAGGATTTAACGAACGGGTCAGATAAATCGATCGGAAGTGTCTAACAAATTCTCGCACATTGCCAATAATACACCTGATGTGCTCAGTGGCGTTTCACAAATCGTATTTTCTACCTTCTGCTGAATCGGATTTTAATTTTATTTTTGATCAAACGATTTTATTGGTTATATTACTAGGCTACTTTAAGAATAACTTTAATTTTAAATTGATGAGATTCTCTTCGTTTGTAATTTATTTTATGTACGCCAACACTGCCTTACTGGGTTGGAACTTTATTTACTTTCTAGTACTTGCTTTTTTATCTCATCTTCTTACTTCCAAGAAATTATAATCATAGAAAGATTTACTTTCATTTGTGTTTTTAGTCACATAAATCACTTCTTTTCTATTATTTCTGGTCCATATATCACATTTTACTTGTTCTATTTTGTCATCTTAAAATACTTGTTTTGATATTCTTTCTATATTGTTAACTATTGTTTCTTTCGCTTCTTTTATTTTCTGTTTTGATCGGCCTTTCCTTCTTTCATCAGTTCCAAATTTTCTTATGCCATCCAGTTTCCAAGTTTAAAGTGATGTTAATCTTTCTAATCCCATAATCTGAATGTATTTTTTCATTTTGTTTCTATATCTGAGGTAATCTTATTTTGTTGTGTGGTTTCTGTGTGGTTGTGTGGTTTATTTTAAAATTTATTGTATGTTATAAACGTCACATGTTTGTTATTTTTCTTTAAATAATTGTTTTATTTCAATTTCTTTTGATTTTATTAGTTTACTAAATTTATTTTATATTTTCCATTTTTATTCTAAAAATAATTGGCGTTCAATTCTTTGCTCAATTCCTCAATAAACTAAATATCCTATTTCATCTTTAGTTTTTATTTTCAATCTTCATTTATTTCCGTTATATTTCCTGTATTTGACTGCAGTCTGTTCTATATCACATACATGGAAAATATAAATTTCTATGTCTCACTTCAATTAACAAACGTTATTGTCAGTTAACAACTCGTTCTTCGGAGAACGGTTTCCGAAGTGGAAATTGAAACGTCAATAAACGTATTTTTTATCTTTAATTGTGGCTTATTCCCAGTTAAATAGTAATTAATTTAAAATGCCACAAGAAAATAGCTCCAGAACAATATTTTCTTCTTTTCTTTAAAATAGCAAGATCATCAGCAAAGGCAAGACATTGATGTTCATTCTTGAATATGGATCTGGTCGTTTTAACTCGGCTATTTATGCACCGTGGATAACGGATCTCCTTCTTTAAGACCTTTGCTCTCTGTTCTCTATTCTCTCCATAGTATATGATTTCGTATGCTATTCAGAGTCATTCTTACTAACTTAACCAGTTTTGCGGGTATGTCCAAGAAGCTCAGTGCTTCATACATTTTATTCCTTTTTATACTATCATAAGCTTGTTTAAAATCTAATTGTAAAATAAAATACCTGATAGTCATAGCATAGTTTAATGTACAACTTATATTCTACAAGAAAAGTTATAAAAGTTTTTAACCGCTGTCAATGTTTTTTAATTCTAACTGAAGGTAATTTAAAACTGACAGTTAATTTAAAAAATCAAAGTCACCTTCTCTCAATTTGTCAACAATGCCGGAATTAAGTTCATCCTTATTTGTGGATAAGAGCTGTATTAAATTTTCTTATT
Source organism: Diabrotica balteata (assembly GCA_918026665.1). NCBI lineage: Eukaryota > Metazoa > Arthropoda > Insecta > Coleoptera > Chrysomelidae > Diabrotica > Diabrotica balteata. Next base: position 105,379,675 of record OU898279.1, on the reverse strand, counting down.
CGTTAACCACAACTGGTAACCTTCCCTTTGTTTACACGACAAACACGCCCTCGTGGTATATATTTTATCGATAATAATCAAGCTAACAATATCAAATAGCACCCTGTTACATAAATGCTGCAGTAGCTATTTCTTAGTCAAACATTTCCACTTTCTGACCGCAAACACCCAAATCCATAATATCGGATTAAGGTTTGAGGAGGGTTTCTTAAACATATATTGACGTAGAGTTTTGAACTTATCATTTCTGTCTGAGTGAATCTATTGATTTACTTAAATTTATAGAGAGATATTTCTAAATAAACAAAACATGTCAGTGTATTGTATGTCTACACAGGGTTGTTTCTCTAATGTGTATTGAAATTATGTCCAAGGTAGAAGATTTTAAGTTACTTTTGAAGAGAAGATTCTATACTGATATTGTATTATTTTTTCTCTATAGTAAAATCCTGAGATCAGCGTTACGGAACTAGCGCCATGAGAAGGCGTCACGAGTAGCGTCATGAAATAGCCGTTCTTTACTTCGATTCACTACTTTCGGTCAATTCGTTTCTAGACATCATATATTCATTCAGCAGTTTTAAATTGCATGTCTAAAGCATGATAAATAACTAACAAAATGGAGCCATTAAGTGAAAAGTAAAAATTATAAAAGAATATCTGTCAATAAAAGATGTAATAAAACACAGAGAAAAAAATCGATTCTAGTATTCGATTCGTACCGTTTTTGGAACAGTCAAAATTTAAAAGTCATAAATGCCATCCAACTAATAATAATATTGAATCATCTGTTTAAATTTTTATGGCACTTCTCGTTTTAAAATAATTTGAAATGTTTTATAATTTTGTACTTAATAAATTTCTTCCAAACTATACTCAAATTTTATTTTTAAACATCTTATTTAGTTTATAGATAATAATTTAATTTATTATCAAATGATATTAATTATTATTAATTAATAATATAATTAATATTTAATATTAATTATATAAATTATTAATATTTTATTACTAATTTAATATTTGGTTTGACTTTGACGGGTTTGTCAGAAGTAAACAACGTATGCTTTGTTGATACATTAGAAGGTGACGTTAGGAGCAAACATAACAATGTATCTATTAAATTATTTGAATATAATATAATTTGTTTAAAATATTATTTAAATGTAAAAAATAAAGAAAACATAGTATAAAGCTTCGTGCTAGTCTACTGTACCGCCTAGTGCAATGGTCGGCAACAGGCGGACCGCGGTCCGATTCCGGACCGCGAAAGGTTGAACTGTGAACCGAACTGCGGAATATCGATTGCTGGGTCAATCAAGTTCAAAATAAAACTGCTGTTAATTTTCAAATAGGAAGTTTGTTTAAATCTGGCAACTTTTAAAACACAATTTGGGAAAATAAAATTTATGATCCTGGTAATGCTGCTGCCCACTGACTGACAGTCGCTCACTAGTTGGTTAGTGACATGCACGTAGCACACTACCGTTTTATAAAACATCTTTTTGTACCTACGTTACTATGGATCCGAAAAGGATAAAAGTGGACAGTGAAAATAGGAAATTTCTGGCAGAATGAACTGAACAATATTGTTTTCCACTGCCTGATAGGCCGCAAGCGGTTCCGGTGTGCCTTATATGCAGTAAAACTGTCGCCTTAATTAAAATTGGAAATTTGAATCAACACTAGAAAATAACTCATCAACAGTTACACAAAAACTTTCCTCTTGGTAGTCAGACGCATAAAGAAAATCGTCGGTTATATCTTAATTCTTACGAAAAAAGCAAAAAAATTTTTCACAAGGAATCTGCATTCCTGTAGTTGGCTGTATACCATGTATTAAAAAATTTAATTAAAAATCCTTTGTAAAAGGTATATATTTAAGGCCCAAACGGGCTAAGTTAAAAAGACATAACGTTTTCGGAATCCATGTTCCATCATCAGTGTCCTAGAAAATAGTTATCCACTTAATTAAAAAGAACGTAGGTTAAAATTTTGACTAAGGTTAATGAAAAATGCGGTTAATACTTACTAGGAGTACATGAATGTAGCCACCAAGATTAAATATATGGGTAAAAACCCGTTAAAAGATGTTTAATTACATTTAGTTTTAAAAATACGTTATAATAATTTAAGATGATAGAGTTACCGATGGATTAGGTAACATGGCGACATATGACTCCACGTTGAAGTTGCTAGTCCTAAGATGGTATGTCTTCGAGGACTGTATGAGTGCAACTGATTGATCACAGAGCAGTCAATGTAACTGTATGTTTCTACTTAAGACAAAAGCCAACGTTATTTAAAATTGTAAAAATTAAGTAAACTAATATAACAGTATCAACCATCAATGTTGTAGTTTTTAATTTATGTAAACAAGATGATATAAGGGAGAAAAATTGTATGGTTGTAGTTAGGCAACCAACTATGCATGTATGTAGCAATGTAATATAGAAAAAATTTTTTTATTATATTGCCCTTTATGTTTCTTAAACATTTGGTACCCAGAAAATATAAACTAGACACATGTGAAAGGTTGAATTTTAGAAATTTTAATGTTAATGGTTGGATCTAAATGTATTTATTTAGAATTGGAAGTGTTCTTGAATGAATAAAATAAAACTTTTGTAGTAAATGTTCAGGTGTTATTTAGCTTTTAACTCACATATAGAGGCCCTGTATATCAAAAGCAACATTTGGTACCTGGTAAATGTGAAAATTTTGAGTTATAAGTTCATGAACATAAATATCTGACAAGGTGGTAACAGACTAAAAGGTGTGAAAGTTTTATTGTATTAGCTATTATATGTAATGAACGAAAGATTTTTTTTTGATGCTTGGGATAAAAAAAATTTTAGTTCGCTGCATGAGCGACCAAGAAAAATCCACAGAGGCAGCGTTATGTGTGTGCTGGATACTTAATAAATATCAAAAACCATTTTCTGATTCTAAGATAGTGAAGGAATGTATGCTGGCAGTAGCTAACTTACTTTTTGAAGAAAAAAAAAAGATGTTGCCTCAGCAATTCAAAGCATCTTGTCAGCGCGAAGTAATACATTCTATTCAATAACTAAACTGGACATTGGCAAAATGTGCTATTTTCAGACGAAACCAGGATTTGCGTAAAATCACAGGACCGATGAATTCGTGTACCTAGACGGTGAAGAAGACAAATAAGAATAAAAACAGCCAGATCTGTTTACAGACATAAAAAAAGTGTTATGTTCTGGGGAAGTAATATGGTTTCTAAAAAAACTCCTTTAATTTCCATTCAACCTACTTTAATAGCTCGCAGGTATGTTGACTTAGTACTGGAACCTGCAGTTAGACTCTGAAAACGTGCAATGTGAAAAATTTAATTTTTATGCATGATAAGGCACCTCCACATATCAGGAGAGTCACTACAGCCTTCCTTGAAGCAAAAAATACCACCATTCTGTAGTGGCCTACTTCCTCACCCAACATTAGCCCTATAGAGCAATGGTGGGATATGCTTTAAAAAATAATTAGACCTCGCCACATAACATCGTACAGCTAGTATAAGCTGCTCTTGAAGAAAGAAAACAACCTATCACAATAAAATGTTGACAATTTATTTAGGAGCATCACCAAGCGAATTGGAGCTTGCATAAGGCCTAGGGAGTGTAACACTGACTACTAAAAAAAGCATAAACAAATAAAAACAATTTAAACACCATTCCTTGTACATTGAAATTTTGTATAATATTGACTTTAAAACAAATAATTTCAGTTTTATTATTTATCAATTTATGGGTTTTGTTTTAATTTTTATGTATTGGTAATTAAATTGCTTTACAATAAATATTCTTAGACTTCGTACGTTGGTTTTTTTAAATTCGCTTAAAATGATTACATGTTGCCGAGAGGGGGCATTTGGGCCTGTAGGACCCATCGCCGGCTCTTCGGACTTTTTCCTGTCTCCGGAATTGGAACGGGTGTTTACCATCTTCGTTTGTCGCTGGTGAAATGGGTCGATACTGTTACCGTTACAGAATAACCGTTACAGCGACAGTACCTGTTACAAGTAACGGTTCCAAGGAACAGTTACAAAATAACAGATCAAAAATGGAAAACAGAACAGGTAAAATAATCTAAGTATTCCTTGACTTACGAAAGAAATAACTTAGTAAACAAGGAAATAAAATGGTATATAAAAATACACAGAAAATGTTTCTAATTGTTTCTTGACTTACGGAAGAGACAACTTAGAATGAGAAGTAAAATACACAAGAATAAAAGAACAGAAAAGTGCAGAAATATTCCTAAGTGTTTCTTGACTTACGGAAGAAACAACTTAAAACAGAAATATAGATAAATGAAATATGTAAATATGAAACAATGTATGGAAATATTTCTAAGTGTTTCTTAGAACAGAAAACAAACAATAGAATCAAATATAGTAAAATAAGAATACAAATATTTGTAAGTGTTTCTTGACTTACGGAAGAAACAACTTATAATAGAAAATAAGAAAATCAAATACAGAAAAGATATGGAAATATTGCTAAGTGTTTCTTGACTTACGGAAGAAACAATTCAGCATGAAACGGTAAAATAAAAGAGACAAATATATTAAGAAAATATCTTAGATAAATATCGGAAATAATAATGCAATAATGATTGTGAAAATATTTCTAAGTGTTCTTTTGACTTACCGGAAAAGAATGACTTAGGCACACAATAAAATTAACAAGTCAAATATCAGAGAAATATTTCTAAGAGTTCTTTGACTTACCGGAAAGAACTACTTAGACACAAAGTACAAAATCAAATTTATAAAATAGAAAAAAGTAAGGTAAATATTTCTAAGTGTTCTTAACTTACGGAAGAACAACTTAGATACAAAATACAAGAAAAATAAACAATCAAAATAATCAAATAAAATATCAAATAATCAGTATATGAAAAAATAAGTCAAAGTAATATTCTAACCTGAAAAGGTCTGAATATACAATAATAAAATATAAATGGTTATCAGGAAATAAGAAATAAAACAATAGCTTAGTCGGAACAATAATAGCACCGACTAGGTCTACAGAAGAAGAGGCAAGCTCGACTGACCGATGAGAGAAATTCCGTCTGCTTTTATATAAAACAAATCCTTTGTTTTACGTAGTAAAAGTGGAATTTCCCTACATCGAGTCAATTAGAAATTCGGATTTGCCCACACTTGGAATTTCCAAGTATTTCTCCGAATTTCTAAATGCGTCCGGCACGGCGGTCAGCTTCTGCTTGACACGCCTCCGGAGACATACAAATATCAGATGATTCCATATAAGTTTGGTTGTGTGTATGTTCACCTTTGAGTTTATATAATTGGCATATGAGTTGCATGAATGCATTTATAGAGGAAACGTGACTAGTCCAAGTCTCTTTTTTATTATTTTTTAAAAGATACACATATTGTTGTTATATCCATAAACTTTTTAAAGTTAAGAAGAGCTAATGTCTATATCAGATTAGCAGTAATTCAATAAAAACTTATATAAATTAACAGAAAGTTATGGATTAGATTTAGATTACTTACCTGTAGATTTGGAGGACAATGGTCGAGTAATTCTAGCATATGTCTAATGTTCTGAGCATCTTGAATGACGAAGTTAAGTTCCATATCGAATTCGCCACCAACCAGCTAAAACAAAACATTTATATATAAAATCAGTAAACAAAACGAATACATTTTTTAAAATAGCTATTAATATTTAGTAAATGTATCATTATACATAAGGAAAAACAAATAATTTTATTATCTAGCAAGTCTTTGAAGATGTAAAATCCAACAACCAATAAACCTGCATAAAATGGAATCTCATGGTAGTGAATTAATTCAGGCAATCACCAAAATTTTTCTCACATATAATTACCTTTTAGACATGATCTAGCTATTTAGATTTCATTGTAATAACATCGAATACAAACTCACGGTACTAAAATATAAAGGAGGACATTTTGTGGTCTATATTTGCGAACATTTTAAGAGTATTGTTCCAGACAAGACTTAAGAGCAAGCCAATCATATTATCATTGAATGCCCACAATACCATATATCTAAAAAAACAAGTTCTGTTAGTAATCTAATCTCAAATCTACATAAACTATAAAAGTATCTCAAGTTAACACAGATGCATACCAAATTGTAATTGTGCCCTGCTAATAACTTCTAGCATTTGACGAAAGTGTATTTGTTTAAATAAACAAAACAAGCATGAATATAGTGGTACACAGTAAAATAGAACAACAGGGAAGTCCACCTTAATTAAATACATTACCTTGTTTGTCCTCAATAATAATCAAATCCTGTTCATACAATACCACAGTATGTAGACGGCAATATGTTTGATTTGATATTCTCTGTGATTACAGATGGGATTATATGGTTTTATATTAAATTAAAGACATAACAAAAAAACATTTTACTTACAATCCAAATAAAGAAATAGTTAAACCGAATAATATTAAACTTTTTGTCAAAGTAAGTATTCGCTATGTCGATTATTTTCTTCAATGCATTTATCAATACGTCATGAAATATCGTCTCATATTAAGTAGCATCATTGGTTTAACAAAAACTGTTGCAGAATTTATTTCTTCCCAACGTTAGTTGAGATTATTTATGGGATTGTTGTAGACATCCCATACACCAAAATCGAGCGGATTAAATTCTGGGCTACGTAGTGGCCAAGGAACAGGTATATAATTGATGGATTTGACCGTAACTTGATGGAATTCGTTTTATGTAACAATAAAATACTGAAAACTTTGTTTTCAAACTTCCACAAAATTTATTTTAACCTCTTATCACTACAGCTGTTTCGGCTGATTGCCTTTCTCAAGTGACTCATTTTTGGCATGCGTTTACAATTTATAGTCTCTAATGAAATAGATTGAGGAGGGGAGAACTGTATAATTTAGTAGAGAGTATAATTTAGGAGTTATAGCAGAATATAAAAAAGTTGGTCTTTTGACTTTTGGTCTGGCTTTCGGAATTGTTTTATTCCTTTTTCGAGACAGTGTAATAAGAAAAATGTGTAAATATTTTTTTTTTTAAATTTAATTAAGGATAGTAAAACTTAGTTTATAAAATATTTTAATGGTGTGTTTTAACTCTGATACATAGAAAACAGAAAGAAAAAACAAAAACAGTATAAGTAAAATGTAATTAGGTGTTCTTCATGTTTTATTAATGGAAGTAATATAATAAACCTCTCTTAATGGTATGCAACATGTTATGCATGCAGGTGTGTTATGATGTGTATATGTAAAGGTAAATGTTTATTTTATTTTTGATGTTTTGCCGGTAGATAATAAATTTTGTTCAGTTTATCTGTGTCAGACCTTTTATTTATGCAAGATGTGCTAGATTTTATAAAACACATTTTCAAAGAAAACACGTTTTGGTTAGGTTGTTTGGAATGATTTTTTTCCTTTGCCAAAATACAAGAATCCTCGAAATTTAATTCATGTTTTAACGTTAATGCGTGTTCTGTAAGTGCACATGCATTTATTTTTTTGGTTTTTATGTCGCTACGATATGAGATCACCCTACTGTGAAAATTACGCGATGATTCTCCGATATATACGTTGTTGCAATTGGTACACGGGATAGAATAAAAAACATTTGATTACTCCTGTATTGTAAAAAGAATCCTTTGTTTTTATTTACAACTTCGATACCGTTTTTACATTCTTAGTTGTAATGTTTAAGCCACTAATAAACATTTTTGAAAATGTACATTAGCTTAGGTGTCAGAACTGGAATATAGGGTAGGCAACCATAAGTTATTTTAGACTGTGGTATCACTGATGTGTTGTGTGTCAGTGACAATTGTCAGACCTCATTATTATGCAAATTTTGGTTGTCAGAAAAGGAGAACCGAAAATGAGTTTACTTAAAAGTCCTATGGGATATAAGTTCTCTTGTAGTATAGATCTCAACTTTTTTAGTCCCTTGTCCCTGAACTCGATGTGTGACAAGTTGATAACCCTAGTTCTAAGGGCCAACACCAAATTTGATTTCATATTCGATGGATGTTGAGAATAAAAGTTTATGAAACGGTTACTAAAACAAGGTTTATGATACCAGTCCATCCTTAGCATGCCATCACTGCCACGATGGATAAGCATGCCTAAAATAGAATTATACTATTAGCCTCTCTTTCAACCGTAAACTTTAAGTGTTCACACTGGGCGTTAAAGGTGTTTAAAACATCAGTTTTCAGGGACCGATAAAATCAAATCATCTACATATCGTTTAATAAAAGGTATGTAAAAAGGTATATTTTCTTTACACGTTCTTATTAGTTCATCCAAAACAAAGTTACATAATATGGGGGATATTTTGCTGTCCATTGGAGTGCCAAAGATTTGTTTAAAAAAATTGAACCATTGAACAAAAATATGTTAGAGTCAAAAATAAACGTTAAAATTCTTATGAAATCATCTAAACTAATGTTTATGCTGTTAAGAATAGCATCTGGTAGTAAGTTTGTAAACAGTGATACAACATCTAAACTAATCAATATATAATTATTCGAAACTATAACATTATTAATGAAGTTACTAAACACGAAAGAATATCTAACATGAATTTATTGGAAGCGTTGTAATAAATTGTGCCGATATCTGGAAGGTGTTTGGCAAGTTTACTATTAGGAGGATCAATGGAAGATAGATAGGAAGACAAGAGCCCTGATTGAAATAGTGGGTTTGTGAACTTTAGGCAGTGTATAAAACCTGGGTGTAACTGTATTGTAAATTTTCAAGGATTTTGCAACTTCTGTTGTTATGGATTTGGAAGCTAAATCCGAAACAAGCATGTTCGCCTTTTGTTGGAGAGTGCACACCGGACTGTTCTTAAGTTTGATGTAACGTTTTGTGTCATTTAATAAACGATTACTTTTTTCAATGTAATCATTCTAATACATTGCCACTGTTACATTTCCCTTATTACGTCTAACAATGTAAATTTCTGGATGTGATTTTAAAATTTAAAACTTTTATGTATCAGAGTTAAAACACACCATTAAAAGATGTCATAAGCTAAGTTTTAATATCCTTAACTAAATTTAAAAAAAAAATTAGAATGTATTTTGTCCATTATTTTATATTTTATATGTGTGTTATTAATGTTGAGTGTCAAAGCTTTTTATAAATAATCTCAACAACTACTAAGTTGCACTGACAAATTGTGATATTTTGTAAATATTTACACATTTTTCTTATTACAGTGTCTTGAAAAAGGAATAAACAATTCCGAAAGCTAGACCAAAAGTCAACCACAAGTCAATCAAAAGTCAGTGTATCTTTAACATCCCGGCCAAACTTCTGACTGCAGCCCTAATAAACTGTTTTGTATATATATATATATATATATATATATATATATATATATATATATATATATATATATATATATATATATAACACTGTTTTTGATGGGTTGGAGTCAATAAAAGGGGCTATTTGTTGACTATTTTTTACTCGAGCTTTCAATTGTGATTACAATTTTTATCAAGAGCTTCTAAAAATACAAAATATCTTACAAAGTTGAACTAGAAATAAATAATGTTGTTGTTAACTCACCAAATAAAATTAGTTATTTATATAAAACTGCTGCTAACATTATTACAAAAAATATTATTAAAAAAATGTTCTATTCTAATAAATGTTTCTCTGACAAATTTAGATAAAGTTTCTTAACAAAAAACAATTGGATTTATAAACAAAAATTGAATAGCTACAATTCAGCCTAAATGACGTAAATAACAACTTAAAAATTTTTATTTTTGACATATTGTCAAAAATAAAATTTTTGTATAAAAAATTCTTCTTTGTTTAGTAACAAAAAAGAAGAAGATTTATTCATCATTGATAGATGCCCGAAAAAATGTAACAAATACATGGAAAATTCAAAATGTGATATTTTACTGACTGCATAAATTAAATAGAAATTATATAATTATAAATTTTGCTTAAATTTTGAATTTCTGACCTTTTGTTTAAATTATTATCACTTTTGCTAATACAAACCATTTCCAAAAAAGTTCTTTTAAATTTATTACTTTCATTACATAAAATTTTAATATTATCAAAATCCATAATATGGTCTTTGTCTATTACATGCTCTGCCAAAGCACAAGATGGTTTCTTAATTCTACAATCACTCTAATAAATTTAAAAGAACTTTTTTGGAAATGGTTTGTATTAGCAAAAGTGATAATAATTTAAACAAAAGGTCAGAAATTCAAAATTTAAGCAAAATTTATAATTATATAATTTCTATTTAATTTATGCAGTCAGTAAAATATCACATTTTGAATTTTCCATGTATTTGTTACATTTTTTCGGGCATCTATCAATGATGAATAAATCTTCTTCTTTTTTGTTACTAAACAAAGAAGAATTTTTTATACAAAAATTTTATTTTTGACAATATGTCAAAAATAAAAATTTTTAAGTTGTTATTTACGTCATTTAGGCTGAATTGTAGCTATTCAATTTTTGTTTATAAATCCAATTGTTTTTTGTTAAGAAACTTTATCTAAATTTGTCAGAGAAACATTTATTAGAATAGAACATTTTTTTAATAATATTTTTTGTAATAATGTTAGCAGCAGTTTTATATAAATAACTAATTTTATTTGGTGAGTTAACAACAACATTATTTATTTCTAGTTCAACTTTGTAAGATATTTTGTATTTTTAGAAGCTCTTGATAAAAATTGTAATCACAATTGAAAGCTCGAGTAAAAAATAGTCAACAAATAGCCCCTTTTATTGACTCCAACCCATCAAAAACAGTGTTATATTTTTTCCAAACGAGTCACAAGTACTTCTTTTTTCTTACTCTTATATATATATATATATATATATATATATATATATATTATATATATATATATATATATATTATTTGTAGTCTCAGCAATTGGTCTGTATGAAATAAACTCTATTTGTTATTTCTCAATATTTCGTCACGATTTTGTGACTTCTTCAGGAGAAAACTGTAAATTTATTATAATTATTATATGTAAACAAAATGAATATTTCAATATTTACAACTTAAGATTAAAAATTTAAATTTTGAGAACATATCCAATTTAAATAAATGACATTTTTTTTTTATTTTAATTTATTTGGGAGTTATGGTAACCGCAATATTTTATAGAGTGAATTCATATATATATATATATATATATATATATATATATATATATATATATATTTCCAAGTAATTACCATATTCGGTCTATCAACCAGGCTCATTTATCACTTCAAGACGCCTACAGCATTAAATTACCCATCAAATATGTGTCGAAAATTTTCATTATCAAATTTTATTGGAATTAAACTCAAAACAAAAGTTGTTACCTACGACAAAACTAATTCAATTTATCATGCTTGGTGGTTTTTCGAGGAACGTAATGGAAATAAAATATAATTGAATCGTCGGAAAGTTGGGGGATAATTTTAATATTGGATTTCTAATTGGCAGTGTTTGGTCCTCGGGGAACAAAATGTATATTGTGTAGGCGAGTATGGTAACGAATTCTTTGTTGCTTGGTACTTTTTTGTTTCTACTAAAAATGATACTACGCATAAAACCTTAAAGTATGTTAATATTTAGCACGCAATGTTATAGGATGAACATTAAGCCCTTTTTATATTTCATCCCTAATCTTTCTGTTTTAGTGTATGCTCAGAAAATTTTGAGAAAAGAAAGAAAGAAAAAGATAGAAAATTTTTCTATATATATATATATATATATATATATATATATATATATATATATATATGTATATATATATATATATATGTATATATGTATATATATATATATATATATATATACATATATACATATATATATATATATATATATATATATATATATATATATATATATATATATACACACAACCAGTGGTGAAACGACTTATGCGTGAACCCCTTATGCGTTTGTACATGAAACACTCAATAAATTACAAAAACCGCAAAGTCCGAAGTTTTTCAGAAAATGTTGCTTTAATGAAAACATTGATTTCTTCTTTTAAAAACGTAAAGGTAAGTTCAAATTTTAAGAAAATTAAATAATACCATCGACAAAAATGTAGGATTTGCCACGGTGGCACAAGTGGCACATATTTTTCGGAGAAACTTTTCGGAAGAAACTAATGTGAACTAATGGTGAACTAATAGTGAACTAAATAAATGTTTGAAAAGGGGGTATGTTTTTTATTTAAAAACAATTGTAATAACTTCTATATTTTTCCAGCTACAGACTTGTACGTACAACCATTGGATAGCTGGTAAAAAACTCACATTAAAAAAAAACTGTCACCAATAGGAACGAAGTGAGGGACATACTCTATCTATCTATCTAATCAGCCTTAAACGCCCACTCTTGGGCATAGGCCTCCCCTGTTAATCTCCATTTGTCTCTATTTTGGGCGTTCTGCATGCATCTAGTCCTTTCCTGCCGTTCTCTTAAGATTGTCTTACGCATACTAAAATATATTATTACCGGTTTTCTATTATATAGATGACCTCCTAAGTATTATTACGTCATATAAAATTTAAAAAAATATGTTGATTTTCCGAGATATCGGGGGGGGGGGGGGTGAAAAAAATTATATAATTATTAATACTGCATTGATGCATTCATACATTATTAATATTTCGACAAACTACCCCAGATTAAAGAAAGAGGGTTCTAGCTGTAAGTTTCTAAAAATTGGATGAATTGTATAGCTTTAAATTTCAATATAACGTTTCAAAATTTGTGCAAATTTTACTTCTTATTGTTTATAAACAATGGAGATATGATTTTTTAAAAAATATTTCCTATCTTTGTTCCTATTGGTCACAGAAGGTTTTTTTAATGTGAGTTTTTTTACAGCTATCCAATGGTTGTATGTACAAGTCTGTAGCTTAAAAAATATAGAAGTTATTACAATTGTTTATAAGTAAAAAGCATACCCCTCTTTCGAACGTTTATTTTGCAAATCATTTCGATGAAAACGGAATATGCATTTAACTTCTGAAATAGTTTAAGTCTTAAAGAATTCTATAAAATTTGCTAAATGTGTATAGTATCATTAATAGAGCAAGTTCAATGGTTTAAACATTTTGCCTCAAAGATAAATAAATGGGACGTAAGGGTCTGTGATGCGCAATATACAGCCTCTCCTGTCAAAATGTCAACCTCACCTGCCCGTGTGATGATCTTGATTCTGATCATCCGGTGCATCCTGCTTTACAACAAACGAGGCTCTGGCGTCCGAGCGATTGTCGGTATAAGGCTTCGGGCGGACGAGTTGGTAAGTGGCAGGGCACTCTTTTGCCCTGGAATTGAGAAATTGATTCCGAAGGCGGAAGAACTATAAAACTACAAATTAGTCAACGGCCTAAGGATGCAGAAAGCAAAGGAGAACTACTGCATTAAAGGCCTTTTGGCACTCCTAGTTTTAACTATCATACCTGTAAATAATTTAAGTCAAAACATTAATGATCATGGATCTCGGAATCCAAGATCCGGCAAGAGAGGACAATCTTAAGACTACAGGGCCTCTCAGGTCGTTAATATGCGAAATCCTTGCAAAATAGCCACATGGAACGTCAGAAGCATGTTTGAGTCAGGTAAAATATATAATGCCATAAAAGAAATGAAACGAATGCAAATCAGCATCCTCGGAATAAGCGAAATGCGATGACCGGGATCAGGAGTATGTGACGTAAATGGATATCAAGTGTACCATGCCGGAAATACAGATGCCAATCACTATAATGGAGTTGCAATCGTAGTAGCAAAACACTTAGTTCAATCAGTTTTAACTTATATTCCCATATCTGACAGAGTAATGCTAGTAAAATTTAGTTCAAAGCCGTTCATTACCAACGTAATTCAGGTCTATGCCCCAACGTCATCTAGTGATGAAGATAAATTAGAAGCATTCTACAAAGATCTTACTGATGCTCTAGATCTTGTCAAAGCAGCAGAAAATACCATAGTCCTCGGAGATTTTAACGCTAAAGTCGGCAAAGGACGCTGTTTGAACATTGTGGGGGAACATGGCTTGGGAAACAGAAACGAACGTGGAGATCGACTTGTCCAGTTCTGTCAAGAACACGATTTCATTATATCGAATACCCATTTTAAACTACCACCGAGAAGACTCTACACCTGGAAGTCAAATGCAGAATCAGAGGACAAAATTATTAAAAATCAAATCGACTTCATTCTAATAAAAAATCGATTTAGAAACTGCATCAAATCAGTTAAAACTTATCCAGGTGCTGACATTGGGTCCGATCACAATCCCATAGTAGCTGTAACCCAATTAAAATTAAAAAAGGTGATCAAAAAGAAGTCTCGCAAAAAGATTGATACAGCCCAACTACAAGACGAGAAAGTTAAGGAATCAGTTCAAAGACAACTGAACGAAAATTTAATTTGGGAAAATATTGGTGAAAACGTCGATGAGGGCTTAAATAAAATCGTAACGACAGTAAAAGAAATCTGTGTGAGAAATTTACAAGGCAGGTCAAAGCCAAAAAAGCAGGCTTGGATGACAGATGATATACTGGATTTGATGGAACAACGGCGACTAGCAAAAACCAACGAAACAGTTTACAATAGCATACAAAAAGAAATTCGACGTAAAATACGAGAAGCAAAGAGTCAACACCTAGCCAAACAGTGTAATGACATTGAAGAACTCGAAAAAAGATACGACACGTTTAACATGTATAAAAAAGTAAAAGAAGCGGCTGGTATCTTCAATAAGAAACAAAATGCATTGCTACAGGATAAAAATGGTAAAGTAATATTCGAAGTAGAGGACAAACTTAAAGAATGGGAAAATTACGTCACGAACCTATTCGAAGACGATAGGAGTAGTTCACCTTCCGATTTTACTAACTGCGATGGACCCCTAATAACACGCTGTGAGGTTATAAAGGCCATACAATCATCAAAAGATGGCAGAGAGACTGGTCCTGATGAAATTCCAACTGAAATTTATAAGCTTATAAAAGATAGCAATGTTTTAGAGGCTATAACTTCGTTTTTCAATACCATTTATACCAGCGGACAACTACCTAATGGTTGGTCTAACTCACTGTTTATAGCTCTACCTAAGAAGACAACAGCAAAAACCTGTGCTGATTATAGAACCATCAGTTTGTTAAACCACTTATTGAAAATTTTTCTGAAGGTAATACATGGTCGTATCTACAATAAATGTGAGGAATACCTGGATGACACTCAGTTTGGTTTCCGTAACGGATTTGGAACGAGAGAGGCACTGTTTGGAATGAACGTACTTGCTCAAAGATGTCGTGATATATCTGTAGACATATACTGTTGTTTTATTGACTTTCAAAAGGCATTTGATTATGTTAAGCACTCTATATTGATCGAAGCTCTAAAAGACATTGGCTTGGACGGCAGAGATGTTCGAATAATTGCAAATTTATATTGGAATCAAACAACATCAGTTTTAGTAGATTGTGTGGAATCACAAGCTCTCAATATTAAAAGAGGAGTACGGCAGGGATGCCTCTTGACACCCCTGCTTTTTAACGTTTACTCCGAAAGAATTTTCAGAAAAGCACTTTCTGAAAGGTACATGAAGAAGAAGATAAATAAATTAAATAACTTTTATACTATTTGTTCGATCGGGGGGAAATTTCGTAAATATTTAAAAGACATTAATACCTCGATTTTCAAATGTATTAATAACATTTTATTTTGTTAGTAAAAAAAATAATAAAATTTATAAATTAGTACAAAAAACTGCTTTTTAGCAAATATCTCCGTAAATTATTTATCAATTTTAATTTAAAAAACGGGAAAATAAAGATATTCTTGATATAAAAAAATGATATAAATATTGTTTATGTAACATATAAGAAAAAAACTTATAGACAACAAATCAAATTGTGACCATAACTGATAGTTAAAAAAAAAGCAATGTAAAAATACGAGTATTTTTTCATCTATTCGTCATATAGTAACACCCACGTCTGTCTTAAAAGCTTCAGATATCTGCGAAAAATTTTGCTGTGAAATCGATGATTTTTGCATAACCACACTGGGCTAATAGTTTCTAAAGTTGTTATTTCATATTGCTGTTTTATATGAGATTCATGCTGGGTCAAATGACCCATTAAAATTCTCCCATGAGCTTGTAGACCATTATGTTCTCAACTGTTTTCTGGTGGCATGTCTATTTAAATATTTTAATGTTAACGTTAAGATACCCAAGGTACATAATTTTTCAAATATTACAGCCGTTCCATTAGGACCGTTTTAATGATTTTTTGAGTTTAATATTTCAGTTAAAAATAAACGTAATTTTACAGCACTTCAATCTTCATCTTTATTTCCCCAAAACAATTTTAATAACGAAACAACAGTGTCACGGATTGTTAAACTCTAAACGTCTTTTTTCAAATGAGCCCGTCAACGATCAAGTCATCTGCTACGAGTTGGATATTTCGGCGTCTAACGGCAATAAACTCCTCCGGTTGGCATTTATGATGGCGCACAAATAACCTTAAAAAGTCCTTATTATGTAACACGATATGACGGCCTGCTTCAAAATTATAAATGATGCCCCCTTAAAAGGGTGAAAGAGCCCGTTCGGGGTATAAATTAATTCTGTTCGTGCAGATTTCGTATCGGAGACATTCCTCGACACCGCGACGCCGTAGCAACGACGGCGAAGTCGCTGCTAATGGAATTTCGCGTGTAGGCGAGCGACGAAGAAGACAATGAAGAATTTCTGATTGTGTTATGTTAAATATTATTTACTTTAACTGTGTTAGATTGATGGCATTTCTGGATGGCGTCACTGTATTTTCCCGCACTAAATTGTAAATATAAACTAAAAAAGCTTGTTTTTAATCTTAAAAAACTTTCCAAAAAGGTGTACATCTGTAAAGAGAGAACAATTGAATTATTGTAAACTGGAAGTTACAACAAAATACTTAATTAAAGACATACTCCTTGTTTAACTTATCAAACTAATAAATGTAACTGTAGATCAGGACTCTTAATCTTAAAATCCCAGATGAAACGCATTTTTTTAATACCAATGAGTTGAGAGAAGAGGGACATGCCAACTCTCATCATCCACCTTCACAAATTAATTCAGTCATTCATTCAGTAATTATTATCAATCTCCCACTCAATCTCAACCCAAAAACTCTTCCTTATACAAAAATTGTTACAAAATCGACAAAATTCTTAAAGCAAGATGAATAAAGACAATATTTACTCCCCAACAAAAACTTTCATCTCTATTGTCCGATAAATCAAAGACAACATTCCAAATGAATAACACGGAATTTATAAAATTCCTTTTGCAGACTGCCACCTATCCCATATATAGGCCAAACAAATCGTAGAATCCAAAATATAATTTATGAATAGTTTATTTCTGTTCGCAATTCCGATTTAATTTCAGTTCTTGGTCATTACCATCCTCATACAGGTCACCAAATTGATTTTGAAAAAGGGCCAAATTGTCTCAATGAGATGACAGCATACGTTTACCTTCATCTCTTTTGCCGCGCCAATCCCTACGCTAACTCCCACACCAACCTCCACCCAAACCACGTCACCATCGATGGTAGAAATGAACCGTCCCCAGCTTTGAACATTGAAAACAATCAACATACTGAGATCTCTCCTGTCTAAAATCAAATTCAACAACACAAAAGAAAGATAAAAAACTGCATCTATACAATACCTATGAATGCAACAATTTCTATGTAGGCGAAACGGCAAGACCACTAAGTGTCAGAATAAATGAGCATGAAACATACATCCCGAACAGAGACCGATAGATGCCAAATATGCAAACATGCCTTTGTCACAGACTACAATGGAAAGATGTATCAATAATCATCAAAGAATCAGACACGAAAAAAATAAAAATCAAAGAAGCAGCTCTCTTCACACTTAACCAAGAAAAACGTGTAGCAAACCCATCAGCAGAATGTAACTGACTTTAGTTGCCAATACTAACAGAAAAACAAAAAGAAAAACAGAAGTCAGAGAAATTTGACCTACAATATATACACAACTAATAATATACGAGAATCTAAAACAGTGTTGGACACAGTGCTATCTACCCGAAATCTTCGTTACACAAGTTACGTATCATATAACACAACGTATACGATGCCTATAGCCATAAAGACAAAACATATATTAGACAGTACTTTATTACTTGTCAAAATATGTTTCATCAAGACCAATACACTTTTGCTTCAATTGTTAAAACAGTTATTCCTGTGTTCAGTTGACACCTGCAAAATCGCTGTTTTAAAGGCATAGATGGCTTCTGGCGACTGGAATCGATGCCCACGCATTGAATTCTTGAAATTTGGGAGCGTAAAGAAGTTATTTAAAATTGGGCCAGAGCTATACTGTATAGGGTTTAACAATTCGATGTTTTAAAGCTCCAAAAGCTTTATTGTCTTTTGGGTTGTGTGAGCACTTGCATTATCCTGATGTAGGATGCTTCGCCGTTGTGCGTTGCCTTGTTGGAGTGTCGCGCTAACTTCTGGTAAACAAACGATTATGTACCAATCAGCAGTAACCGTTCTTCGACCTTCTAAAGCAAGTGTTACAACATGACCATATTTTGACACAAACTTGCGATCATTTTCCTTGACACACTTCTAGAACGGATAACTTTTGCTGGTTTTTGCTTATCGTTAAATACCCACGTAGCCGATTGACGTTTACTTTCCGGTTTGTAGGAGTAAATCCAAAAATCATCACCAATAATAATACTATAAACGTTTTTTGAGCTTCTTTTGTTGAACAGTTCCAATGTATGACGACACCAATTAATGCAAACTGCTTTTTGCTCTTCTACCCCTAGTTAATTGTGTAGGATATTTTGAACTAAGGTCGTTGAAATGCCCAAAGATGCCTCTATCTTCCGGTATGTTACAAGGCGGTTATCCTTAATTAGCTGACCAGCCGCATCAATGTTTTGCTGTGTGACTGCTGTTTGGGGTGGATCTGCCCTGGATTCGTCGCTGAGACTGGAGGGACCACGTTGAAATTCGCAATACCATCGGGAACTAGTGTAATGCTTCATTACCAAACACAAAAACCATTTCAGCGAGACATTGCTGTTGAGATAACCCTATCAGGAAATTGTAAAAACTTATTTCTCGAAAATGCTGTCTGCTAAGATCCATTTTTCGACCAAATTGGTAGGTTCAAAAATTCACTGTATCTACACGACTTACTGTATCGAAATAAAACTCTTCATTTACGTCAACAAAATATTGAGGTTATATTTGTGTCGAAAGGTTTTATTGTTGGCGCCTCCTAAGCGGCTATATGCAAAACTAAAAAGACGAAATTCCCAACACAAACATATAACACAAAAAAAAACACACCCACACAAAAATACACAAAACAAAAAGACACAATTTTACTTTATTTAACGTTTCGATTTCTACTTTGGAAATCGTGCTAACATACAAAACATACAAAGAAAACTAAACAAATTTTTGGTTTTTTTACAAAGAAAACAAATTATTCACATATTCATGGTTTTAACAAATTATTCATACTATAATCTGACATTTCCTATATACGACCCCGGTATCTTCGAATTAAAAAAGGAAAGCATAAAAATTGACTTAATTCCGAACACCAGAACCTATATCAACATGTTTTCTTCAAAGTAAATACGGCTCTGATAACAAAATTAGACACTTGATATACCCCCAGAACGAAAGCTTGATGATGCTTGAGACCAATTAGGTGGGGATATGTTCTCACGCCTCGGTTTTTATATCTAAGACGACCAGTTAATTAGGCACAAGGGTTGCTCATAAATCATCCGCCGTTATTATTATTTAAACACCTTACAACAGACTGGTCCGAATAATGTGAGGGAGAACTAAATCAAAAGGTTAAGGAACACAACAGAAACGATATAATGAGGCACACGATAGGTGAGCTTTAGAAAGCACTCCAAAAAAGATATTGTTGACGATAATTTTTTTTATTTTATTTCTGGATTTAATTAAATAACAAAAAAATAACAAATGTAGTAAAATACTTGTCTAAAAAAAGGATAAAACATTCAACCAAATGTTTTGAAACTAAATAAAAACAACACACGAACAATTCCCGACTAAAATATAGTAATACTAAAACTAATAAAATTAAAACTTTCCACCAAAAACACCACTTTCAACTTCAACATTTCAATATGATATATAATATACAAACTAATGCACTCGACAATTTCTAGAACTTTTCAGGTCTCCAACATTTGTTTGCTTTTACTATATAAATTAGATTTCAAGCGTTTCCGTATATTCACTGTTTATCTCATACCTTTTAAACAAAAATGTCTGATATAGTGCGGTCATATAAGGTGAAAAAATAAGTAAATTTCGGAATGAAAGATGATAAGCTAAAAACTAGTATGAGCAGATGTTATGTATGAACTTTTATAATTAGAAGATATAATTACCAGCATACTGGCTTTATAACTTCTTGGTGTGGTTTCTAGCCTCGCCAGTTGTTCTATAATTTTATTAAATAATATATAAATTAATTAATTAATTAATCTTAATTAATTAATTAATATAAATAAATAAATTAATTAATCTTATTTATTCTTAACTTTTCTTAACTATTCTTCACTTCTTTCACAACTTTACAAAACCTTGACAAAGATTATTACAAACAGGTTAACAATTAAATTTGACGAATATCAACCAGCAGAACAAGCCGGATTTACAAAAGGGTACAGCACCTGTGACCATCTATACACTTTAAAAATCCTAATAGAAAAGACTAACGAATACAATCGCCCATTATGTCTTTTATAGATTATGAAAAAGCTTTTGATAGCGTAGAAATGTGGGCACTAGAAGAAGCATTAGTCAACAACCAGATCGACTCCAGGTACAGAATACTAATAATAATAAAATAATATTTACGAACAAGCTGAAATGGTAGTGACATTGGGTAATGGAATCGAGACAAGACAAGTAAAAATCAACCGAGGAGTAAGACAAGGAGACACAATATCTCCAAAATTATTTTCACTTGCACTAGAAGATATCTTTAAGTCAATAGACTGGAAAAATAAGGGAATTCCTATTAACGGAAGATACTTAAACCATCTTATATACGCAGATGATGTAGTACTAATAGCCGACACGTGGAATGCACTGAATACGATGATTGAGGAGCTACACACAGAATCCCTAAAAAAAGGACTGACAATGAATTTCAGCAAAACTAAACTAATGTCAAACAAAGATGACAAACCTATGATAAACATCGAAGGGACAGAGATGGAACACGTAGATGAATATACATATCTGGGTCAAAATGTCAAGGTAAGCAAAGAAAATCAGACTACCGAAATAAGCAGACGTGTAAAAATGGGATGAGCAACATTCGGAAGACTCTCATACGTACTTACAAAAATAAAAATATACCTCAAAAACTGCGAACCAAATTGTTTAATTCCTGTATCCTACCTGTGCTTAAACAAGCAACTCAAACCTAGACATACACTAAAATAATCATAAAGAAGATCAAAAAAACTCAGAGAGCTATGAAACGACAGATGCTGAGTATCTCACTCAATGACCATAAAACCTATGAAGACATTCTTAATAGAACAAAAGTAAAAGATGTTATCGAATGACAGCTAAACTGAAATGGAAATGGGCTGGATATAACGAACGCGTTACCGATGGCCGATGGAATAAAGAAATCGGAAATTGGTGGCCATATGAAGTCAAAAGACCACGAGGAAGACCGCAAATGCGATGGAGCGACGATATTAAAAGAACTGCAGGGCCAATGTGGAAACGTCTTACAAACAACAGAGATGAATGGCGAGAATTCGGAGAGGCCTATATTCGGCAATCCTAATAGAGAAAAGAGCTTAAAAATATTCTTAACTTTCTGTTTCAAGCTTAATTTACTATTTTTCTTTTAGAAATATAAGGAAATACATGTGCGTATGAGGAGCTGAAAACGAGGAACTAAGATTAGAAGACGAAAATGTAATTTCGTCATTTTCTGAATATATCTATTCGGGGCAAAGATGCAAAGATATCAAGATACTAAAACAGAAATCGAAGAACGGATCATAAAAGAAAAAAGAGAATAGGCGCACTGAACGCAATACTCTGATCAAAAACTATCTTTAAACAAAAAAAAAATTATGGCTATATAAGAGTGTTTTTAAATGATTTGTACTTTATGGATGTAACATCTGACAACTTACTAAAAGAACGAAACAAAAATTTTCAGATCAGCAGGAATATCCAGAATGATACATGTCAAAAATGTAAGAATACGACAAATCATAAACAGAACAACCATCATCATAGATGAATACAACAAAAACAACTTAGTTGGTAAGGACATCTACAGATGTCTACTGAAACTAATATTGGATTGGTAACCATCAGAACTAAAAAAACAAAGACAGCCCAAAAACTGGGTGATAGGCATAAATAAATACTAAAACCCGAAAACGCAGCAATATTTATTCCACCAAACGAACAGTTAAATGAAGAAACACTTGAGATTTTAGGACTTGAAACTTAATTCATTCCATGAGCGTTGAGGCCTACCTCTTTTTCTTCTTCCAGGGGACTTCCGTCTGTAAAGTTTTTGGGGCCAATGTTCGCCGGGCATTCTCAATAGGTGTCCAAACCATTTTAAACCTCTTCTTTCTATTCTATCAATGACAGTTTTTGTAGCATTCGTGTTATTTTTTATATATTTGTTGGTCTTCCTTTCCAGCCTTAATGTTCTAGCAGTTCTTCTTAAATAATTTATTTCAACTACTAACAATCTTCTCTTCAGGTCTGCATTAATTGTCCATACTTCAGGGCCATAACAAAAAACTAATTAAACCATGGTTTACCCTATTCTTTTTTTATTCCTTTTGGAAATGTTAAGATCCTACCATAATGAGTTCAGACATCCTACAATTTTACGTCCCTAATTAATTCGTTGTTTAATTTCGGTTTCTCTCAAGCCGTTCTTATCAATGAGTGCACCTAAATATTTAAAATTTTCCAAATGTTTGATTTCGACATCCTCGTCTATAAAACCTTCAAACCTTGCATCTGAATTGATAACTAAATATTCTGTTTTCCTCATGCTGACTTGTAACCACCATTTTACATATTCTTTGTATAGACGCTTATCATAAATTTTAGCTCATAAGAATCTTGAGCTAGGACGACTTGGTCATCCGCAAAGTTCAGAAACAACAGTACGTCATTTTCTATGGGGATTCCCATTCTCTGGCAGTGGTATTTCAAATTTTTGAGGGCTGCCTCAGTTAAACAGTAAGGGTGACATATTGCATCCTTGTCTTAGTCCTTTAGTTACTTTTATTAGCTCTGATAGTATATTTCCGATTTTTATTTAAGTAGTGTTATCTCTGTATACTCCTGTTATTATTCCTAAAAGGTATGGACTAATGTCGAGTTGTTGTAAAGCTTGCCACAATTTAAGTCTTGGAACTGTATCGTACGCCTTTTCTACGTCGATGAAGGCTAGATGTATTTCGGTACCGACCGCTATCCCGTTTCTCTTTATTGCTGGAGTATAAACAAGTTATCAGTGCAAGATCTACCAGGCGTAAATCCACTTTGGTCTTCGCTAATTAGATGTTCTACATCATCTTGTATTTTTCCATTTGTTCGTCCTGGAGATCGCCAGTTTTTCATTTTAATTACCGCAGTACGGACCTCGTTGTTAGTCGTATTAATTTTACTATTTTTTTGTGTCTCCATACTGTATTCCTCTCCCATAAATTCCAATCTGGACTCTTGAAGTAAACTTTTATAGTGATTTTTCCACTTTTCTATACAAATTAAGTTGCTTAAGAAGTCATGGGTGTTTTTCTTTAGATTAGTGATAGTTCTCCACGCTTTGGTAGTCTGAGAACCACTTGGACACATTTTTGTTCCCAAAAATTGTTTTTTGCTTCTTTTATTTGATGGCGTATTTCTTTGTTTTTCCTTTGATATGTTAGTTTATTGCTAGATGTTTTATTTGTTAGCTATTTCTTATATATTTTGTTTTTTACTTGTATCATTTCTTTTACGTTATCTGTCATCCATAGTGGTTCGTGGTGTTTTTGTCGTTATTTTCTGTTCCTCATACTACAAAAGCAATTGTTTTTATTAACGTTTTGAGGTTGTTGTATTCTTGTTCTACATCCATATTTCTTTCCATTTCATTTAGTTCCTTTTCTAATCTAGATTAAAAAAGGTATTTATTACACTTGGTAGGTTTACTAGCAAAACCTTTAATTTAAAGAATTAAAGATTTTCTAAAAATATATGAAAAATCAAACTTGCTTTGTCTTGGAGTAAAATAGACTAGAAAACTCAAAAAAACTTTACAATCGTGTGTGTTGTTCTTCAGGAAGATTTCTAAAATGGTTAAATTAGAATAAGTTAACATAAATATTTTCTGACGAAATTTAAAAAATATTACCTTGGAGAAAATATTATATTTTTATAGTGCAATGTTTTAATCACATGGTCTATTTTGAAATCTACGATTGACTTAGGCAGGAATCGTAAGCAGGTCAACCTTAGTTAAATCATCTCCTCTTCACCGCCACAAAGACAATCATGGAGTCCCTAACCCTAACTCTTTTTAAAGATAGTTCGGCTAATTCTTAAGACAAACAATGGTAGCAAGGGAGATCAAAGCATGACACTAAATTCTAACATACATTTTAGACTTGTCTCTACGTTACATCGGTCCTGTACAAAGTGACTGAATGCAATAATAAGAAATAAACGAAAAAAAAATTGTCCGAACAAAACTGTTGTCTTCTGTGAATGGTTAATGGATGGAAAATTGCTGACAGTAAGTATGATATCAGGTCTCTTAATAGCTTAGCACATGGTGGAGTGCACTGATATTGGGTGGAATAGACCTGGTGATGGAAGAGTGCTGCACCATGCTTTGGGGTCCAGCCTGGTGGAATGGCAAACCTAATCTCAGTATATTTATCTCAGTATACGAAACCCAAGTTACTGTATAAAGTATAATGAAAAACATTTAGATCGAAAAGATCTTGTTGTTAGTTAACTGGATGGTTGACGACGAAAAGAGCCTGTTCTGCTCGGAACGAAATATTTTATCATTCGAAAGTACAAGAAGTAGGGATTATTCTAAGAAACTTAAGGCTGTTTTAGCAGTTAAAGCACAATGCTATTTAAAATGGGCGTTTCACTTACTTTTCTATGCTGCTTACAACAAACCATCTTTACTCAGTGGCGCCGGCCGACGGGTAGTTTAATGACAATAAATGCATTATTCTCCATTCAAATTAGTTTTAACATGAACTAACTGACGGTACGTTCATGAGACTTGACGTCACGAAGGCGATAACGATGAAACTAAGCGCCAATGATGAGACACACGTTTCAATATTAGATTTTAGTATTTTTTAGCAATTTTCATTAAAGTTGGAACACGCTTTTCTCGATTATTACTGGACACAGAAAGGTGAAAAAAAAATCAACGATTACAGAAAAAAAAACTCTTTCAAGTGATGGGCGTAAAAAGTTTGATTATAATAGAACGTTAAACAGTATAATCCAATTTTTCAACAGAAGTTTCAAAAAAATAAAAAAGTAAAACCATCATTTTAAAGGCAATATAATTTCGAATAACATGTCGAAATTTCGAAACATTTTGTCAGTAAATAACAGAGAAAACACTGTCCCTAGATTTTGGTGCACCGATAAAACAGCCTTAATAGATGTATGTATATTGAAACTTTGAGATACCAGGTTCATCGAAAAGTTAGTAGACAAGACAGAAATTAAGAAGTAGAATTTGTGGGCCAATTATTTTGATTTTTAGGATCAAAACAAAACAATAAACAAAAATAAAGGGTCGTCATATTTATATATATATAAATTATTTAAAAAGGGGGAATAGAGAATAAAGGATAGAAAATTAGGGAAATGTAAAATAAAAAAGCTGTTTTATATAGAACGTAACATTTTCTTTGTAGTTTTGATTCGAAATTCAACTTATTTTAACAAAAAGTTTTGTTTCGTCTCTCATTTTAATGTTGTTTATATATAAAAAAAAATGTTGTTTCTATATGTTAAAAAATATACTTGGTTCTATATATATTTTTTGTACCAAAATCCACACTACAGAAAAAATGTACTTTAATCTTTTGGAATAATGAATGTAGTTATGTATTTATATATATTTTGTATAATTACAGGAATAAAGCTCTTTGACTGAACTAATACGTTAACACTAAAAATGTATGCAACAAAATTTCTAATTTTATTTCGGCGAAAAATACGCTGAGTTTTAAAGCTTCGTGTTGATTATTTCCCCTCTGGTAAACTTGATGCAATCTAGGCAAAATTAGGTATTAAAAATGCAGCGTCATAAAGTTTATGTTTACTACAACATACATTTTAACAAATTTTTCAGTCGCAAAGACATATAATATATTATGTATATTGTATATACACCGTGTTATTCGGAATATATTAGGCAGCTTAAAGTTATTTAACATGATCATGAATGTGTTGCTTGTGTGAGTCCAGTTCAAATAGGTAAAACAAATAATAAATAAGACTTACAATCAATTTAATTTAACTATCTAGACGACCGGTTTCGCTTTCTACAATATGCAAAGCATCTTCAGGTCTCGATACAAAGTTAATTAAATGCTGAAATAATAAAACCCATATTAGGGTGTTGTCTTATAAAGATAAACAAAGATAAATGATATAAATTACAGTTATTATGCCAATATTACATATCTGTGGTTTTTCAAAATGAATAAACTGTTTAAGCAGATAAGGTAAGACTCACAAATTAGTATAAAAATAGTCTATTGAATTGTAATAAAATAGTAAATAAATAAAACATTACTTACATTTCAGAACTTCAGTTTTTACTATTGTAATTGTTTGACAATAAACAAGGAAGTTCTTGAGGAGATAGATTTTATCCAATGAAGTAGAAATAGGTGTACTGTGATTGTTTGTTAGATGAGAGTGAACGTCTATATTATTTAATTATTTAAAAGTTATTTGTATTTATTCGAGAGATATATTTTTGAAATGTGTGTTATTTATTGAGATTTTATAAATGTGACAGTTGTATGACAATGAATGAAATTAGATGTACAATAATTGTGTGGGTGTGCAAATTATTTCAACTTGTAATTATCAAATCTCTTTAATAAAGTTGAATTGATTTACTAATATATGGCAAATGATTGTAAAGTCCAGTATGTACAATTATTAAAATTAAAACAATTAAGGACACTAAGGGACACACAAAAAACACTTAAAAAGGACGAAGCAGACGTCCGTTTTAAGAGTAGATTTAATATAAAATTTAAAAATTTAAAAAGTGGGGACTTATAAGCACTACATCTCTGATTTGGAGACATGAGTTTTTTGTTATCTATTAGATTTTGGAGGTAAATTTGACAGGCTAATGTACGTTAAAGTGTGACAGTTCTGCTTCTATTCCTCAATACTGTAAGTTAAGATAACCAGTTTTATAAAGTAAGTAGATATTAATGAATATCTCTAAAATTTTTAAATATCAGAAGTAAGTTAGTATGTTTAATATGGGCATACTTTTAACAATCATTAAATAATTAAATTTAAATGTAACAATATAAATAATTGAAATACATTTTCTATTATAACTAACTCAATTTAGTCAAAATCACAGAATAAACTTGAGTGAATTTTTGAAGTGATTATTTGGTAATTAAAAATGTGTACAGTTGTAATCAAAATGTATAATAAAGTTACAAAATTTCTTTGAAAAACTATTGTTGGTGCGAGTGAGTTATCTGTCATGGTATGTTTAAATATTTTTAAATATTTTATTTTAGTTCTAACATGTTACTATGGTACTAGAGAAATAAGTAGATAAATTGTTGATGGTAAATTAATTGATAAATTCAAGAAATTGACTGAATTATTAAGAAGTCAATAAATAGTTGGTAATTCTAATATCTGACAGTTGAAACCGCAAATTGGTCGTAAAAGCATATAAACGATTCTCTATTTAAACCGGTGTAAAGCAAATTTATTCTTATTTTAAGTTTTCATGTACCATAAAAAGATATATCCTCACACCGACAAGAACAATGGTAAGTTTGTATAATAATTTCTGTAACACTTTAACATTTTCAAGTTTATAGCCGTTTATGGTTAAAAGTTTAATATTTCTATTTGACAACGTAAATTTGCATATGATTAGGAATTATAAAGATTTATTTAATTAATACTACTAGTCTGAACGACTCTTCCATGTTGTGTTGGAAACCCTTAAACCACGTGCTGGCTTGAAATCAATTTTTTTTGTAAAATGAGTATATTTCCCGAAACCAGATGGGATGTAATAGATAATTTTTGGGTTAAATAAGTTGAGGTACCATACCAGTTCAATACTGATATTTAATATAGTTTTAGGAAAAATATATGGCTTCTGGTAATATATTAAAGAAATTTCTCCGAACAAGAAACCTCTTGGGGTCCAGATTTAAAAAAGTTTTATGTTGAAGATTCAAATGATCTAAGAAGTATATCAAATGTATTAATATTTTGAATTGTTTGTATATAGGATTCTGGAATAAAATGTTGATTACCCATAATATTGAAGTTACTTCAGAATAATGTGTGATGATAATGGATACTATATGGAAACCTAATATGATAAATTGATTTTGGGGAATCAATTTTATAAGTATATGGGTTCGGTGTAGAAACAAGAAATGCAGTGGGATCAGGTAATATTATTTATAATCAAGTTTTGTATTAATACTGAGTATACTGGTGAGTATTCTAGTTCTAATTGTGCATTTAATGTATTTGATGTGTGATTTTTTAAGAATTTTTAAATTTCTAAATGTTCCAGGTTCTTTAATAAGGAGCCTTTATTACAAGTATGAAAAATTGTGAAATCTGTTTGTGGATCAAATATGTGGTTTGTTCGTCGGATATGTTGGGAAAAATGTGATTGACCTGATGTTGGGCGTTCTACATATCTAAGATGTTCTTTTATTCTAATGTTGAAGGATCTAAAGGTTCTACCGATGTAACATGCATTGCAGGTATGGCAGCTCTATTTATTATTTCTTTTACCTATTATTTAAGATGAATTTTAGAAAAATATACTTTAATGTTACTGTCGGATCATAATTTTTAATTATTGTAAACAAAATTCGTATCAATATTCGTAGTCAGGGGGAGAGATTGAATATGCACTTTTATGTCCCCTCGATAATTTGACGTTTTTTATGTTTTATTGTTGTAGAATTGATTTTTCCACGGTACCAGGCTGAAAACCCACCAGATAATTTGTTAATAACAAGTAAATGGTTTAAATGATTGTATCTCTTAAACCATTAGAGATATTTAATTTTACCAAAATGAAAATTGTTGAGAAATTAACAAAATGGCATTTAGTAAACTTTGATCCAATTGTTAAAACCGGAGTTATAACCAATTCCGTGAAAAACAATTGCAAAATAGGAATTCGATGGGGTTTTTCCAAGTATAACTCAGCAAAAATTCAATGCACATGCTTTTGCAGGCGGTGATGTAGAGCATGCTGTCATAATCTAAATTGGAGCGAATAAAAGCGCTATAGATTCTCGATAAGATTCTTTCTTCAACGCCCCATTAGTGGTGGGCTAGAGTTTTTAAAATATTTATTTAGTTTAATTAGTTTAAATCTCCGTATAAGTCGTCTGTCAAAAGTTACCAGATATAAACGATGATTTAAACGGTAAAGAAGAGACAATAACATTTACCATGGAAAAGAAATATAATAACACACTATCTTTCCTAGGTGTTTTAATCTCCAATAATGATACTGGATATGAGACTCAGGTGTATAAAAAATCAACACACATCAACAGATATCCAAATTATAAATCAAATTACAAAATTAATATTAAAAGGAAATTATTAAATCATTATACTATACAGTCAAAATTACGTGTTTTAACGAAAATTCGTTCTTACAGGAGAAACATTTTGTTAACATTTGTTTTATTAAAAACTGACTACCCTGTATCATTTATAAATAGGGAAGTTTCAAAAAGCATACATCATACACAAGAAATACGAGGAAAATAACAATAGCATACATAAAAGGATAATCAGAAAATCTTTAAAAAGTAGGAAATAAATTCAACACTTCAACAATCTTCAAAACAACCACAAGAACAAGCACATTAAGCTCTAGTTTATCGAAAACTAAACTTAACAATGAACAAAAAAGAACAAAGAATTGTATTTACAAAATACCTTCAACAACCACAACAACAAGCACATTCAGCTCTAGTTTATCTAAAACTAAAACTAATAATGAACAAACCAGAACAAAGAATTTTATTTACAAAATATCTTGTGAATGAGATCATTTTTATTTAGGTAAAACATCAAGACCATTAAATGTTAGAATATGTGAACATCAGTATTATAATAAAAATAGAGAATTTGATAGATCTCAAATATGTAAACACGCAAGGGATAATAAACAAAGGGTTCAATAGAACGATTTAAGTAAAGCCAAAGTAAAAGAGAAAGATCAAAAGAGCGTTTCTAGTTATACTAAATGAGACCAATGTAGCAAATTCCCCAACAGAATGCAGTAGGATCTGGTTACCCATATTAAAAGAGGAAGTTCTTCTTCTTTTGGTGCCTATTCGTTTCGAATATTGGCGATCATTATCGCTATAATCATTTTATTAACTGATGCTTTAAATATATTAGTCGTTATTGTGGAGAACCATTTCTTTAGGTTTGTTAACCATAATATTCTTCTTTCATCCGATTCCTCGCTTTCCGAATACTTTGCCTTAAAGGATTATTTTCAGTAATCTGTATTTAGTGCCGTTTCTCATTATATGCCCGAAATATTCTAACTTTCTCCTTTTAATCGTATACATCACTTCTCTTTCTTTCCCCATTATAGCCACATCTCGAAGGCTTTAAGTTCATATATACTCAGGTGACGAAGGATGTTTTTGGTGCAAAGAAAAATATAAATTTGAGTTAAGGATTTGCTAAAATCTGAGTTAGGATCTATCCCTTTGTTATTCCATCTTTGATCAACGAGTCCACTTTCTCATTACCTATTATATTAGCATGTCTCTATGCCCATAAAAATACCACTACCACTTTGGACAATTTTTTTTACATTAAATGAAATTGTAGATTTGTATGAACGGAATTCTGTAATTTCTTTTACATATATTGCAGATCCGGATCCTGTTCTTATCACAGCTTTTGTTGTAATTGGTTTATAGTTTATGTTCCAGTCCTCCAAGAATGACTGGTATTTCGGTAATCATTCATTTTAGAAGCTTCTTGGTTGATTCTGCTGTATGAGCTCTGAATGGATACCACACTAATATATCTGACTTTTTAAGCAATAATTTCATATTCGCTTCGCATTCATGTTCGCAATTTTATTAGCCTCGAAATTATATTTTCTTCTCTCTGATTTACAAATATTATTTTTGGAACTATTTTTGGGCTAGTAAAGTTTTTGTAGGTATACATAACTCATGTATTTTCATAAATATAAAGCATCAAACCATTAAGCAATCAAATTTCATTATAAGTTGCAATATTTTTGCTCCAAAAATTAACATTTTTGTAAAAACAGATATTTCCATCAAATGTTTGATATCCAATTTTTGAAATCCCTACTTCTACCTGACTTGATGGCAATTTTTCTGGGTCAAAACGGAATTTTTTCTATTTTTACTTATAATTAGACTTGGGAAAATATGCAAAATGCATAACATGTTACATGGTTTGCATATTTTATGTAAATATTTGAATATTTTGCATATTTATACAAAAATTTCATACAATGTATAAATGTCAATCTATTTCATATTGCCGATTTTATATAATATTTATCTAACCGTAAATATTGGTATGACTAAGTAACTGGAAATTCTAATGTTATTTTATTTTATGATTTCAGTCTTGAATGTATGTGATAATACATACGAATAATCTCGTAATAAAAGGGTGTTTCAAAAGTTTATTGCGTGTAGTATGAATAGAATTGTGATTTTGCAAATCATTTTATTCTCAAAAGTGAAATCGAAAACTTAAACATCGTCAGTCGACTTTGTTTAATTTGTTAACTATTTTGATTTTTAAAATGCCGAAAATAACTAGTGCCACACAAAGGCGATAAACATGGAAGTTGCACCTCCGCCAAAACCCGTTCAACACGATGGGGATCATGGTTGGGTTTTTCAATTGTTTTGCATATTTGCTTTAAGTCTACTTATAAGTTTTAATTATTTTTTTTTGTTTTGTCTATTCTCGCACTAATCTTTCTGTTAGTGGTAGACCAAGGTTTCTTTCTGGTACTCTGTTTTCATATTGTTTGCATAACTGATTATTTTTTCTAATTGTAGAATAAAAGTTTTGAAGATTTAAAAATGTAAATCAAATAAATCGTATAAATATCTATACATATTTACAGGCTAAATCTAAACTATCGAGCATCATATAGAAAGAGTGTAGGTAAATCGGTGATTGCTTCACTTATCTTGAGAACAATCAAATTTAAAGACGATTTATTAAAAAAATATATGTATCTTACCTTCGGACTATAAGACTTCCTCCCTTGTACTCTCAACGCAATATGTAAGTTATTTTTTCTATGTCACAAAGTGCGTCTTAAAGTCCGAAAAATAGGGCACATACCTGTAGTAACTTTCATGTTGCTAGTTGAATCCTGAATAATGATACTCACAAATAACTAGCATCGTATAGAACATTTTTTATACTCCAAATCTAAAAACGCTATATCAAGAACGATTTTTCCCTCAACGTTCTAATATAAGTCGATGTTCATGCCTCGATTGTTTCCCCACACAAAACTTTTCAATTCAACACCAGCACTCAACTTCAGCCTTTTTTTCGAAATCAAACGGATTGTCCAACAACAAAAATAATAAAACAGAGGATTTAGGTGTAAATAAGCTTGAAAATCACGACCGGAACAGTTCCTTTCGGCTGTCTTCAGAAAAGCCAAACCGTAATATATTTTCCATATTGGCCGGATAAATTCTTCACAAAATTCTCGGCAAAATTGGAATTTCATATCATGAATATCACATCGAGGATACACATCCCATGCATAGGAAGTAGATCTGACCACCCTCTGAAATTAAATTTTGAGCTTAGTACAGTTGTGTACAAAAAAATTGTATTTACAGACGGTTTTCTTTAAAAGACTTTAAAAAGAATCTTGGTAAAGCAGTTGAAAAACATTTTATTACATGATTTTAGGAAAATGTATGTTATAACATCAATACAAGTTTACACTCAATGGAAACATACAACTGAAAAGGATCCTCAGAATTTTTTACAAACAAATATTGTAATACCAACACCACCTTTTTAAGAGTGAACCGGTTCTACAATATCTAATCTTCATTAATTGAAGTACTGTGGAATCACGCTGTAAAGAACGTTTCCAACACGAGCTAACGGTTATCTGAAGGAATCTAATATGATTCACCTAACGCAGGACCCCTCTGACACCAACGCAGGACCAGGATGTACTTTAGCACTCTTTTTTTCAAGTTTTCTCATAAGAAATAACATGGAGCGCATCCACCAATTCGCTAAAACTATTGGTGCCTTTTTGCATTTCATGTTTATGTGGTTGGCTTTCATTGCTTTTCTATTATTTGATGCTGTGACTATATAACTTACAACAAACTCTGTGTCGCACCCAGGGAATGGGTTTTGGGGGATAAACGCCCCCACCCCCAGGGCATATAAAGTAAAAATATATAAAAAATAGTGGGAAAATGGAACTTCCACACACATTACAAAAAATCCAAAATGCTAATTGACTAATTAAAAACCACTTTAAATATGTAGAACACAACAGTTTTTTTAAAAATATACAATAATTAATACACAATAATTAATATTATTTTTCATTATATTTAGATATAGATACCTAATATTAGGCTTATGACAAAAATAGACAGAACGAGTCTATTGCGAGTAGCATGCACCTACAGGAATGTATCTGCGGCGGCCTTGTGGACTATTATGGGCTGTGTTCCTCTGCATTGTAATGTGAGCGTAGCAAGTGAGTGAGAAGTTGGAATAAAGGGATAATGGAATAATAAGTAGCATATAAAAGATAATAATTATTCGAGATAATTATTATATATTCCAAATCAAATAAGGGATAATTATTACAGTAAAATTTGCATTTTAAATCACACAAAGAAATTGACCTAGTTATGGCATTGTTTGATAATTGTTTAAACGTATAAAAAGCACGAAACACCCGTGACCCAAATAGGCAGCAATAACGCCAAAACTACAACTCGGCGAAAACGTAACCTTGGACTACAACCGGTCAACTAGGACACCATTTGATAAAAACCGAACCAAGGTAGTCAGTCAGTAGTTAGTAGTCAGTCAGTAGTAGTGAGACGGCGGGCGTCCAGGCATCAATTGCCGCCCCGGGTACTCTCGACGCGGTAGCGTCGGGTACGAGTAGTCAGTAATGGGCAGTCAGTAATTGCTGAACTCCGGCTGGACGCGATAGCGTCCAGTACGCGAACAGTACGCGAGACAATCGGTGATTCTCCGGGGGCCGCGTATCATCTGGCATAGTTCGCGGGTAGTCCGGTTATTGTGGCAGCTCGAAAGTTCGCAACCCTCAACTGACCGAGTTCCAGAAGACTGAACGTGTCGTGGTTGAAGCCCTAATATACACATAAGGTAATAGATTTCTTATACTAACCTGGGTAATTATATTAGTACCACTGTCAACTCTTCACTATCTTGCTTCATCATCTCCCGACGCGCACAATAACGGGTTAACGATTGTATTAGTAACTTCAGGGTAGATTCAATATATTGTTGACTCTAATTTGGTTTTTTTTTTAATGTTCCTTTCGTCCGACTCACTAGAGACTAGGAGAACACGAGATTCTGCGTATGCATATCTCCGGCTTCAAAAGTAAGCCCATAACCTCTGCTCTTTACAGGACCTGAGACCTAGGAGTCCTTACCCCTATCTCGAAAATGCCCTTATCTCTCTCGTAAATTTATTCATTTTACAGTGGTGACAGCGGTCCCGGTTTGGGGGAATTTCGGAAAATAGGGATAATTAAGTCACTTCTTCAGTATCCTTGTAAACTTTTGCAAGTTTTATAGCTATAAGAAGCCTTCATCGTTTCATTTCACCATCGACATTCCAATATTCCTTCTCCTAAGATGACAACAGATTAAAGAAACAGTGAGGTATCCAGTAAATATTGTGTGGAGTGCAGGACTCCCTTTTCTGGAAGAAAATCCTTTTTCCCTCTTTGTTATATAAACTTGTTAGTGGTTTTACACAAATTATTCGTATATAGTAGATTTTTTTGTCTTGTATCACTGGAAAATAACCTCATATCAATTCCTTCCCGAGACTTAGAATCCTAAACTAAGATAGGTGAATTGCTTTTATAATATATGTGAAGAGATGACAAGTACAAATTTTTTCAAAAATACAGACTAACACATTATATGATGTTCTTAATATGTTTTTTTTTAACCTCGTAAATTGCCATAATATTGCACTAAAAATATAAAGTCTAACAGAATATATGATATAATAGGGTATAACAAAGATTATTAATTATCATTCGATTATAAGAATCAAATATAATCAATTGAATAAATAACCATTATTGTTTATTTAGTAGTTGAATATAAAGAATTTAAGTAATTAGGTCAAGATCAAGTTCATTAGAGTGTACAATTTCATTACTTTAAAAAAAAATGCAAAGTATTATTTCTTGGATTACTACGTTACTAACTGTTTACATAATAGCAAATTCTTTTGTTTAATGTAACAAGTGAAAGTGAAATATGATTTGCGTTTGAAAAATATTTCTATTTAAATAAATACGCTTGGTCGAGTAATATACAGTGAGAAATTAGATATGACTTTGTTTAACTAATTAATTATGGGATATTTGGAATTGAAAAAAATAGCGTTTCATTTGTAAAAAGGAAAAGAATTTAATAGAGTTTAATTTTTCAAAAAAATAAATACTAACACCTTAGTTGATATCTGAGTATTGATTGATTGATCGATTATTATTTGATTTGATTAATTGATATTTTGTATAGATTTGTTTTTTAAACTTCGGCAGCGTATATTTCTAAGTTCTTTTATTTTAACAAAAATTTAATTCTTTATACAATTGTTGGTTAACTTCATAAATTGGCACATCATACGGAGATGGACATATAAACAAAAAGGGAAAAGAATTTAATGGAGCTTTGGAACATAATTGACCGTGGCGTCAGAAAATCTTTTCACTATTGTGGAATGATTTCCACGAACATATGAGTTCGGGAATGGATGCATCGCATGGAAAATGCATAGAAGCACGTAAAGTGATTCTTTGGGCTGTGGCCCATATTTAAAGAAAATTTAAATGGGATGTTGCGTCAGAAAATCTTTTTCACTATTTTGGAATGATTGCCACGAACATATGAGTTCGGGAATGGATCCATTATGGAACAGTCAAGATTTAGTAGACGTGGAGCTTGCATCGCAAGGAAATTGCATAGAAGCACGTAAAGTGGTTCTTTGGGCTGTGGCCCATATTTAAAGAAAATTTGAGTCGAATCTTTGTCAACGTCCTATAGTGATTTTGACAAACGTAACTTGCGAGACACTAGGAGGCTTGCTGCAGTTTATGTACCAGGGAAAAGTGCAAATTGGACAGGAAGACCTAAGGGCCTTCACTGAAGCGGCCGAATCGTTGCTAAGGCAAGGACTCGCTGGAGACGGAAAAAAGTATAATAGTTACTATCGTTTAAAGTAACTTGCTACAGTTTATGTACCAGGGAAAAGTGCAAATTGGACAGGAAGACCTAAGGGCCTTCACTGAAGCACTGAATCGTTGCTAAGGCAAGGACTCGCTGGAGACGGAAAAGTTATAGTAGTTACTATCGTTTAAAGTAACATTATAGAGACTTTGGACGAAGAAGGTACTCTGAATATAGAAGAGTTTAAGCCAGTTTCTTTGCTTGAGACAAAGAAGCAGAACTATAAAGAAGAAGGAATAATCAGTGGACACAGGTGGGATGCCACAGAAATAGAGGCATATCTCACACAGCATTCGAAGATGAATACAGTGCCAGAAGTATATTTTTTACAGGAATGTGGGCAAGCTGTATATGGTTCGACCTTAAGGGGTGAAACTTACGTCAAGTAGGAGGCTGCTAAGGGGATAAGCTAGGGTGGTACTAGAATCCCAACCCGCTAAGAGTCCCGCGGCTCCAGCACGACAATACAGTATCTACAGGATGTAATAAAAATGCGAAACGAATCTGGAATTGTGATTTTCGTTAATAAAGTAAATGGAAAAGTGAAGAAAAAGAAGAGTTATGATTAATACCTTCCACATGTTACAGGAAGGATATGGAAGAATAAATAGGATATATAGTACAGAAATATAGGAGAAGATTATTTCTGGAAAGAATTAGGAATAAATATTGGGAAATATGTGAAATGTGAAGAGATGCGACCACTGCCAGGGGCATAGCACTCAATCGGAAATAAGGAAAACCCATGCACTTGGACATGGATGAAAATGGAAAAAGCGTATAGCAAAATATCCATCCATCCAATGGCACTACAGCCCAAGCCGGGCCTTGGCCTCCTTCATTAGACCTCTCCAAACATCTCTATTTACTGCTGTTCTTTTCCATGAACGTGTTTTTAGGAGATTTTTGGCATCCTCATCTACCTCGTCTTCCCATCTCTTTTTTGGTCTTCCAACAGGTCTTTTTCCTTGCATTCTTGCGTTTAGTAATTTTCTGGGGATTCTGTTCTCATGCATGCGGGCCACATGCCCTGCCCATCGTAATCTCTGCAGTCTAGTGTATTGTGCTAGTGTTGGTTCAGTGTATTGTTCGTATATTTCGTTATTATATCTAATTCGCCAGTTGTTATTTTCCTTTATTGGACCCAGTATTCTACGCAATATTTTTCTTTCGAACACGTCTAATGCATTGGTAGATTTCTGTGTTATAACCCATGTTTCACACCCATAACTTACTATGGGTCGGATTATTGTTTTATATACCCGGAGTTTTGTTTTCCGGTGTACGTCTCGCGATTTGAATATGTGGCCCATCGCGAAATAGGCTTTGTTTGCCAGCATAAGCCTTCTATTTATTTCCGGTTCTTCTTCATTATTTTCGACCAGATCCATTCCTAAATACGTGAATCTATTCACGTATTCTATATCGTCTATAAATTGTTGTTGTTGCGCCTGTCTATTTGATCTGGTTTGTATGAGTAGTTTTGTTTTATTTGTATTTATTGTTAGCCCTACAACTTCTGAACTCTGTTTCAACTGAACGTAGGTTTCTTCTGCTGCAGTCTTTGTTCTGCTCATTATGTTTATGTCATCTGCGTATGCTACTAATTGGGTAGATTTGTTTGTAAGTATGTTATTTCTGCCCACCGTCAACCGTCTAATTACATATTCAAGAACAAGATTAAAAAGTGTTGGAGCCAGTCCGTCACCTTGTTTCAGTCCTTGCGTTGTCATAAACGCATCAGTGATCTGTCCTTGAATACATACATGTGCTTCTGTTTCTGTCATTGTCATTTGCACTAGTCTTATTAATTTTGATGGTATGCCAAATTCTTGTAATATATTAGGTAGTATTGTTCTATCTATTGAATCATAGGCTTGCTTGAAATCTACAAAGAGATT
The DNA here is from genome assembly GCA_918026665.1 of Diabrotica balteata. Classification (NCBI taxonomy): domain Eukaryota; kingdom Metazoa; phylum Arthropoda; class Insecta; order Coleoptera; family Chrysomelidae; genus Diabrotica; species Diabrotica balteata. The sequence goes on along the minus strand of OU898279.1, from coordinate 105,340,796 downwards.
GTAGACGTCTATGTCATATTCCCATGCTTTGGCTAGTATTTGTTTAACTGTAAATAGTTGGTCAATAGTAGATCTATTTTGCATAGCAAAATATAGGGACAGAAAACCCATGGACACGGTCATGGATGAAAAATGAAAATAGAGTATAGGAAAACACAGGAGAATATAAATATATAAAATTTGAATTGAGAGAATTCGAAGAAGGAGACAAGGTATATCTGAGAGACTTAAGTAGCAAAACAGGTCTTTCAAAGAAGTTACAGAAAAAAAAATGGTACTATCCATACCATTTCAAATTATAGAAAAAGTTGGACCAGTGACGTATGCAGTAAGTACAAAAAAAAGGGAAAAATAGACAGGTAGTGTACGTCAATAGGTTACAGAAATATTACGAGAATAAAACAAGTGATTATTCCACGGAGGAGGAAGAAGAAATAGGAGAATCCAAAAGAAAAAGACGGAACGAAAGAAGAAGGGGTTGGCCCGTCTAAGGTGGCAACACTGCTATTATGGGAACCAGGAACCCCAATTAACAAACCGCAGAGAAGAAGAAAAGGAAGTCAGGAAGATACCAGCCAACCAAAAAGATCAGAACGAATAAAGAATAGACTAGGCAAGATGCCCGAAAGAAAATGTTGCGGCATATTCCACAAAACGAAAAAGAAAGGATGGAACACATACAACAGAATAATAAACAAGATTGAGACAGCAAAAATAACACAGAGCGATGAGGACACAGACATGTTTTTCGACGCAATAAATGAGTAGCTAGTAATGGGCAGTAATAGCGGGCCACCGTGACTGGGACGCGAGTGAAGTGCGGATAATTCCCACAGGGATACGCGATAAAGTGAACGCAAAACGCGAGTACAATCGTATAGAACAGTTAGAATACGCTTGTCGTAATGGACACATGTAATCACAAACAATTGTAATAAGTTAGGAAAGTCTTTCACTTGTTAAGTTTCAATAAGATTAATACAAGATTAACTCAACTTGTCATACACATAGGTTCAATACGGGGGCAGCACGATACATTCGCTGACCACGGTACAATAGTCTATAAGAAACAGTAAATGATAAAATATAAATTGGGACTTATAAAAAAAATATATATATGTATGTGTATATATATATATATATATATATATATATATATATATATACATATAGTAGGATATAAGTAATAAATATGTTAAGTTTATTGTTGGAAAAGGAAAAGGCCCCTCGGCCCTTTTCTTTTTTTGCGTAGGGAGTAATGTAATGTGAGCGTAGCAAGTGAGTGAGAAGTTGGAATAAAGGGATAATGGAATAATAAGTAGCATATAAAAGATAATAATTATTCGAGATAATTATTATATATTCCAAATCAAATAAGGGATAATTATTACAGTAAAATTTGCATTTTAAATCACACAAAGAAATTGACCTAGTTATGGCATTGTTTGATAATTGTTTAAACGTATAAAAAGCACGAAACACCCGTGACCCAAATAGGCAGCAATAACGCCAAAACTACAACTCGGCGAAAACGTAACCTTGGACTACAACCGGTCAACTAGGACACCATTTGATAAAAACCGAACCAAGGTAGTCAGTCAGTAGTTAGTGGTCAGTCAGTAGTAGTGAGACGGCGGGCGTCCAGGCATCAATTGCCGCCCCGGGTACTCTCGACGCGGTAGCGTCGGGTACGAGTAGTCAGTAATGGGCAGTCAGTAATTGCTGAACTCCGGCTGGACGCGATAGCGTCCAGTACGCGAACAGTACGCGAGACAATCGGTGATTCTCCGGGGGCCGCGTATCATCTGGCATAGTTCGCGGGTAGTCCGGTTATTGTGGCAGCTCGAAAGTTCGCAACCCTCAACTGACCGAGTTCCAGAAGACTGAACGTGTCGTGGTTGAAGCCCTAATATACACATAAGGTAACAGATTTCTTATACTAACCTGGGTAATTATATTAGTACCACTGTCAACTCTTCACTATCTTGCTTCATCATCTCCCGACGCGCAGAATAACGGGTTAACGATTGTATTAGTAACTTCAGGGTAGATTCAATATATTGTTGACTCTAATTTGGTTTTTTTTTTTTAATGTTCCTTTCGTCCGACTCACTAGAGACTAGGAGAACACGAGATTCTGCGTATGCATATCTCCGGCTTCAAAAGTAAGCCCATAACCTCTGCTCTTTACAGGACCTGAGACCTAGGAGTCCTTACCCCTATCCCGGAATCCCTTATCTTCTCGTAAATCCACGAAGACGAGCCAGCCCTCCAGACCAGTGTGACCAGTATTCCTTGCAGCCGCTCGCAGGGTTAGCATCCCATGAGGATCTATTGTGTATTTCATTTGGTGACAGCGTTTTCCATAACTTCACATAACGCACACATTCATTATTCATTTACAGCATGTGTTAGCAGTAGAAAAGAGAGCATTTGACAACAGCTTTAAAAAAAAAGAAGAAAGATCAATGGAAACATGGCAAGAAGAGTGGAATAACAAGCAAGATGTTGCCCAGTAGACCAAGATGCTGATCTCGAACCTAAGGGACGTACTGTTCTCCCTGAACTTTGCGGATGACCAAGTCGTCCTAGCTTAAGATTTTTATAATCTAGAATTTATGATAAAGCGTCTATACAGAGAATATGTAAAATGGGGGGTTACAAGTCAGCATGAAACAACAGAATATTTAGTTATCAAATTAGATGCAAGGTTTGAAGTGTTGATAGACGAGGACGTGGAAATCAAACAAGTAGAAAAATTTAAATATTTAGGTGCACTCATACAGCTTGGGAGAAACAGAAATTAAACACCGAATTAATCAGGGACGTAAAATTGTATGATGTCTACCTTACTTATGGTGGGATCGCAACATTTCCAAAAGGAATAAAAAAGGAATAGGGCAAACCATGGTTGAATCAGTTCTTTGTTATGGCTCTGAAGTATAGACAATTAATGCAGACCTGAAGAGAACATTGTTGGCAGTTGAAATGGATTATTTGAGAAGTGCTAGAACATGAAGGCAGGAAAGGAGGACCAACTAATCTATAAGAAATAACATGAATGCTACAGAAACGGTCATTGACAAATTAGAAAGAAAAGGTTCAAAATGGTTTGGACACCTATTGAAAATGCCTGACGAACGTTGGCCTCAAAAACTTTACAAATAAAAGAAGAAAAAGAGGTAGACCTCGACGCTCATGGAATAAAGGAATTAGAAGAACGATGGAATCGAGAGGTTTAGAGGAGAAGCATGCCTTGGACCGGGAGGATTGGCGGGGGAGAACGAGAATACGGTGATAGCCGTCTCCAAAATGTATGTATTTACAAGTTGGAATAACGTCAAACGTCAATAAACTTATTTTATACGTAAAATAGGTTCAGAAAAACAATAGATAAGATCTAGATAAGAGAAGGAAGTGTTCCAAAAATGTCGTCAGCCTTACAGCGGCCACCCCTTTTTTGGAGTACGGTACGTGTGACAGTCAACTGCGCACAAGTAAGAGAAGGTGGTTTTAGTTGGTAGGCAGGATAATAGGTACCTCAATCTTTGGTACTGCTATCTTTAGTACTTTAAATTAAACTAAAACCCAAATTTTAGGGACTCAAAATGGAGGTAGCATAACAAAATTTCAAGCCCCTTCCCCCCCCCCCCACCCTCAACGCACAAAATTTCTGGGTACGCCACTGAACAAACTAACTACATGGTATATAAATATAAAATGGAAATAGACTCAGGAGCAGAGTGGGCAATACCAAAGATAACCTGGCTAGATGGAACTACTCCGGTGACTTGCTCATCTTATTCGAATGCGAAGAACCAGAAACCATTCAACACTTATTGCTAGTGAAGGGAAATGCCATTCAAGTCGCCCAGTTTTGGTCTGATAAAGTTTAATTTTATCGGTTTTGTTACATAAATCATATTAGAATGGTTTATCTTTTACGATTGTGTTCGTCTTATTTATAACGGCTGCTTTTTTTAGAGGTATAAAACTTTGCAATAGAATAAAACAAAGATGATTTTTTAAAATTGACAAGAAATTAACTTTATTTAAAAGATAATCTTTTGGCATTATAATTATAATATGATTTATACGATATGACCGCCATGGCTAGCTCTGATCTTGTCTGATCTAGAGGTCCAATTTTCGATGACGTTTTCCAACATTTTTGGCTGTATATCGGCACTAACGTGGTGAATGTTGTTCTTTAAGTGATCAATCGTTATTAGCGTAGTCTAGTGATTTGATATATTCTCACAAAAAATAGTCTGGCGGTGTTAAATAGCACGATCATGAAGGCCAATTGACGGGTTCAAAACGTGAAACTACGCAGTTACCAAACGTTTTTCAATAAATCAAATGCGGCACGAGCTGTGTGACATGTTTCGTCGTCTTGTTGAAACCACAGCTCTTACACTTCAAGTTGTTCAATTGAGAAATGAAAAAATCAGTAATCATGGCTCTATAGCGGTCACCATTGATTGTAACGTTCTGGCTAGCATTGTTTTTGAAGAAGTACGGATCAATGATTCCACGAGCCCACCAAAAGGCACACCAAACAGTGAGTTTTTCTGGTTGTAATGGTCTCTCAACATACACTTGAGGATTATCTTCACTACAAATATGGCAGTTCTGTTTATTGACATAGCCATGCAACCCAAAGTTAGCTTCACCGCTAACAATTTTCTTATGAAAATCACAATCAACGGCAATCTCGTTTTGATCCCATTCACAGAATCTATGTCTTGCTAGGTGATCGTGTAGCTTCACTTCTTGCATGGGTTGGATTTTATAAGCACGCAAACCAAGATATTTCCGCATAATCTTCTATAAAGTGGATGGACACAACTACTGTTGTGCAGTATAGCGGCTATAATGATTCGAGTCTTCCTCTATGCTACGCTTTACATCAGCAACAACTTCTTCTGTATACACTGTACGACTTCTCTGTGGATGCATATTATTATTTAGAGTAAACGTAGTCCAAAACGTTCCATGGTTAATCGAATTACTTGCTCTGATGCGCTATTGTCTTCCTCCTCCTAAGTACCTTTTCTGTTGAGGTTGGCGATCAATATGGTAAATTTCTCTCTGTTCTGGGCTTGATGAATTAATTCATTTCCTCTTGTGTGACCAATCTCTGATGTTCCGTAGCCAAGATTTTTTCTTTCATCCTATGCCCCTTTTACCTTCAATCTTACCTTCCAATATTACCCGGAGCTGCTCAAATTCCATATGGCGCATTATGTATCCTAGATATGACGTATTTCTAATTTTTATAGTATTGACCAGATGAGGGGCTGTGTTTGTTACTCTCAGTACTTCTTCGTTTATAGTTCTGCTGGTCCAGTATATTCTTAACATTCTGCGGTACATCCACATTACAAATAAATTCAATTTGTTGACATCATACTGTTTGTATGTCCAGGTCTCACAGCCATATAATAATAGAGATCACACATAACACTTTAGTGTTCTCAATCTTATTGAGACTGATAGCTGGAGGTTACAGAGCATTTTACGCATATTCATGAAATCAGATCTTGCTATTTCAATGCGTCTTCTAATTTCTTTTGAGTGGTTTAGTCGGACTATTGTGTTGACCATAAAATAAACGTAGTGCGCGATACGTATTGCGAACAGAACGATGATTTTCAAAATATATTTGCACAATTTGCGAAGCACAATCAGTGTCGTTTTAACTGACAAGTACCGCGTGTTTCAAAATCGAGCAGGGAGACATGTAGTCCCCAAGGTAATACAATTTTATCCATTGTCATCGACCTAGAGACACAACATAATTAAAATTTAAAATTTGGAATGATGTAAACCCATATATGGAGGTCACAGCCATAACTTTATTATTAGCTTCAACTGCATAAGGCACTGAGGATGATCTGTTTAGATCGAAATCGTTATGCTAGTACATAAATTTTGACGACACTTTTTTAAAAAGTTTTAGCTATGTGTTTTTATACCAAAATACAAGTGTGAAGTGTTTTAACTTCTGTGTTTTTTCTTATAAATATAGTCTTCTGCAGGTCATCATGCAGGGTAGAGTCGATGGCAAAAAGGGAATAGGTAGAAAGAGGAAGTCATGGATGCGAAATATTCGAGACTGAACAAACATGACTGTAGATGTGGTCGTCAACCTCCATTAATGGGGACGGCATAGGAAGAAGAAGTATCATCCGCTTTTAATAACATCTGCAAAATGAGTAGGCAAACGTTAGGAAATAATTCAACATAACCTAAATAACTGGAAAATATTGTTCCATTACAACACACCGATGTGAATACCTGAACTGGTGAATAAATTTAAATACACAAAACCCTCATTTTAAGATAAATTTACTAAATATAATCATGCACTAATTGTTTAGTATAACTACAATTTCTAGAACAACTCTTAAATATATTAAATATGAAGTCGCCTTCGAACCAGCTCTTTAATGCATAAAATTATCATATTTCCAGGGTTATAGAAAGAATATTATCTTTTAAAATTCAAAACACATATTTAGTTGTTGTTGTTTATCCCTTATAATAAATTTTTACAGTCGGCCTCAATTATTGTCAAGATAGTATTTCCCCACAAGGGAGTTTTAATATTATACTCATCCACTCACGTTATAACCAACTTATGACTCCGTATTTTCGCTGCCCGGAAAAGTTTTTTGCGCCGCCATGAAAATTACACCATTAGGACGTGACAACGAGAATATGGACAAATTTCGTATGCCGTGGACGTTGTTGGATTATCATCAGATAATCAGGAAAGGGCCGCGAATGAGATGTATGAAATGAAATGTATGAAACAGCTAAATATATGAGTATATTATGTCCGGCAGAGGGCAGGCTTTATATACAAAAATAAATCACATGGAGGCATAATTTAAAATAAACGGAGGTGAATTTTAGCGTCGCTGAGAGCACCGTTCAAACTGATAGAAGTTAAAAAATAATAGAATACCATAATAAATCTGCATAATTAGTAAAAACTTCCATAATTATATCTTTAATTATTTTATGTAATGATAAAAATTCAAATTATCCAAGTTTATTTGTTAAATACATTTTCAAGAAACCTAGAAACAAAACCATCATAAAAATTTTATATTTTGAGGTCACCTCATGTCGCAGACAGAACGAGAGTTCGTAAAATTCAAACGTTATCGGCCTACATCAAACCTTTTTTGTGAGATTGCACGATAAACTAATTTAAATAGAAGGAAAGAACAACGAACATCGAGAAATGGGTTGTTTTTTATTGGATTATTTAAAACGGTATTCTGTCAACGGTCTACGAAAAAAGTTCTGTGGAATAAAAAAGTTTCTGTCTATATATTTATATATATGTTACGGTTAACGTTCGAAATCAGGTTAATCTCAATATTACCCAGTTAATATCCAGATTCACCAGTCTAGTTGGTATATATCCGAAGATAAACGATCTTCAGCCTTCAATCGGACATGAACCGGTTAATCTCGACATTAACACAAAAGTCTACATTGTTTTGATGTGTAATCAAGTAGCATTTGTGGAAGAAGTATTGTTACTTGAAAGTGAAAATTTAAGCATTCAATATGTCCAATAATTTAAAGACCGGTTTTACGAGGAAATATAAAAATATTTCCACAAAAAGGAATGATAACAGTGCATATTTATCTCGTCAAAAATATGTAATCAAGTAAAAGAAGCAAAACAACAAGCTAAAACAGGCCTTTTACGTTCCGATTTTTAGTGCGACTAGTGATCCATCTTCCGCAGTTGGACCTGAAATCGGACCGTGAGTGGGCTGGTTGGATTAGTTGGACAACTAGTGGTACGAGTCGGAACATCTACAGAGACAACTTGAAGGTTCGACTTTCTAATGGCGCCGAAGTGGTGAAGTTGGAAGTCGAATCACAGGTCGGATTGAAAAATTCCTCAATCAGTTGACCTTCGGCACTTGTTAGACAGGTCATTCACGTTCCGACTTTTAGTCTGACTAGTGGTGCAACTTTTGCAGTTGGATCTGAAATCGGACCATGAGTGGGCTAGTTGGATTAGTTGGACAACTAGTGGTACGAGTCGGAACATCTAGTGGGACGACTTGAAGGTCCAACTTCCGACTGGCGACGAAGTCGGAGCGTGAATGGTGAAGTTGGAAGTCGGATCGAAAATTTCCTCGTCCAGTTGACCTTCAGCACCTGTTACGTATGAGATTTCTATGAATTACTATACGCAAATTATTAATAGAAAATAAACTTTTAATTGCACGAAAATTACCGTTATAAAAATACACGATTTTTAATCATCATCATCATTTAATAATCATCATTTACTTTTTGTTTCATTTTTTTTCTTTCATTTTTCATCATTTTTCTTTCTGTAGATCTATTTCCGACCCTCCCACATAGGTACAATTTCCAACACTCCGGATTGGCTACAGAAGAATTATCAACAAACAACGAAAATTAAATCATAATTAATTACTATTTAACTGGGAATAAGCCACAATTAAAGATAAAAATATATTTATTGACGTTTCAAGTTCCACTTCGGAAATCGTTCTCAAAATACAAACAGTAAATTAAACAAATTTTGTTTTTTGTTACATAGTGAAAAATAATCTTCTTACAATTTAATTTTATCTGACTCATTTATATTGACAATTCAGACATACATTATGCATTTTAAAGTAGACGACTTTAAAATGATATTGCTAATATTGTTGAGTTGCGCTCCTGGGACGACTTTACTTATAAGATAGTTCATTCGATTACATGAATTCAACTTTAACTTGAGAATATCGGTCAGAAAAAAAATCATAGCATGTAATTCGTATTTAATAAGACAAACACATGACATGATGACAGTAAAATTCTCCTGTTAGTGATTCCATAGTAAATTATGAGGGCAAACCAGGAAAAAAATTCATAATACTATACCGACATGGTAAGTATTTGTTCGTGCATTTAGTTTACCTTCAATAAACACCAAAATTCTGATTTTATATGTTTCGTTATTTAAAAAACATAAATGATGTATCCTCTATATGTTACTGACTAATACTAGTATTTTCTTATTAATAACTTCCTCTTTCAATATTGGTAACCAGATCCTACTACATTCTGCCGAGGAATTTGCGACACAATTGGCCTCATTTAGCATAATTAGAGCCACTTCTTTGATTTTTCTTTTTTTACCATAAAAAAAAAAATAAAAAGATAAATATAAAGATAATACCATATGGCAGTTGGACTGCTAGTTGGACTGCTAGTTGGATAGATAGTCGGAGCGTGAGTGGTGAACGATTTCCAAAGAGGAAGTCCAAACGTCAAATACATTAATTTCTAACTCATATTGTAGCTTATTAATAATTAAAATAGTAAATGTACTACAAGATCACTTTTTAACTGATATTTCCTGTCTTTTTATTTCTTTCTAAAATAGAATAGAATTACACAAATCCTTAAAAATTATAATTTTCCCTGACATCTTAAAAGATCATAAAAATTGAGAGTGCCAGATAAGAGTCGTAAAAATTAATTAGTTTAGCCCTAGAACGAAAGTAGAGAAACGAAACTTAATACGTCATACTTATTTATGAATCTTAAAGTTTATAACTAATTTTATATCTCTATATACCTAATTTTTAAACATACACATCGACCGATTATTAACTCATTATTACGCCAACTTTCGTATCTACTGCACGCCTTTCGTAATAAACAGTAAAGAAATTTCCGAATTTATCGATATTTACAGAGATAATCTCTGTTTGTGGGATAGTGGTAGTGTTTTATACGCGAACCGAAATGCGCGGGAACAGCCCAACAACAGTTGCTGAATGTAATATTGAAGTACGAAAACACTGCCAATGTAGCTTCTGTGCGTAAAAAATTGACTACGTTCTATCATCTTCAGAGAACACAAAAAAGTTTAACTGAGTGAAAGTTGAACTGGTACCACAGCAGACGAATTATATGTGCCTAATTGGGTGCACTACAATGAATTAAGCTTTTTGGCAGAAGTGCAGAGGCCAGCCAGAACAGGCACCGATTCTTTAGATACACCTCCATTTTCTGAATCGAGCCTAACGACCGTCGTAAAAACAAACTGGAACCGAAGTTGGACTGCTAGTTGGATAGCAAGTCGGAGAGTGAGTGGAGACGAATATCCAACTAGTAGTCCTACTAAGTGGGACCGCAACTAGGAACGTGAATGTCAAGAAAACAGCGTTGCTATTTCGACGTTTGGTCAAATGCGATGTAGTGAATATGGGAAATGATTTTAAACTTATTATTCCTTTGCAAGAAGATAAGGAGAAATTTTTACATTACGTAAAAAAAGAAGAACTATTTGATATTCTATACTAATAGAACTAATAGATTAAAAAAGAAAATAAAAGTACTAAATAAAACAAAATTGAACACAACCGAATAGAAACAGAATACAACAGAAGTCAACAGAAATAGCCAGTGGCTGCCCGCAGGGAAGGTTGACCTCCTGTGATGTAAAATCTAGTTATGGACTGGATGTTATTGTTTTCTATTGTTCAAGAGTTGGGACTGCTGGGCTAAAAATTTTGAATTAAACTACAATTAAAGAGAAAATTAAATGGGTTGAACGTATTTGACAGATTCGAACCTAGTTATAAGGTTCGAATCGTTTTATAATGCCCTTTTGTCCGTTTCTTCTCGATCGACAATGATCAATACATTAAAAAGTTGTGGAGAAACAATGTTGGTTTTATTGACAGCTACTAATAATTACACTATATAATGTTGGTTAGGTAACTATTTATAACAAACTGCGCTCACATGAGCTCAAATCCCCAATTTATAATCTCACAAATAATGAATATCATACTAACATATTATAAATCAGAAATAAAGAAGGCATTAAAAGAAATGAAAACCAAGAAATCGCCTGGAAAAGATGGAATAACTGCAGAGACGCTGAAATATGGTGGAAAAGTGGTAATTAATACTCTACATCCCCTTTTTAACAAGATATTAAAAGAAAAAAAATCCCAAACAACTGGAAGGAATCAGTAACCATTATCCTACACAAGAAAGGGGATAAAGCATATATAAAAAACTACCGTCCTATATCACTCCTCAATGTAATGTATAAACTCCTACGAAAAATCTTAACCAATAGATTGACGACAAAATTCGATGGATACCAGTTGAAAGAACAAGCTGGTTTTAGAAAGGCATTCAGCACAAGTGACCATTTACTAAGTATGAAAATACTTATAGAACGAGCAAATGAATACCACATTCCTCTATATATGGCGTTCATATGGCGATTTTGAAAAGGCTTTCGACAGAGTTAAACATTGGGCAGTGAAAAGTTCTTTGATTAACAGCAGAATTGACCACAGATATACGGAACTAATAGCCAATATATATATATATATATATATATATATATATATATATATATATATATATATATATATATATATATATATATATATATATATAAGGAAGCCAAAACAACAATTAAAGTATATGAAGGAATAAAATCAATACAAATAAATAGAGGCGTGAGACAGGGTGATACAATATCACCGAAACTTTTCAATCAGGCTCTTGAAGATACTTTTAAAAGATTAGAATGGGAAGAAAAAGGTATAAAAATTTGTGGACAATGCTTGAACCATCTAAGGTATGCTGATGAGATCGTATTGATAACTGATAAAAAAGAAGAATTATTTGAAATGATGAAAGAACTCTACGTAGAAGCTGAAAAGATAGGCCTTAATATGAATTATAGCAAGACCAAAACCATAACAAATACAGATGAAGACATCACAATGAGAATCGGAAAAGATGAATTAGAACAAGTTCAGGATTATATATATATATATATATATATATATATATATATATATATATATATATTTATATATATATATATATATATATATATATATATATATATATATCTTGGTCAAACTATAAAACTTAATAAAGAGAACGAAACAGCAGAGATAAAGAGACGAGTTACACTGGCATGGGCGGCATTTGGCAAACTAAGCTACATTCTTAAAAACAAAAGATATCCACAGCATCTTAAGACCAAAGTATACAATCAATACGTACTCCCTGTTCTTACTTATGGTTCCCAAACGTGGACATTTACAAAAGCAAACATGGACAAAATCATAAAAACCCAAAGAGCAATGGACAGACAAATGTTGCACATAAGACTAATGGATAAAAAAAGAAACAAGTGGATAAGAGAGAAAATAAAAGTAAGGGATGTTAGACAAGAAGTTGCAAAATTGAAATCGAGATTTTCCGGACACAATTTAAGACAAAAAGAAGAGCAATGAAACAAAATTCTTATAAGTTGGAGACCGTGGGAATATAAACGAAGCAAAGGAAGGTCCCAAATGAGAAGGGGAGCTGATATCAAGAATCACGTGGGCTCTAGGTGGATGACTGTAGCGATAGACAGAGAAGAATGGAAAAGGATTGGGGAGGCCTATGTCCAAAGATGGATCGAAGAAGGCTAATTAGATAGATAGATAGAATCTAGAAGGGGCTTTATTTAAAGTTTTACTTAAATTTAGTTGTGATACCGTTGTCTTCGAGGCACTGGATGAGGTTGGATGCAAGAACCTTGATGCCTTTGTCTTCTGGCTCTCTTGGAGTTTCGAAAATATCTGGCTACCTTTCATATAATGACAGTCAACATAACAATGAATATAGTGAGTAGTCCCGTTGTTAAATGAGGAATCCAATAATATTCCACGTATGTTCGGATATATCTTCGTCAAACTGCTCTGCCTCAAGTACAATCTTTGTACCTATCCTTGTACCTTGCCCTCCATACAAAGTGTCTCAAACGTAACATACCTAAGAAAAAAAGTTTCATTTTCTTCCATCTGATATAAGCCCAGAAAATAAGTTCGAGTAAAGCTTTGCCGAAAATTGTAAATATCAAATAAAAGTCTAAAATAGTAAAAAAATAGCGAAATCTGTTAATTTGTTCACGAGAAAATCAACTATAAAAATTAGCATAATATTTGGTGGTGCAAAACTTTTGCAGTTAAGTTTATAATAAAAATATGTTTCAGGTTTGTTTACTTTTTCTCCCATATTTCTGTTCTTCAATTATAATATCTCCTCTGCTCTATATCGACTTTACTTCGCAACCCGTCACTGTTAATTTGATTGGTCCCGATATGAAAATTTCGTCCTCTACAGACCGGTGCCGATGAGGAAACACTTCGGATGATCGCATAATAAGCTCGATGACAAAGAAAAATGTTCGGAAAGGTTCAGAATTTGCGGCGGGCTGTTCGCTTTTAATAATTGCGATTTTACATAAATTTAAAATTCAAATTATTTACGCGAAGTCTCGAAAATAATATAAAAACCGAGGATTAATATTGATAACTGAATACGTAACGTATTTAATGCGATCTATTAAAATTTCCGTTTATTTGAAAAACGGATTCTCATTATTCGTCTTTTAAAAACAGATGTTTCCTAAAGACGAAGAATAATATTCTAAATTTTAGACATTTATTGTAGATTTAAAAGAGTATACTTATTTAAAATATTGTCTGGCATGGACACCTGTAGAGAATGCCTGAAAATAGATGGGAAAAAAGAAAGAAAAATGGACTGCGTCCACTAGAAGAAAACGAAATAGACCAAGAATTTCATGGAGAGAGATACAATGACCGCCAAACATTTACCAACTAAAGAATGCTTCGACAGAAAATGTTGAAAATTAGGATGCGAGAAACGGCGCCAGCTGCAGAAGACTCGCTTATTATTCATGAATTTTTGACATTAGATTCTCGATCGAATTAAGGGTAAACAACTATTTTGCCGATTTGTCGTGAGGTTCATTGCCAGTCCTTCCAGTAATGATCCATTATAAGCACCAGGGCCGTATTTAGGATATTTAATCCAAGCATGGAAATGGATTCAGCAGCAGGAACTTCCACCATGGAAAGTTCTGCCAATCTACTTGTAAACCAACCATGAAAATTATATTCTACAAGTCTTAATTAAACTACAAATATTTCGAAATTTACCTTTCCTATTTACCGAAAGTTACCTACCAGTAACTTCTAGTTGTTTCTTGTTTAGAGCACCAAGTTCTAAAATAAAAATAGCCATTACGATTGCCAACCTCCGTAGGGAGACGGCACTCTAAGAAGAAGAAGTAACTTCTAAAGTGGATCCCAGAAAAATTCTATTCTATTTCTAAAATTATATATGATCGCATTTGTATCTTCTTTGCCAGTGAAGAGAGTGTCGATGAGTGTTTAGCAAACGATAATGGAATTGTAGTAATTAATCAAGAACGTATTCAAACCTAAGACTAATAACTCTAAATGAACGATTATTTTCAACGTATATCCAAGTATTCTGCACAGCATTATAGAAGAACAACTGAAAAACTTAAGTATACATCTAATAACTCCAATTGACTTTCTCAGGGTAGGGACTTCAAATACAGCATTCAAGCATATCTTGAGTTTCCGACGATACATTTTTATAGTGCCAACTAACTTAGACAAATTACTTGATTCCATGTTAATTAACCATGAGGATAACAACTTTCGAATTTTCTTTTCCATCAAAAAGCAATCTTGCTACTCATGCAAGCAGCAAGGATATTTTGCATCTCAGTATCCCAATAAAAATAATTCACAACACAATGACTCCTTCAAACAACACCCAAAATAATGTTCATCTAAACTCTTTACAGGAAGTACACCAATCAGCTTTCCTTTTGACAATTTCTTCTACACAATCCTCTCCTACCAAGACTAAAACTAAAGTACAACAATCAGCTCCTTTGTAAATAAATTCCTCTACACAATCCTCTCTTACTGAGGTTGAAACGTCTAGAAAAATCATTACCTCTCAATCAAATAAGCATACTCCGATAAGCTGCGACCTACCCAATGAGACTCAAATGGATACCTTTGATCAAGATACATCCTCATCCCAGCACCCTTAACGAAACCTATCTGAAATAATATCCCCCCAATAAAAGATAATGAAAATGCCTTCGCTGAACCGAAGCCACGAAGCAAAAAACCAAAAACTCAACAAGAAAACAACAAAAACCTAGTAGCAGATCTTTCCAAATGCAACAGTAAATTCTTCAAAGAAAACTCCAACAATGAATACTTAACACAGTAAGAACTTATTAACTTCTTTGAAAATGCGCATGGTTCTCCAGATCCTCTCATTGTAGCCAGAACTTACTCGGAGGATATCGAAGGATTGATAGACTTTCTAAAGAAAATACATCCTATGTAAGATATTTTAACTCCCGTTGTTCTAGAATTAAAAACAAAATTATAGAAAAAATTTTAAGTAATACTTCTACCGATAATCCTAGCGACTCCTCTGCGGATACTTATTAATTAAACTATTTTTAATTCTATTATTCAATGGAACCTAAATGGGTATCATACCCATTTAGAAGATCTTCAAATTCTTATAAATAAATGTCATCCATCCATCCTATGTTTCCAAGAAACAGATTTCAAAGGAAATTCGCGTCACAATCTTAAAAACTGTATGTCCAGACTACTATTAGGACACATCAAGGTCACACATGATTTCCTACTATAGGAGTAACCCAAACCATTGTGATACGCGTATGATAGTGATCTAACAGTACATCACTTATTAGTGGAGTGTCCTTTATACGCATTTGAAAGACAATATGAACAATCGTAAAATAGTTTCGAAACACAATTCAGATTTCTGCTTTTATCTGTGCTTTCTAAAAATTGCAAAGCAAAACAGACGTTGATAAAGGTGTTAAAAGAGACGTGGGGAATCTAAAATTTGCATTCCACGACACATCTTTTCAACTAAGCAGAAATCCTTAGCGAATTGGTTTCTTGTACTCGTACAGAGTAAATCCGAAAAAAGTGAAAAAGACAGCAAATATTTGATTTCACGCAAACAGCGCCTTTGTATCTGTTGATACGTATTTCGACCTAATAGGTCTCATCAGAACAGTTATTCAAAGGTGTTCTCAACGTGAAAGATCAATATTTCCTGTCTTTTAAGAAGCAACAATAACATGGCTTCGAATACGGACGCACTAGCGACATCTAATTTAACGATCGTAAAATAGTTTCGAAACACAATTCAGATTTCTGCTTTTATCTGTGCTTTCTAAAAATTGCAAAGCAAAACAGACGTTGATAAAGGTGTTAAAAATGATGAGACCTATTAGGTCGAAATACGTATCAACAGATACAAAGGCGCTGTTTGCGTGAAATCAAATATTTGCTGTCTTTTTCACTTTTTTCGGATTTACTCTGTACGAGTACAAGAAACCAATTCGCTAAGGATTTCTGCTTAGTTGAAAAGATGTGTCGTGGAATGCAAATTTTAGATTCCCCACGTCTCTTTTAACACCTTTATCAACGTCTGTTTTGCTTTGCAATTTTTAGAAAGCACAGATAAAAGCAGAAATCTGAATTGTGTTTCGAAACTATTTTACGATCGTTAAATTAGATGTCGCTAGTGCGTCCGTATTCGAAGCCATGTTATTGTTGCTTCTTAAAAGACAGGAAATATTGATCTTTCACGTTGAGAACACCTTTGAATAACTGTTCTGATGAGACCTATTAGGTCGAAATACGTATCAACAGATACAAAGGCGCTGTTTGCGTGAAATCAAATATTTGCTGTCTTTTTCACTTTTTTCGGATTTACTCTGTACGAGTACAAGAAACCAATTCGCTAAGGATTTCTGCTTAGTTGAAAAGATGTGTCGTGGAATGCAAATTTTAGATTCCCCACGTCTCTTTTAACACCTTTATCAACGTCTGTTTTGCTTTGCAATTTTTAGAAAGCACAGATAAAAGCAGAAATCTGAATTGTGTTTCGAAACTATTTTACGATCGTTAAATTAGATGTCGCTAGTGCGTCCGTATTCGAAGCCATGTTATTGTTGCTTCTTAAAAGACAGGAAATATTGATCTTTCACGTTGAGAACACCTTTGAATAACTGTTCTGATGAGACCTATTAGGTCGAAATACGTATCAACAGATACAAAGGCGCTGTTTGCGTGAAATCAAATATTTGCTGTCTTTTTCACTTTTTTCGGATTTACTCTGTACGAGTACAAGAAACCAATTCGCTAAGGATTTCTGCTTAGTTGAAAAGATGTGTCGTGGAATGCAAATTTTAGATTCCCCACGTCTCTTTTAACACCTTTATCAACGTCTGTTTTGCTTTGCAATTTTTAGAAAGCACAGATAAAAGCAGAAATCTGAATTGTGTTTCGAAACTATTTTACGATCGTTAAATTAGATGTCGCTAGTGCGTCCGTATTCGAAGCCATGTTATTGTTGCTTCTTAAAAGACAGGAAATATTGATCTTTCACGTTGAGAACACCTTTGAATAACTGTTCTGATGAGACCTATTAGGTCGAAATACGTATCAACAGATACAAAGGCGCTGTTTGCGTGAAATCAAATATTTGCTGTCTTTTTCACAATATGAACAGTTACCTACAACAATAAAAGACATTCTAAGTGAATTTTTTTTATATTTATGATACCTGTAAAATCGACCATTGCTAATAACCCTTGTGGTTGAAGCAGTTTCAAATAAAAAAAATTGACATTGTCATAACGCTGTTGTAAGCTGATCATTACCTAACAACACTTTTTTCCTCTTCATATGGGCCGTTTCTCATTAAGTTCCTGCTTCAGTTTTTTCCAATAATGCACAATAATATTGGCTATTGATAGTTTTACAATTTTCAAGAGAGTTGGTTCAAATTATGCTTTTGTAATCCCCAAATACAGTGCCTATTGAGGCATTTTCCGACTTATCGAAGTTAACTTGACCGCTTCGGAGCACGTTAGTCAGCTTCAGCCCAGTGGCGTGCATTCATTATGTTCTCGGGTGTTTAGTGGTGGATCAAGTATTCATCAGCGGTAAATGCCTTAAAATAAATAGTTTAATTGTCCACTTTTATTTTGAGAGACTCGAATCTTCCATTTATTCAGAAGTACCTCAATAAACAGAACTATATCCAACAGTGGATGCAAGAGGTTCAGGAATGATGACCTCAACAAAAAGCAGGATTTTTATGTTAGTAGGTCACACGAGAACATAAAAATATTATATTGAATATACGACAAATTATAGAAAAGATACAATTATTCAGTAACGTCTTTCACTTTGATCACTTATTTAATCTTCTTCTTCTTCCTTCTTGTATGTAGGTATTAAAACCTGTTTATGTTTCAATATTAGCCTCCTAAATTGTTTAAATTATCGCACCATCTTTTTCTTGGTCTGTCAATACTTCTTCGTCCATTTGGTGACTTATCTCGTGCTATTCGTACTATTCTATCATCTCTCATTCTACTAATGTATTTATTCCACGTTTTCGTTTTGTCACTCATCCATTTATGTCGTCTATATAGCATACTCTTTTTATGTTTTCACTTCTCTCCCTATCC
Source organism: Diabrotica balteata (assembly GCA_918026665.1). NCBI lineage: Eukaryota > Metazoa > Arthropoda > Insecta > Coleoptera > Chrysomelidae > Diabrotica > Diabrotica balteata. Next base: position 105,322,315 of record OU898279.1, on the reverse strand, counting down.
AACAGACTTTTCCCTGATATTCGGCGGAGTATTTTCATCTCTGTTGTTTCTAGTAGTCGTCTCGTTTTAGATGTGTCAGGTCTCCGTCGTGTATGTTCATATAGGTCTAACTGCTGCTTTATAGATTCTTGTTGTTGTGTTTTGTCTTAGGTATTTGTTCTTCCAGATTGTATCATTAAGAGATCCCGCAGCTTTACTCACTTTTAAGCTTTGTTGAAGTATTTCTTCTTCAACATCTCCATACCTCATCATCATCGTTGGCTCGACAATCCTCTGTGGATCTTGGCCTGCTCTAAGATTCGTCGCCATTCTGTTCGGTTTTTGGCAACATGTTGCCATCTTCTGATTGTTAATATTCGTAAGTCGGTTTCAAATCCATCTAACCACCTAATTCGAGGTCGGCCTTTGCTTCTTTTTCCTACAGGTGTTCCTGTGGATAGCTTTTTAGCAATCGTATTTTCTGTCATTCGTATTATATGTCCAGCCCATCTAAGTCGCTGTGTTTTAATGAACGTTATCTCCATAACTAGTTATATCTATTCTCAAATATCTAAACCTTGCTACTACTACTATCGGTTTACAGCGTTCTCCGACGCCTTCCGACTCCTAACCGCCATTCTTCTCTATTCAACAATAGGTCTGAAGGGATTTGTCTTTCCTCTAGTTCTTTTTCAATTCTCTCTCTCTCCAGCTTCTTCTCGGTCTTCCTCTTTTCCTTCTCCCTTGTGGTGTCCACGTCAAAATCTGTTTTGGAATCCTGTCATCTGGCATTCTCTGTACATGGCCGTACCATATTAACCGTTTTGTTTTTATGTCATCAACTATTGTATGCTTGACTCCCATCATTTCTCGTATTCTCTCATTTGGTATCCGATCTCTTCTTGATTTTCCTGCTGCTCCTTGCTTCCTGCTTTAATGTTTTCCCATCGATTTCAATTTTACATCGTAGTGAGTATTTAGATGTTGTCATACATTTGGTTTTTTCTGCTGATATTATATTGTATTTTTTGGCTGTTATATTGAAGATGTGTGTTAAACTTTGAAGCTCGTCTGTCTCGGCGATTATTGCGGCGTCGTCTGCATAACATATTTGAACAATATTTGAATTTCTTTATTCCCCATTCTGTAACCATGACCTTTACGTACTGCTTCTCTTATTTCGTCCAATATTATATTAAAGAGAAGTGGGCTTAACAAGTCACCCTGTCTGACTCCGCTTTGTACTGGTATACACTGTGTTAGTTTTCCATTTATCTCTGCCTGTATTCGATTATGGAAGTAGATGTTTTCGATGGTTTGTATAATATTGATTGGTATGTTTCTTTTACACAGTAGGTTTAAGACGTTTTCGACTTGGATGTGACCGAAAGCCTTTGTCAGGTCTATAAAATATAGATATGCTGGTTTATTGTACTAGATGGCCTTTTCTGAGATTTCTATTAGTACAAATACGGCTACTACTTTAATCTATTAGTTTAATTTTTTATCTTTAAGTTTGATATGCAATGTTTGTCTTTTTAATAACCTAAGTAATTTTATCAATATCAATATTCTTCCGTTAGTTCCGGTATATTACTCAATATACGACAAATTATAGAAAAGATACAAAAATTTGATAAAGTAATGTACAAATGTTTATGACATTAAAAGATCTTTATAGAAAGACAACATAAAAAAATATTAATATGACAAAGTAAAATAATGAAAAATAAACAGAATTCTTAAAAAAAGTTTTAAAGATAAATGATAGGATTAATTGAGCTATGAGAGCAATAACGGACCAACCCACAAAAATTTAAATTTTATTTTATTGTAGAATATTAACTGTCTAGTTAAAATCTATCACCTACATAGTGGACCAATCCACATTTTTCTATTTGTTACTAAATGTCTGCACTAAAGAAGTTTTCAAACTCCATATTTGATAGGATTTTAGAGAAGAAAAGTGGACCATGCCCGGTTAGTCCATTGTGCTGCTGACAGTTAGATATCTGCAATCATTCTTGATTGATAATTTTGGATTTTTTGTAAATTGTCATTGTGACTTTTAATTATTGTGAAATATATTTATTCTGTTGATATGGTATAAAGGTAAAACACAGAGATACCCTATCCCGTTTATTTTCCGAGAAACGTTCAACAAGGAGTATAATTTACACTTTCATTCCCAATGACTGACTCTTGTAAGAAGTGTGGTTTATTTGAAGTCAAAATAAAGGCAGCTAATAGTGAATCTCAAGTAAACAACTCGAAACTGAAAAATAACTTGATCAAAAGAAGGCGATAAAGACTTTACACCTGTGCTTACCGCAGGAATTTGTTACTACAAGCGGCAATTATGGAAATACTGCTTCAATATTCATGAAATGGGACTAAACTAACAACTCATTTATGTTTGTGTGAGATGAAACCGTCACCGCCAGGGGACTTCAAGAGGTAGGATCCTGCATTTTATTTTACATAAAAAATTTCGTAAAATCCAAATGACTTATGTATTTTGACCAATATGGCGGTCAGAATCGTAATATTAAAATGTCATTACTATGCAATTATATCACTACATTTCCAGATTTTACCGTGGAAGAAATATACCACAAGTTTCTGGTAAGTGGTCATTATTACTTGCCTTCTGACCCAAGATTTTGGTATAATAGAACAGAAAAGAAATTCCATCTACATGTATTTATATCCCAAGACTGGCATAGAGTGATAAAGCACGCTATTTAGAAAGAAAAATCCGTTCGCAGTAATAAACATGGACAAATCAATTTTTTTTTTACGAAATTGCTTGAAAGTAATATAACTAACAGAAATGTTTCTGAATCAAAAAACAAGGTAGAGTGGCTTAAAATTCAATGGTTAAGGTTTGGGATAGACTTTTAGAATAATCTTCAATATAAGTATTCGAACAATGAAGATGTTTATTTTGAAACTTCTTCTTTAAGTTCCATCTTCTATCGAAGGTTGGAAATCATCATGGCTATGCGGACTCTGTTGACTGCCGCTCTAAAAAGTTCTGCACTACTGCATTCAAACCATTCCCTCAAGTTCTTAAGCCAGGATATTCTTCGTCTTCCCACATTTCGCTTTTCTCGGATTTTACCCTGCATAATAAGTTGTAATAATGCGTATTTTTGCCCTCTTATCACATGTCCCAAGTACTCAAGTTTTCGTCTTTTAATAGTTAATATTATTTCCGCCTCATTTCCTATCCTTCTAGTTACTTCCATGTTTGACATTCTTTGAGTCCATGATATTCGTAGGATTCTTCTGTAACACCAAAATTCAAAGGCGGCCAACTTATTCAGATGAACTTGTTTTAGTGTCCAAGCTTCCAGACCATAAAGAAGAGTAGAGAACACGTAACATCGAAGCATTCTCAGGCGTAGTTCTAACCTTATATCCCGACAACAAAGAAACTTTTTAAGTTTAATAAGTACGTGCTATTTCAATACGTGTCTTAATTTCTTTGGTTTGGTCTACATCTGATGTTATCCATGTTCCTAAGTATTTATAGTTATTAACACTCTCAATTGCAGTATCTTCAATAGTCAATTGGATATTTGCATGTGCAGATTTAGTCATGATCATGCATTTAGTTTTCTTTAAATGTATCTTCAGTCCGTACTCATAACAGCGTTCATTAAGGCGTTGCATTACGTTCTGTAAATCATTGTTGTTATCCGTAATTATTACTGTATCGTCTGCAAAACGTAAGTTATTCAAAACTTCTCCATTGATAGATATACCTTCTATTGAGTCTGAGAGCGCTTCTTGAAATACCGCTTCACTGTAGACATTGAAAAGTAGTGGGGACAGCACGCAACCCTGGCGGACTCCTCTCTGTATTTTGATATTTTCGGTGTACTGGCTGTCAACTCTTACCTTGGCAGTTTGATTCCAATATAAATTAGATATAATTTTCAGATCACGACTGTCAATATTTTTGCTTTTTAATATATCTACAAGCTTTTTATGTTGAACTTTATCAAATGCCTTTTCAAAGTCTACAAAACATAAGTACATATCCTGATTCATGTCCATGCATCTCTGAGCCAGCACATTCAAGCCGAACAAAGCATCTCTTGTACTCATACCATTTCTAAAGCCAAATTGTGTGTCACTAATCTCATATTCAAGAGTTTTAACAATTCTGCTGTGAATTATTTTCAAAAATGTTTTAAGTGTGTGACTCATTAAAGCTATTGTTCTGTGGTCTGAGCAAGTTGTTGAACTTGGTTTTTTGGGAATTGCTACAAAGGTTGATTGCAGCCGTTGTCTGGGGATTGTGGCAGTCTGATATATTAGATTAAAGAGTTCAACCATTACATCAATAACATCTTCATCGATGAGTTTTAATAATTCGATGGGCACCTCATCTGGTCCAGTGTCTTTACCCTCTTTTGTGTTTTTGATGGCATAGATGACTTCTTCTCTTAATATTGGTGGTCCAGTATCTTCGGTGATTTCTAATGACAGTTCTTTTCTTTCATCATTAAATAGTTGTTGAATGTAATTGGTCCAGTGACCAATTATTTTGAAACAGTGGACCTTAATAAAAGGAAATATGTTTCCAAGAATACAATGAAATTGCCACTTCTGTATCCAAATGGTAATACCATTAATAAAGCTCCTTTTTTTATAAACATTTTTATATAAACCTGAGATCTTGAGCTCAAGCAGCCGGAGGTGAAGAAATTAGCCCATTTGACGACTAAACGGATTATACATTCTAAGTCTTTTATGCAATATCGAGTGTATTATTTTGTGGGATAACCCATTCACTAACTAAAAATATTTTAAATGCAAAGTGTACAACCCACATTAAAAAATCGAATATAGGTGTTTATCCAAATTTTTGTATCGATTTTATCAAATAAGTAATATCTAACATACTTTCATTCAATCAAACCAAAAAATTCTTAAACAAGGTTATAGTGGATCTCCTAATTTTTTTTTTCAAACGCATTTTTTACCACTTAATAATATTGGGGTTAGTCCGTTTATGAACTCATAGCCTCAAATATGGAATAGTAATGGACCAACAATAGTCAACAGATTAGTAAACAACAAATCACCTGGATTGGCGCAAAATGACAAAGGACTGCCACATAAATGAATTACAGTATTGATTATAAAGCAATATATTTGATAATTACATTAGTGAATATAGCCTATATACGTGATTATTAAACATTATTAAACAACTAAAACTACACTCCGAACAAATAGTTTGGAAAATATCAGCGCGGCTTCTGCAGGCAGAAGTCCACAATGGACTACATCTTTATGTTGAGATAGTTCCTTTAAATATCAACATCTTTTTGTTATTAATTTAACACCTTCAACATTAAATATCTTTTTATTTTAATAAAACACTTCCAATATTCGCAATCCATCACGCAACCACCGTACTATGGTAACATCTTATTGCAATATGATATTAACAACTTATTGCTATAGTAAAAAAACAAGGATAATTAGGAACAAAAATAAATTGGAAGAATAGATAAGTTTTCTTTGAAAATTCAAAGGAAATATCGTGAGATTGGTTAAATTTATTATCCTTACATAAAATGTAAGATGTTTTCTTTTCAATTAAGATTATCTAATATTTACACGCGCCTATGAGACCATCTCAATACGTTTGTATTATATACCTAGCTTTGTAGTCTTTAGAGCAAGCATCAATTCACCCTATTGTATGCCACACATGTACCTAATGTTTGTCTACGGCTCTACCGCCGACATTCCTTCAAGGCCTCTCTGACTGCTGTTGTTGATGTTTCCAACAATATACCTTTCGAGTCGAATTTATAGGAAGATGTCGAACTGAACGGGATTACTTAATTAATTCACTGTTAGTATTCGGGCCGTGGGTAAAGTAAATAAATAAATAACTTCATTATACCGAATATAACCAAATTTCTCGCCTCGATCTAGGGGAGGGTGCGCCTCCCTGGTTATAAAATATGGAAATACGTTCACCATCCCGGTGAAAATTACCTACCAGTGGTGGCATAATTAAAAAGTTTTAATCAAAAACAAATCTAATTTTGCTGTATATATACATATATAGATATATATATATATATATATATATATATATATATATATATATATATATATATATATATATATATATATATATATATATATATATATATATATATATATATACTTCTTTGGTAGGCAACTTTCGGAAAAGCGTCAAATCAAGAATCTGCTAGAGATGGTATAAGCCAGTTTGGTGTAGAACTTTATTCTAAATGTGAAATCCGATCTCTAGCCGATCCTTGATTTGATGCTTTCCCGAAAGTTACCTACCAAAGAATTGTATTCTTAGCGTCGTTATATATACTATATATAATATATAGATAGATATGAGATTTAAAGATTTCAGCAAATGCTTTTTCTATCATTTTGATGAAATAAAACGCCAAATATATCACGAATAGAGTACAATTCGTCAAACCCTCCGTATATGAATCGGTATCAATAGAATGTTATAACGTTTACACGGTCGGCCAGGGATCAGACATGCGAACAGCAGGACACATTCGCTTTGGAGTTCGGTTACCTCTACTTTACAACCTTAGTAAATGATTTTCTCAAAAATCTGTCTACAAAAGACAGTAATTTTCTAGGATACGCTAACGATATTACAATCGTCGTCAGGGGCAAATTTGCCCAGGTTGTATCTGGGAGAATGCAAGTAGCCCTCAAAATAGTTGATAATTGGTGTAAACAAGAGAGACCGACAGTTAATGCTCAACAAACAGACACCATCAACTTCACAAAAAAGACAGACATACAAGGCCTAAAGCAAGCATTGCTGGGAGAAACAACAGAGATTTTATTTTCCAAAGAAACAAAGTACCTAGGGTTATATTTGGATCATAGACTAACATGAAATACTCTTATACTGAAAACCATACAGAAAGCTAATATATCCTTGGACATATGTAGGACGATGTGTGGTGAAAATTGGGGGTTCAACCTTAAAAGGACTCTGGTTCTACACAAGCGTTATTAGACCAATGATAACCTATAGGTCTGTGATGTGGTTGACAAAGACGCAGCAAGTGGGAGCATAAGGCTGCTAAGCTATACACAAAACCAGGACTATCTTTTACAGAGGCCATAAAAACAACTCCTACAGCCGCGTTGGAAGTCCTGCTGAATCTTTTATCACTTCATATCTTTATACAGGGCAAAGCCAGATCTGTGATAGACAGATTAATACATAACAACACATAAGCCAGGCGCATAGTGCTGACAATAGAAAGCTAATCGAGGAGTTAAAAGAAGATATCGTAATGGGGCAACACATTGATGCAACAGCTATAAAATATAGCTTTGACAATAAATTCAAAATTAATATGTCAATCAGAGAAGATTGGAAGAAAGGTGTAACCATACAAGCAGAAGCTATCTGGTACACTGATGACTCAAGAGTTATAACTTGAGGGTGTAGCAGCCCGTCTAGTCCCTCTAGCAACAAAGCAAGAGATTTTCCTGGTAAGTCTACCTAAGGATGTCACAATTTTCCAGGCAGAAATAACGGCAATCCATTACTGCTTAGAAGAAACAGAAAAGCAAAAATGGACGCACCGTTCAATTGCCATTTTCACAGATAGCCAGAAAGCGCTTAAGGTAGTCAATTCTGTACAGGATAATTTTAATCTATAGGAGGGTGTGGGTGCTCTAAATAAATAGAAGGCCATAACAAAGTTACGGTAGTCTGAGTACCAAGTTACGAGAGTCATAAGAACAATCACAAAAAGACATTAAAACAGTCAAAGCCCTAGTAGGTCTATTAACAGGGCACTGTAAGCTGAATAGGCAGTTGAAGTTAAGTTGAAGTTAATGGAATTAGCAGATGATAAACTATGCAGATTCTGTCACCTAGAGGAAGCTACAGCAGAGCTTATTTTTTGGTAGCCTGGCAAATGTGCGACTCTTTACATTAAGCAAAGAAAAACCACCGGCAAAAAGCTACATTACAGTTTCAGTCTCGAAGCTATTAGACCTCTTGAATTGGTCAGGCTAGAGAATATAATCTATGACTAGAGGATCACAATAGATCTGAAAAAGTCGCCGTGGAATGTCTCTTCATTAAATCTAATCTTAACCTCAGATGTTGGCTTTAATAACTGGTACACTTTACAGCTGGTAACCTTTTGTTGTGCAACGAAATTTTGTTGAATATGACCTTGTATATAGAACCTATATTACAAATCTGATTTAAAGTTCTGTTGAATTGTATTAGTTAAGTAAAAACAGATTTTTATTCATTTTTTCGATGAAAACTGAAATTTTCGTGAACAGAACCACGCCAGTATCAGTACTAAATTGTGAAAAAAGTACTGCAAACTCAGAATTTGCAAAAATAGTAGTCATCTATTAAGTTAGTGCGTTTAGTGTTTTCTGCACGATAAACTACGATGAATCTTTTATATTTATAGCCTAGACTAGCATTCATTATGTTATATCTCTCACATGTGAGACCAATAAGTGTTAGGATGAATAAGCATGAATTATAGATTAAAAGCAAAGATTTTAACAGATCCCAGATATACAAATATGCCTGGGATAATAAGCACAGAGTAAAATGAAAAGATGCATTAATCCGATGGTGAAACATCTTTATGAATATCACATATGGCTAAAGCCTACAATATCTAGACCAAGTAGACAACTGTCAAATTGATGTTACCATCCAGCATCAATTTGTACACATTTACAGGTGTTACACGTTCATTGATAATTCTCATTTTAAAGATTTTATTCAAAATGATTTCCGATTGGAAACCAAAGCGTAAAAAAATGTAAACTGTAATTTTAATTAATAAAAATGTAAACTGTAATTTTTTTATTAACTCCAATTAAAATTACAATATATCCAAAACTAAAGAATACTAAGTAATTTGATTGTTTACATAGCCTGTAGGAGTCTCTTTTAGGGTAGAGTTCTTTTTCTTTATTTAGCAACTATAAATGTTGCTTAACACTTTATTCCGGAAGCGTTGGATGATTGCAAGATTATAATTTCTAGCGGGACTCTATAGCTGCATACCATATGTCGATGGGCTTGAGGATTGCCTTGTATATAAGCAGTTTGTTCTTCTTCTTCGCGTGCCATATCAGAATTAACCGACGTTGCTGATCACCATTGCTAAGGCTCATCGATCTTCTGCAATACGGAATAAATGTGCTCCATTTGATATATGAATCAATTCACGAATGTTTTTAACCAAGAAACTTCTACCTCTACGGTCCTCTATTTTGCCTTTAAGTATCATTTGTAATAATTTATATCGACTTCCCCTGACTACATGTCCCAGATAAGACATTTTTTCATGTTTAACAGTCTTTAGCAGTTCTCTATCTCTGTTGACGCTCCTTAGTACTTCTCCATTAGTTTTCCTTGCTGTTTAAGGTATCATCAGCATTCGTCTATGAACCCACATGTCCAATGCTTCAATTTTGTTTATGATCGATACTTTTAGTGTCCACACTTCTGCACTATACAAAAGTACGGACCAAGCATAGCACTTAACCATTCTTTGTCTTAGTTCTAAACTGAGATGATTATTGCATAGAAATGACTTCTTTTTCATAAATGTAGTTTTAATCCTTGCTATTCTACGTTTTATTTCTATGTCTGGATCTAGTTGGTCCGTTATCACAGTTCTCAATTATGTCATTTTGTAAACTTTCTCAACTTGGGCTCAATGTGGGTCACTACTTAACACAAAAAATTTGGTTTTGTTTGAGTTTATTTTAATGCCCATTTCTTCTTCTACCTCGTAAACACGATCAAGCAGAATTTGGAGACCTTTAATATCATCTGACAAAGTTAGTCAAAAGCAGTTTGTTATCCAATTTTAATTTAGAATTTCGACCAATCAACCAGTACATATGTCTAAATTTAATGCCCAGTTGTGCAGATGCTGCCTGCCAGATGTGCGTCTGCCAGGTTAGTCGTTTATCAAGATGGATATCTAAGTAGTTTGTGTTGTTCGCCTTACCTAATTGCTTGCCATTAAGTATAGCTGGAGGGCATTTATCTCGTTTCATTGCGAAAGCTTCATGTATTGACTTGGTCTCATTTACTCTAATTCGCCATTTTTTAGCCGTTTCTATTTTATTTAGGTTTTTTTGTAAATGTTCTGATCCTTTTGTGCGATTTAAGTCCATGGTCAGTATTGCGGTGTCGTCTGTGACAGTAGCAACTTCTGTGTTACTGCTGGATTGGGAGGTCTGAAGTGAACATAAGAAATAAAATAGGTCCTAGTACATTTCCTTGTGGAACACCTGCTTTGATAGGGTGGAACTGAGTGTATTGATAGTGCTGTTTTACCAGGAATTATCTATCTAATAGGTAGGATTTTAGGAGTGGAGAGAAAGGATATGGCAAATGTTTCTTTCTCTTATAAAGTAGGCCTTCATGCCAAACCTTATCGAAGGCTTGACTGACTTCTAGGAAGGCTGCTAAGAGGTACAATTTACTTTCCAGCCCGTATGAGATTTAATTAAATTACAATTTGTAGTTTAATCCAATATAAAATAATATTTAACTTAAACATGCCACAAGAAAACAGTTCCAGAATCTCTTTAGAAATAAGTGGGAAGAATAAAAAAGGGACAACTTCAAATAAATTGGATGACGGTGATAAAATGTACGTATCACTGCTAAATATTGCATTGTTGACTTCGAGAAAACATTCGACCGTATTGTATATTGAAACGTACTTAATGATATACTCTTACTATACGGTCGAAGTTGCTGTAGTGTCATAGAGTTTAATAATATTCTTGAAATTTTTTCATCAAAACATCATTTTGATTAAATATCTCGTCGTGCAGATACCCAACATTATAAAAAAATATATATTTGACGTTACAGCTTTCATATCGAAACACTAACCTAAAATTCGCATCTAAATTATCAAGAAAACATCAAATTTATTATAACAGGACTTATTCGGCCGTAATTTTCGCAACGCAGAAAAGAAGAAAAGCAATTTCAAATTCAGGGCATTCTTCTAAAGGAAACTTCTGGCTGAAATAAAATTAACTCGAGCAGAAACAAGACGGTTTATGGCATTCCAAATTAACCTTAGATTCTCTCATTACTATTTATTGCACTAAAAATAAAAAAAACGACTTAAAGGAAGGTTTTATTTTTATTTAAATTTAATTTTTAAGAATGGAAAACAAAAGTAAGACATCTTTCTAATAAATGACATTACTCAATGACTAATACGCATATTATTCGAGGAAATCAATATTAGGATTATATTGGCAAGGTTAAAAACACAGCTTTTGGATGTCACCCAAGGCTATCCAGTATTTAATATGGGTTCATTCTACATTATTTTTCTCCCTTTATTTTGATATCTAGATTCGCATCAAAGTTATAAATTGTTATATAAAGCTTTGTGTTTTTGAGCTTGTTTTTATAATATTGACAATAACTAGAGAACAAATTGCAACTACAGTTGGTACACTATAAATCCCCATGCACGTCATTATACACGTCAGAGATCAGAAGTTGACATTGTTGCCAAAGCACAAAAAAAATTCTTGAATTCATTTTAAATCAAATATTTCAGATCATTGCTGCAGAAGTTTTTAGCTAGCTATAGCTGGCAGCCGTTTTTACTTTTATTATTATTACCCAGATTTAGCCATACGGCTCACACTCCCTCTAAGGGGAAAATTCACGATACCTACGGTATCAAAAGGATTGAGCTCTGGTGGGACTCTTTCCGTGTTATCGAGCCCTAGCTGACTTGGTATGTTGGAGTATCTCCCAAAAATTTTCGTACACATCGGGACGTTGAGAGTAGTACAGCTTTCTGCATGGTCTTGTAGAGATGTTTATTCAGACCTAGCTTTTTTATATTTTCTAGGAGGTTCTTTGGAATGACTCCAGTAGTAGAGAGAATAATAGGTATTGCCTAGGTACTTTCCATTTTCCACTGTCTTCGTATTTGAATTTCCAAATCCCTGTACTTGGCGATTTTTTCGTTCTGTTTAACACGAAGATTATTGTTGTTGGGTATCGCCACATCGATTAATGTTGTTTGTCTCTTTAGTTTATTAACTATTATGAGATCTGGTCTATTATGTGCCACTGTTTGGTCTGTGAGCACCGTGCGATCCCAGTATAGCTTGTAGTTGTCGTTCTCAAGTATACTCTCGGGAATATATTATTATTATCCAGATTTAGCCATACGGCTCACACTCCCTCTAAGGGGAAAATTCACTCATCACAGATACCTACGGTATCAAAAGGATTGAGCTCTGGTGGGACTCTTTCCGTGTTATCGAGCCCTAGCTGACTTGGTATGTTGGAGTATCTTCCAGAAATCTTCGTACACATCTCGACGTCGCGAGAAGTACAGCTGTCTGCATGGCCTTATAAAGATGTTAAATTATTATTATCCCAGATTTAGCCATACGGCTCACACTCCCTCTAAGGGGAAAATTCACTTATCCCAGATACCTACGGTATCAAAAGGATTGAGCTCTGGTGGGACTCTTTCCGTGTTATCGAGCCCTAGGTGACTTGGTATGTCGGAGTATCTCCCAGAAATTTTCGTACACATCTGGAGATCGCGAGGAGTACAGCTTTCTGCATGACCTTATAAAGATGTTCATTTAGACCCAGCTGTTTTATGTTCGCTAGGAGGTTTTTGGGAATAACACCAGTAGTAGATAGAACAATAGGTACTGTCTGGGTACTTTCCATTCTCCATTGTCTCTTGATTTGTATTTCCAGATCTCTATACTTGGCGATCTTTTCGTTGTATTTAACAAGCAAATTGTTAGTGTTAGGTATCGCCACATCAATAAGTGTTGTTTGCCTGGTAATTTTATTCACTAGTATGAGATCCGGTCTATTATGGGCCACTGGTTGGTATGTGAGCACAGTGCGGTCCCAGTATAGCTTGTAGTTGTCATTTTCAAGCATTCTGCCAGGGACATATTGATAATAAGGAAGATGGTCGGTTTGGAGAAGTCCCAGTTTGTCAGCTAGTATTTGGTGGATAATCTTTCCTACTGAGTCATGGCGTTCTTTATAATCAGTACCGACAAATGCCTGGCAGCCACCGGTAAGATGTTGGATGGTTTCTTGGGCGTGGCATCCATATTGGCATTTGTCATTTTGGACTTGAGGATCTTTAACAATATATTTTAGGTAATTTTTAGTTGGAATAACCTGATCCTGAATGGCAAGTAGGAAACCTTCAGTCTCGGGAAACATCTTTCCTGATGTCAACCAATAGTTCGACGCTGTATTGTCGACATATTCTTGGTGGATCTCATTGAGATGTCGCCCATGCAGAGGTTTACTCATCCAGGTGCGCATTTTTTCTTGCTTAGTCAGATGGTTTGTGCGCATTTCTTGTTCCCTCAGTTTAAGCGGCGTTGTGTAATCTACTGCGCAAATTGCTCCATGTAAAGTAGATGTCTCAGCCTGTACCTGAAAATAAGATCTTAAATTAGCAATTTGTTTATCTAATTGCTCACCTATATCCATAAGTCCTCTTCCTCCTTGATACCGCGGTAATGTTGTTCTCTCTACTGCACTGCGAGGAGATGTTTTTGCGCCTTTGTGAGAAGTGTTCTTACTTTCCGCTGAAGATATCCGTTTTTGACCACTTTATAATACCAAATGAGTAGCTCAGCGCGGAACAGGCGTACGTATTTAATGCATTAAACAAATTTTTACTATTAAGATATGACCGATTTAGTTGTCTTATTCTTCGCACGAACTCCGAAGTTAGTTCAGTTTTCATCTGTTTATGGTCAATTTTCCGCGCCTGTTTTACTCCGAGATATTTGTAAATATCATTTTCCCCATTGCCTCGATGTTTTGGCCATCTTGTATATCGAAACCTCCGAGCTGAACCTTTCCTCTGACTATATTTAGTATACGGCACTTGTCTAGTCCAAAATGCATACTGATATCATTTGAGAAAGTTTCTACAGTTTTTAGCATCTGATCTAAGTGATTTCGAGTGGAAGCCATTAGTTTCAAATCATCCATATACAACAGATGATTAAGCTTCGCCACAACAGTGTTGTTATTTTTGATGCTAAATCCTGAGCCAGTGGAGTTCAGCAGCTAAGATAGTGGGTTCATCGCTAGGCAGAACCAAAGTGGACTCAACGAGTCCCCCTGGAAAAGGCCCCGGTTAATAGCGATATCTTCAGTTTCGATATTGGTTTCACCAGGTATTTGAAGGTGAATTTTAGTCTTCCACTTTGTCATTATATGCTTCAAAAAGGTCACGAGATTATCATCGACTTTATATACTTTCAATATATCTATAAGCCATTCATGCGGCTTTGAGTCAAAAGCCTTCTTGTAGTCAATGAAGGCAGTAAACAGGTTTCGTTTTTTGGTGTATGCCTGTTTAGAAATGACTGAGTCGATAATAAGTTGTTCTTTATATCCTATGGAGCCCTTAGCGCATCCTTTCTGTTGGGGCTCTATGATATTGTTCAGAGCACAGTGTTGGTAGATACGCCGGGCCACACAGGATGTGACCAATTTGTACAAAGTTGGAAGACAAGTAATTGGGCGGTATTTGGCTGGATCTTGGGTATTATTTTGATCCTTCGGTATTAAATAAGTCGTTCCCTGAGTTAGGAATGATGGTATTTCCTGCGGATTAGAAATAACACGATTAATTAATGTTGACAGGCACTCATGAGCACTCCAGAACTTCTTAAGCCAGAAGTTTTGAACTCCGTCTGGTCCAGGAGATTTCCAGTTATGAAGCTCTTTGATGATATTAGAGACTTCTTCTGTGGTGAAGGGTTCATAAACAGTTGTGCGGTAGTGTTGACAGCTGTGCGTCGTATCTTCTATCCATTATTATCCATTATTATTATTATTATTATTATTATTATCATTATTGACAAATTCTCCGTTAATGGCGTTAAGCACAGTAAATAAGTTCTTTTTATGTTCATTTTATTTGTCCAGTATTCACGCATAGATTCTGCAAAATTATTTTGTCATTCTTCTGATCTTTTTGGTCTGTATAACTTCTGCTTAGTTTGTTCTTGCGATATGTCCCATTTACCTACTTTGAAGACTTGTAGTCTTTTGAGAGAAGTTATGTACTATACTTATTATTATTATATTTATATTTGTATAATATACTGTATTAATCCAATATAAAATCCAGAAAATGTATAAGGTTAGGAGCACTGACGTTTTAATGTTAGTTAGTTTAAAGATTTTAAACAACCTCGCCAGCAGTAATAAAATTCTCATGCATCGTGAGCAAGTTAATATAGTAGTATGTGAATGTACTTTCATCTTTATTAATCTGATACATAATTATTAATATTAGTTTATATTAATATAGTTTAGCTTCTTGTACAAAGCAAATACTTTTTTATATATATTATTTTTTGGATAGTTGTTTGACATTAATAAAACCTCTTTTAAGACATTAATAAAAAACAATGGATCTCTGGTTGTTCGTTCGGCTCTAAATCCACATTATGTCTATTCTGTTTCGAACTAATTTTCTATAATTTACTTTAAAATTACAGTACAATCTCTTAGAATTTTTAATGAATCAAGTTTTATTTGATTGAATATCATATTAATAATGAGATTTATCCGCCAATAATTAATATATTATAGAAGGGGTATAGGGACACACCTTAAAATTAATAAAACGTTTCACTGTACGAAATGGTTTGATCAGTTTCGAAATTAGTTCCGAAGTGAAATAGTTACCCTCTTCCCGTACTTATTAACGGTCGCCGACGTTATCCCGTTTATCATTTCCGCTATATCTGGAATAGTTCCAATGGCACAGGATTAATCAACAAAACCGGTGAACCCTTTACAATTCTCGATTACTTTAATAGAGACAAATTGTTAGCGAGATTATGCAGAAATCTTGTAAAAGCAGCTAATTGCAATTAGTATTAAGTATTTTTCGTTTAATAAATTAAAATCTTTTTATACTACATAGTACATTTTTTTTTTATAGTACAAATATGGATCCATTTTTATTTTTGGTCCATATAACAATATAACAACTCAGTACCTTACTATAACTGGATAGGAGTAAAACCTATTTACCTCCAGTAAAGGAGGATACTGGATATGCAACTAAAGTCTACAAAAAACCAACAGATATTAATTATTATTCAAAGCATAACATACATATCAAAAAGGAAATTATCAAATAATTATATGATATATGTATTATAGTCCTAAATGAAACGCATGGTAAAAGCAGAAAAATCAAAGACCAATTGTGTCGCAAATTCCTAGGCAGAATGTAGTAAGATCTGGTTACCCATGTTGAAAGGAAGTTAGTAAAAGAAAAATACCAGTATTAGTAAGTCAGTAACATATATGTTTTTAAATAACAAACATAAAATCAGAGTTTGGTGTTTATTGAAGATAAACTGAATGCACCACTAAATACTTACCATGTCGTTACCATGTCGGAACATATCGGGACCATGTCGGGATATTATGAGGTTTTGTCCTGGTTTTGTCCTCATAATTTACTATGGAATCACTAACAGGAGAATTTTACTGTCATCATGGCATGTGTTTGTCTTTTTAAAGACGAATTACATGCTATGATTATTTCTGATGGATATTCTCGAGTTAAAGTTGATTTCATGTAATCGAATGAACTATCATAAGTAAAGTCGTCCCAGGAGCTCAATTCACCAATATTGGCATTATCATTTTACAGTCGTCTACTTTAAAATGTATAATGTATGTCTGAATTGTCAATATAAATGAGTCAGATAAAACTAAATTATTAGATGAATTTTCCACTTAGTAACAAAACAATAAAATTTGTTTAATCTACTAATGTTTGTATTTTTAAAACGATTTCCGAAGCGGAAATTGAAACGTCAATAAACGTACTTTAACCTTTAATTGTGGCTTATTTCCATTTAAATAGTAATTACTTTAAGATGCCACAAGAAAATAGCTTCAGAACAATATTATATCATAAAGCCCAAAACAGCTGATCCAAAGAAAATGCATTTAAGGAAGAAAAAACCTGCTATTATCTAACTAAAAAAAACAAACGATTATCCATTGTCCTTTATAAAAAAGAAATTTCATAAGAGTGAAGAATGTTTACAACACTATACCAAAAACAATATAGAAATGCTCATAAGGAGGAATATATATATATATATATATATATATATATTTTAGTGGATTTTCTTGGGCTTAGGTTCATAAAAAATTTAATTTGAATACTAAGACATTTTTATATAATTTTTTCGACGTTTCGGCAGGAAATCCATGCCTTTTTCAAGAAGTAGTATTGACTAAAAAAAAACATTTTATGACAGATATAATACGGTTTAAAATTTAAACTTTTGACTTACCAAGCATGTAAAAATTCGGTACTAACAAGTAGACGCCCCAATTAAAATAATATTAAAAACATAGGACATACCCACTACATGTAAAATGTATTTTAAATATAATGTGTTGTTTATTGATGTTAGTTTATCGTTTAAACAATCAGTTAGTTTAACATCATAGGCGTTCTGAGATTGTCTTTTTATGTGTTTTTAAATTAAGTTAAAATATATTTTGTTCAAATTTTTTATATCTTTCTTATCATTTATTGCGTTATTATTTTTTTTTATTTGTATAGACTCTAGAAGCTCTCTCTTCTTCCTGTTGGGTTCACTTTTTAGGATTTTGGTTTTCTCAAAATCAAATTTATGTTTTTTTTTTCGTTTTCATGTTTTATGAGGGTGGTTGAGCTATTTTTGTCATATTTGTGGGAACGTATTCTTGAGTTAAGTAACTGACTGGTTTGTCCAATATAAACTCCATCACAATTCGAGAAGGGAATTTGATATACAACATGCGATCTTTTTAATAGAGGGGTTTTTGTTGTTAATCTTGTGAAATTCCTTTTCAAAAGATTGTGCCCTTTATGAGCAACCGTAATATTATGTTTAGACAGAAGATTTGCAATTTGTTCTGATAATCCTTTTATATAGGGGAGAGACATATAGTTTGTCTTTACCGTGTTGGTTTCATTGCTATTATTGTTATTGTAAAATTCATGCAGTCGCGATTTGAAAGTGTTGTCGATAAGGAAGTGTGGGTATGAATTAAGTGTTAGTGCTGTTTTTGCTTTTTTAATGGCCTGAGGTTTTGATGGTAATTGATCCTATCAATAGATAGGATAGCCATCTTCATGTATTTGGAAATCATTTGAATTGCACATTATTTTTGTCCCAGAAAATAGAAATCAGAAACAGATTATACAATACCAATGAAAGAATGCAACCTTTTAAAAGATATTAACTCATGTGCAGAAAGATTAAAACTCCATGCAAATAGTCTTATCAAAATATGAGTAACAATTATGCTGAACAATATAATAATGTAATAGTAAAGTTTTTAGGAGGTAAAAGAATAAATTATAGCTCTCGGAGTTCCGATGAAATGGGATGCCACGCTGCTGCTTTGTCGTACAACTCGAAAGGTTATTATTACAAAATTATTATTAAAATTATATTACAAAAATTTGCAAATATCAAAAAAATATATAACAAAAAACCATGCTCCAGATGAAGATTATGGGCCACGAGCACAAAAAATATTAGAAATTGATCATGACGAATTAGAGCAAATTAAAGAAAATTTTCTATCGAATCATCGTAAGAATAATGAGGAATGTATTCGATTATTTAATAAATAAACAATAAATCATAATAATAAATCACAATTTAACACAATAAATCAACGGAATTCAAGTGAATAGTATTTAGAAAGAAGGAATCGTCTGACAGCCTCGAATTTTAGTCGAATTTGTAAATTAAAGGTAACAACCGACAAAAGAAAGATTGCCAAAGTCATTATTTTAAATGCTTTTAAAGGAAATAAATTCACAGCCTATGGAATAGAAACAGAATCCATTGCAGAACAAGAATTAAGCGAGATGCTTGCGCTAGATATTTGCCCCTCAGGAATGTATGTTCATCAGGAATATTCTTTTTTAGCTGCTACACCTGATGGACTTATAGGTAATAATCTGATATGGTTTTATAAAATTTAAAAATGCAGATGATTACATTGTAGTCCAGGAAAATTACAAAATTTTAACGCAATATCTAATATTATCCTTTTAAATTTTTTCACATCCTATAGAAATTAGGTATTCTACAAATTATGCATTTGGTATAAATGGTTATTTATACAGTTTTAATTATTTACAAAATCGGCGTACCTCAAAATAGAAATTTATTGGTTGAACAATTTTGAAGGTAAAAACCCATGTAATATTTTAATTTTGAAAATGTATCTCTTATTTTATACAAAGCTGATAACTCTTAAACATACCTTTTGAATAGACTACTAACAATTTAAAAAAATGTATTTAATATATTAAAATTAATAAAGAATTATAAAATATAAACTATTTCTAAATCATTAACAAATTAACGAATTTTTTACAATCAAGTTTTTCTTGGGTTTTTGTTTGGTTTGGTTTGGTTTTTAATTTGGGTAAAATCCAATAATTGACTTTTTCTGCAAAAAAAAACATTATTTTGTACAAATTTTTTACTTACGAGATTTTTGTTGTTTCTTATTTTTTTTATCGATAGTCGTCTTATGAAGAATTATAAAATATAAACTATTTCTAAATCATTAACAAAACGAATTTTTTACAATCAAGTTTTTCTTGGGGTTTTGTTTGGTTTGGTTTGGTTTTTAATTTGG
Organism: Diabrotica balteata; assembly: GCA_918026665.1. NCBI lineage: Eukaryota > Metazoa > Arthropoda > Insecta > Coleoptera > Chrysomelidae > Diabrotica > Diabrotica balteata. Next base: position 105,302,541 of record OU898279.1, on the reverse strand, counting down.
GTAAAATTCAATAATTTACTTTTTCTGCAAAAAAAAACATTATTTTGTACAAATTTTTTACTTACGAGATTTTTCTGTTGTTTCTTTTTTTTTATCGATAGTCGTTTTATAGATCGTTGTATTTCAATATGAATTTCAACCACGATTTTATCTTTTATGCCTTTTTGTGTACTGAAAATGTCATATTATATAAACCAAACAAAAGAAATTTAGAGTTAAACCAGCGCGTGTTTTCCTAAAAATTGAGTTTTCCGCAACTTTTTTAAGATAAAATTTTTTGTTTTCACGAGCTGCTTTACTTTACAGGTTTCCTATCGTGAAAACTTACAAACTTCTAAGTAGCATGAATGAGAAAATCACCAATTCTGACCTATTAAAATTACATGTTTAGGTGATAATTAGCACCCTTAAAACACCAAGGGCCCTTATGCCAACATTTTTTAAAATATAATCAATTCTCCTCTATCGAAACTTCAAAATACGACTGCTCTCAACTGTAACAAACATTTGTTTTTATATATTTTGTGACGTTCCAAACTTCACTAGACATTTCATGAATGTTCGACGTCATCTTGAATGTTTTCGAACTCCTTCAAAAACGCGAGTTGGGAGAAAATTAAAAACAACATCTAAGCAGCAAGAAACTCCAGCAGAACGCAAAGTTAACTGAACAAACGAACAATAACAATGCACCATCGTTCGAAAAAGAAATAAAAGAAAAAAAACGGGCGTGGCAGTCCAGTGGGACTGCCGATAGAAGTTATACTTCTATACACGCGTTCGCCGTTACAAATTTGTATGGGAGTTAATTTGCACAATCATTATATATTTAATGCTATAGGTAAGAGAGAGCAGAAAGAGAAAAAATTAGGTATATAGGTATATGGTGCATCATTTGCTGTATATAAACACTTGACCTGTAATAGGAGTACAGTAAATGAAGGATTGTATCAATATTTTAATGAAAATATATATGAGTAGATTTATTTTCATATATATAAAAAAAGAGTTTATTGCAAAAAAAATTACATACTCTGCAGTAAAATTCAGTGTTTATTTTGTTATTAATATAAAAATTACAATACAGTAAATACACTGCAACATAATTCAATATAATAATACAATATAAATTAAAATGCAATATTCATAAGTATTTAAAACTGATAATATACATAACTTACTTATGAAGATAAAAATTAAAATCCAACAACTCGGATTATATTGTAAAGTTCATTTTATATTAAAATTTAGCATTTTTGCGTATATTACATATATTTCATAAGATTAACGTAAGAATTTTAAATTTTTCAAAAATAAAAAAGGAAAATCGTATTGGTATCCGAACTCACAAACACCAGCGTATAAACCAAACACGTAAAGGATTTGCCAATTGGACATGACACTAACGGATTTCAAAATTGACAGTTCTCAGTCAAAGCCTAAAATAATTATAAACGTTTAATAAATAATACAAAACATATCACATAAATAATAATTATAATTATAATATATAATTATATTATATATATATATATATATATATATATATATATATATATATACAAAAGGAAAATTTTTATTCTCGAGAGAGGAAGAGAGAGAAAATATATTTTCTGTCTCTCTCTTACTCATTATCTTACATATGTAATGGTTTCACAGATTCACTCCCATGCAAATTTCCAACGCTGACCCTGCCTATAGAAGTATAACTTCAAAAATGTAAAGAAAAACGAGAGGCCTACACGAAGTACAAAACGTTAAATACTCCAGAATTAGACACCTAGAGAAGAATACGAAACAAAGCAGTTGGTAAGAAGAACAAAAAATGAACACTGGGAAAGTTTACAAAAAGGATGAAAAGCGACTTCTACGGTACACAAAAATAAATATAGAGATTTATAAGAAACCAATGGAAAGAAATGGCAGAATTGAAGGAATACAATAACATACCGGCAAACGAATGGGAAAGATACCTGACGGAACTGTTTAAAGGAAAGGAAAATAATAATCAACACAATAATCAACACAACGTACCTGAATTAAGACACGAAATAGAAATCAGTTTTCAGGAAGTAAAGATAACCATAAATTCACATAAAAATAGAAAGAAACTCACCAGGACCAGACGGAATAACCAACGAGCTTCTAAAACACGGAGGAGAAAGTATAACCCTAGAGATGACAAAAACTTACACAAAAACTAATATTGCCCTGCAAGATACCAGACGCATGGAGAAACAGCATAACGATACCAATGTCAAGAAAGAAGATAAGCAAGACCCCAACAATTATATAGGTATAAATCTACTGAACACCACACTTAGGCTTACCAACAAAATCATTAAACTAACAATGTTATCAGATAAACAACAAGGAATCAGATCCGGAAGATCCTGTGGAGATGCTGTATTTGTACTAAGACAAATCACAGAAAAGGTTATCGAGTATAATAAACCAGCATATCTGTTTTATAGACCTGACAAAGGCTTTCGATCGCATGCAAGTCAAAGACGTCTTACACCTAGTGTATAAAAGAAACATAAAAATCAATATTATACAAACCATGTAAAACATCTACTTCCATAATGGGATACAGGCAAAGAGAAATGAAAAACTAACAGTGTATACCAGTACAAAGCGAAGTCAGACAGGTTGACTAGTTAAGCCCACTTCTCTTTAATATAATAATTGACGAAATAATACAAGCAGTAGGTAAAGGTCATGGTTACAGAATGGGGAACAACGAAATCCAAATATTATGCTATGCAGACGACTTGATATATACCAAAAAACTTATTACTTCTGTCCTAAAGTAATCCCTATAATGTAATATTTCCAGTTTTTTTTTAATAAAAAAATGTCAGCATCATTCATTAAAAGTTGATTACCTTGATAATTTTTCGACTGTTCTAACAACCATTCTAATTTCGTCATTTTATGTCATGTGGAACAATTTCATTCAATCATTTCAACATTAGACTGATAATTGCATTCAGTGCAATTTTCAATCCCTATGACAACACGATCGAGTTTGACAACTTCATCCAAATAAATTTCAAAATGTCACGTTTCGGCAATGAGAATGTTCAAAGTATAAATGCGCTAATCAAAGAAAAAATTCCCAGAAATACAACCTACATCGAATAGATCAACTTCTGTTAGCGAATTAGCAAAAAGTGGTGTAGAAGAACAACAATTGCTAAAAATTAATGGTCATGGAAATCAGAATTCTATAAAACCATACTTGAATCTCGATCAAGAACACTACAAGAAGATAAATAAATATTATGCGTGGTAATAGATCTTCTATAGTAGAGAACAGTAACGAATCTAATGTTAACTTAAATTTTAATAATTGTACTTTCACTAACTGTACTTTTAATAAATGAATGTTTCGTTATGTTGAGTTATGATTTTTTTTTCGAAAAATTATCCGCCGAATATCCCTCGGACATTGATGAATGCCTCATAATTTCATGACAAATTTCTCAAGCTCGTTGCTTGGTAACAGCACTCAGCCTTCGGTTTCGTGCTGTTATCAAGGAATGAGCTTTCGATTGTCATAAAATTATCTCGTCTGTTATCAATGTCCTAGGGATATTACTACTGAAAATTAAGTTTTATAACTGAAATCCTTCTTCCACTTGGTCCTTCGATTATAAGGTAATTCTCATTATAATCAATTATTGCGGTTTAATATCATATAAATACAATATTTAACTAATCAAAATATTTTACAAAAGAAATCATTTTTAATATATTTATGACTTTTTCTTGCAACACGCCACATAATTTGTCAACTGTCAACTCTTCGCTTGAATAATGAATATCAACACCGTAAAACAGACAAATGCTTTTACTTTAGAACGGATGATTAATTTGGGGAATTCTTTTTTAAATAATTTTTAAAACCTTTAAAAGGTTTACACTGCCGAAATAAATTGCCAATCAAGGAAACCTTGTATTTAAATAAAGAAATAAAGTAAATAACAATAAAGAAAAATCGCGTCGATAATACTCCGCACGCCTAGAACGTCTATAGCTTAATTGGAAATATCTTATTTATTTATTTTCAAGTTTAGTCTTCCAATTACGGATCTACTACGGGGTCTTATGTTGGAGATTTCTTAGAAGTATAAATTGATTCCTTAGATATAGCCTTCGAGGAAAACAAAGCCATTTTTAGAATCATTATACGGAAATCGGTGAGTTAAAAAGTTCTACTACAAGCACGTAATTATATTTCCCCATGATTTTTTCTTCTTCATTCCAGGGTTTAGACATTTATTGTCTAGGTCGGCGTCAAAGTTCGTTCAATCTTCTCAAGGAGCGTCCAACACTTCTACATCTCGATTTGTAATTCAATATTTCTTTAGTTCAATCATTTTGTTTATATGTCTTTATTTATGTCTATTAAGTCTAAAATAAAATCATGACCTCTTCCATTTACATAAAAAGGATAAATAATTAGGAGAGCTACAAAGACAAACACTTAATACAGATTTATAAAATCAAGAGAATAAATCCAACTACCCTGATACGTAATAAAATTAATAAAAAAAGATAATATTGTAGGCGGTACAGTAGATTAGCGCAAAGCCTCAGACTATGTTATCTGTATTTTTAAAGTTTAAATGTTATTTGTAAAATTAAATAAAGTAATTTTATTATTTATTTATTAGTTATATTTTAAACAAATTATATTATATTAAAATGTTTTATCAAAGCATATGTTGTTTACTTCTGAGAGACATGTCAAATAAATTCAGACGAAATTATAAATTATTAATAAAATATAAATAAATATCATTTGATAGTATATTTAAGGCAATCATACTTGAAGACTTTAACGCCAGGAACATTCAATCTGGCGACACGGCCACGAACCGTGCAGGCAATGATCTGCTACTCAACCTCCCCCTACACCGAATTCGCAACCGTGAACCGACTTTTATGGGTCCCCAGGGCGCGTCAACCGTCGATCACATCGTGTGTACATACGATGTGATTAACTTACTGGAAGACGAATGCTTTCTGGGTGACTCGATTACCTACCCCTGCTGGTCAAGGAACAGATATTTAACCCTTTAACTCCTAACCCCCCCCCCCCCAAATAATAAAAGACTACAAACACGTTAACTCGGACCTCGTCATTGAACTGATAAATCAATCACTTGAGACATCAGTCCCCAATAGGGTTATCAACCCTACCAGACCACTTCTACCTCAGCAGATCATCAATAAAATCAAACAAAAGAGACGACTCCTCCGTCAGTTTCAACGTACTCGCAACCCCCTAGTTAAGACAGAATACAACCGCCTGTCTGTGGCGATCAAACTACAGGTGAACAATCTGCAACCAAGTCAATGGATTGCAGCCACCTCTAGTCTTGATTATCACAACGGTGGCGGGTTCTGGCACATTTTAAATGCCTAACCAAACAGAAAACCAATAACCCCTCTGGGTTATCTGTGGGGAACAACCAAATCATAAATTCTAACCAACAGAAGGCCTAAACGATCCCTAACCTCCCTAAACGATCCTATATTTGACCTCGCCTTCCGTATAAGGACCGAGAGAGACATCACACGACAGCTCGGCGCCCCCTTCGATACGCAGGTGCCACATGATCACCCCATCGTAGCGCCTGTAGATCAACAAACTTTTAATAATTTTTGTCAAATTGCCAAATCAAACGCACCAGGACCTGACAACATTGCCAGGAACTGCGTTAAACAACTTTCACCGAGCGTCACTCTTTACCTGACGAACATAATCAATGCCACTCTCAAACTCTGCTACTTTTCATATCCTTGGAAATACAATCATGCTCTTAAAAAAGGGCAACGTCCGTACCGACTTAGACTCTTATAGGCCGATATCACTTATAAACGTTCTTGCTAAGATCTTCGAGAGGTTCGTCAAGGAGAGATTCGTTGACTTTACCACCGAACACAACATCATTTCATCATTCCAATTCGGTTTTAGAGAAGGGTACTCTACCAAAACGGCATTGACAGAAATCGTCACACACCTTTTACAAAGTCTGAACTAGTTTCACTAGGAAAGATGCCTAGTTTCACTAGGCATCTTTCTCGATGTTCAAAAAGCCTTCGACCAAGTTTGGCATGTGGGACTGGTCAAGAAACTGTTGAACATCGGCCTGCCACTCTCATTCGTCAGACTTATCCATTCATATGTCTCTCATCGGCTAATAACGGTAAATGAGCGGGATCACTTCTCTGATTCTTTTACTCCTACAGCAGGAGTACCACAAGGTTCAGTGTTGGCTCCCATATTATACATAATATACAACAGTGACTTTCCTAACCCTCGCTACATAAACAAAACCAGCTTGCTCTACGCAGACGAACAGCACGGGATGTTGACTCAGTTTTTGAATTTGCTCAAAATCACCTTAACCTAGTCGACAGGTGGTGAATAAAACACAAATGATTCTCTTCAGACATCTGCATCGCAGTCAATACATTACACTCATAATTTCCGCAAGGCACAATCTAAGCGTGCAGATCAAGTATCTCGGTGTGGTGTTTACCGAAACACTGAACTGGAAGACCTATCTGGACATAGCCTGTAACAAGGCCAGGAGCAGACTCGGACTACTCAATGCTCTTTGTGGTAAATTCGGAAGAACACATCCACGATCACTCATTTACACATACAAAGCATTCATAAGGCCGTTCATCGAGTATAGATCTAATATCTATATTACGGTGCTCGGCCTCCACACACAAAGACTGCTTGCGGTGAAAAGGAAAATCCTGCGTAGAGTAAATAATAAGCGGCACGATTACCCTTCTGCCCTCATACATCGCCTGTCAAATATTCAGCCCATCAATGAGGGGCTTTCCTCTCTGTGCAGGAGTTATATAATCAGCACCATCCGAGGCCAAAACCTCAGAGCCCAAAGCATCCTAAAAACTACCTGCTCATCCCTCAGCAATGTATTCAGAAGAAGACCCAAACCAAAAACCCCTTTCTATCCGCTATTTTACTGGCCCTTGCCAGCAACGAACTTCCTGATGAATACATTGATTTACAGGAGGCAACTCCTCTATTATCGTTGTCACCATTAACTTTAAATGCTCGCTTTGAGCTTACTCTATACAGGAGGGATCGGTTTTCTGTGGTTTCTCGATCCTATTGCACAACGATACCTGTCTATTGTAGAGGTTTCAGCCACAGTTGCTCTCTCGTGATTCGCGTTTAACAGATTTATTAATTTGCCAAATTTGTAAATTTACAGAATTCCACATATATACTAATTATTTTTTAGATCAATAATATTCTGAAAGGAAACGTTATCCACACCTTTCGCCTCTGATTGTCCAGGGCTCCTCCAACAACCAACGACCAATCAACAAACAAACACCAGTAGATCCACGACAAAAAACGGCAGCCAACTAGCAAACAAAAACAAACCACGTTCTGAAGAGGCAAAAAGCCTAAAACAGGACATCAAACACCCAGAACTAATGAAATAACCCAACGAGAGATAAAAGCGACAATGAATCAGTAAATTTAATTAATATAAAAACTAAAGATGTTTAAAATTATTAATTGTATTTATATAAAATTATTCTGTACAATATGGATTACGAATAAACGTAAAGAAAACCAAGTGCATGATTATTTCTAACCAACATACAGGAAGGCTAGATATCGACGAAAAACAAGTAGAAAGAGTAAATAACTACAAATATTGGGAAGCTGGGTAAATGAAAACAATGACCAAGGTTGAGAAATAAGAACACGCATTAAAATTGTAAGACAAACATTTATAAAAATGAAAACAATGTATGTTAATCGAGACCTTCCTCTGGAGCTGGGGATAGGAGACTTAAGATGCTACGGTTTCTCAACTTTGTTGTATGGAATGAAAAGCAGGACACTTGGATATTATAAAGAAGTTGGAATCATCTGAGATGTGGTGCTGTAGGATTTTGAATATACCATGGACCCAACGAGTTACAAATGTAGAAGTGATCAAAACAAGAAAGCTAGAATATTTAGGCCACATTACCAGAGGTGCGAAATATGAGATATTAAGGTTTATAATGCGGGGTAAAAGATCCATATGAAGACGAAGAATTTCTTGGCTAAGATACCTAAGAGTGTGGTATAGTTTACACACACAGCTACACAATAAGGTGTAGCTGTGATGATAGCCAACCTCCGATACGAGAAGGAACTACAAGAAGAAGAAATGATTTTAAAATGAGTGTTAAGTATTATAAAAATTTAAACAGATGATTCAATGTTCTGTCTCTTAGTAAAGAGGCAAAATTCCTACTGCATAAATCAGAGACATGTGTAAAGTACATGATATCGTCAGACTGGGACGCCAAAGAAGACGAGAATTAAACCAATAAAATAACAGAATGAAAAGAGAGAGCCTTGCACGAATAGTAAGAAATGGAAAATCAGTAGGTAAAATACCACAAGAAAGACCCTCTAAGAGATGAAGAGGTAGTTGGCAGTCAACATCGCAAATACTGCTAAATCAGATCGGAAATAACAGACCTTAAGGCCTGACATACGATACATGCATTAAATAAGATTACTTCTTATTTAATGTATTTATTTTGTTAGTTATTTTTCATACCGCTAATTTACTTTAAACCGCTATTTATAGCATTCTTTTTGTCCTTCTGTGTTAGCCTTTGTTTCTGCCGGGTATGTCATTATTGGCCTGATGACTGCTTTGTAAATTCTGCCTTTCATTTCTTTCCCGATATTTTTATTTCTCCATATTGTTTCATTTAGGCAACTTGCGGCTCTGTTTGCTCTGTTCACTTGACCTTCCACTTCTGTTTCGAGCTTTCCGTAGCTAGATAATGTGATGCTTAGATATTTAAAATCCATCACTTTTTCTATTATCTGACCCTCTAGCTCTAATTTACTTCTTAATAGATTTGCTGTTATAACCACGCATTTTGTCTGTTTGGGGAAAATTAACAATTTAAATGTTCTTGTAGTCATACTAAATTAGTGCAGCGTACGTTGTAAATCATCTTCATGATCGGGTTGAACAATATAATACTCAGGGAATCACCCTGTCTTAACCCAATGCCAGCGTCAATTGGGTGGGTTAGTTCTTCCTCTATTTTTACTTTTATTTTGTTGTTCTGGGATATATTTTCGATTGTTTTGAACATTACTAGAGGTATTTCTCTTAAGTACAATTAGTGGCCAATGTCCTTTAAATTGAACCAGTTAAATGACTTTTCAAGGTGCAGGAAACATAAGTATGCCCGTTTGTTGTATTGCAGTGATTTCTCTTGAACTTTTCTCATTATAAATGCCTTATCGGTGCATGATCTTCTAGTATTATAATGTGATTTTCTATCTTTTAATTTTCTTAATGCTTCCTTTACCTTTGAATGCTCAATATTTAGTTCTTCTCACATCGACACTTCTGATACTGGAGGTTCATTATCGTCATCTTTAGCAAATAAGTATGAACATTAGTAGTGTGTCCATGTTTCCTTTTCAATATGTCTCGTTTTTATTAGTTTACTCATTTTTTCTTTGTCCTCTGATCATTCTCCATATTTCTCTTTGTGTTGCATAAACGTAGTGTAGGATTCCTTTATCCTGGTTATATGCCTGTTATGTTCTTATTTCAAAACTGCTTTCTTCTTTTCCTCACACATTGTCTTCAATTCCTCTCCATATCTAATATATATATATAGTCCCAAGATTCCTAAGAGGAACATAGGGCTTCCACAAAGTGTCTCCAGCGAACTCTATTTCTGGCTAGTGATTTGATTTCAAGCCAGGATTTTCCCATTTTTCTCCCTTCGTCCAGTACTGTCCTTCTCCAAGTTCCCTTAGGTCTGCCTACTTTCCGTCGGCATTGGGGATTCCAATCCAGCGCTGTCCTGGCAATGTCATTTGGCGGTCTACGGAGTGTGTGGCCCAGCCATCTCCATTTTCTTCGCCTTATTTGCTTTATGACATTTTCTTGGTTGCTTTGGTTCCATAAATTTTCATTGGAGATTCGGTTATATCTAATATAGAAGAAAAGAATTATAAAACCCAAAGTTCCAAGGCATATCAGACTGGATAAAGATAAGGTCAGACTGGAAGAATTTAATCAAAAACAGGTAACGAAACATCGACGATAGAACAAATACAAGTTAGTTGTGTTAGTGTCAACCATTTGATTCCAGACGGCCATCAATTCAATTTCAACTTTGCGGAGACAACAAAAAGTCTTATTCTTCGTGTGCCTTATCCTTTAAGTACATTGGCAATCATCACGGCCCATTTTACTGTCTGCATCAGTTCTGAAGAGTTCCATTGTTGTTTTTCCACGCCACTGAACTGGACTGGATTGAACCAGGACGTGCATCGTGTCTCCGGTCCTCTTTTTCCTTCCACTGTTTCTTGTACAGACAAATCGCAACAACTTATATTTTTTAAATCTTAGTATATGACAAAAGTAGCTCATTTTTTTGTTTCTCTCCTATAAGGGTGTATTTCTTATTAAGCCTAACTGAAATTTAATAGGACTAAAACACAGCTACAACGCTCTTCTACAAGCAAACGGAAAATACGTTTATAATTTACAAATAAGTCGACGCAAATACTCTACTTATCAAATACACATTTCATTGCATAAACCATGTTAACAAACTTTGTCGATAATGTTTTATTCTTATCAGTTCAATATACAAAATAGCCGGATGCATACTTAGTAGATATCTTCTAAAATTATTCCATAGTAATTATAGAGGTTCTGAAACTCCTTTTTGTGCTATATATAAGTTAAATATTATGTTTATGTGGAATTAAACCACAACTGCAACCGCCAATAATATTATTATATTTTTATTCTAAAACCCGCTTTAACCTTATAAGGTTTTAAGCAGAGCGGTAACAAATAATTACACTGCTTACTAAATTAAAGTATTTAAAAAAAGTAGATTACCGGTAGTATTATTTAAATTTAAAATGTCTTTAAGAGTGTTGCGTAAACGATATTTAATTATGTGATAATTAAACTTTGCGCACTCATCCATTAGCACATGTTTTACTCTTAAGAGATGAACCGCACTCATAAAAAAATTGGGTGTTCCTCTTTTTTAAACAAATGTTCATAAGAAAACTGGGTAGGTCCAAGTCGTAAACGGAAAATAATTAGTTGAATTCGTTTGAATACCTCGGTGATTGCCATGACAAATCTTATATTTTATATCCTAAAGCTTTAATGGTGTGGGTTTCCATTTAGTGACCCAGTTCTTGAACATGTGCTTTAAGTAGTAGCTTTTTAAATCCATACTTACAGATTGGAGTAACATAGGGATACTGTTACCGTTTATGGCTTCTTTGACATTTTTCTCGAACATGTACGAACTCATAGCTTTATGGCCCTACATAAATTTATTAGACCCTCCGAAATATTTTATACTAATCACCGGTATCCCTTGGAGATCCGTAAACTCATCACCACAGATTGGGGAACTCATCACTAGCATTTTTGACACAAATCGATGATTTCTAATACATTTAAATCGAGTGTTTATTAGACATATCTGTCAATCTAATCGGATTTGTGATCTGAAAATTTAGATAGGTTTTTGATAGTAAACTTTTTAATGAAAATATTTTTAAGCATATGCTATTTCCAGTTATATTGGAAATAGTCCCCAACTTCGTTATTTTATTTGCGTTCGGACTTGATTATTCTTTCAAATTATCAAATATTGTATGTTTGCAAGCATTTTATGATATTTACCTGGCACGCGGAGCAGGTAGGTTAGTGATCAGTTTATAAATCTGTTTAGGTCTATTTTAAAATCGCTAGTATTATTGCGGTGATCAGTGTATGCTAATTGGTGATGAGTTTACATGTACTATTTAGTTCTTACTTTATTAGTAAAGCTTATGGATACTGCGTGTATATGTTCCTGATTATGTGCAGTGATGACATAAAATCTGCTACGATTAATATATTGTTCATCTAATTTGCATTTGCGTGCAGTATCGCTTGGTAAATTGGATAAAGTTCTCCTGTTAATATAGCTGCAGTATGTGGAATTATATGTTTGAGAGTCTCTGTGATGTTAATTATTGCCATTCCAACTCCGTTTCCAGCTTTAGACGCGTTTGTATAGTATACTGTGTAATCGGAATGGGAGTTAATTAGATCTCTTAAGTGTTGTATGATAAGATTAGGGTTGGTGATATTTTTTGGAATTGTAATAGACTGCAATTGACTCTTGGAACTTTTACAATCCAAGGAGGAGATGAATATAATTTTTGTATTGATATAAGAATGGACACTGCTGTCAGTTAAATAGTTTTACTGGTTCACTTAATAATTAGTCATGGTTATATCTAAAATGTTATTTATTAGAATTATTTTATTTACTGGTATGTTAGAAACTTAATTAACCATGTATTTAACTATACTACCTTTTCTAATGTCACTTTTACATGAAATGCTAATAAAAATTAACATCCATTTATGTCGAATAGTTTTCGGGATATTACATATTTAAATTTGAAGTTGTTTTTTATTTTTCATTGCTTTAAATTCAAACTTAAAGGAAATGGTAAAGTTTGTTTAGCAGTAAATGGTTGACTTCAATTAGTACCGACTGTAAACATCCTGGGTTAACCGATAATAGTATAAAAGGCCCGGTTTCAGCATTTCAGCATATAAGCAGAGCAATACATTTTACATCCGTTTTTTTTTTGTTTTTATCGTTGTAATTTTTAATGTTAGTTCTTCGACAAACTCTCAGAAGAGTTAAATAAAATAAAAAAAAGGCACGAAATAGTCCTGCTAGGGGACCTGAACGGAAGAGTAGGTAAAGCTCTTAACAACAAAATAATTGGACAACACGGAGAAGATGTAGTAAATGAGAACGGAACAAGATGGTTGGAGGTATGCGAACAACATTCGTTAAAAATACTGAATGGATTTTACAAACATAGAGACATAAATAAATATACATGGACTCAAAAGACAAGAAAATGCAGTCAATTATAGACTATATAGTGGTTAAACAAGAGACATCTTTAAGACCCTACGAAGGGCCGAATGTGGATCGGATCATCTACTAGTAAAGGCACCCGTGGAAATAAGATATATTAAACAAAATAAATCCCAAGAACAAACAAACAAAGAATCCACACGGCTCTATAACATAGACAGCTTAAAAAATGAGTCCACAAGTTTTCTTTATAAACTACGTTTGGCACAAAAATTAGACGAAGAAATAAACGGAACAGCGGAAGAAATGTATGAGACTTTGAAAATTAAAATTCATGAAGCAGCATTAGAAGCTCTAGGTACGAAAGAAAAAGTAAAACGTAGAAATTATTGGTGGACAGAAGGTTTATTAGAACTGGTAGAAGAAAAGAAAAAACTGTATCTCAAATGGTTAGCAACAAAAGATGAGGAAGACCGAAAGAACTATAACAGATACAAATATATAGTAAAAAAGGAAATTAAAAAAACAAAAAACATAACCTGGGACAACAAGTGTGCAGAAATAAGCTCAATGGTAGGAGGATCTAGGTCCAGACAAGCTTGGAAAACTATCAACAGTCTTAGAAAAAATACAAACGAAACAAAAAAAAAATAAACCCCATAGACATAGAAAGATGGAAAAATTATTATGAAAATCTATTAAATGAACAACGTACACAGTTTCTAGACACACAGATAGATAGAGTTGAAACGGGATTAAATGAAGTGGCGATGATTACCGTAGAAGAAATAAAAAACGCATTACAAAAAATGAAAAATAATAAAGCTCCTGGGCCGGGTGATTTACCTATCGAGTTATTCAAACATGCCACTGCAATAACATTAGAATTGCTTTGTAAAATGTTTAACAAGTGCCTACAAGGAGAAAGTATCCCAAGAGATTGGAAAGTCTCGTACATAAACTCCATCTACAAAAAGGGAAACAGGAATGACTGCAGTAATTACCGAGGTATCAGCATTACGTCATCCACTGGCAAACTGTATGAAAGAGTTCTGAAAGCCAGAATAGAAAAAGAAGCCACAGAGATCGAAGAACAAAGTGGATTCCGACCAGGGAGATCTTGTGTCGACAATGTATTTACTATCAAACACCTAACGGAAAAGAGATTAGCAAGAGGACTAGAACTTCATGCCACTTTTATAGATCTCCGTAAAGCGTTTGACTCCGTACCACTGCAGAGACTATGGACAACATTGGAAAACGTAGGTATAAATGCAGTATATATAAATGCCGTGAAAAAGCTATATCAAGATAACCAAGCTTATATTAAGGTTGGAAACCAAATTTCCAAGGGTTTCACCCAAACAAAGGGTGTCAAACAGGGCTCTTGCCTCTCTCCAACCCTGTTTAAAATATATCTTGGTAATGCTTTAAAACATTGGATGAGAAAATGCAGCCCAATGGGCATATGGGTAAATGACACTCCTATATACACAATCCTCTTCGCAGACGACCAGGTAGTTCTTGCCGAGGACCTACAAGATATGACGTACATGATAAACAAACTAATAGACGAATTCAAAAAATGGGGATTAGAGGTTAATACCGAAAAGACACAATACATGAATATAGGAGGCATCGGTCAAGACATGGAAACAGAAAGCGGATTAATTAAAAACGTTGATCAGTACGAATATCTCGGAGTTACACTAAGCGAAGACGGGAGAGACGACAAAGATATAACAAGAAAAATAGGAAAAGGAAAAAACATGATAAAAACACTACATCCGATCCTGTGGAATAAAACTTTAACTAAGAAAACAAAGAAAAATATATATCAGGCTATGATTCAGCCGGTGCTGACGTATGGGTCAGAAGTGTGGGTCTTTAACAATAATATGTCACAAAAACTCCTCTCAACGGAAATGATGTACTGGAGAAGATGTTCCGGGTTAACTTTGTTTGACCACATAAGAAATGAAAACATAAGAGAGAGAATGAAAGTAAAGAACACAATAATGGATACGATAGCCGAAAAACAATTAAAATGGTATGGACACCTGAGACGGATGAACGAAGAAAGGATACCACGAAAGGTTTGGAACTGGAGACCTACACAGAGAAATAAAAGGGGAAGGCCAAGAAAGAAATGGATATCCAATATTCATATAGAAATGGAAAATAGAGGTCTTCAAGAAGGAGACTGGGCCGATAAGAAATTATGGCGATTGGGATGCGAGAAGCGACAAAATTAAAGTTGCAAACACTCGCTATATATATATATATATATATATATATATATATATATATATATATTATTATATTATATATATTATTATTATTTTATATTATTGTAAATTGTGTGGTTCCTTTGCTTTATTATAGAAGTATCGTATTCATCTTCTTTGAGTACCGTGCCCAAGTTTTAGGCGTGGATAGCTTCCATGACAATTTGCCGATATCGTTCTAGATCTTACGCGGCATGTAATATTTCATCTACTGATAAGCCACTCCATTGATGAAGGTTTCAGAGCCATGAGTATTTCTTTCTGCCAATTCTTCTTCTTCCGTCGATCTTTCCATTGAGTATCAACTGCATTATCCTGTATCTGCTTTCTCTCATTGCTATCTTAATAATGGGCCAAGTCAGATAAATTTAATAATATTAACGACCGCACTAATTCAAATCAACCATTTTCTGCCACTGATTATCAACTATATGGAAGAGAAATCATATTTTCTTCCGCTTTTTCTTTTTCTTTATAGGCAATTCTTCTTGTTCATTGGCGGAATAATACCCCTACGGAAGGTTGTTCCTCCATCTTATTCGCGGTCGTTCGATTCATCTTCTAACGATTGGTGACATCTCTTACCATTTTGACGACACGAGTCTTTCCCATTCTGCTTATGTGATTATTAAATTCTTTTTTTTTTCTACTTTGTGTCCATTCATTTATATACTGTACCTTACACTTTCTTCTAATGTCTTCACTTCAAATTGGATTTCGTATCTTTAAATCAGAGATAAAAGATGCTATTGCAGCACTAAATACAACAAGACAGCAAGTCGTAAATTTTGAAAAAGCATTTGACAATGTGAAATATAAACAACTAATAGATACTCTACGGAAAAACAGGTATTGACGACAAGAAAATTCGGACTGTGGCAAACCTACTGAGGTCAAACAGCAAGAGCAAAAATAGGTAATAAATTTAATACGTTATTAGAGACATGGGGAATCTAAAATTTGCATTCCACAAGATATCTCCTCAACAACGCAAAAATCCTTAACAAATTGGTTTCTAGTACTCGTACAGAGTATATCGGAATAAAAAGGAAAAGAGAGTTAAGATTTGATTTCACGTATAGTGCATCTATGTATCCTCTTATACGTATTTCAGCCTAATAGGCCTCGTCAGAACGGCAATTCATAGTCGCTCTGAGCGTGAAAATAAATCTCTTATGTCTTAGGAAGCAACTTTAACATGGCTTCGAATGGACGCAAATAGCGACATCTGATATTAATCCGTGAAATAATTTTCGAAACCAAATTCAGATTTTTGCTTTAATCTGTGCCTTCTAAGAATTGGAAGGCAAAACAGACATTGATAGAGATGTTATTAGAGACATGGGGAATCTAAAATTTGCATTCCACAACATATCTCCTCAATTAAGCAAAAATCATTACGGAATTGGTTTCTAGTAGGCACAGGTTAAAGCAAAAATCTGAATTTGGTTTTGAAAATTATTTCACGGATTTAATATCAAATGTCGCTATTTACGTCCATTCGAAGCCATGTTAGAGTTGCTTCCTAAGACAGAAGAGATTTATTTTCACGTTCAGAGCGACTGTGAACTGCCGTTCTGACGAGGCCTATTAGGCCGAAATAAGTATAAGCTGATACACAGATGCACTATACGTGAAATCTTAACTGCCTTTTCCTTTTTATTCCGATATACTCTGTACGAGTACTAGGAACCAATTCGCTAATGATTTCTGCTTAGTTAAGAAGTTAGCTGTGGAATGCAAATTTTGGATTCCCCATGTCTCTAATAACATCTTTACCAACGTCTGTTTTGCCTTGCAATTCTTAGAAGGCACAGATTAAAGCAAAAATCTGAATTTGGTTTCGAAAATTATTTCACGAACTTAAAAAAGTGTTGAGATCAAATGAGGTGTCCGACAGTTGTGTATCTTATCACGACTCCTCTTCAATGTTTACTCTAAGACAATATTTAAGAATGTAACAAAGGGGATAAAAATAAACGGTAAGGTATCGAACAACATAAGATATGCGGATGACTCAGTGATCATTTCCACTAGCATAGATAGGCAATTTTTTTAAGCCCTTCGCTTTATTCGGATTGCAGAATATAGGCATCTTCTAATTATCGCCATTCATCTCTGTTGTTTTAGACGTTTCCACATAGGTGCTGCAGTTCTTTTAATATTGTCGGTCCAGCGCATTTGCGGTCTCCACAGCTATCTTCTTTTGGCTTCATACAGCCGCCAATTCCCGATTTCTTTATTCCATTGGCCATCCTTAGACGTTTGTTATGTCCAGTCCATTTCCATTTCAGTTTAGCTGCCTATTCGACAGCATCTTTTACTTTTGTTCTATTACGAATGTGTTTATTGGTTTTATGATCTTTGAATGAGATACCCAGCATCTGTTGTTCCATAACTATCTGAGTTCTCCATGTTTATTTTAGTGAATTTTCAGGTTTGAGCTCCATTTGTAAGTACAGGTAGCACACAGGAATTAAACACTTTGGTTCGCAGTCTTTGACCCATCCCATTTTTACACGTCTGCTTATTTCGGTAGTCTGATTTTCTTTGCTTACCTTGATATTTTGACCCAGATATGTATATTCATCTACGTGTTATATCTCTGTTCCGTGGATGTTTATCGTATACTTGTCATCTTTGTTTGACGTTAGTTTAGTTTTGCTAAAATTAATTTTCAGTCATTTTTTTAGGAATTCTGTGTGTAGCTCCTCAATAATCGTATTCAGTACATTGAAACAACAGGCAATGGAAAGGGTTAATGCACTTAGTGCGGACTACGGCCTGAGCCTTAACTTCAAGAAGATAAAATGGGCGCTGATAAGCAAAAAGCAACAACCTGCTCGACAGTTACGGATAAAATACATACCATGATATAGCAGAAGTAAGTAACATAACCCAAATTCTGCATTCTTAAGTCCGAGTTTATAATAAGTTTGACATGGATATTAAATTAAAATTCACTTTAAGTGTAAATTTCAATATTAATCATGTTGGTTCAAGTTTATTCAATTTAGTCTAAAATGAACATTAGTTAAAGTGTACTTTAGGTTGTCATTATGAAATCAAGCGTCGCTCCAAAATAATAATATGATATGCAATTATTATTTGTATTTTACAGTAGATATGACAGTTGGTGTATTAAGGTATTATATGATTTATTTTCTGGAATTCAGTTTTTATTATTGCATCCATATTAACAGTAATACTGCAATTTAATAATTAGTTTTATTTACTACATACAATGTTTACCTTTTAATAACGTCATAACCTCAATCTTAAATATCAAATAATGAAATCTAAACATATCAAATATACTTACGAAGTTAACTGTTAAAAATTAATTCAAAATTTATTCAAAGTTAATTATAATTATTGAAATATATTACAATAATTATTGTATTAAATAAACAAGTTTAAGTCACTTTATGTGCAGCTAATATAAGATCAAGACAAAATTTATGATCAACCTTGTAGTCAGCGGTAAAATTCTGATTGAGAGCCATAGCATCGACCAAGTAATAGTTTACAAATATCTAGGGCAGGAGGTTCGCTTAGGCCGAGATAATCAGACAACTGAAATACAAAGGGGGATAGGTCTCACATTGGCTGCCTTTGGTAGATTGAATAACATCTTTAAGTCTAGTATTCCAGTTTGTTTAAAAAGAAAGGTTTTTAACCAGTACCTTTTACCGGTTCTTACATATGGTGCAGAAACATTGACCCTGACAAAAAAAAAAACAATAGATAAAATAAGAGTTACAAAACGCGCTTTGGAAAGATCCATATTAGGTATTACCATCAGAGATAAAGTACCAAACCTAGAAATAAGAAGAAGAACAGGAGTCACAAATGCAGTTGAAAAATAACCATAGTTAAATGAGCTTGGGCCGGAAATGTTGCCAGATTAACGGATGATAGATGGACCAGAAAGATTCTGGAATGGCGACCAAGGCAACAGGCATATCGAAGCAAAGGACGACCACCGACTAGATGGACGGATGATATCAAGCGCATCACTACAAGCTGGATGCAAGAAACTCAAAATAGAAATAGGTGGACAATTTTACGGGAGGCCTACGTTTAGCAGTGGACAAATATGGAGTGATCTATGATGAATATAAGATCAAAATATTAATAGTGCTAACATCTTTGCTGACCTATGCCACTAGATCGGTCGGTCTTCGAAACTTGCACAAGGCGAATACCTTGGCACCAACGTACATGCAAAATTCGAACAGGCCACAGAAATTAAGAAAAGAATAGAACGAGATAGAGCAGCATTTAACAGACCACATATTGAGACACGATAACTACCGTATACTTCAATTGACTGTCCAGCAAAAAATAGACAACAGGAAGCCAGGCAGGAGAAGGCACTGATGGCTCCAAAACCTGCGGAAAAGGTTCAGGATCACAATCGGTCGAACTATTCCGAAGTACCGAACTATCACAATTGACATGTTAATAGCAAACTTTTGCAGAGGACAGGGCACTTGAAGAAGAAGAAATCACAACCAATTATCGGAACAGTGGATGTAACTGTTTGTGTAATTTTTGTATTAAAATATATTATTTATTGCATACTATTTTATTTATTGTTTAAGTTTTGTTTGACATTGAGATTTCTAATAATCTCTGTCGCATATTGAGGTCGTTTATTAATAAAATTTGTGTAAAATTAGTAAACAATAGTATTTAGTGTTGAATTTGATTAAACTTACAGAAAAATCTATTTCTTATTTACAAAACACTTATGGTAAATAGTATACGTTGTTTAGACTATGTTGGGAAATATTTACGATGAAGTGTACACATTTGTTTACGATTTTTTGGTTTAACGTAATAGTCCAATGTGATACTTTAATTCTAAGAAATGAATCTGGAATTTGACCGTCTTAACACATATGGAATTCTCTGATTAGATAATTACGGGATGACGATATTTTTTAAATCATTTATTTTTTGCTGTTTCCAAATTGATGCTGTTTAAAAATAAACCGTCATTATTGATAATGATCTATGTACTATACACAGTGCGCTACACACTCTTCTGTTTGATTTAATGCTAAAGGAAATGAATTAATGGTCAAGTACAGAGTTTCAATAAAAATTTTGCATAAATAGCGATGGAAAACATGGAAAAAATAGCAAAGACTCAAAGTGCCATGAAAAGGCAAATACTGATCATCAGGCTATCAAACAAGAAAAGAAATACTTCCGGATCCGCAACAAAACAAAAGTGGCCGATGTATCAACGCAGATAGCAAAACTTAAATGGAAGTCGCTCGACATACCATAAGACACAAAGACGACAAATGGAATAAGATGATTATAAACTGGCGACCATAGAGTTACAACCGAAAAAGAGGAAGGCCACAAATGAGATTGTCAGACTTGAAGAAACACGCAGTGCCAAAGTGGATACAAACTGCTTACAATAGAGAGACGTGGAAGAAGAAATAGGAGGCCTACGTCCAAAATCGGACAGCAAGGGCTGTATAGATAGATAGATAATAGGATAGCCTAAGCCCAATAGTCTTCTTTTTCTTCTCTATAGGCAGTTCTGCTACTTTATCCCGGATTGATACCTCGATGAAATTTTACTACGCCATCTTTTGCTTCTTTTCTACAGTTTGGAGATCCATTCTATAGCTATTTTAAAGACTTTGTCACCCATTCTAATATGTAATTATTGCATTGCTTTTTTGGTTTAGTATCCACTCGATTATGCTCTGTAAGTTACATTTTCTTCTGATGTTCTACTCCTCTTTTGGCCTCTCAAGGCATCACTGAATTTTCGGAGACTGAGATGAGACGTTTATACGTATTCTTTGAGTTCTGACTATATCGGGTGTTGTTTCTGACACCTTATTGTTGGTCTCCTCCTACTAGCTTTATAAATTTTTGATTTCATCTCAGTGTTAATTACGTCGGTTTCACCGCATAGTATTATCAAGGCATTCTTTCAGTTGTAATAACTCCAGCCTTTAGCCCATAATATTTTTATTGCACATGATAATTAATGAGAATAAATAGAGAGTTGAGACTTCTCTGAGGTAGGTTAGAATTTAAAGAAAGGAATCGTCCTAGTTTGGCCTACGATCATGCGGCCTCTCTTGCGGCCTCTCGCTAGAAATAAAAAAACAGCGGATTTAGTCAATCATTAAGGTATGTAACTAGATTCTATTGTAAGAATATTTCCAAAGATGATGAGCAACTTCTAAACAGAAGTAAATAAAACACAACTAAGCTCAGCAAATATAGAAAAAAAAAACCTTAGGTAGTACATTCGTCAGTCATTTGACCTCTACAAATCATACGAACAAGCTGAATTGTGTCGATAATGTCAAAGGGACAGTAAAAAAAATGAAAAAAATTTACGACTTTTACCTCTGATCTTCCCCCTAAAAACACCCCTTATAAGAATAAACCGTTTTTTCAGAAACAACGCTTGAAGCGACTGGAGAGTTTAATGTCAGTTAGTGAGAGCGCCCACCAAACTGGCGTGGCACGTGGCAAGTAGCAAGAAGCACGCGTCTAGCATGTTACTTATAATGTAACAAATGAAAACAAATGATTCAAAGCACACCAAAATGACAGTGACGTCATTCGATCTAATCATTCGATTGCATTGGTTACATTTTATGTAACATGCTAGACGCATGCTACTTGCTACTTGCCACGTGCCACGCCACTTTGGTGGGCGCTCGCCCTTAGGCGAGCGAAATCAACGTAAAGTAAAATTTGTATTAACTCGATGGTAAAAATTCGATATCTTTTGATCAAAGTGTCTTATCGACAAATATTAAAATGTGTTTTAAAGGTTTTAAAGGTAAAGAGGCAGCTTTCGTGTGTAACTTTTGTATTTTGCCGCAAATGAAGTAATTTTCTATAAATCTGTTCAATTAAAAAACTTTGCGCAATTTTGACTATTTTTTATTTGGACAATGGACTCTGAAATAGAAAAAAGAATAGATGCCTTTGAGATGTATATATACAGACGAATATTGAGAATTCCATGGGTAGAAAGAGTTACTAATGTTGAGGTACTTCGTCGAATTTGTAAACAAAAAGAATTATTAAGAATAATCAAAAATAGGAAAATGCAATACTTAGGTCATGTGTTGAGAGGCGAAAAATATGAATTATTTCAAGTTATTCTGGAAGGAAAAGTACACGGCAAAAGATCAGTATGAAGACGGCAGAACTCATGGCTGAAAGACCTGAGGAGATGGGTTCGACCGCTCATCCGAATAAATCTTTCGCGCAGCAGTTTCCAAAACCACAATTTGCATTTGGATCGACAGCTTTGGAAAGGAGACAACGCCATGAGAAGAAGAAGATTATTTTTTATGATTCTCATCAGATCAATCAGTTTATTACTTTAATTGACCAGTCTTTGTAGAATTTCTTTTTATAGAGCCTAATCTTCAAAACTTATTTGAAATTTCGATTTTGAGTTTTGGCAACAAATATCATTTAAAATATGTCTAAAATACGAATAGAATTTAAACTTTTACATTATATTACAAACGATAGCATACGACGGGAGATGCCTCCACAAAGACGGTATTGGAGAGAATTTGTAGATAAAGTTGTATACTTTTGAAAAACGTATTAGCGGAATAAAAAAAGCAGTTTTAAACGTTCTAGATAGTTTGTAATGTGAAAGTTTTCAAGTCAGGGTTTTTTGGGCAAATCTCAAATGTCTCATATTTGTGGCCTAAAATCAAAACTAAAATTTCATGCCATGAGTTTTGAAAATTAGGTTCTAGTAATGGAAACTCCATAGTGGTGTGTCAATGAAAGAGATAAATTTTATTGATCCCATGAGAATTATAAAAAGTAACAAAAATCGCACTACGTTTCTATATTTAACACCTTCATAAAAACTGTTTATTTGAGGAAAAATTCAAAAATAGCTTTCGAAAGTTGCACTTTTCACTTTTAACATGCATTTTGATTTTTGTTTATAATACACTCTCATCAAAAAATATCGAATTGTTACCGTCGAGTTGATATCAATTGTATTTAACATTTTTGTTCAAAATTATCTTAGCTACATGTTTTATTTGAAATATTTTTTTCTACGGCGTAAAATTCTTGGTTAATCGATTTTTCGATTAATCGATATTATTTAAATGAATCGCTCTGTATAATTTAAAGACATTGTCCGCGTAATGGAAAATTACTACTATTTTTATTTAAAGTGCGTTATCTTTTTATTTATTGCTGACTGAATCTGCGTAATTTACTATAAAAACTTGATATAAAGGCAAAAACAGTATTTCTATTTTTAAACTTCTATATACTTTCTTATCGTTATTCGATAATAGCCTGTTATTTCATCATTTTTATACATCTTACAAACATTTAAATATATTTACCCTTCATTGAGTGGAGATCGTAGGTCAAAGTCTATTTTTTTCATATTCAGACACACCTTTTTTAATCGTGTGGAAAAATTTGTAATATTCGGTTAATAAGTTTTATAAAATCATGAATATCGTCTATTTGCTCTTATATTACAAAATAATTATCTCTCTTCTTTAGGTCAACTTTTAGTGTTTATTTGTTATTGTTTTCCAGTTTGCACGGGTGGGCAAACTTCGTCTCAAACCAAAAACAATAAAAATGACCGAAAGGTACATAAAAAAACTAGAAATACAATATATAGAGCAGTAAATGAGAAACAACGGATACGAGGCTGCTACTTATATTTATGGCCTAGCGAACAGTAAGTATTACCAACTGGTACCTACGGTTCCTACGGAAAAGCGGCAGATGGGGATGATATATGCAGTGAACAAATAAAGCATCTAGGCCAAGGAGCAAAAAACTGGATTTTGCAATTTTATAACACGTGCTGCAAAACCTGCAAAATTCCAAAATCATGGAGGAAATCTAAAGTAATAGCCTTGTTAAAACCAGGAAAGAACCCAGAAAACCCCAGTAGCT
Source organism: Diabrotica balteata (assembly GCA_918026665.1). Lineage (NCBI taxonomy): Eukaryota > Metazoa > Arthropoda > Insecta > Coleoptera > Chrysomelidae > Diabrotica > Diabrotica balteata. The sequence continues at coordinate 105,278,323 of OU898279.1, read as the reverse complement.
ATTGACTTATTTCGCTAGTGTGTCACTTTTTTAAACTATACGAGAGACTCATACTCGCCAAAATGGAAAAAAATGTCGACAAGAACCTCTTCCCACAACAAGGAGGATTCAGACCTGACAAATCTTGCATCGGTCAAGTCCTCGCATTAACAGAACATATCGAAGAGGGCTTTGAAGAAAAACTTATAACAGGGGCTGCTTTTGTAGATCTGATAGCAGCTTATGACACAGTTAGGCACAAAACATTGCTCCGCAAATAACGGCACTCTCAATGACCACCATCTGGGAAAATTCCTTACTGCAAAATAGACGTTTTTTTGTTATATATATATATATATATATATATATATATATATATATATATATATATATATATTGTAGTTTTGAGTTTCTTTGAACCGTATTATATTTAATATAAATAAAATAATTTGAACCTAACCCAAGAAATATTAATTTTATATTATGTATATATATATATATATATATATATATATATATATATATATATATATATATATATATATATATAAGGATCACTCAGACGAGTGGTGGGTTCTTATATCGGTCTCTAGGTGGAGAAATAAAAGACAAAGTTGATATTTCACCACCTAGAGACCGATATAAGAACCCACCACTCGTTTGAGTGATCCTTATATATATATATATATATATTGGATTGACGGTCGTACTCCTTTTTCCGATATATATATATATATATATATATATATATATATATATATATATATATATATATATATATATATATATATATTGTGGCTAAACACCCCGTACGGGGTTACGCTGCTTAAGCTCTCTAGATCTATTTTACGAGGTAGATCAGTCCTCATTTTCTTTATTTAATTTTTCTTGTTATTTTTCTCCACTGTTTCCTATCTCTGGTTTTTTCTCCCCATTGTCGTACGCCCGCCCTGTTGAGATCGTTTGTTACTTCTTGTAGCCATGTAGATCTTGGTCTTCCACGTCTTCGTTTACCAGCTGGTGTCCATTCCAATATTGAGAATATTGTCGTAGATGGTCCTGATATCCATATATGTCCTAGCCATTTTGCCCTTTGCTGTTTTATTTTACAAACTATATCCTCTTTAATTTCGTTTAGTAGTTCATGATTCGTTCTTTGTCTATATTGGTTTTTATTAATTTTTATTGGTCCTAATATTGCTCTTAGTATTTTCCTTTCTAGTATTCTAAGGTCTTCCTCTTGTTTTTTTGTCATGCTAAGGGTTTCGGCAGCATACATCATAGTCGGTCGAATTATTGTTTTATATATTTTCATTTTCGATTTTTTGCTCAGTAATTTATTTTTTAGAAGCTTTTTATTTGCATAGTATGTCTTATTTGCTGTAATTATCCTTTCTTTAATTTCTGTTTCCCTTTCTCCATTGTTTGCTAATAATATTCCCAAATACTTAAACTTTTCTACTTCTTCAAATAAATATTCTCCCAGTCTAACCTTTTTGTTTTCATATTTTTTTTCAAATCTCATTATTTTTGTTTTTTCTTGATTTATTACTAATCCCATTACTTTCCCTTCTGCTACCAATTCTTTTAACATACTTTCCATTTTTTTTCTGTTCTTTGTTATTATCACAATATCGTCGGCATATGCTATTATTTGTCCCTCTCTCGTTCTAAGTGTACCTTTGTTGATTTTTTTGACTATATATTCTAGGGCAAGATTAAACAGAGTTGCAGATAATGAATCTCCTTGACGTACACCTTTATTTATAACAAATTCTTCTGTGTCTCCTTCTTGTGTTACTACAGTTACTACGGTTTTGCTCATTGTCATTTTTATTAATCGTCTTAATTTGTTGTGTATTCTCATTTCTCTCATAGCTGTAAGTAATTTCGCTCTGTTTATTGAATCAAATGCTTGTTGGAAGTCTATAAAAAGCAGTTCAATTTCTATTTTATATCCATAAGCTTTCTCCATAATTTGCTTTACCGTATGTATGGCATCTGTTGTTGACTTTCCCCTAATAAATCCGCATTGATACTGTCCCATGATATTTGTTGTCGCTTTGGTTTCTTTGTTATGCTGGACGGTAAAGTAAATAGACGGAGAGTTCAAAAAAACGGTCTCCCACAGGGAAGTGTTTTAGCATCAATGCTCTTCAATATATACACAAACGACCAACCTACTCCGACCGAAACCAAGCACTTCCTCTATGCTGACGATCTTGCAATATGTGCTACAGGAAATAGTTTTGAAGAAGTGGAGGAAAAACTGCCTTAAAACAATGACAGCGTACTACCTGCAGAATTCTCTGAAACCCAAGTCTGCGCTTTCCACCTTCGCACAAAGGAATCCAAGCGAAAACTTCAAATTATGTGGAATGGTAATACATTAGAACATACAAACTAACCTATATATTTAGTTACTCTGGACCGGTCACTCACCTACAGACAACATTGCATAAAAACGAGAGGGAAAACTAGGAACAGCATAATCAGAAAGCTAACGGGAAGTAAATGGGGCGCACGTCCTGGCGTTTTAAGAACAACGGCACTGGTACTGTGATTCTCACCTGCTGAATATGCGTTCCCCGTTTGGGGTAGATCTGCCCACACCAAACAAGTTGATACTGCGCTAAATGAGACATGCAGGATAGTAACGGGGTGCATGAAACCAATGCCACTTTCAAATTTATATAAAGCAGCGGGTTTTGCAGAACCCTTAACACGCAGAGGCGTTGCAGAGCACATACAGAAAATTAAACAGATCGCGGACGAGCGGCATACCCTATACAAAGCTCGAACACCACGAAGGCGACTAAAATCTAGGAAAAGCTTCCTTTCCTAGATTTCTATGGATATGGCTTCCTATCCTAGGAAAATCTAGGAAAAAAAAATGTCATGTCCGGACACGATAAATTAAGTAAGTACACCAACTAAAATCTGACATTTTTAAGCATATGCGCACTCAGAACGTTTTGACATATGAGCAATATTTGTGTTGTTTACAGTGGCTTCAAGAATTTTTTTGGGCCAAAAAATGGAATTAAATCGTGAACATTTTCGTGCGATAATCTATCACAACTTTTGACGTACATTATAAAGCCAAGAGTGTACCAACAACTTTAAATGGTTATACGGAGATCGAGCACCATCTTTTAGTAAAAATTTGGTAAGTGGTGGTTGGCGGTATCTCCAGGACGAATTTTTTGAAAATCGCCCAAAATCGGCTTTTATACCTGAAGCCATCGATGCTGTGCGTTACCTGATAAAGCAAGTTTGTCATATGGCATACCGTAAGATAAGGCGTTAGTATTACTAATATTAGCATTAATAAGATATATATTGTATGACCATTTCGCTTTAAAAAGTTTTGTTCACGTTGGATCCCACGTAATCTGACACAAGGTCAAAAAGAGGCTCGTGTCAATTGGTAAGAAAATGTTGAAGGAATGGGATCGCGCTGCATCAACTGCGGTGTGCCTGTAACATCTACAAAGATGGCGGAACATGGATCTATTATTTGAAGCCGAAACAAAACAGCAGTTGACCGTATGGGTATTCCAAGATGAACCAAATCCAACAAACGTTGTTCGTGGAAGAAGCACATCGAAATAAATGGTGGCTTGTTTCTTTGGTGTACATGATCATGTAGCTACAGTGCCATTACAAGAACGTAAGCCGATCAATTCTGAATGGTATACAAATATTTATTTGCCAGAAATTTTCAGTGAAATTCGAAAAAAGAATAACAGACGAATCATTTTTCACCAGTACAATGAAAGCTCACTGGCACACACACAATGAAGTTTTTGACCGGCCAAAAGATCAAATTAACGGGTTATCCGCTGTACAGTACTAATTTGACACTCAATGACTTATTGTTCCCGGACATCAAAAATAATTTGCGTGGTCAACGATTTTCGACGTCCGAAGAAGCGGTTGAAGTCCGAAAAGCAATAAATCCACTTTCGACCATAAATAATTGTTTTTTCATTGTTAGACCAGAAATATAAATAGCAACCTCTCGTATGGAAAGTACCTAAAATACCCATAATCAATTACATTCATTCCTGTGAAATTAAACTCGGTAAAGAATTTGGAATATACATAAAAAAGGTAGCAAAGAAAATTGTGAAAATTACCGGGGGATAGCAGTCACAAGCTCATTAAGAGAGGTACATGAAATAATATTGAAAAATAGAATCGAATGAGAATGCAAAGATATAAAAGCCAAAAAGAAAGCAGGTTTTAGAGCCGGAAGATAAAGACAACTAATAGAAAAAAAACCGCTAGGACCAAAGAGGTATACTTACTGTAAGTAGTTACCTTAAACAAGCAAATAAGTGTCTTCATTAAAAGACGAGTTAAAATGGGGAATAAACTCTCAGACAACATCAAGGTAATCAAAGGACTAAACCAGGGTTTTTATATCTCACCAACGCTTTTTAAAATTTACTTTGAACAGGCATTAAATATATCTTCTTTTTCTAGTGCCGACTCCACTAATGAAACATTGCAAAATCGTCTCTACCGTCTGCTTTTCTTAAAAGCGTCTGTATGTTTAACCCGGTCCAGTTGCGAATAATTTTCAGCCAGGATATTTTTCGTCTACCAGGACATTTTTTGCTTTAATTTTACCTTCTATAATCAGGTGCAACAACTCGTACTTCTAATTTCGTATATGCCCCAAATATGCTGTCTTTCTCGTTTTAATGATGGTCAGAAGTTCTCTGTTTATTCCCATTATGTGCAACACTATTTCATTTGTAATATGATCGGTCTATGGTATTTTCGAATTTTTTCTAAAAAGCCATAAGTCAACATTAACAGTCCAAGCTTCGGAACTATAAAGAATAGAGTGGATATAACATTTTACAATCTGATATCGGATTTGCAGACTGGGTGTTTGGTTACTCATAAATGTCCTTCAAAAAGGCTTGCTCTTGATTACGCTATTCTTGATCGAATTTCTGATTTCGGATTTAGATTTTCAGTAATCCTGACTTCTAAATACTTCATTTTATTGACTTGTTCAATATCTTCATTTTTTTATCTGGATTCTTGTTATGACTATAGCCCTTATACTGATAACCATGTTTTTTGTTTTTTTTGTATGTTTATTCTTACACCCAACTGTTCACCAATATCACAAATTGTGTTCAGTAGCGGTCTTTCTCACTTTCAGCGATAATGACTGTATTGTCGGCATAACCAATGCTATTTATATTTTCACCATTTATATTGATCCCTTCTGTAGAGTTTTCAAGAACCTGTGTAATTAACGCTTCGGAGTGTATGTTAATTAGTAATGGTGAAAGTATACAGCCTTGTCTCAAACCTCTACTTATCTGTTGCGCATCCATATTATTTCCATCTAATATTACCACAGCCTGTTGGTTCAAATACAGAATTTTTACTATGTTAATATCATTTTTGTCGAGTCCTTTTCGCTTTAGACATTCCATGAGAATGTTATGTTAAACTTTGTCGAAAGTTTTCTCATAGTCTCTAAATACAACGAAAAGATCTTTTTGTTGGTCTGGATATTTACTCATATCCGCTTCACACTTTCTGAATATTCTTGCATATAATCTTGCATTCTTGTATAATCTTTCAAAATGTTTTTAATTATGACATTAAACTGATTAATCTATAGTCACTACAGTGTATGAGATTCTTGGTTTTTGGTAGCGGAACATTTTGGATAGTAGCCATTCTGTAGGTATCCTATCAGATTTTTATATGTTGTTAAAGAGGATATTTATTGCGGTGAAATTGTTTTCATCTAGTTTTTTCAGCTCGATGTGAACTTTATCTGGCTCAAGGGCTCTGTCAGGTTTTGAGTTGTTTATAGTAGGTTGGACTTTGGATTTTAATATTATTCGAGCTTACTCGCTATCAATTTGAGTTGGTTCCGTTTTTGTGTCCAGGAAAAGATCTTTAACATCTTTAATCCATCCTTGTTTTATCAGAATTGGGTTATTAATAGGTTTATTGTTTTTGTCAATTAATAGGTTAGGTGTGTTTGTTCGTCATTTTCCATATAATTCTCTGACTTTTTTATGTAAATTATAATCATCATATTTTCTGGCAATTCCTTTATTTCAATGCATGTTTCCATCAACCTTTTACCTTATTTTTTTTTATTTATTATACCTTATTTTACGTATTGTCAGATTCCAGAAAGAGCCTAAAAAGCTATCCATTGAATTCTGACAGGCAACGGTGGGGGAAATCTTTTTTGGGCCTCTACGTCACGGAACAGGACACCCTGGTATCTTTCGACCGAGTGGGATACTAAGCCAGAAGACTCCAGGGTAGTGCCGGATTAATCGTGTTCCGGCTAAAACCTTAACCACCGTTCCAGAGAGGTGGTCTTGCCATTCAATAAACAACTAAATTAAAAATTTAAAAATTTATATATAACCATACCTATTACCTTAAATCAGAAACTGTTTAGACGTTAGGATATAAACTGTCCGGTCAGAAACTGTGTCAGGAAGTAGTCTAGTTTCTTGAACTTACATTCTCACCACGGCCTCAGATCGGAAATAAGCTCCTTCGTCCACCTCTTCTATCATTTGCTCATTCTCTCTGCCACTCTACTATCAGTATTTCTCTTTCTTTCTCATGTATATTTACATCCATCCCCCTCGCATAATCCTTGCTCGCTCTTTACACAACAAAACGATCGGTATCACCGATCCAATGACATATAGAGCCTCATTCGAGACTTCATATTGCATTCATATACACTAGACACACTAGTGCATTCATATGCACTAGAAACCCTGAGGAGCATTCGCCTTTGCGAAGTCTCAATCAGCTTAGCGTATTTCGCAGTTTTTAGTACACTACATCACACAGGGGCAGCGTAGATTACTACCGACTGGAAAACTCCATTTAACACCTTTCTTTTGGTGCTTCCTGGGCCTCCCATGTTTGGCATCAACCGTATCAACGCTTCCAGATTTCGGTTCGCGTTCTCTATTGTCTTTTGGATGTATACTCCCAACCTTGGACCTTCCGACAACCAGACTCCCAGATATTTAATTGATATAACCGGTGCAACCTCCACACCTTCCACTATAAAGCGAAGAGGTCCCGGGTCCCTTTTAGGAACCAACACCTTAGTTTTCTGAGGCGCTAGCTGTAGATCGTTCTCTTTGATCCAACTACTAATGCGACGCAGGGCTGTATTAGCCGCATTAGCCATGTCCGTTTTCTGACTCGCCTTCGCAACCAGTGGGAGATCATCAGCATAAGCTACAAGAGTGCATCCCCTTGGTATCTGAAGCCTCAACACCCCGTCGTACAGGACATTACAAAGGAGCCTTTGTAATGCCTTTTTTAAAGGAGCCTTTCAGTACCTAGTACTGAACCCTGTGGAACACCCTGCGACAAACTGATGCTGGTATCTTTTTCTCTTATGAACCTATCAGTGAAGTATCTGTCAATTACGTTGACCAGGTATTCACTAACGCCCAATTCTCTAAGCCTGGACATGATTGTTTCCCATGATGCCGTATTAAAGGCATTCTTGACATCGAGCAGGATGAAAGTCACCCCTCTCTTTGTATCCTGCGTAACTAAAGAGGTTACTAAACTACTTTACCTTAGTCTCTTTTATTTTGTTCCTTACTAATTTTTGTTTTTCCCTTTATTTATGGGGTTTTATTTCTAAATTTTATTCTTTGTTTCATGAGTTCCAGTATTTATTGAGTCATTCAAGGTTTTCGGCTTTCTTTTTTCTTTTGTAGAGTTTTGTTCTATTTCGTTATAACAGAATTTTAGATTTTGATCCACGTAATATTCATATTCTCAGTGTTTTTCATTTCTATAGCGGTAGTGATGGCACAGGACCTCGATGATCTAGAATACAACAAGCAAACTCGTAGAAGAATACAATAAATAGGGTCTAGAAGTAAACGTAAATAAAACAGAAACTATATGCATAGGAGGCGTAAACAGGACATAATATTACAAAGTGGAGTCCAAAAACACGTCAGTCCTTGTGAAAACTATAAATATCCACGGTTATATATTACGAATAATAGCAACATCAATACTAAATGGGGTCCTTTGGGATATCGCAAGCCAATAAACAAAAAATATTTTACACCATATAAATCCGGAGCATTATAACCTATGGAAGTGAAGTCTGGTAAATAAAAATTAGAACAGAATACATGCTAAAAGCTTTAGAACTGGACTTTTGGCGAAAATCCGCAGGAGAGTCCACAGGAGAGAACAAATAACAAATGGCCATACCAAAGCAATAATAAAAATAGATCACAAAACTGTAGATAGTACCAGGACAAAACAACTTATAGGCATCGTCATGTACAGAGTATGGCAGAAGATAAACGGTTTAACAATATGTTTTTAGTATAACCCAAGCACAGAAAAATATAAAGACAGAGATAAAGATGATAATACTAATTATAATTTTCGGAGGTGTAATATATTATCATCATTAATTATTGCACAATTTAATCAATATCTTCTTTGTGTATATAGAGAGTGAGGCGTCTCTGTAATCCAACAATTGCGAAAGATTTTTATTCTAGTCGATAGTGACGCTGGTTTAATCTGTGTACATAAATATATAAAAGAACTAAAAATGTCGCAGATATATCTATAATCTTAAATAGTTTACAATAACTTTTAACAGACATACAAAAATTTTTCTATAGCGGTTCCATACAAACAATTAAATAGTTTCCAAGTATTTTCAGCCCATTTTGTCTAAAATGAAAATTTTTGTTTTATTATTATTCGTGTGTACCACAGGGTAAGTTTTTGCTTTTATCTTACTAATATTTGTATATTATTATGAATAGTTTATTACTATTTAGCATGGCTTTACATCTCTTTATCAAGAGTGTTTTTAAAAAATTTTCTTAATCTAGCATCTGTCATCATTTTAAATTTTCAACTACTGTGTTATATGTTATGGTAGTTGCCTTGGATGTCTTTTGGCCACTCTGCAAGATTCCTTGCCAAGTATAGGCTTGGCACAAGAATCGATTTATACCTACATCTTTTCATGTAAATAAGTCATTAAAAGGTTCACGATGAAGAGACAGGATATATTTTTTCCTCCAATTTATGATTTTATCTTCTTGTACCAATTTTCTATTAGACGGTAAATCCAGATCTTCCTTTTTTTATTTTTCGTAATAACTTGTTTAGCTGCTTTATTTTTTATTTCACATTAATCATAGATAATCCAGCTACACTATTTTGTATTATTTTATTTCTGTCCTTTTTCTTTATTCTAAATGAGCAACAAGATCTTTTTCAAATGTCTTTTTTATATAAACATATAAACATTTAGACATCCTTTTTTCCAATTTGCCAACAATTACATCCAAGACTGGAAATGTGATTAGAGAAATATGGAAGAGAAAGAGTCGTATAATTTACTCGATTGAAATCGAAACAAAATTAAATAGGAACAGTCGAACTCGACTATGAGAAGAATATGGACTGAAGAATTATGGATTTCGACAGAAATAGAATACTAAATAACAAAAAAATTGACTCTACATCTAAGACGACATCTACTTAGTTTAAATTATGCAGCAAGAATATCTTCCAATAAAAAGCACCCATTATATTCTGATATTATTAACGCACCTACATTAAATTGGTATAGAAACAAACAATATAAAGACAAACCCTTTAGGAAAAGAATTAATTAAAAAGGATTTAATTGCAATGAGTTCAAATTATCCATAACCACAAAATTAGACTTCCCTCCGTGGCTTACCCCCTTACCTATCACCGCCTTCACAAATAAGAATTACAAATATTATGCCATTAGAATTCCACAGCACTGTAGCACAGAATAATGAACAATCAGAATGCCCACTCTCAATGGAAAATTAAGTACGCGCATCTCCTACACGCAGACGTTCCGCCATGTTTTAGAGGGAACCAGTGTTGTTTATGTGGTGTGTATAGACAAAATTAACCCGGTTTAATTGACTTACGGCAATCATAGATATACTATACAATTATATTAACATTGTTAAATATAATAACATAAATATAATAGAATTAAACATAAATATAAACAATTACATAACCTCACAACGCATATGTCTGTGTTATGTGTTTCCTTCTAAAACATGGCGCGAGTGCTGAAAAACTTCAAAGGCGGCACCTGAGAGTGGACATTCTGATTGTAGCATTTACACCGGGGAAACCACAGCGATATTAGGGAGTTAAAGCGCAGGGCAAAACGTTAACGTTAACGTATAATTTGACAGCTACTCCTGCGCAGTAGAGGAATACACACGTTTGCGTTAACGGGTCTCCGTAACCTTGCGTGCGTTTACGAATTCCCTTAACGTTATCCAAATTGTTCCGAGTATTACCGAATGTCTGTCAAATCTAGGAAAATTAAAACTTTTTAGTTGTTTTGCGATTTTAACCAAAGATTTATCTTTTATTTGTGTTATTGTAACCTAAAAATAGTGAAAAAATCGTAATGTATAAAAAGTAAGGTTAGAAACGCACGTTAGACCTTAACGTTTTACACTTCACAGTTAAAACGTATAGTTGCCGTAAACATAATTTCTTTACGTTTACGTTACTGTTAACGTTTACGTGTTGCCTGTACTTTAACTCTCTATTAGAGAGTTTGTAAGCCACTTATTTCAGTAACGTTAAACGTTATACGTTATTTTGCTCATGCGCATTAACAGAAAAATAACGGATAACTTTATTAGCGGATAAGGTATTCCCTTATTTAGGTAAAGATAAGGTTAACTTTATTAAGGGATTACGTGTTTATAATGTTGTCTAATGCCAGATATCTAAATTATAAAAAACAAAATAAAAGTGATATGAGCAGAACCAAAGATAACTAGAATAAAAATTATAGTAATGATGTTTAAAATTCTAATCAAAATTCGTTTTTCTTAAATCGAAAATTTAGTTCAGCACCTTTTTCTTCAATTGTTTCCAACACAAAATGTGATCTTGGTGCAACATTTATTACAGGATCAAAAATATTATGAAGAATTAAGCCTCTTATCAAATTGTGATCTATTACTTCCCCGTATCTTTGTCGCCTTAATATATTTTCAATATTTTCTTACATTATAGCAAATAATTCAAATAAAATAGGTTATAGAGTATACTATAACTGCCGTTTTATAGGTTACGTTCGTCAAATGTCAATTAACGTTAATTTGTCATAGCTTAATTTCCGAAAGGATTCAAAAACTATTTTAAGTAAAAACGTTATCACTTATCACGGTTCGTAGACTTACTACGGTTACCTCTTCCGCCTAACCAATGAACATTAAGCCGGAACTGTACTCTCGTGACGTAATTTGAATCGTAATATTCTAACAATTATCTGACAATAACTAACGAATAGTTTAGTTCGCAGATTTACTTCCAGAATTAATTTACTTTGCGTTTATTATACGCAAATCTGTAGAGTAAATTATTTTACTTTCAAACTAAATTTTACTTGGCAAGTAAAACGTTTTATAATACAGGGCATAAAAGTGGTATAAACAAACCAGACAGCTGTTGATTTAAATAGAATTATTAAATTTTTTTAGTTAATTTCAGAATTATGACTACCTTAAAGTATTTGAAATCAAATCGATATTGTTCTGGCCCTCAATGCAATTCAAGATCGACAAAAGATATAAAAAACTTAATAAAAAGACTTAACTTAAACTTAAGAAAAAAATAATTTATTATGGAATTTTTTAAAGACTAATCATGTGCTGATATTTTCTGACAGGTGATCTCAAGTTAAGGTTGATTTCATGTAATCAAATGAACTATCTTACAATAAAGTCAAGGTAAAGTTATTTATTTATGTTAATTACAATAAAGTACTTACATATGTCAAAAAATAGCATAAAATAAAAATTAACATATTAAAAACATAAGGCATAATATAAAATAATGCATATATTAGTTAAGACAAACATTACACAGAATATTATATTCTGGTTTCCCAGGTATACACAAAATAGGATTCATCTTAATCAATACACAAGCAAGTTCGAAACAAAGTTAAAATTTAGGAATTCATCACTTGAAAACTGCTTCCTCTTCACCCAATGGACTCTTCGCTTCATCGCAATACTCAAAGATATCATTAAGCTTAATTTCCATTTTTAATTGATATAAATAACTCGTCTTAAATCAAACTAAACATGGAAAAGCAATGGTAAACATTCGACCGTTATGTTTGTTTTTGTTTATACCATTTATATTATCGGCCATGACACTGCAATCGACCTGCCCTCTACATTCAGTTTCAATCGCGAAAAAATGGGTTTTGTGTTCTTGTGTACTCTGGTGACGTAACTCAAGCATCCCCACCCCAGTCAGAAGAGGCAACCGTAGTAAGTCTACGAACCGTGTTCTCTTATTTATTATTCAAGGCGCATGATAAGTATAACGTTTTACGTTTAACGTTTATCAAAAAGTAAAGGGCCTAAAAACTCTTTATCAAAAACTCCTCTTCAACGACTGAAACTAATATTTTAATCATATCATCACAGATTCACTCAGCGGAATTTATGGAATAAATCAACTTTTCCCTAGACATCCTATTGCACAAAATATAAGAAATGAACTTAATGCACTATACCATATAAATAAAAAGGTTACATTTATCTAGATACCTTCACACATTGGCATTAAAGGCAACGAGGAACATTAAAATCCACCAGAAATCAGAATGTTCCAAAAATTACTAAATATCCCCACACAGACCATAAACGACAGTCCATGATCAATTTATGGCAATCAACCTGAGACGTAACAGACTCTAAGTTGAAAACAATAAAGCCTTGAGTAGACGCCAGCCTACCACAGCAAGGAAAAAGAAGAGATCAACCAATCGTCAATCGTATTCGAATCGGCCACACAATACTAAGACACCAACACCTTCTAAATAAAGAACCAGCTCCGATTTGTACCTACTGCTCTACTCAACTCACCGTGAAGCATCTGATACTCGAGTGTCCGCAGTTCCAACCTCAGAGAACATTCCGAGGAATTAGTGGAAACCTGAGAAGTGCGCTTATGACAAATATCTCGGATTTATTGCAGTTTCTAAAAGAGATAAACATTTATAAAAAAACTTTAGTTTATCAAACTGTACTACTGTATATGTCCCCCCACTAATAACCCTTGGTGGTTGATGTGGGTTCTCTATGTTTAAATAAAAAAAAAGAAAAATGAAATAGGAACCTCCAGGCAAAAGACGGAAAGAAAGACTAGCTATGAGATTGAGAACATTCACAGGGAACACGATTGTGGATAAAGATCTCCGAGAAGATGACTACGAGGATCAAAAGCTGTGAAACACATACGTTCTTCTTCGTAAAAGAAAAATTAAACTTCGTAATAACAAATATTATTGCAATATAATAACAAATATCTTGAGTGTAAGAATGAAGATTATTGAATTTGGAGTTGATAGGCTTCCTTTGTCTTCTATTTATAATCTTATGCCTTTTTTTAAAAGAAAGGTTACGAGTCTTGCAGCTTAGTACATAGGTCCTCTTTTACAGACTGGTGGAACCACTTAACAACAGAAGGTTTCCTGCTCATTTTATGATTGGAGCAGCAACAGCGTCCTATCAGGTGGAAGGTAAGTTTTTGTATAGAACTAAACTACCAAAAGTGCCCTATATAGAAAACAAATTGACTTCGCAAATAGCTTTCCTCAAAATCTCCTACATTAAAATTATATTATTATCCTTTTCTATATAAATTTACTAATCACGTGCCAGTTTTTTTGTTCATTAAGTTATACTATGGGCTAAAATAATAAACTTGGATTGTTTTAATCTTCTTTAATTTTTTCTGTCCAAAAATGTAATGCAGCAATTTTTTTCCATATTTTAGACAAACATGAACTTTTTAAACAAACGACGTTTTTCACTTTATTGGGATCTGAAGGAAGATATTATTCACGCTTAGGAATAATCTTCGACCTTATAGTTCCAGACAATAAAGCATGTCTATCTTTTCGCTTTATTTAAAAGACTTACTTCAGTCGATTAAGAAATTACTTCAATAAATTAAGCTTTTCTTCTATTGGATATAGGTGCATGGAATGAGGACGGAAAAGGAGAAAACATTTGGGATCGACTTACACACTCCCCCAACTCTCCAGTACTAGGAAACCAAAACGGAGACATAGCTTGCGATTCATACCACAAATATAAGGAAGATGTTGCAATGTTGAAACATCTCGGAGTCAACCACTACCGATTCTCCATATCATGGTCAAGGATTTTACCGACAGGATTCACGAATCGGATAAACCAAGCAGGAATAACGTACTACAAAAATCTGATAAAGGAACTGCAGGTTAACGGCATTGAACCGTTCGTTACTATGTTCCATTGGGATACTCCTCAACCATTACAAGATATAGGCGGGTGGACTAACGAATTAATCGTCGATAAATTCGCAGACTACGCTAAAGTACTTTTTGACAACTTTGGACATGACGTTAAGTACTGGGTAACTTTCAATGAGCCAAAACAGACGTGCCAAGAAGGATACGGTTCTGGATCGAAAGCACCTGCCATAAAATCGCATGGAATCGGAGAATACCTTTGTGCTCACAACATTATAAAGTCTCATGCTAAAGTATGGCACCTTTATGATAGGTATTACCGAAAGAAACAACAAGGAATGGTGGGAATAACAATTGATACCATGTGGATGGAGCCTGATACGGACAGTGAACTAGATAAAGTTGCCGCTGAAAGAAAATTGCAATTTATAGTAAGTAAACCAGAAAACTGTTATTTCTGTTTTTTTTTCTTCAAGTTTTAGTTATAATACAGGTCCCTAGAAGACTTATGTATTGTGTTTTCTATTCTTTTTAGTTCGGTTGGTATGCCAATCCTATTATAAACGGCGACTACCCATCGCAAATGAAGCAATTTATCGCAAAAAGAAGTATTGCGCAAGGTTTCAAACACTCCCGTTTGCCGCAATTCACATCAGATGAAGTTAAATACATCAAAGGAGCTATTGACTTTTTGGGAGTAAACCAGTACACATCAATGTTAGTACGGCACATGGACGATAAGAATAAAACCGAAATATCGTGGGAAGCTGACTCAGAAACGTTTCTTTACCAACCAGATAATTGGGAATCAACTGCTACAGACTGGTTGAAAGTCACTCCATGGGCGTTAAGGAAACTTTTGAACTGGATCAAACACACCTACGGAAATATTCCTCAGATTATTACTGAAAATGGATACTCGGATAACGGAACAACCTTGGAAGACGACGGAAGAATCAATTATTATAAGGTAAGAATGTTTGCAACTATCTATGTAGTTCTTTCAAAGTATTTTTACTCTGCATGAAATTTAAATGATTCATTCATTATTGAAATGATTAAGTGGAATTGGAATAGTTTAAAACAATACTTTTTACTGAAACACAAAGATGTGGCTGCTTCAGTTTCACTGCAATTACACTAGTTTTTTAACTAGTAGTCAATAAATTTAGTCTATGTAATTACTAATGGCATACTGTAGACTAATCTTTTTTGTTATTGGATGAATTTCTTCTACTGTTCGTTAATGCGCTATGTAACCGAACTAGTATTTTGGTACTATTTAAAGATTTTCTAATAAAAAGGGGAACACTGGCAGTACGGCTCAATACAGATAGAACATGAGTTCTGCGTAACTCTAAATGAAATATAGAGAATGATCAGACAACAAAGGACAAAATAGGTCCCTCTTGGCTAAAGGTGGCGATAATGAATCACCAATACCAAATCTAACGACAAACGAAGAATTAAACATTAGGGAGGGAGAAGTAAAGGAAGCATTAAAAAAATAAAACATAGAAAATTACCAAACAACTATTAAAGCTAATCCAAACAAATAATAGAACAAAACATAATACCACCAGAATAGAGATCAAGCATCCTAATGCCTCTCTTCAAAAAGGGAGACAAATCGGACCCGGATAATTACACAGGAATTAATTTAACAACACTTAAATTAACAACCAAAGTAATAACAAATACACTGTATGAAATTATAATATTAGCAGAAAAAAAACAAGATTTAGGGCGGAAACATGCGCAAGCGGAATGCAAGAGAAATCTGCAAGGTCATAGGAATAGTCAGAACGATCCAAAAAATATCTACCAGAACAACACAAAAAAGTAAAAGTATAATCAGAACTTAAAGACCTAATTGATACTGGCAATGGGGTAAGACAGGGGATCCTCTGGGCTTTGTATAGTTCAATCTGATCATGGATGAACTAATAAAAAAAAATAAGAACTAAAAAAGAATAATAAATGGAAAAAAACAAAATATTCTGCTATACAGATGACGCAATACTAATCTCTTAAAGTGAAGATGATTTACAACGTATGTTGCACCAATTTAATATAACCGCCAGAAAATTTAACATGTTAATTTTTCCAAAAAAAAACAAAATGCATCGTTTGCATAACAGCAAATCTACTAAGATGTAAGTTAGGGCTGGAAATCCAACAACAGAAAAAGTTATGGAACTTAAATATCTGGGCATCACACTATTTAGCTACAGAAAGCTCGACACAGAACTAGAAGATCAAGTGATTAGAGTAAACAAAGCCGCAGATATTTTTTCATGCAGCCCGCATGAAACAATAAGGTGAAATAAAAATATCGGAAATAAAATAAAAGGCAGAACTTACAAAAACAGTCATCAGACCAATAATGAAATACGCAGCAGGAACACTTGATACTGAGAGGACAAAAATAATGCTAGGAACAGCAGAGATGAAAACCCATGGAAAAATCGATAGTAAGACACTAGGGGACAGAGCTACAAGTACAGATATTCGAAAGAGATGCAAGATGAAGAACATCAATGATTAGGTAAGAAATAGAAGAGTATATTAAAACGATCATATTAGCCGAATGACAATACATGAAGTAGTGAAGACGACGAGAGACCCCGTAAAACGATCAATTAAAAGACCACGAAAACGACGGAACGACAACGTACTGGAGGTACATTGAGAAATGAACAAAAGGAGAATAATTTTTGGAACAGAAGCTTTTTGTGAAAGTTAGCAGAAGACACATTGGTCTTTAAGAGGTTATGTTTTTTAGGTTTTCTCAGTTTGGGAATACAGTAGGATGAAATGGTCAATCCTTCAGATACAATAATAGATTTGTGTTAAGTTCTACAGTGCAGTGACGATCCAATGTATTTTTATTGTTTTGTTTTCGCTATACTTTTGGTTGTCTTTCTTTATTTTATTGCCGTTATTTTGTTCCTTATATTCCATTTCTTTATTTTAAATTTTCTTCTGTTTTGGTTATTGCTATATTTTAACCTGTTTTATTACAAAAAGTCTTTAACACAAATTTTTTGCTTTTAGCAACATTTGAGTAACATCAGGGATGCAATCGATGACGGTGTCAATGTTATTGGATACACCACATGGAGTTTAATGGACAATTTTGAATGGTTTAGAGGATATCAGTAAGTACATATATGATTTTTGTTCTTATGATGTATTTACTTCCCTATGGTAAAAAAGTGTATTTTATATTACTTTGGTTTCAGTTTTTTTTATGCTGTTGCTAAATTTAATAGGAATAGACGGTACTTTCAATTAAAATTGCAATTTGTTTTCATTAAATAGAGTATGTAATATAAAAATGGCACAAGACAATATGTTTAGAACCATTTGACTTGAAATAGAAATAAAATAATGCTTATTTTAATATTTATATCATTTTACCGCAAAAATAATATATAATTGGAAGTTTTTATCGCATGAATGGATAATATAAACGAAAATGTTTACAATATTTTTCCAAACATGCGTCACGCTGAGGAACATCACTAGTGTTATCGTTTATTATATCAAATATTTCACAAAAAAGGGGGTCAGAACTTCATAAAACACATACTGTCGCGCCATTGGTCCACACCAAGTTAACTCGTTACGTCAGTTGGTGGATGTTGTCGATAACATCTCATTCAAGCGTTTAACTTACGGTGGATTTATATAAAGAGTTTTTATTAAAATATTAATAAAAAATGTTCAATTTTTAGATTTCATCAAAATTTTTCGATAAACAGGTAGTCAAAAATTTGCAAATTTGTACGGCACTTGCGGCGATACTTTATGCCGCAAATATTCACCCTTAATATAAAGTTTTATATAATCGTAAACATAAGATAGTTAAATCACATCATTTATTTTAAAAAAGTACCAAAATCAAATCCTCTTCCTTGACATTAAGTACACAATTTTGGCAAGTGGTAATCTTAATGTTATGCCTCTTAATTACTATTAAACTGGGAATAAGCCACAATTAAAGATAAAAATACGTTTATTGACGTTTCAATTTCCACTTCGGAAATCCGATCTCATGATTTCCGAAGTGGAAATTGAAACGTCAATAAACGTATTTTTATCTTTAATTGTGGCTTATTCCCAGTTTAATAGTAATTAATTTACAATGCCACAAGAAAATAGCTTCAGAACAATGTTATGCCTCTTACATACAAAATGTTTTCATATATTTTTGTCATCTTTGGCAATGGTCAAACCTCCTGGATTTCCATAGAATCCACATTTTGAAAATCTTCGTTTTCGGATAGTTCTAAGGTGCTGTTGTATAATTGTTTTAACCTCACCTTTCCCTTAATCGCTAAAATCCATTATATTCTCGACATCTGGCAAACTTTCAGCCAATTCGTCTTACTATGTGGCAAACATTTTTTAGTGTTTTTATACCTAGAATTTTTTTTCTTACAATTAATACTTTACTATCCCTACCTCTAAGATCTTAGGCTACCTTTTACCACAAAAAAACATTTTTAATAAATAAAAAGTAATAAAAACAGTAAGGGAAAACAGGAGTAGAAAGATAGTGTCTTAGAGAAGATGCCATAAAACGATTGGAGGCATTTGAAATGTGGTGCTATTGACGTTTGTTGATGGTCTCATATATACACCACACAAGTAACATAACTATTCTCCAAAGGCTAAGAAAAGACAAAGTAAATTATTAACACCACAAAAAACAGAAAATTGGATTACTTCGGCCATATCATGTGTAATAATAAATACTGACTTTTACAGTTGATTCTACAAGGAAAGATTGAGATAGAGACCCTGGACGTATACATATATCCTGGCTGTTCAATCTTATGGCTCCTTTACACATCGGCAGACGAGTCCGCGGACGACATCTACGTATTCATCTGGAGATGTGTAGATGGGCTAATTTGATCATCTGTTGTTTATATATTACGCGGATGCGTCTGCAATATATCCCATTGTTGTCGGTTTTTTTTAGCACAGATCAAATAGCAAAGATTAGATATTGCGTCTCCCGGGAATTAACACTGACTGAACGATTTACATATGTATCCAGATATGTGGTTAGCTTGTGATGATACATCTGCAGATGCGTCTGCCAATGTGTAGTTGAGGCATTAGGAAATGGACTGGTCTAACGTCTACTGATCTATTTCGAGCTGCTGTGAATAGAATAGTCAATGTGGTCGCCAATATCTCTAGAAGATAGGCACATTTAGAATACGAAGACAAAAAACAGATAAAGTTCACACTAACAACTAAATAAATCATATACCTACATACGCGGTATGTGCGTCTTAAGTAGTCCAATATAGTCATTTGAGAATAGCGGGACAAGCGGATAACTATTAATAACACTTTACTGAATCTTGAAATTAAAATTATAGTATAGTATAGCACAGTATGAAATTATAGTAAAAATGGGGCATACAGGACCGATAGCGCGCCCGTCGGAGGGTTACAAAAGTTCCAAAAACTTTTACACACCTTCACAAAACTGACGTACATCATTATATCCCACTTGGAAATGCATGATAACAAAGTTTTTATGGTTAAAAACCACGATTTATAGAAACTTATTCTTTCGAAGATATTTAATAAAAAATAATTTATTTTTGTGTATTCTTTTACAGAGAGAAATTCGGATTGTACCAAGTAGACTTTTCGTCACCGCAACGAACTAGAAGCCCGAAAAAGTCCGTCAGTTATTTCAAACATGTAGCAGAAACAAAATGTATCGTTGATGTATCGGACTGCGTTGTCGATGTAGACGAAATCGTTAGATATATCTATACAAATGTCGATAAAATTGTGTTATCGTAGAAAAACCAAACTAAGTTATTAAGTTATTTATTTTTTTAGTATTGTGATATACTTACAATGTTATTTATTTATTTATTTGTGTATAGTCCTACTGATGAAGTAATTTATAATAAATTATCGAACATTTGTACATTTTTTTTATTTTCTCCTTCAACTTTGATCTCCCAAACTTTAAAATTTGAAATTCGCAGACGACATAGTTTTGTTCTTGGACAACCTCAAGGAGATATTATGTACAATGCATGAACTTCAGTTAGTGTGTGCCAGTGTGGATCTTAAAAGAATCATCTTCAAAACAAAATTCATGATAAACCTAGTACCTAGCAGAAATATCAATATTGGAGACAACGAAGTAGAGCTGGTGGAAAAATACATATATCTTGGACACGAAATAAAGATCACAAGAGACAACCAAACATGCGAACTACGAAGAAGAATAAACCTAGCATGGGCAGCCTATGGAAAATTCAAAGACATATTTAAAAGTGATATACCAATTTCTTTAAAACGTAAAACATTTGACCAATGTGTACTGCCTGTGATGACTTATGGTGCCGAAACTTTGACATTGACAACTACAAGGTCTAAAACGCTGCAAATAGCTCAGAGGAAAATGGAAAGATCAGTGCTGAGTATATCGCTTTGTAACTGAGTTAGAAATGAAGACTTAAGACAAAGAACAGGAGTTACTGATGTAATTTCCCGAATTTCCACACTAAAATGGAACTAGGCCGTACACATCGCCCGATGTCAGTGATGAAAGGTGGACGAAGAGATTGCTTGAATGGAGGCCGAGGTTAGACAAAAGAAGTAGAGGAAGACCCCCTACACGTTGGACTGACGATCTCAACAACATGTCAAGAAATTTGATGAAAAGTGCTCAAGACAGAGCACAGTGGACAAAAATGAGGGAGGCTTACGTCCAGCAGTGGATGCAAAGGGCTGGGAGATAATGATGATGATCACTAAATTAGTGCCTTATAATCGACATGTGTGTTCTAAGGATATCAAAAACATAAACACATAGTTAACAATCATATCCAGATTTTTGTATTTGATAATTTTTTATTCCGGCAATCCTCTTGATGTTGTGATGTTGCCAGTCGGGCTAAAATATACATGATAAATATTATGTTTAAATGCAATTAAGCCACAGTTAATTATAATGAAAATTACATTTTTAGCCGTTGTTAAACGTTTCGATTTAAAACTCCAAAAACTGTTTTTAAGTCCCCAAAATCTAGCCTCCCAAGATACGAACTCCCCCTCCTTGGCTAATATCTTCTCCCCATATAAATTTGAATCTATTGTAAGAAAATAAGAAACAAACCAATCCTCATTTAATTTTTTCTAAATATCAAACCATAATTTCTCAATTTTTCTCCTTCAAAGTTATTCACAGATGACAGAAATGAAAACTAACGGAGAATCGGGCTATCTTAACAGCACAACTCTTTGCAATATATAAAACAATATGTCACGTTACACGAATCTACATCTTTAAAGTCTATTATTTTCATCCTCTGGCCAAACTTAATAGACGTGAATTGCACAATCTAAATCAGAGAGACATTGCTTTCCTGTGGGTGCCACCTCATACTGGAATCACGGGAAAGGATCTGGCAGATAAATATGCACGAGAAGTCTTAGAGGACATAACTATTGAGGTCTATGCTGACATATGAAATAGTAGATGGCACAAAAAGCAGGCGGAATTACTTAAAATAAAATCAACAGTTTAACCATGAATTAATAGTTCCACCAATCATCTTCTCAGGTGATTATCACGCGACTACGCTTGGTTATAATTACCTTATGCATGGGAATCTGATGACACGAGCTCCCTAACTGGAGTATTATGCTTGTGAGACCTTGCTAGCCATGAAACACCTTCTAGTGGAGTGTCCATTACATAGTGCGAAAAGAGGTGAATTTGGAATCCCGGAGAATTTTAAAGAACTATTTTTAATGTACGATGCCAAAGTGATTATTTAATATTTCAAATCAATAACCATTTAAAAAAAATTTCATTGTAGTACTATTCTATGGATGTTAAAAATTTTTTTCTTTCGCTAATAGCCATATGGGCTGATACAAGTAAATAAAAAGAGTCTTCAACTATTTTAAGGATTTCCTCTTTGTTGGTTGCAATATGATCATTTCTATATTTCCGTGCCTCGGAGGTAAAGGACACTATGTCCATTTTCTTACTTTTTAAGGAGAGCAGTTTTAACATTTTTTAAATTTGTAATCAGTAAATACTCAAATGTTTCTGATATTTAACCAAAATTAATATAATATATTAATTACTAAATTAAAACTGCTCTCCTTAAAAAGTAAGAAAATGGACATAGTGTCCTTTACCTCCGAGGTACGGATTTAATCTTTATTAACCGCCTTGTGCCCCTTCTTAGTATTTTTTTCAATACTTCTATTGTTCTCAATGGTATGTTCGATTTGTTCTTAATTATATTTTCGAGTGCCTTGTCTAACAGCTTTGGATATTTCTTTATTTAATTTTTATAGTTCGTCGGCTTTAGTTTCCGTCTCGCTTCTTCTTTCTCTTATTTTTCTTCATTAGTTGACTGGTATTTTGGGTAATCTTCTTATATTTTTGAGTTCTAGGAGAGACTTTGTTTGGACTTTCCAGTAAGGCATTTGTTAATTTATTATTAAAGTCATTTATTTTCTGTTTCAGGACTACTAAGTATATCTTAAATACATTGCTGAAAACTATCTACATCTTATGGTTTCATCCAAGGTTTTGATTTGTTCTTCTTTTGTATCATTCTATACCTCTCCTTCTTTAAGCTTATTTTTATTTTACCTCGTACTACCATTCTATGATCGCTACTGGTGACAAATATGTTTAAAACCGTGATAAACCGTCTTAAGATGTGTTTTTTGTCCGTGATAATAAAATCTATTTCGTTTTGAGTTTTTCCATTAGGACTTTACCATGTCTATCTTCTCTGTGGTTTCTAAAAAAATAATAAAACCTAATATTGTTGTAAAATATAAATACACCAGTTTTTAACATAAATTTTTCAGAAAATTACATTTTTTAAATTAATAACACTTAAAACTGTGACCTGCTTTAGGAAATTCGATTGGCGCCACTGGTATTATAAATAACCTTCACAACTACACACCTTCTTACTGATTGTTATTTTCAACACCAATCATATGCTGTGAATTATTAAATTATGCGTATGTGGTCGCATTTAACTGGCTTTTAGTTACAGGCCCACCATTTTATTTAAATACAGATGAATAAGTGGGCAGATCTTTAAAATTTTAAAAACAAAAATCAGGAAATAGGTGTTCTATACTATAATCCCAGATTTTTTAAACAAATGCTCTAAAGATCAAATATTACCATGAAAAGAAAATACTGGATAAAACGTAACGATCTAAGCGTTTTTTAAATTAAATATTATTTTTTTCTGCGATGAAGATAGCAAATTCTCTCTCATTTAAGTCATATTGTTTATTTAAATTCTGTTTATTTTAACATGCTGTTATAAAGAATTCCCACTTATTGGTACAACAGCTTCGAGTAGAGGTGGTCATCAATGTAAGAGTACTTTTTTGTCTGGGATTAAGAAACTGGCCTCAAACATGCCCTGGAACTAGTGAAATCGAAATTGACGGAGCCATGATGCCAAAGTGAGCCAAATATATTTTTCCATAGTAAATAAATAGAGTCGGTCAGATAGCCAAGCGGGTCAGGCGGCCGATTCTCATTCGCTTCACTGTTGAATGGTTAAGTGAATGTCGGTTCAAGCTCTGGCTCGGTGTACAGAAAAATAAAAAAGGCTAACGCAGCAGTTTAAATTGTAAAACGAATATGCGGCTTAGACTAGAATATGGTGTCTGATCATCATATGGTGGGCAGATAAGAGATAAGGTCTTGCAGCTCGGTGATACTCTAAATACTCCTAAATACCGGTATATATATATATACATATATATATATATATATATATATATATATATATATATATATATATATATATATATATATAGACACTGCAAACAAGAGACATAAGCAGAGACTGGAAAATATAATATATATAAATGCATACGGCAGGTATGCATTTATAAATTAAATATACGCACTTATTTTTATAAAAATAACTTTAAAGTCAATCTAATGGAAAAATTGTCTGCACAACTTCCAAGAGTGTTCACAAGGTTATGTCATTGATTTACTTTTGCCCACGGTGTCATAGGAAACAGCCACATTTGGTTAAAAAGATGTGATAGTGTGTGTTTTCCCAGTCGAAAGTGTTCAGAATTGTTAATATGTACTGTTCATGTTTGTATGTGTGTAGAGTATTCCTGTTTAGTGAACGTGTGATGTATTGCATATGTATTGTGCATGCTAGAGAATGATGTGTATACAGGGTTTCTGATTCCGCTATTGTTGGTATATTTTTGTTGGTGACTTCTTCTTTAAGGATTGGCAATTAAAGTCGGCCACATTCTGCTGTTAGGTTTGCTACACATTTTTCTCTAAGAAGCGGAAGCTGTCATATACAAAAACTTTACAGTTGACTATCAAATTTCCAATACAATTCTCTTTACTGTATTCACCATTCACATTAATTTATGCACACACAATTAGTTATAATTACACTACAGGACATTATAATTCCTACCAGTGGTGTATAAGATAAATTTCTTTTCTTTACAGTTTATTTTTCAACCGTTTAATTGTCAACTCACTTACTTTCTGGTATTATCACATTTTAATTTCTGTCTTTTTCTAAAATCAGCTTCCAATTTTACCGATCAATTTAATTTTAATAGTAAATTCATAAAATATAAAGAAAAAGGTCTAGTTAATAATAAAAATAATTACTGCTGTCTCAATTTAAATAAACTGATCTAATAAAAATTTATATAGAATTCAACATATGGGCCCTTGACCTGGTTTATTTTAAAAAAGAATGTACTATCGATCCTTTTCCAAATGCCATTGTCACTAAAAACAGTCAATTATTACTTCCGGCATCTTCGATTAGTTACCATTTAACATTCCCACAGTTCAGATGTAGAAAACTCTTTTAAAGTAGGGACTTATGTTCCCTGTTGGCAATCTAATGTTTTCGGAATACTGCCAGATTATTTAATAATTTCAAGTATGGTTTAATCCATTTACACCCAATCACTAAGTGGTTTTGAGGTTATTTTGCACATACAACAAAGTAAGTAATTACCACATGTTTGCAAATTATAATAGTCAAAATTTTACCTTACGTTTTTATTAATTTAATCCACAAGGAAAACAATTCCTGTAGCTGGCTGTATACCACGTATAACAAAAAAGAGGTTAGTGTTCATAAGTGGGTATATTTATTTAAAAAACCCCCTTAAAAGGGCTACATCAAAAAAACAAACGTTTTCGGACTAAACAGTCCATCATCAGGTTTAAATTTTAAAATTGCTAGGATCAAATGCCTGAGCCACCAAAATACATGGGTAAAAACCCTTTAAATTACATATAGTTGTAAAAGATTATACATCATGTTGTTAAAAAACTGTGATGTTCAGTATTAAATTAAATATGACTTCAGGTAACATACATGGCTGAAGTTTACTCTCCGGCTCTGGAACTCACTTCAGCCATGTATGTTACCTGAAGTCATATTTAATTTAATACTGAACATCACAGTTTTTTAACAACATGATGTATAATCTTTTACAACTATATGTAATTTAAAGGGTTTTTACCCATGTATTTTGGTGGTTCAGGCATTTGAACCTAGCAATTTTAAAATTTAAACCTGATGATGGACTGTTTAGTCCGAAAACGTTTGTTTTTTTGATGTAGCCCTTTTGAGGGTTTTTTAAATAAATATACCCACTTATGAAGACTAACCTCTTTTTTTTATTAATTTAGTTTGATTACTTGCTTTTAGTTTCATTAAATGACTGACCATTAATGGACTGACTAGTCCGAAAATGTTTTGGACTTAATCCCTTTAAATTTTTAAATTTAATTTTAATTAAATATACCAATTACAACAGAAGTATTTTACTTTGATGTTCGAGTTTGTTAACTATACGGTATACAGCCAACTCCCGTGAATTATCCCTTTTTAAGTTTATATAAGTTTGTTACTTTTGCACTAAATGCAAACATGCTATTACTATCCGGTCTTAACAATTTTCGACCCCAAAATACCATATATAAACAACATTAAAAAATATTACAGTTAAAATGGCACAAGAACGTTTTTACGTGGCTGCCTAAAATGGGCCGGTAAGCCATATTCCCTTTTTTTATGGAAATCGCTTTGTGAGGGGTCCCATCTGGAGGAGAAGCATTGTATCATTGCGGCGAATAGAATCGACGGTTTCAACATATGGTATCGTGCTGAAACGATTCCGGTATTAGATGATGGGAGTCAAAAAGAACAGTACAGAAAGTAGAAAGGATAAAATACGTGTGTACTTAACATTGACGATCATGCATTTGAAATTTGCTTCAACAGAAACTAATACATTATTACTTAAACCTTTAGTTTAAATTTTAAATGTTTTAGAAACTAGTTAATAACAAACTCATAAATTTTACTTAAATAACTTTTTTTCTTTTCAAAACAATCATTTGCGAAATTATTCCTGTTAATGTTAATATTGTGTGAGCATATTTTTGTCTATTATTTCTATAGTACCACGAATTCTAGTTTATTTCTACTTTCAAAATAGTTCGGTAAAAATCTTAGCAGAATGAGATCAAACTATCTGTACACATCTGTCAATAGGTTACTAGTATATAATCCAATCGACTTTTCAGGGACAATTTCAAAAAAAAAAAAATTACTCAGATGTCCGCGATATGCTGATGCACCGAGTCGTTTGTCTGGTAAAAAATGCTTGCAAAAATAAGAAACATAGACACACAAAAGTGCACCAAACAGAAATTTATTGACCAATGTCTTACTGATTTTATGAATGTCCAGTAACTGCGGACTATATAAAATATTAATAATAAATTGTTGTTCATTGTTTGGACAGTTCATTAACAATTTACAAAAACTGTCCCAAATGCATTTCCTTTTCATAGAAACTTGAACTTTTTAAGAGCTAAATGTACGCAGACCATTTATAAGAATAAATACATTGTTTTTGAAACTATTTTGAAACTAAAAATGCTTATGGTCCTATGATGATACGTTTAAGTAATATCTCTTAATAAATAATATTTGGAATATATAAGACTATTTGTTTGTGGTAAGTGGACATTGTTTATTATATATTTTAGATGAATAAGGCGTTTTATTCTCTTTCTAATATAGCCAAACGTCTAGGTGGTCTTCCTCTACTATCTTTAAATACTATTTTGAGGATTACAAAGAGAATTATAATCTACAAAAAATACATCATAGCAATGCAAAACTGGACCCATTCAACGCAAAAGAAAGAAGTATGCTTATTATCGTTTAAATCTAATTTCATCAAATTTGTCGCTTATCACTTTTTAACCATCGATATGTTTTGACGTCGACTAGAAGTATTTCATCAGCTTTTCAAATGCAACAAAATAAATACAGAGCTGTTTAAAGCTGATAAAAAGTGTTTTATTAAATGCATTCAATTTTTTATTTATCTAAACCAAAAACCTATTAAATCATGGAAAAAAATATTTAGTTTATTTGAAATTTAGTAATCATAAGGATTTTTCTCGAGCAATATAGCGAACCAACTTTAGCACAATATACTAAACTGCAGAGATTACCGTGGACAGGGCACGTGGTCCGCATGCATGAGAATAGAATCCCCAGAAAATTACTGAATGAAAAGAATGCAGCGAAAAATACCTGTTGTAAGACCTAAAAAGAGATGGGAACACGAAGTCGATGAGGATCTCAGGAACTGCATCGGAACGCGTTCATGGAAAAGAATAGCGGTAAATCGGAATTATTGGAGAAGCTTGTTGAAGGAGGCCAAGGCCCGATTTGGGCTGTAGCGCCATTGCATGGATGGAAGGTTTTTTCTCCCCAAATCGATATGAGCTATGGATATGTAACAGACCTAGAATAAATCTCATAAGAATTATAGCTACAACCTAAAACTAGCCAAAAATTCCAGTGCAAACAAGAAAGAAAATGGATAAAAAGGCAATCAAATGTTATTTGATTGGTTACGATGGAGAAAAAAGATACAGAATTTGGGTTAAGGAAAAAATAAGGTAATATTGATATGATATGTTAAATTTCTGGAAAGACTAATTGGTTGTCGGAAATGAGTTCAATTGGCTCTATAAAATAAAACCTCCCTATACAATTTTAACTTTTTTGCTCTTTAAGTTACCGGTGTTTGTGATAAAAAATATAAAAGATACATTATTTTAACAAAAATAAGGTATATTTGTTAATAACTTCAAAACTCAACAGTTTTCGAGATAATCACATTTTAGCAATCAACTTCATAATTTAGATTTAACGCAATTACTCCAGCAACGGAAGAAAATTAGACAAAAACATCAATACTTCTGAATTTTGGTATAAAATGCTTTAGATAAAGTTAATAGTTAACGAAATATTAATTAAAATATATATATCAGCAGGATAATCTGCAATATGATTTGACAAAATAACAGAATGATTGGGTTTTACATCAAATATTTATCGTTTTATATTAAATCAAACTCATAAGCAAATTTTATTTATAAACCAAATTAAGAAATTGTTAAACTAAATAACATTAAACTTTTTGTCAAAGTAAATGTTCGATATGTCCACCATTTTCTTTAATTTATTCGTCAATATATTCAATAAAAGATCGTCTCATATTAAATATCATCATTGGTTCTAAAGAAACTGCTGCAGTATTTATTATAAGTAATATAAGTATATTAATAAGTACTCTTTTGGGATTTTTTATGAAATAAATAATTATATTAATATCTCACATCATGATCAAGAAATATGTTATATTTAAGTATGTTTTCACTGAACTCTTTCTACAATGTGGTGGTGTACCATTTTGTATAAACCACATATTTCGCCTTAAGTTTGATGACAATTCTTCCGATGAATCAGTAAAATCATTTTATAAAAAATGTAAATAAATCTCACCATTCAAATAACAAGGTAATTTGTATGTCCGTAAAAAATAATTACCAATGGTTTCAAATCATACGTTTATTTAAAATTCATGTTTAAAATGCATATCGTATGATTTGGTACCATTTGTAATTATTTTTTACGTACATGCGAATTACCTTGTAATTTGAATGGTGAGATTTATATTTTTTATAAAATTGATTGTAAAATTGATTATTGATTTATTCGAAAAATTATCATCAAACTTAAGGCGAAATATGTGGTCGTCATATTCCTTGGTCATGTGGTGAGATATTAATAAAATTATTTAATTCATAAAAATCCCAAACAAATACTTTATTATTATATTATATTTATTATATATTATACTTATAATACTTACTAATAATACTACAGCTTTCTTTAGAGCCAATGATGCTATGAGACGATCTTTTATTAAATGTATTGACACATGAATTAAAGAAAATGTATCGAACACTTACTTTGACAAAAAGTTTAATGTTATTTAGTTTAACTATTTCGTAATTTGGTTTATAAATACAGTATTTTGAGTATGACTCTAATTTAATACAAAACGTAAAATGTTTAATCTAAAATCCAATCATTCTGTTATTTTGTCAAATCTTATTGTAAATTATCCTGTTGATATATTTATTTTATTTAATATTTCGTTAACTACTAACCTTAGTAAAGGCATTTTATACATAAATTCAGAAGTATTGATGTTTTTATCTAATTTTCTTTCATTGCCTGGAGTAATTGTGTTAAATCTGAATTATGTAGTTGATTTGTAAAATGTCATTATCTCGAAAACTGCTGAGTTCTGAAGATATTACCAAGTATACCTTTTTTTTGTTAAAATAATGTATCTTTAATATTCTTTATCACAAACGTCGGTTACATAAAGAGAAAAAAAGTTAAGTGCAAATGTATGCCACATATGTGGCACATGTGGGCCCTCTATCAGCTACATTAAAATATGCATCAAATTATAATTCCTGATGTTCAATAGTACCCAGGTATGGATTTTTATACATAAATGTTCACAAACATAAAAATTATAGCAAAAATTAAAATTTTAAATTTCCATTTTAACACCCTGTATCTTTCTTAATATTAACATTTTGTTAAAGCAATTTGGCTTAAATCGTAATATGATAAGGTGTAGAATCTACGGTTTCTTTTTGTACAATTACGTAAGAACCATCCTGTATATCCCAGAAAATTCTAAAAATGACAATGATTATACAGGGTGGTGAATCGTCAAACCGGGGCGGCCATAGGAAATTCAATGGAAAATTCTAAATTGTTGAATTCCTGCTTCCCTAATTATTTTACATCAAAAGTCATGGGAAACTATTTGTAGAGGACTGAAATATGTATTAAAACAAATGTTAAAATTTTTCTACGAATTAAATGTATTCCAAAATTTTGTAAAAATATAATACATTTTTCAGGCCACACGAGGTACAAAAATGTGTATGACATGTTGTGTTTGGTCATATTTATATTTCCTATATTTATTAGTATTTTAATTGCAAAAATTTTTATTTTGTGATTTATTGTTTAACAAAACAATATAGTTGATTAAAAAAATGTATTCAGTTGAGGAGAAAGTAGCAATAATAAAAATGTTTTATTTAGGCATAATAAATTTACAAATACTGAAGCATTAAAAATGCGAATTATTGAACAGTGTGCAAAAATAACGTCACGCATTCTGGCTAATGTTAAGACGAAAATTTTATAATCGAGTGGGATACTGCTTAGTATAAAATAGCTTATTGTTCGAACATTTGTGATAGTTTAGTTATTGTTTATGTTTAGAAATTATCATAAATTATTATTAGGAAAGATCACAGTAACACATATAATTTTAGTATTTGTGTATAGTTTAATAACAAAATAAAAAAATTGACAATTCAAATACTGTCAAATATCAGAATCATCAATATGACCAAACACAACATGTCATACACATTCTTGTACCTCGTGTGGCCTGACTTTAAGGGGTCGCCTGAAAAATGTATTATATTTTTCCAAAATTTTGAAATACATTTAATTCGTAGAACAATGTCAACATTTGTTTTTAATATATAATTCAGTCCTCTACAAATAGTTTATTATGACTTTGAATGATGACGGTGAAGAATCTGTAGTTAAAGAGGAAGAAACAGGAGGATATGACCTAAGAAATAGCAATCAAACTAAAAAGCCTTCACACAAATTTCCACTGAAGAAGAAGTTGCAGATGTGATTACTGAAAATAAACTGTTGTTTAAACAAATTACTCGATTAAATAAACAATTCACAAACTAAATAATTAAATTTTTATAATCTATGCAACTAGATTACCCAGATTAGAACCGAAAAATACAACATGAATTAGTTATGAATTCAGTTTTTGAAATAATAAAATCGAGAAATGAAAAAAGGCTAACTGGGGTTCTTAGGGTTATATCGTATTTTGACAGGAGATTGTATTTTTTTAATTCGTGTAAAAATGCCAAAATCTCGAACAAAAAAAATTACTTTCTACATGTTGATGCGTCAGAGTTATTTAAAATGTTTATAAGGTTAAAATCACAGTACTTTTGTAAAGCTATTTTACAATATTTAGAATAAACTTTTTAATCGTTAAATTATTTAATTTGATAATATAGGCATTTATCTTGAATCTGGTGGTTTCGAAGTTCATGTAGAGCTAATAGTTTACACATAATAACGTTGTAGATAAAAGATTTTTGAGATAAACAATTTCAATTTCATTAAAATAGAAGAGACCAAGTATTAATTAACTGACCAAGAATAACCAGGGCATTCAGCATTAACCCATAAATTTTTAATAAAAAAGGAATCGTCGCCAACCTGCCGAAATTCTTCTCTCCCATTGACGGTGTAGTTAAGAAACATTTCATATCTGATTCATTGCCTGTATTACAATGAAGAAAGAAAAAAATATGGAATCTCAGATGATATCAAAGCCACCTTAACTATAGACACCAAACATGTATTAAATTATTTAAAAGATTTATGTTTATATACATTTATTTAATGTAAATAAATCAAACTCTTGTGTATGTTAGTCCACGAATAATCCTTCATGGATAGATTATATCTTTCTAAATAAAAAAAGGACCTAAATAATAACTTTCTGGGATAAACAATTTCAATTTTGCAATAAGTAGTAAGTAAAAGTTATTGAACTTTATTACTTGGGATCCTCTTCTCTTGCAACCTTAAAGTTTTTTGTGCATTTTTGGAAAAGCTATAAACAATTTTCAAACAATCGACTTTTGAAGATATTTTTGTTATAATTGAGCAACAAACTAACAAAAATAACCTTAAAAACCCTCATTTTAAATCATTTTCTATACCTTTTCATTTAAATTGTAACACTTTTTTATATAATTTATCGATCTTCATCTTTAGTATTTAAAATCAAATAGATATCTTACATTGTTTATAAATAAAAAATGACGTTTAATTTACTCCGTATTTTGTTTGCTACTTATTGTTGTCATCAAATTTATCAGAAACAGCTGTTAGATACCTGTATAAAAGGGTGTAACGAAACATGCTTATTACTTGCCAATTTCTCTGGTCTACTTCGTTTTTCAATTATTTGTAATAATTTTCGATAATGAAAACAGTGTTTTTTCTCCTGGCTTCCGTAATATTTCTATAATTTACCGATCGTGCGTATCTTACAGAATTGGCAACGACGAACGAGTATGAAGAACCTATTCTACTTTTATATTCGATTTCCAAAATATTGAAGTTCAAATCAGAAACACACGTGCTCTATTTCTATATTGTATACTTGTAATAAGAATGATATCAAAGAAT
Organism: Diabrotica balteata; assembly: GCA_918026665.1. Taxonomy (NCBI): domain Eukaryota; kingdom Metazoa; phylum Arthropoda; class Insecta; order Coleoptera; family Chrysomelidae; genus Diabrotica; species Diabrotica balteata. The sequence continues at coordinate 105,245,218 of OU898279.1, read as the reverse complement.
TTTTCAAAACAAATTTTGATACCGTTTTTTTTTAAACTTCATTTTATCGTGGTAAAATATAACAAAACAAGAACTGGAAATTACATTTTCTGATGTAATAAAGAGGTTAAACGACAACAAATTCTTACTCAGCTCGTTTGTTTATCATATTATTTTTATTAACTTAAAACCTTTAAACTCTTTATCGTAACTTCGTCTAGAACCAGACAATATCAATACGAGCTTAAAATCATAAGCAAAAAAATCTTAATATAAAAGAAAGGAACAGAGAGGGGAAATAAGAAAAAGGTTGTATAGGTTCCCAATTATTTATACGTAGAAAAATCAATAAAGAGACATAGAAAACAGTGATGAAAAATGACAAAACCAACCAAAGGATGATACAAGACAATAGCCTTTGTCAAACACTCTTCAATAAACAGCAAAATATCCCTATATTCAACAAACTGCATCCCTCAGTAACGTAGCGAATACTACACGGATCTTCAGCATACAGTATATCCAAACGCAGCTTGTCTCGTCTATTCTTGTTAGCCGTTTTATCCTTCTGGTTGCTTCGCTGGATGTTGTCGAATGCTTCCTTTATATCGATAAATACACTCAGCATTCACTCTGGGTTTTTAAGATCGTACAAAATGATAAAGTGCCGTTTTTTTAGAGAATCGTGTTTTATACGCACGGTGTTCCTGATGTATTATACTTTGAATCAATACAGCATCCCTAATGTAGCTATCAAGCAGTTTTTCTTCAATCCTCCGTACAAATACTCAAACCTATCGTTCTCAGCTTTTTCTTGTCTAGTTTTACTATGTTTAGATATCAAGATACACTTATGAGCCTCTCTATTTTAGTATTTACCCCAGTACTAAGCAAGCCTATTTATACTAAATTTTTTGTACAGTAAGTTATTTACCTTGTCAAATGGGAATTCTGTTGTGTTGATGTACGTCGACATATACAGAAGGAATTTCTGCATTATAATGTTATAACAAGAATCCAACTACAACAAAATAACTCTCTTCTATCTATAAAAAAAGGTAAGGTAATATGATTTTGTTTAACGTATTTAAACAAAACCTGGAAAATTTGTTCTAGAAACTATAATGAGGAACTATAGAATTATTATCAAGACAATATTCAAACCATCCAAAATAGCAACACAAAAATCGTCAACTGAACCAAGAAGCCAGAAGATATGGATTAAATATGAATGCCGACAAATCAAAAGTAATGCCTACTTAAGTAGAAGAGCTAACAGCTAGTAAATCAAAGCCAAATTAACGAAGATAATAAATAAATGATATTTTGACAAACAATAAGTTTTATATTCTTGTCCCTTTATCTTGTTCTCTTTCTTTTGCAAATTCCAATACCTAGTAGTCTTTTAATTTCTATCATAGCTTTAAGATTCCATTAATTTCCTGGTACCTTGCCCTACAGGGTGCTTTATAATTTTTGATTTCGTCTTAACTGGGTACATACAAGTGCGAAGGAATACGGAGGAAAATATAGTCAATTACTATTATTATGGAATAATCTAAAAAAATATAGTAATCACCATAGTGGTCATCATAAAAAAATATTATCTATCTAAAAAAACAAGAAAATTATGAAATTAAGATAAAAACGTATTTGTTTTAAAAATATACCTCCAGTACTATAAATTTACATACTATTTATGTAATATATTTATAATTAAATTAAGATACGTAAATTGTATAACAGAAGATATCAACTTAAACATAAGAAATTCTATATTAAGATATTGTTTTGCATTTTGCCGTTTATTATCACAATGGAAAAAAAATTCGTGCAGGACAGGCGTATTATTCGACCAGCGCGGAACCCTTTGAAAATGGTAAAAAGTAATACGAAAAATAATAACAGGATGAGATCGTTTGAAATGGAAGGAAATGTAACAAAAACGAAAGTAAAAATAAATAATAAAAATAAGAAAAAATAAAAACAAAAGAAACGAAATGAAATGCAATTTAATGACAGATCACGTAAACACACACTTGGAGTAGTAAATGCAACCCAATGCGTATTTCTTAAGAAAATAAATAAAAGTAGAATAAAATAAAATAAAATGAAATAAAATAAAATAAAATAAAATAAAATAAAATAAAATAAATAAAATAAAATAAAATAAAATAAAATAAAATAAAATAAAATAAAATAAAATAAAATAATAAAATAAAATAAAATAAAATAAATAAAAATAAAATAAAATAAAATAAAATAAAATAAAATAAAATAAAATAAAATAAAATAAAATAAAATAAAATAAAATAAAATAAAATAAAATAAAATAAAATAAAATAAAATAAAATAAAATAAATAAAATAATATAAAATAAATTAAAATAAAATAAAATAAAATAAATAAAATAAAATAAAATAAAATAAAATAAAATAAAATAAAATAAAATAAAATAAAATAAAATAAAACAAAATAAAATAAAATAAAATAAAATAAAATAAAATCGAATCGAATCGAATCGAATCGAATCGAATCAAATTAAATTAGATTAAATTAAAAACCATTGCTTCGGCGTAGACTATGAGAAAGCTATGATTCCCCTCCTCGGTCACTCCCGAGTGCCACATCTCGTGTTTAAGGATAAAAATTGGTTTATTACGATTTCCGGCAAAACTACAAGACTAATGGTAAATAGTTAAAAAAACAAAGTTGTAGGTAACTTGTTGTTTTTACACTTTTTTTACATAACCTGAAAATTTAGCAAAATGCATATAATTGCCAGGAACAACTTTGAATCGTTTAGCGAGATCTAGTAAAAAAAGAATCGGCTATAAATACAAAAATAAGACTCCAACAGCTACATTGTGTAGTTCAAGACAAAGAAAATTAAAGAAATAAAAGAAATAAATAATGACTCCATTACATTTTTCAATCTCATTAATTTCTTTGCGGTGGGTTTTTCCATATAATCTCAAATTTTAAAATTTAATCTAATCAAAATAACAATGAGAGAGATAGTATACTACAGCATATTCAAAAACAAAACACATAAAATAATTTCGATAAAAAGATTTCAGCTTGTATTAAGAAATATGCCTCAATTAGTCGCAATAAAGGCGCATTATCATCTTGCTTGAATGTCTATTTTTTAGAAGAAAAGAACTAAAAGAATAAGGGGTCGCTAAGCATTTCTAAAAATACCAAGAATTTTATTAATTTTCTTATTATTTTATAATGTAATTAAATCAACTTGTCACTGAATAAATTGCAGCAATCACATTTTTTAGATAAAATCTCCATTAAATGCTATCTTTAATATTTAAAAAATAGCGATAATTTAAATAAAAACTGTTTTTGCAATCTTTCTTCAAGTAATTAACCTGTAAATAATACACTAAAAAGCTCAAAATTTTACTTAATGATTAAGAAATTTGCAATTCGAGTTTTTCGTTTTATTTTGCATTTCTGAGAAAATTCGGCGTATATTTTTACACCATCACAAAGTAGAAATTAAAAACAACAAAAAGCACACCGACTTTAAAAAAGCAGATATTTGGAATATCCAATTGAAAAAGGTGACTTTTTCGATAATAAATCAAAATAAGAGGAATATTATGTTTTTCTTCTTCTTTTTATGTAGACACGACTCTGTCTGTTTTTCAATGTGCCTCCAGTAAGTTGTCGTTCCATCGTTTTTCGTGGTCTTCCTACTGATCGTCTTTCTATTGGGGAACCGTCTCTTGCCGTCTTTACTACTCTATTTGTTATTATTCGGCTTATATGAACGTTCCATTCTAGTTTTCTATTTCTTACCCAGTTCATTATGTTCTCCACCTTGCATCTACGTCGTATATCTGTACTTCTAGCTCTGTTCCATAGTGTCTTGCCATCAATTTCTTTAAGTGTTTTCATCTCTGCTGTTTCTCACATTCTTTTTGTCCTCTCTGTGTCAGATCGTGATTCTGCCGCGTATGTCATTATTGGTCTGATGATTGTTTTGTAAATTCAGCCTTTCATTTCTTTCCCAAAATAGGAAAGAGGGAAAGACGAAGAATATAAATATTTTAAATCAAAAACATTATAGTGTGTTTGGACATAAAAAGGTAAGTTTTCACCAAATTTCGTGGAAAAAAATTTGTGGAAAATAAAAATAAAACCAAAATCTCGGTTATTTGCATGGACATATAATACAAATAGATTAAGTATGCCATACAGTGCGACAAAGAAAACTGATGCAAAGCAGTCCCAGAATCTCTTTCTAATTTGCTAGTTTTATCCACCACGTGACCTAAATGAAAAGGTCACGTGACCTATATATAAGAAGGTCACGTGGTAAATAAATCCGGGCCATTAGAAAGAGATGCAGGGACTGCTTTCGGTCAGTTTTCTTTGCGCACTTGGAAGTTATGTTAAAAAAAGTATTTATCCTTGTACGGAGTTGACTCGTGGACTCCCACAGACGCTACCTACAAGAAAATTGGGGCTTTCAAAATGTGGCTTTCTCTTCGAATCCTGGAGATATCCTATACCAACCACATTACTAACCAGGACGTTTTATTAAGAATGAAGAAAAAAAAACGAGTTGTTAATACACAATAAAAACAGCCAAAATCGAATACCTCGGTCACATCATGAGAAACAGCGAAAGATAAGTGTTGCTTTAACTAATTCGACAAGGAAAACGAGGACTAGGAACGTACGTGGTTCAACACAACAACCACAAATCTTTTCAGAGCAGCAGTTTGTAAAATACAGATTGCCATGATCGTAGCCAACATCCGAAATGGATAGGCACTACAAAAAGAAGTAGATCTTTATATTACTTTATTAATTTATTACTATTTTATTTGACTATTTAAAAATTATCGGTCCTGGCCTATATTCTTGTTAGCCTACTCATAAATAATTGTCCCAGTTTTTTTAACATATAAAATGCCAGCCTTGTGTATTTGTTTGTTTAAAAAATTAAAATGTATTTTGAAACAGGAATCTAACGAAATACTACGAGATAAAACACAGGATAGATGTTAGGCTAAAGATTCAATTGAATTTTACTTTTTCATTTTGCACTACGAAGAAATAAATATTGTAGATGAAGAGGTAAAGGAAATTAAGGAAATTAAAAAATAGAAAATCACCACGAGAGGACAGCAAAGTGAGAACAAATAAACTGAATGAAATTATAACACTAGCAGAAGAACAACAACGTTTTAGGTCGGGAAAATCATGTAGCGACGCTATATTTATGAGACAAGTGCAAGAGAAATCATAAGATTACAACAGTCCGGAATATATATGTTTCATGGAACTTAAGAAGGCATTTGACGGGGTCAAATTATAGGACATTATCCACTTATTATCGCAAGAGAGATACCTCTAGCAATAATCAAAACGATCGAAAATATCTACCAAAATAACACAATAAAAGTAAAAGTGAAAGAAGAACTAACCGACCCTATTGAAATTGGCATTGGGATAAGACAGGAGAATTTCTTGAGTCCTCTATTGTTCAACCTGATTAGGAATGAAATAATAAAAAAAAATATTAAAGAAAAAGAGAATACTGTAACGATACGATCGTTAGTAATCTAATCTGATCTAATTTGCCGCCGTTGGGGTATGCAACCAACAATACGATCTCTAATAGTTCATTTTTATGACTTTCGAACATCGATATCGATAAGATAATCGATTAACTTTTATAGGGAAAACGAATATTGGCCATCGGCCATATTCTCCTGATTCATTTTAGAACCAAACTTCAACAAGGGAAGTTGATACTTTTATTACGGCAGGCAGGATCTTCGGGAAACTAGAAGACAATTTAAGTTATTTTTTTATTTTGGTTTGGGAAATGTAAGGAGTTTTGGTTCTGTTAGTTAGAATTTATTTAGTTTGGTGAAATTTTTAAGAAGTCGTATTGTTATGTGGAAGAAAATCCCTAGAAAGATTCTGGTAAGTTTTTTCAAACACCTACATCTTTCATTTAAATTTTCCAGTTCCCCATCATTTAAATCTTCTCACTTTGCTAGACATATCCAAAAATCATTATTATTTTTTTATATATACATATATAAGTAAATTCCAGTGTGGAAATATTTAATATTTATGCCAAGGTCACTTAGTGACAACTATATTCCAGTTTTTGTTACTAACACAAAAACTGTATGAAGTACAATAACATTGAATAAAAAAAGGTTTTCGTTCTCTTGTAGCCTGCCGGTCACACCTTGAAGTTTTGGACATACCTTTTTATTTTTGATTTGGGGAAGAAATAAATTTTAATTTTGGGAAATACTTGGTATCTGGGAAAGAATAATTGGGCTTTAAGTTGGGCAAAAAGAGGACATTTTATTTGCCATTTTCTGGTTGGTCTGCCAGGCTGTTCCCACGAACAGGCTGAGCCATTCCAGAGACCACCCTCTACTTGGACATCAGGCAGCTGAGGAAGGAAACCCATTCGCAGCAACCATCTCATAGGGTTTATTAAGTACCATTCATGTAACATTTATTAATAATTTAATTTTTTTATATAACCTAAACTTATATCCTTGGATACTTAAGCCGTCAGCCTAAGTGGGTTTACGAAACAGCGTTGTGCACAATCTCTGCTAGTACCCTCGCCTTGCTGAATCCTTTTACTTGTAATTTTATTCATTCATATTTCCTTTGCATTTCTTTATTAATATTTTGTAGAACACTTATATTAAGGTATCAGGATATATTATCCAATTTTATGGTAATCTGTATGTACCTTTATATACCGGATTGATGTATGTATTGCTCTAGTTTCTTAACTGACTATTATCACCTTTTTTAAACTACCCTTTATTAACTGATATAATTATTCTATTTTTTTGTAATATTTAATCACTATTTACTCCAAGTGAGTTATTCAAGCATTAACATACTCTTTTACCTCATTGTTAGAGGACTGTGTAGATCAACTTTTATATATATATATATATTTATATTTTTGGGTCAGTTTTTTTAGTAACTGTTATCTTTTGTAAATATATATTTTTGGGGATATATTTTCATAATTAGTTGGTGTATATAAATATAGGGTTTATATAATATAGATTTTTATTTGTTTCCTATCATATTTTATTTTCAGTTAGTATATAACTACATATATCCCAAATTGGAGTGAAATTCTAAATTTACCCTGGCGCCCATTCCAAGATCATCTTAGGATTGATCTGCTTTAACTTTGTTACTACAAACAAGCGAACGTGTCAACCTCCTCTCTGAGAACTCTCATTCGCTTGAGCTAAGCTTATTCTATTTTAGGACTTCCAGTAAATTTTATATTTTCTTTTAATATTGGTTACATTCCCGGTTATTTAACCTTTTCATTTAAATCATTATTAATTAATTTTAAATTCTATTTAACCATACATCTTATATAATTTCTAATATTGGCTTCACCATTTCAGGCTTTTCTTTATTTTAATTAGCAACAATTAGCTATTCCCTAGTTTTCTCTTATTTAATTGGTAATAATTGGCGCCCAACGTGGGAGAAATGGGAGAAATGGGGCAAATGGCAGAAAAACAACTTAAAATAAACTGCTATGCAGACGACGCAATACTACTCTCTTAAAGTGAAGACGCTTTACAACGTATGCAGCACCAATTTAACATAACCGCCAGAAAATTATACATGTTAATTTTCCCAAAAAAGATAAAATGCATGACAAAATTGAAGCTGAAAGGTAAAATAATAGAACCAGTGATGGAGTTGAAATATCTAGGCATCATATTATCTAGCTACGGAAAGCTTAAAACTGAAGTGGAAGATTAAGTGAATAGAGCAAACAGAGCCGCAGGCTGCCTGAATGTAACTATATGGAGAAATAAAAATATCGGGAAAAAAGACCTGACACAGAGAGAACTAAAAGGGTGTTAGAAACAGCAGAGAAGAAAACATTTAGAAAAATTGATGGCAAGACACTATGGGACAGAGCTAAAAGTACTGATATATAACGTAGATGCAAGAAAAAGTATAATGGAATGATCGTATAAGCCGAATGACAACAAATAGAGTAGTCAAGACGGCAAGAGACGATTCCCCAATAGGAAGACGATCAGTAAGAAGACCACGAAAACAATGGAACGACAACTTACAGAGTCACATTGAAAACCAGCCAGAGTCATGTCTACATAAAAAGAAACTTTTGCACTACAGCTTCTTTCAGTTGGTGCTTTTGTTTTTCTTCGACTCTTTTTGGTCTATTCTATGTCGCTGATTCCTTTATTATCTAAATGGATCTAGTATCTTTTTGTATGTGTGTATTATTAAGTACCTAAGTAAAGTTCTTGTAACCTTTAGAATACGTGAACGTAACGACCGAAGAGACTGTTTAATTGAATTTGCAATAAAAGCCTCAAAAATCCAACAAAATAAAAAGAGCTATCAGAATAGCTATAGATAAATCGTTAATCAATAATATTTATCTGCATTTTGAAACCTATTATGATCTTTAATGAGGACATAGTAGTTATGAAAGTTTGAAAAGATACTATAGAAAAAATAAAACCTACAATTTAGGATCTGGATACAGATGGAAAATCTATATCAAAGAATTAATTTTGCAATTTGTGTTTTATTCATAGAAAATATTAGAACAATTCTTCAGCAGTTGCAATATGTGTTGTAGACCCGGCTCTGTTCTAAGTTTTAGACGTCATTAGCATAATTTTGATATTGCAAAATCCTTGTAAACGTCGAAACACGTTATTTGTTTGCTATATAAACTGACCACTAAATAGAGCAGGAATCAAATAAAATCACGTGAGACAAAACCCTAACACTCAATGTTTAATCTATTTAATTCATTAGTAGCATTATAAAAATTTTCTTTTATATTCTAAAAGTAGTGAATCTAGTATGAAGTTTACAACAATTTTATCGCTTTTGGTGGTAGTAGTTTTTGCAAAGTAAGTACGGTTTTTTTTTAAATTTATTCTATCCTAATTCTTCCCTTCAATTTTTAGTTATATATTTGTAATTAAGGTATTTTTTTAACGACGTTTTAGATGATTTATTAGTTTAACATCCACTATTGGTCAAATTGCTCATTTATAATTTTTTCTTCTCGACCTAGTTTGTTACTATAACTATCATTCTATTGATGATTACCACCCATATTATAGTACTGTATCATTTTCATATTGCTTAGTCTAAATCTTATATTCCCAATATTCTGTCGCCTGAATGGATAAGGATATCAATCAAAGAAAGTGCATTCGTATTTCAAGTCGTGAAAACCATTAAGTGTTCAGGTTTTTGTACTTTATATCTGTCTCCTTAGAATAACCCCATTTTTTAAGATTAATTTATATCACGACGTGTTGGTTCTAAGTTCTGAGATGACTGTCATGTGTCATGTTCATTTCATTCATGTTCATTGGTTTCATTGATTTCAATTAGAGGCGTAAAACTCATGAAAATCAAATTTGTAATTTAAGGATGATTATTTATGTCTTTACGCTGGAAATGTAAGACAATTTACTGTCTAGGTCTTTGAAATATCTCTCGTAAGCAATCCTGTAAATATTATAAAAAGCTATACAAGCACACTCACTTGTAGTCACTTAAAGTAGGTCATTTTTCTGAATTTTCTAGCAGATTTTCTTGGATTGAAAGGTCATACAGAGCCCATGATTCTTTATATTCACTTTTTTAACTGTATTAGAACCAAAAGTAAATTTAAATTCGTAAAAGTCTTGACTAATTTTTGTCTTCTGACGTGATAATTAATAACAAGAACAAATTTTAAATTCAAGCTGCGTTGAACAATTTCGCAAGGCTCTGTATATTTGAATTGACGATTTTTGTAGGTACTTTAGGTACATAAAAGTAAACCTACATTTTATATTTTTTAGGAGCTCCCAATCACTGAACACGAAAAAATTCCCCCCTAAGTTTATGTTCGGTACTGCGACGGCTGCATACCAAATAGAAGGTACGTTAAAATCACACGAATAAATGGGTACACGTAAACTCATCACCAATTACCACAGATACCCTTGTACATAGTACAAACTCATCACCTCCATAAAAGTAGGGATTTTCAAACAGACCCCAAGAGATTGGTAAATCATCACTGGCCTACCTGCACCCCGTGACAGGTATAGACTATAAACCCCTTGCAAACTGCTAATATTTGGTAATTTGACATAATGAATCTAATCGATGTATTAAATGTAAATGTAACTTATTGGTTTTTATTTAAGAATTCTTTAAAATTCTATTGATAGACCTATATATACCTAAAACTATACGCCTAGAAAAATTTATCTTTATTTGCTCGTGTTCCTTTAACATGGATAGTGAGCTGCTCGTTACGTTTTGAGCCAACGCGAACAGAAAAGATAGATATCAATAATTTCAAATTTCAATTGCGAAAGACTCTAAAATCGAATTACTTTTGTGGACAATTGCAATACGAATAAGATAATTAATATTTACAAAACTGTTAGATACAAACCAAAGTATGTATATAAAATATGTACGTTATTTATGCATTCTCCATTTCAGAAAAGTACGGTAATAATACGTGTGAATCGGTGTAATATTGAAGATGGTGTTATATTAAAAACTACCTAAATCATGTGACATGCAACATTTCGTTTAGCCGAAAATAATTTTTGATGATCGACCACTTAATTCTACAGAACTCCGCTATTTTTCTTACTTGACACAATTTCCATGTTTCGTGAACGGTGATAGAGTGAAACACCCTGCATATTTAGAAGTTTAAATGTAAACACAAATGTATGTCAATATTGTTCTTTAGTGTTTGTTAAGAAATACTTTACATTTTTCTTGCTAGATATTTTTAATAAAAATTCAAAATGCCACGATTGCAAAAACATTAAGTATAAATAACTAATTTCTGTGTAGAATTGCAATTGTACTCTTATAATAAGTTTTGCAATAACAGCTGAAGATCCAAATATTTTTTTGACTTAACCATAAGTGGATCATTTTTTATAATTTAATCAAGTAATTTTTCACATAAAACGTAAAAATATGCCAAGACTTTATTTTATGTAATAAAGTCCAGTTTTCTGAAAATGGCCAGTATGTGTTTATATTTATATAATTATTTTAGTTGCGAAAAATATTCTGCACTGCGTCTTAGGACACAATCACGTAAGCAACCTTCGAAAACTAATCCGTTAAGTCAATAACAACACCTGCAAGATCAAAGCTCAAAATCATCATTCATCATCATCAAAAATCATTCACCAAAAGATTGCAACTTCTTTCAAAAAACACATGACAACAACGGACATCTGTTGTGTTCGGAGGAATATTAGCAACGATTGTTTTCTTTTTATGTCACCTGTACAAGAGACAATGGAAAAGCATATCAAACAATCCAACAGATGAATCTAAAGACGGAGCTCGATAAATGTTTTATGTTGGATAATGATTCGCTATAAAATATTATTATTTTTGGCATTCATGAGAATTTACGATACTTGTGAAAGCAGAGCATATTACTTGGATAGTACATTTCAATACGTTCCAAAGTTTTTCTTGCAGTTATTTACCATCTATATCTGATTAAATGGGCATTACTGAATTAATTCGTTGCTTCGAAAAAGTTAATGTCATTTTAAGTCCATCGAGACTTGTACTTTGATTTGAAACTTGATTTCAAGTTTCAGATAAAGTTGAAGACTTGATTTCGTAATTGCCGTTTGACCGTCTGTGAACCGAATTGGGTGTTTATTTCACTTGACTTCAAAAATACTTGACACTAAGAACAACGATCTTCAACGGGACCTCAAGATGGAAAATGTCAATCAAATAATCAAGAAATTTACAGGGAGCCATGAACAACGACTCCATCACCGTGTAAACGTCGAGGCTATCCAGCTCCTCGACAATACGAACCTAGAGAGAAGGCTCAAAAGAACAAAGCCTTTTGAACCGGTATAGTAAGTGAGTAAAAAGCAGAGCAAAGCTTTGTGCGAGTATGCATGCTAAATTTAATGCTAGTTATTAGAAATAATAGGAAAGATACTAGCGAGTAGACACCTAATTTTAAGTTTTCATTAGTAATTTAAGTTAGAAACAAATTGATAATTGGTCTTACTCACCAGATTTTAATATAAGTACACTTCAGTGTCTTTAGTAAAAAAAATTCACTCGACTTAAAGTTGATTTCGCAAAATCAAAAAACTTGGTTTTGTAACCACTTACAAGAGGGGAGATTCCAACGGCAAGTCGCTGCACCTGTTATTTGGCTGGCGATTTTTGGACCCAGAATGAGTCGGCGATTGTTTTGTCAACGTTTTGTCGGCGTATTTTTATGAAAATGGCCGATTATATGTTTGAGAACTACGTAAGTAATGAGTCTCTTTTCCAACGAACTGTTTGGGCATCCCAGTCTAGCTATATACATTTTACCACAAATCCATGCGAATTCTTTCATTCTCATTTTTCCAACCATTTTTACGATTCTCATTCCAATATCCCCCCTTTTGTATCTACGCTTATACAGTACTAAACAATGGTGTACATAAAATTTCAAAGTTTACATGTACCTGTCCTGTTTCTTTGGCTTTAACCGTCTATAAAAGCCAGGAGACTGTACTTAAGCATTTTGATTCATTTTGTCATAATAAATAGATTTCTAATTAGTTAATAAGTTGAGGACTATTTCCGATATAAATGGAAACAGTACATGTTCATAAATATTTTCATTATAAAGTTCACTAACGAAACTATACAACTGAATTTTCAGATCTCAAAACCGCTTAGATTGGCAGATACGTCGAATGGATCACACCGTAAAAAAAATCGATATTAATTTTTTTTTAAATTAATTTGCTTAAAATAATTTCTGAATTTAATAAATTATCACATAAACGATAAGTGTAACAGGTAACTGGTAGCAGGTAACTGGCAATCTTCCGCATTAGAAACCAACGCCTTGGGGCAAAAATACTGGTGATCAGTTTAACTATCTGCGGTGATTAGTTTACCTATCTCCAAAGGATGCCGGTGATCAGTTTACTATATCTTGGAGGGTCTAATAATTTTTATAGGAGGCTATAAAGTGATGAGTTCGTACACGTCCGAATCAATTAAATCATTAACGAGAACCATCGCTTAAACTACCGGTAGTACTAAGTTCTAACCTATGTATACAACATTTGTAACCATAGAGTATGTAAGAAAATGTACTTAGTAATACGTAACTATATATATATATATATATATATATATATATATATATATATATATATATATATTTATTGTATATATATATATATATATATATATATATATAATATATATATATATAAAGCTAGACAAGCCTCCAACAATTTCTTTCTTATGCTTGCATTTCTGCAAATATTTACTTAACTCAGTTTTTGCATTAATTTTAATGCAAAAGATAATTTCTTAACACTTCTTATTACTTTCCAGGGGGCTGGAATGAAGACGGCAAAGGAGAAAACAATTGGGACCATTTAAGTCATTCCCCGTTGTCTCCAATCTTCGACCGCCACACCGGTGACGTAGCATGTGATTCTTACCACAAGTATAAAGAGGATGTAGCTATGCTGAAGCATTTGGGAGTCCATCATTATCGTTTTTCCATATCCTGGTCCAGAATACTGCCAAGCGGCTTCAACAACAAAATCAACCCACTTGGGATTCAGTACTATAAGAAGTTGATTAAGGAATTGAAGGATCACGGCATCGAGCCTTTGGTTACTATGCACCATTGGGATACCCCACAACCTTTGGAGAATATAGGCGGTTGGACGAATGAACTAATAGTCGACAAGTTCGTAGATTACGCGAGAATACTATACGAGAATTTTGGTGATGATATTAAGTATTGGATAACTTTCAACGAAGCGAAACAAACCTGCCAGCAAGGCTACGGATCAGGACAGAGGGCTCCTGCCATTAAGTCACACGGTATTGGAGAATACTTATGTGCCCACAACGTCATTAAAGCTCACGCTAAAGTGTGGCACATGTACGACGATGAATATCGACAAAAACAAGGAGGATTTGTAGGCATTACTGTGGATTCGATGTGGATGGAGCCTGAGACGGATAGCGAATTGGACAAAGCTGCTGCTGAGAGGGCCATTCAATTCACCGTAAGTCTTTATAATTATTATAGGATTTTATTTGTATAAATTCGAGGCAAAACTGTATGGTTTTTAGGGCACACAATTAAAGCATTATCATTTGAGCTCTTTCCATTTCGGTTTTTTTCGTAGGGAAAGTTAGTTAGGCGACCCCTCTCGATGTGGCTTAAATTTTACAGTATCCTATACTAAAAAATATGAGGGTATACCAAATTTTAGCTTTCTAGGTCCAAAAAAGCCTAATAGTTCTAATAGTCTCCTACTGTCTATTTGCTCTGAGCAACAGCATATGTCGTTCTGATGAGACCTAAAGAGGTCGAAATACGTATAAGCGGCTTGCTGTGGCCCTGCATCTAAATGAAAATCTAATACCGTCATTATGTTTTATAGTTCATTTGATTACATGAAATCAACTGTAGCTTAGATTATCCATTAAAAAAATCATATCATGTGCATTGTCTTTAAAAAATATTAACACCAAACTATGATTGTATGTTTGATATTTTAAAAGATAAATTATGTATCGTAGCTATGTTATTGACTTACTAAAAGTGGTATTTTCTTTTCATTGATTTCCGTTTTTAAATATGGGTAATTAAATCCTACTGCATTTTGCCGAGGAATTTGGTGTAATTGGATTCATTTAACATAATGAGAGCCGCCTCTTTGATTTTTCTCTCTTTACCAACATGGTTCTTTCTCTGAAGTAAAAACCGAAACGTCATTTTAAAGTAAAATTGTGGCTTATTCCCAACAAAAATAGTAAATTTCTTATTCTAGTAGCCACAACTTTTATTTCGAATAAATTGGCATTTAATTTCTACAGTATCGTTTGATTTGGTTGTAATATGTAAAACATATGTGAATGTAAAACATATTTTATTTCTTTTACAGTTTGGATGGTACGCCAACCCAATCATCAAAGGTGACTACCCGTGGCAAATGAAACAATTCATAGCGCGAAGAAGTCTAGCTCAAGGTTTTAACCAATCACGCCTACCAGAATTCACTGCCGAAGAAATCAAATACATCAAGGGAACAATAGACTACCTGGGTGTCAATCAATACACAGCAGGTTTGGTACGTCACATAGAAGATAAGAACAGAACTGAAATCTCATGGGAAGCAGACTCAGAAACCTACCAATATCAACCGGAACATTGGGAGAAGACAGCCGCAGATTGGTTAAAATCGGTCCCTTGGTCAATGAGGAAACTGGTCAACTGGATAAGAAAAACTTACGATAACATTCCTCAATTCATTACTGAAAATGGTTATGCTGATAATGGCACCTCGCTTGAAGATGACCGTAGGATCCATTACTATCAGGTAGATACTTATTCTGTATTTTCTAATAGTTTATAAAAAATTTGTTTTTAATTTCTCGTATTTTTAGGAAACACTGAGCAATTTAAGAGATGCGATGGACGATGGAGCTAACGTCATGGGATACACAGCCTGGAGTTTGATGGATAATTTTGAATGGTACATGGGATACAAGTAAGTATTAACGTTTGTCCATCCTCTGTTCTCGATTTAGTGTTGTTTCTTAGCGAGTTCTTAATATTACTACAGATATCCACAGGCGATGGAAATTGGGATCAATTAACTATCACAATATAAAAATTGAGCACTAAAAAACAACTAAAATTTATTTTTTTATTTATCGTTTGGCACTTGACACATTTACATTTAAATTTACATATATTATGTATAAAAACATAATACATATGTGTACAAACATCTAACTACTTTATGTATATATATATATATATATAATAATATATATATATATATATATATATATATATATATATATATATATATAGTCTATTGACTCTGGAATCGTCATTAGGAAATCCTCTAACCTACAATAATAGAATCTGGTGCACCACACACACAATCACGCGAGGCGATCAACCCTACCCCTAGGGACATGTGTATACCACTGTAAGAGTGGGATCCACATGTCCGAAAATCAAACCGGTTACACCTCACTAGTTGAGGTGGTACCTATCTGACCCCCAGGCTTTTCCTCCACCCCTCCTCAGCGTGTGACTTACGTGAGGAGGCTTATGATCTGAATGTTACGTAAGGTGTCTTGGGTAATGAGACACCTTCTGTTTTTAATGACTGTGGTTAGGCCACCTAACTGTAGGGGTAGCACACATGTCGGCTTTTCTCCCTATTTAACTTTACTGACTCTATAGAAGTTACTCTAGCTTTACTTCGGGACTCATGTCCCTAAAAAGAGCGTGTGTTCCAGACAGAGAGCCATCGGTTTAGACCGACAGCTCTCTGTCTGGAAAAGAATGTGTGTGCTCGTTCACTCAGTCGCCGATTTGACAAAATAAGAATTTTGTTCTCCTCGCCGGCTGGGTGTTCGAGAAGTGAGTCCTGGCCACCGAGCCCATGCTTGCCGCACATGACCTCGATGCTCAGAGTCCGCGTTTGATCAATATTTGATCTGCCTGAAGGGCCTGTGCCTGCTGGCTGGTATAGAGTGCCTGACGGGCCTTTTATACATTCTTGTTTTGTGTTATGTAAATTTTTGTGATGTAACGGGTGTTCTTGTTTATCTTGAAGATGACATGACATTAATTAGACAGTGAGCGATTTTTGTTTTTTTTTTTTTTAAACTAAGTCTATCTATGCTAATACCTTAACTATGGACCTTAACTATGGAGTGTGCATTCCCAAGTGTATAACGCTCTCACACACTCCGTGTATATGTTTTTTTGTGTTTTTTGTTTTCCCTATTCTAATCTAAACCTAATCTAACCTAAGTGTGCGTGTGGTGGGGTGTGCATTCCCGGGTGTATAGTGCCTGCACACACCCCGGTGTATATTGTTCTTATATACTATATTTTTTTGGTGCTCACTGTCTAATATACTCTGTAGTCGGCTCTGTGTCTATCTCTTTCTTCGTTTATCCTTCTTCTCTATATCCGATAAGTTGTTGCTTTGGCCGTTTATGTACCGTTCTAGTGTTTATGTCGTAGTTTGTCAACTCTCTTAATGTCCTGCTTGGATGATTTACGAGACCATTGAAAATGGTGTTTGCTCTTTCGTCCATTGTCCTTAGGATTCTTTTCTGTCCAGAGTCCCTGAATAAATACCTCAGTGGAACGTATTGAGGTAGGTTCAGTGCTTCTCTGATTATCCAGTTTTGTGTTGTTTGGATTTTCTTCCTATTCGTTTGACATGTGTGTCCCCATGCGGCAGATGCATATGTTAGGGAGGGTAGTATTATACTATTAGCTACCCTCATTTTTGTCTTAAAGCGAAGTTTGCTCTTTCTGCCGATTAGCGAAGAGAGTTGACTTCTTAGTGCTTTTGCTTTGTAGACAGTTTGTTTTACGTGTTCCGTGAAAGTGAGCTTTCTGTCTAAAATGACTCCGAGGTATTTGGCCTCGTTCGTCCATTCTACAGGGGTGTTTTCTATAGTGATTTCCCTGTCTGGTCTCCTTATTCTGTGTCTGTACATAACGGCCTGTGTCTTGTCAGGATTTAGTGCAATTTTCCATTTTATGCACCATCTTTGGAACCTATTCAGAGCGCTTTGTAGGTAGCTGGCAGCTAGGTTTGGATCTCTACTGCTAGCTGCTATGGCTGTATCGTCCGCATATAGGCTAACCATAGTTCTCGGGTCTGTCGGAGTGTCAGCTGTATAGATAGTGTACAGATAAGGCGATAACACCGCTCCCTGGGGCACACCTGCTTCCAGGGTCCCTAATTCAGATAGGGTTGAACCTATTCGAACTCTGAACCTTCTGTTAGCTAGGTATGACGCAAGAAGACATGTCATCGCTTCACTATAGCCTAGGTTGCTCATTTTATAGAGCAGACCCTGATGCCATACCCTATCAAAAGCCTTACTCACGTCGAGGAACGCCGTTGCTGTGTACATCTTTTCGTTGAAACCTTTAGTGATATATTCTGTCAGCCTCAAAACTTGTAGTTCACATGAATGTTCGGTCCTAAAACCGAACTGAGCTTCTGGAATAGATTCCAAAGCTAGCGATTCTTCGTTTAGTCTATGTAATATGACTCTTTCCGCTATTTTGCTTACTGATGGTAGTAAGCTAATAGGTCTGTAGTTTTGTGGAAAAGTGCCGTCCTTTCCTGGCTTTCCTATCATCATAACATGAGCTTCCTTCCATCTGTCCGGGAAGTATCTTAATTTTAGTATGCTATTAATGATGTTTGTGATGTATACTACTCCCTTTGTTGGTAGGTTCTTGAGTGCTCTGTTACCAATGTTGTCCGGTCCTGGAGCTTTTTTAGCATTTGTCGCTTTTATTAGATTTTTGACTTCTTCGGGAGATGTATGTGTTATTCCGATTCTGCCCTTTCTTCTTTTTAGCCTCCTGACTGTGTTTTCGACTTGTATAGTGAAGTCGATGTCTTCGTGTGGATGTTCGTTGTTCCTGCATGCTTTTTCAAATTCATCTTTAAGGACTTCTGCTTTGTCTTGTTCAGTGTAGACAATTCCGTTTTCTCCGTGTAGTGGTGGGATGGGTTTCTTGTCTTTTCTTAACACTTTGGATACCTTCCAGAAGCCGGATTTATTTGGATTTAACTCCTGGATATAGGATTCCCAGCTTTCACTGTTGTGGGCTTGTAGTTGCCTTTTCACTTCTCTGTTTAGCTCGTTTGCAATCCTTTTGTCTTCTTGTGTCCTTGTTCTGTAAGCTCTTCTTCTTTTCCTGTTTTTTTCTCGAATTAATTCTCTTAATTCTGGGCTGATATCTTTGAATCTTCCTTGTTTCGTAATAATTGGTTCTTCTTTTGAGCTGGCATCGATGGCATGAATTATGACTTGTTCTAATTTTTCCACACTATTTTCCAGCTCCATTATGTTATTAATAGTGGGTATCACACCGATGTTCTCGCTCACGATTCTTCTATAATTTGGCCAGCTGGTTATTTTCTTTTTTCGGGGCTCTAGTTGATTTATATCTATAGCTCCCAGGGTCAGTACGATTAAATTATGTGTTGAATCGCCTTCATTTAATGAATGTATTTCATATTGTTGACCCACGTTGTGTAGGATTGCAATGTCGAGGTGAGTTGGTTCAGCTACTCCGTTGTAGCAAGTTGGATTCACTGGTCCTACCACATAAGTGTTGTTTTTTGTTTCGAGATAGCCACAGAGCCGTCTTCCATTACCATTGGTTCTCCTGTCGTACCAATTGGGTGATCTTGCATTAAGGTCTCCAATGATGATTGTTGGTTCTTCTGAGTCCAGGATGAGATTCAGATCTTCATCAAGGATAGGCTCATTAGGTCTTACATATGCTGAGACGATTTTTAGTGTCTCGTTTCCAGCGATAAGACGAACTATCGTGGCTTCCATGGTGACTAAGCCGCCTGGAGTTGGTATATTTTGATGTTCTATTCCTTTTTTGACCATAATGGCTGTTCCTCCCGAGTTTGCTCGGTGATCTGTCCTGTAGATATCATAGCCTGGGAATTTGGTCTTCTTTCTTTCCACTAATTTGGTTTCTTGAAGTGCTATGATATCTAATTCTAGTCTATTTGCAAATTCGTCAAGAAGATTTAATTTTGTGAACAATCCACCTGAGTTCCAAGACCCAATGCGAAGATCCTCCGACTGGTGTGCTAACATTGCTTACCAAAGCTGCTCATTGCTATCATTACCTGTGTAAGTTGCTCCATCATTGCGGAGACATGCGCCATTTTTGCGCTAAAATCGGAGTTAATACTCGCAATTAACGCTGCTGCTTCTGTTGCAGCTGTACTATTTTCTTCCTTGGCTGTGTTTCTGGTAGCCTGTGCATAGCTTACACCGTTATTTACTGTGTTGCTGTTGATTGGTTTGCCTCTAGGTTGTGTTTTAGGGGCAGTTTTTCTCTTTGGAGCTTTGGAGCATCCACGATAGCTTGCTGTGTGTGCACCTTCGCAGTTTGCACATTTTGGGTTCCAGTTGTCTGTGTCCATATTGCATTCACTGCTTAAGTGTTCTTGTCCACACTTCACACATTTAGCTTCACAATGGCAAGCCTTGGAGCTATGATAGTAGCCTTGACAGTTGTAACACTGCATGGTTTCCTTTGTATTTTTTATCTCATCCTCTACATGAATTTTCATGTAGCAAAGATTCGTAACATTTTTAATTCTTTTGTCATCTTCCTCGTTGATGGTGACTAAAAACATTGGAAGTGCACCCTTTCCTTCCTTCTTTGAAATCATATTTACTACCCTAGTAACTTCAATACCATGATTGCTTAACTCATTTTGTATTAATTTTGGGTCTGTGCTAGCGGCCAGCCCTCGGACTATTACCCGTTTTCGTCTGTCGCCATCTATTGGATATGCTACATACTCGACCTTGGGGCGTGGCCCTCAAGGATTTTCAACATTCCTAGGTAATCCTCACGTGCCTTGGGTTGGATTACAATAGATCTTCCTGAACGTGCAAATTTGTTAACAGATGATATTTTTTTATCTGCGGCCTTCTGTAAGATTTTTTGATGTTCGCCTACGCTCTTGAGAATTATTGTCGGCGGCTTCGATGTAATTTTTAATGGTTTATTTTGATTAGTGTTAACATCTGTTTTATTGTTGTTTTCGATGTTTTCGGTAGCTTTGTTGGTATTAGATTTCGATTTATCGGATTTTTTTTCTTGAATATTTTTGATATTTTTTGTCATTTCTTTTTCTTTACGCTGTTGGATAATTTCAGTTTGCTTTTCGGCAACACTGATTTTCTTTACTTCTTTGGTTTTTAGTTTTTTGTTTGTATGGGTTTGCCACTCGGCAATTTCTACAGAGTTGTTTCGCCATTCGGCGTCGTTTGTGTCCATGTCATCTTCATTACAAGATTCTTCATGGTTATTAGTTGTTTTCTGTTGTTTATTAATTATAGTTTCTTGTTTATTTTTTGTTTTGGTAGATATTTTTTCTTTGCCGGAAGCGTGCTGTTGTTCTTTTCCGGTTTCTTTTGGTTCTTTTGGTGTTTTGGAGTCTTGTTTTTTGGGTTGGATCTCCGTCTTTTTCGGTTTTTCTTCTTTTGAAGTTTGGTATATCTCGTTTCTTTCTAGAATGTTCATGATTTTGTCTGTTAGACGTTTATTTTCTGTATCTTTTTCTTTAATGATGTTTTGAAGGTCTTGAATTTGTGCCTTCATTTCTTCCTGGGTTTTCCGGAAGTAGCGGTGCTGCACGTCTATTATTTGATTTAATTTGGTTATAGCGACTAGCATGTCTGCTTTTTCCATATTAGATATGTCTGCTTCCTTATATTTTTTGCCTTCCTCAAGCTCAGGTTCTGAGTCGTCGTCGGAGTGTATCCTCTTCCTTCTGTGTTTTTCTTCGTCGTTGTCATACATTTCTTCGGAGATTTCGGGTAGTTCATAGCGTTGATTTTGGTTATGCGCGTGTCTAACGGCCTCGCGAAGTACGGTTATTTCATTGTCTATTTCTGAATAAGTGTCTGATATTATAGATAAATTATCGACCTGGGGGGAGGGCGACCAGGGTTGGTCGTCATCTTCTTTTTCCAAGTCTGACACGTGCGTGTCAGGACTATTCTTTGGGGAGGTTAGCGACATATTGCCTTACGGCGGTGAACAGAGTTCAAAAGATTGTAGGGTATCTTACTTAGTAGACTCTGTTTTTTTCCACCTCACTGGCCGCTGCCAGTTAGGTTTCTGGGTGTCGTCCCAGGGACCTTTCGCGGTAGTTCTCTCCCTGTGTCCACAGGGAGGGATCCTCTTGCAGTTCTCTAATCTCAGGAGAGGGGGCCGTTTCTGTCCGACTTAGCTGCAACTATCTAAGCCTTACAGTGTCATACCCTTCGCACACTGAGATCACCCGTAGTTTTCTGCAGAAAATACCGCTGCTATTGTATTCCGTGGCACGCCAATAAATGTAACGTTCCAACGGTTTACAGATAACAACAATACATCCACTCTTCTCTTTGTTTCAGTTAAACAATAGCCTACACAAACTCGGTGCTTATATTCACCGGTGAATAGGTCTATTGTTCTCAATCCACAAAGCACAACCTCACTTGTCGACGTCCGACTGCCGACTAGAATCTGGTGAGACACTGTTCTATGATGTGACAGATGGTTTGTGGTTGTCAGCAGTCACAGAGTGGGGATGGTCGTTTACTCCATTTGTGCATTATATAACCATGTCTGTCTTACCCCTACCGTAAGTGTTAACTTCTGATTCGGTTTAGCATAGTTCATATGTTGCGTCGTAAGTCAAAACCTGGTAGTTTTTGCGTGATGCAGGGTAAGCTGCTATTTTGTTGTTCCATCCTTTCTCGAGTCCAAGTGCTCGTTAAGTAGAACTCATTTTCCACAGCAGCCTGTGCTGTTTTTATTGGCGGTCGCCTGGAGCTTAGTCGGTTACCTTGGGAGCATCTATATCTTGATGAATTGGCAGGCTTTCATTACTAAGTATCTTTCTGTACTTACTAGTGAGGGAGTGTACCTATGCGCCGTAGTTTGGGTAGTGGAATGTGGCTTGGTACTGGAAGCCATTGCGTAGGGGTAAATTTGATAACTAACGGCAGCAATCATTCTCATTGTATGGTCCAATTGGGCATCTGCTTTGTGTATATGTGGGCTGTTAAGCCAGGCTGAAGAGCAGTATTTCGCGGTTGAGAATGTGCCGCACAGCTTCTGGATAATGTTGTTTCTGGATTTACGTTTTTCCGCTTTTTTTGACAGATGTTCTTTGAAAGATAGGGTTCTGTCAAGAGTCACCCCAAGTTACTTTGGTGTTTTATTGTAGGCGAGTGGTGTTTTCGAATTAAATGTTGAGTGTTCTTTCTGCAAGCTTGTTATTTAGGTGGAAACAGGGATTGGATTTAAACTGAACTTGAATTTTGGTAGAGTTGGGTTGTACGGAGATACTTTCCCACTGTGTGTAAGTCCGCCCTAAGGATTTCTTCTGTTTCTTCAAATGAATAACACCTTGTTGCAAGGACCCAGTCATCAACGTAACCAAACTTCTTTGATCTGGTTTCTGGTATATCAGCGATGTACAGGCTAATGAGGGGAGAAGCTAGGATAGATTCCTGAGATCCATTCTTCAGTTTTCTTGGGGTGCTGATGTCAGTTCCCATGACTAATTAAATCGTTCGATCGGCTAGCATGCTGTTGATTATTCGAGCGGTGGATTTACAGGTGATTGTATGCATGCCTTCTTTCCAGACTGTGTCGCAGGCCGCTGTTGTCTATGAATGCAGCTGCAGTTTAAAGTTTTCTCTGGAACCTTGCTCAATAAACGTGCTAAGTGAAAGCACCTGATCTGCGCAACTTGTTTTCAGTCGGAAACCTGTCTGATCAACCTGTATTGATTCCGACTGTATTGATTCAAGTAGCTTTGAAGTAATTCTGTTGAAGATAAGTCGCTCTATTAGCTTGAACTTCGCCGATAGTAGGGCTATTGGTCTATAGTTCTTAGAGTTATTATCATTTGGTTTTTCTGGTTTTAATATGTCAATGACCTTCGAGCGTTTGAGTTCCTATGGTATGGTACCGGTTTTCATAACTTCTGTGAAAAAGGGCCATTATTTCACTCGCATATTTGCCGCTGTTAATTAAGAATTCGAGATAATTATTGTCAGAACCTTGGGCTTTATCTAGCTTTACATCCTTGAGAGCTGTAGTGACTTCTTCGCAAGTGAAAGAGAGGAAGTATTCGGTTCTTGTAGATTGGAATTTTAAAGTTTCGAGCTCCTGTTTTACCTTGATTGCGTGTAGCTTGTCTTTCGGGGCCCTATATGCTGATATCAGATGTGCAGCAATAGTGTTTGGGTTAATTGTTGTTTTGCTCCTTGTTATGGGAGTTCCACTTCCCAATTTTCTTAGTAATGTCCACGCTTTCCCAATTGATGTTTGAAAATTAGGACTTTCTACAATTTCCGACCATTTTTGTTGTTTCGCTGTATCTAGGCTATAAAACAGTTCATCGGCTAATTCTTGATCGCAGCTGTCAAGAAAATTTTAGTACAGTTCTTCGCCGTTATGGAATCAAGCAGGAATGTATTCTTTTCGATAGTCTCTTAGTATATGCTTTTTGGCCATGCTTGATATAAAAATTGATATAAAAGAAAAGAACTTCAAATCCAAAGCAAATAACTTAAACATATATGTAAACATTTTAAAATTGTACTAAACCAACTAATAACAGATTCGAAAAAGCAAACCTGCAAAGAATTTGACAAAAAGAAAGAAAACTCTTCATCCATAAAAAACTATTAAATGTTAGATTGTCACAACAATTCCCCCATGTCATTTGGCTGGCATTTAACCATCACAATTTATATTTATATCTTATATATTTACTAAAACTACTTATGAATACCAACACAATAAATTTTACATATGTTAAACATCCCAATCTTTACATCAGCATCCCGTGACACCCGTGAAGCTAGATAGACTCATATTATTTTCTATTTTTCAGAGACAAATTCGGACTCTACAGCGTCGACTTTACATCTACAGAGAGAACAAGAACACCAAAGAAATCGGTAGCGTATATTAAACACGTTTTCGAGACCAGGTGTATTGTCGATAAAAAAGACTGTACCGATGAAAGCAGCCATGATACGGTCGTCAAATATATAAACAACGATATAGACAACCATCTAAGCATATAAATATTGGTCTAGCTGAAGTTATTAATTTATTTCTATGGTTTAAATTATTTTTTATAAATTATTGAGTGATTGTCAATTTGTGCAGTATCGAAACCAAACCCAAATATAAAATTTTTTTTGTATTAAATTTGGCGAGAGAAAAAATTTATTATACAAAATTAAAGAGTCATATTGTGAATTTATATTTTTAAGATTTTAAGAATTTATTACTAATTGTTAAATAATTAGGAATAATGAATTAATCTCTTATGCTTATTAGGACAGTATTAAATAGGGTAACAAGACAAAGATTTAATTTATTCACATATTAGTTATGATATACAATAATAAAAGAATTTTTATTATAAAGTTTGTCTTTTTTATATTAGATTTATTTGTTTTTATTGGGCTCCACATTGCCAAAGTGTCATGTCTGCCGTCGAGTACTACTCTGTTGCAGTTTACATTGTACTATATAGAAAAGTTTGATTTTTCTGTTGAGAATATCGTTTCTAATAAACTAAGACACAATATTAATAAAAAAATAAAATTCCTAAAAAATTTAAAGATTTGTGAAATATGCTATAATTTGATGCAACACTAAAAATCGTATTTTAAATCGTCATCAATTCATTTTTTTCAAAATATAAACAAACAAATAAACAACCTAAAAGTTGGATTAGGTTTAATTATAATATTATTAATAAACTAAGGGCCACGGGAAAAAACTCGGGAGTCGGGAATTTTACCATTTTCGTAAGTCCATTTTTAGTCGTAATTTTAAATATTGGCGCCATATTTAAGCTTTTTGTGAAAAGACACAAAACATGGTTTTGTTTGTACAATACCGATCACCATACAGAAGTGATAATAAAAGGGACAGATATAAGCTGAATGCTGACGGAGAATAACGATCAGGTTCCTCGCGCTGACAGCTAATAACGATCAAGTTCCGACGACCTAACTAAACGTAGATTGTCGTTGGTGTCTGTCTATACCAGGGGTCGTCAAGTAATTTTATGTGGGGTCTGGACACTAGAAGAAAATTTGAACAAGGTCCAGAAAAAAAAAAACAAATGATAACATTTAATGACAAGATGTTTATTATTTTGGTACATTCTTAATGATAAAACAAAAGACCTTAAATTATTGCGAAAAATTGCACCGACGGTCTTGAGTCAGTTGTTTGTGGTCTGGTGCTCGAGTCGAACAACAAATTCGAAGTGTATCTTGGAGGTAGGCGTCCGTTAATCGGGAGCGATATTTGTTTTTCAAAAAATGCATTTTTGACAAAGACGTTTCGCACATATACGTTGAGCCAAAGATATTGGCCAAATTGATTGCAAGTTGTCTGCAATTTTCATATTTGCTGGCATATGTTTGGTCCAAAATTCATCGGCGGATACCGATTTATAAACGTGCAAGGACAAATAATCTTGTAATTCAATAATCTCCATTTGAAGTAATGATTTTGACAGATTAAATAGCTTAGCAGCCACATCTGTCAATTCTGCCGCTGCATCAACTTCAAATGGTGATTTTAGAAATGAAGATAGTTTGCAACACTGCAATGTCTTCTTTGAAGTACTCCTTATTTTTATTATATTCAAGAATAGTTGGAAAATGAATGAATTCTTGTTGTGCAATATCTTTTTCAAAGATATCCAGCTTCCATTTCCTTGTAACTCTGTGTTAAGCGCATTAAAATATTTTAAAGTATCTTTTCGAAAAGCCACAACCAGCATGTTGCGCCTGTTTTTTATATACTCAAAATGTGCCCTCGGCTCCCTGCGTATTTACATTTTATAATAATAATAACTTGACCTTTACTTAACCAACGAGCAGTAAGTCATAATATGCTGAATTATATTCAAAAAGAAACTCCTTGAAGTGTCGGTGCTGAAGAGCAGAATAATATCTCATAAAATTAATTACATTCGCTAAACTGTCCATAACTTCTGTAAGTCTAGCACTAAGTTTTCCACAAAGGGCTGCCTGGTGTATTATGTACTGATATGTTATTATATTTACATTTTTATCCCTGATCCTCTTTACTACACCTTTTTCTTTGCCAGTCATTGCCCCATCAAAAGAAAACGAAATCATTTTATTATAACTGATGTTAGATTTAGAAATTCATTCATTAATAACCTTGAATAAATCTTTTTCACGATTGTTACCTTTCAGCGGCAATATTGCTAGCAACTCTTTCCTAAAAATCTGACACTCAATATTAAGAAATCTTACAAAAAGAGACATTTGTTCATGATCATGAATGGCACATGATTCCTCAAGTATTGTGGCGTAGCAAGGTGCCTTTTGCAAAAGATTAAGAAGAGAGTTTTTAATATCTGCAGCTAAAATTTCCGTTCTTCGTGTATTACTTCGCTATGACATGAGATGCTTTAAATTGCTGAGGCGACATCTTTTTTTCTTCAAAAAGTGACCTAGCTAGTGCCAGCATACATTCCTTCACTATCTCAGAATAAGAAAATGTTTTTTGGTGTTAGTTAAGTATCCAGCACATACGTAACGCTGCCTCTAGGGGTTCTCCTTGGTCGCTCATGCAGCAAAATAGGATTTTTGTGCTTTTTTCGTAAGAATTAAGATATACCCGAAGTTTTTCTTTACGCGCCTGACTGCCAAGAGAAAAGTTTTTGTGGAACTGCTGATGAGTTGTTACGTAGTATCGCTTCAAATTTCTATTTTTACAGTTTTATTGCATATAAGGCATACCGGAACCGCTTGCGGTCTATACAGCAGTGTAAAAAAATATTATTCAGTTCATTCTGGCAGAAACTTCCTATTGTCACTGTGTACTTTTCTCCTTTTCGGATTTATATTAACGTAGGTACCAAAATATGTTTTATAAAACGAACTAAAACGCGAGTAATCACAAAACAAATTATCGGTAGTGCGCTACGTGCATGTCACTGACTGACTAACTAGTGAGCGACTGTCAGTCAGTGGGCAGCAGTGTTTTATAATAATATTGTAAACATACAATATTATTATAAAACAATATTTCATCAGTAGTTATACCTAATTGTTTATTTATGTTTATTTATCATTTCAATTCCTATTTGAAAATTAACAGCAGTTTTATTTTGAACGTGATAGACTCAGCAATCGATATTTTGCAGTTTGGTCCTCAGTTCAACCTTTCGCGGTCCGGATTCGGACCGCGGTTCGCCTGTTGCCGACCGTTGGTCTCTACTATCAATCCTATTCTGTTATCGCTAAGCGAGCCGCTGTTATTTCGCAGTTTTTACTAATTTGTTTTTGAGTAAATTTCCAATGATAAGTGATCCTAATGATAGTGATACATGTAAAGAAAATATAATGATAATCCACGTTAGGTTAAAAAACGGTGAAAACCAGCAAAATGAATAATGTAACGAACAAAAATACGTGCTACTACTCACGAGGTCGGGGGAGACTTCAATTGCAATCGTTACAACTTTTATCAAGTGTGAACTAAAGACAACGATTAATT
Organism: Diabrotica balteata; assembly: GCA_918026665.1. NCBI lineage: Eukaryota > Metazoa > Arthropoda > Insecta > Coleoptera > Chrysomelidae > Diabrotica > Diabrotica balteata. The sequence continues at coordinate 105,216,978 of OU898279.1, read as the reverse complement.
GCGCATTTTAATAAGTTAGGGAACTATAATGCTCAAAACAAATATTTAAAAGGTCTTGTCACGACTGTACCTGTTGGTAGACGGAGGAGCTGAAATCCTGAAGCTGAAACAAGTCTTAATCAATTCTCCTATAGTTATAGAGTTCGAGTAAATGTAAGTGGTTCCTTAAAAGATACATGCACATCACTTATCGCCATATTCAAACCATAAAGAAAAATTACGTGAATTTGGCGATGCTAAAGAAGATAGACATAATAAGGGTGTTCATAAAAACAGACATAATAAGTTGGCCGATGAAACAAGAAGAATGGTAATGAACTTTATACAGTCCCTTGTGTTTTGTTGTTTTGTTTTGTCTATCTTTTGGTAGAATTTCTTGTTTATAAATGACAATAGGTAATAATTTTTTTGGTAGAACCTTTGAAAGCAGGGTTTTTTCCTCTTGAAAGGCCTTTTCATAGGAGAAGGTGTTTTGGGCTGTATCATATACTTTATGATTCCTTTGATGATGTTTACGTTGTGGTTTGAGTGTTAGTTTAAATATCCGTTGGTGTGAGTTGGTTTTCTCCAAACTTTGGCTGCATACTCTCATATCCTCTTTTGTGATTAGCATATCCAGAAAATGAATTAGCATATCCAAAAAAGTATTTAACTAGACGTGCCACAAGAAAACAGTTTCAGAACCTTATTACACGATATTTTTGTCACGTGTTGCTATGCGTAAAATAAACAACTTACAGCACAACATTTTGTAAAATGTTATTTACGGTTCTGGCCCATTTAAACCTAACTTTATATGTTATACCCAATAAACTTTTTTGGGGCAGGTAAACAGTGGAAGATAAGATGTTTATGTATACGACTTTTACTGTTACATCCAATTAGAGCGCATTTAATATAATTAAACTTCTAAGCGTGTCGATTTTTTTATTGATATTATGTACTATTTCATTAGAAGTAGGACTTGGCGGCAGTCGACTTCACTTTATCAATGTGGAGTGGGTACGAGTAGAGGTTAGACCACTAAGACCTTAACCCACGAATATCAGGCAATGAAAAAGAAAATTAGCCGAGAGGTTAGAATGGAAAAATACTATTAAGAGGGTCGAAACGTACAAAGAATTGTAGCGTCTACATTAGAAGTATGAGTATTAGTGACCTCTATTTGTATTTCACTAGGCAATAGTTCGTTGATCTTGTCATATTAAAGCTGATATAATTTGTTAATGAAAATGTAATTATAGATGGAAACAAAAACAATGATTCGGGCCAACTAATTATTTTATTACGACGATGATATTATTCCCCGTCATGTGCCAAATATCGTCGGCAACCATATGATGATTCTGCAATATCGATTCACACGTATCATCGATATTTTTAGTACAGCAAAAGATTTTGAACGACCTTGATGCAATTTGCCCTCTAGCGAACTATGATCATGTCTATATCCAACCAGCAGAAGATGGTAGATTGTTCCAATACAAAAATGTGGCTTCAGTATGAGCAATATTATTCTGCTTACTATGGCCTACGTTTATGTCTTGTCTCGGTAAAATTTTCCAGCAATAATAAAATCAATATCTTATTTACATTATCAATACTGTCCTTCATATTTTACAAAATTTAAAACAAGAAAAAAAAAATGCTTGATTTATTTGATATGCAATATAGCAAATCCTCATTTCGTTTTATCTTTAAGTGCTTGTCAAGTTTTTATTAATTTATGGAAAAAATTCGCATAGTTTATCTATATATTTTAATCTTTGTTCTTGTGTTTTTTTTATAAAAATAATAAAATTTAAATATTGTAATAATAAAATAATCCATGTAACAAATAGGTGTATGTGGGATGAACTAGCTATGTGCATCTACAGATGTCAAGTGATCTATAAATATGTTTATGTGATCCAAGAAGTGTTCTATGATACACACACTTAGATATAATAGACACAGTTTTCTATAAAAAAAGTGGTAAATTCATGCTATATCCATAGATTACTAAATATTGTTTTGTAACGTGATAATGTTACATTTTTCTTAAAATACTTATTTTAGGAGAATAAAAGTCATACGATTTCTACCTGGCGAAATATAATTACCACTGTGCTTTCTAAAACTTGCAAAGCAAACAGCTTGATAAATTACTCGGCAAGGAAATATAAAATTGCATTCCACATGCCCTTCATCATGGCCAAAATTCGTAGTGAATTCAATTTCTGGTACTCCAAGCGGAGTAAAGAAACAAAACATAATAACAGTACTAGATTTTTGTTTTGATACAGAGCAGCGGCAAGCCACTTATACGTATTTCGACCTCTTAAGGTCTCTTAAGAGCGGTATAGCCACTACCCTGAATCGAAACAAAATATATTCCCGTCGTAGACAATAGTTATCAAAAGAACTAATAACTTGATCTAGCCATCTAGCTTGATAAAGCTGTTTGCTTTGCAAGTTTTAGAAAGCACATTGAAAAAAAAATTAAATTCGATTTGCCATTTGGAAATCGTATGATTTCTCTTCTTGTTATCAAATGGCGTAGTTACGTCCGTATATAGTTATTTTCCAATTCCAAAGGAAATGGAAATCATGAATACGATTAAGATAAGAAAGTTACAATATCTCGGCCACGTTATGAGAGGGGATAAATATGTGTTGCTACAACCTCCTTAGAACAGACGGTACCTAAAGAAGAAGAAGAAGATAGTTATTTTGATAACTATTCTTTACGACGGGAATAGATTTTGTTTCGATTCAGGTTAGTGGCTATACCGCTCTGAGCAGACCTAAAGAGGTCGAAATACGTATAAGAGGCTTGCTGCTGCTCTGTATCGAAACAAAAATCTAGTACCGTCATTATGCCAACTCCGTTTGGAGTACCAGAAATTGAATTCCCTACGAATTTTGACCATGATGAACGGCATGAGGAATGCAATTTTAGATTCCCTTGCCGAGTTATTTATCAAGATGTTTGCTTTGCAAGTTTTAAAAAGTATTTTGCAATTTTCCTTAAAGTTAAAATTTCTATCTGGATTTACAAATAGTTGTAACTAAATTATATTTCCGTATATAGTCCGTTAGATTACCTACTAACCATAGTTATATCAGTAAAATCACCGATATCAAACTCAAAGTTTTCAATATGTACTGAACCGGAAATTTCACTTGACGTTCCTGCTGCGATATTAGGAGTTATATTTTTTGATTTAGCAGCACTCGGATTTTTAACTTCCAAACTTGGTTTCCATTTCGAAGCAGGCTCATCAGCCAAGGATCCAGAGGTATTTGGTAAAGGTTTTTTTAAGATATTTTCGAATATCCTGCATGTTCAGTAAGATTGCTTCTGCAACTTAAAATAAGTATGAACACATTTTTTAGAAATCTATTTTAGGCCAGTACTACCAGGCTAGCAGTACAAGAGGTCGCGTTTCAGTACAGTTTCAGAACCTCATTAAACGATATCCATGTCCCTCCCGTGTTTCTATGCGTAAAATAAACAACTTACAGCAGAAGGGTTCTGGCCTTTTTAAACCTAACTTTATATGTTATAACCACTAAACTTTTTTGGGGCAGGTAAACAGTGGAAGATAAGATGATTATGTATACGACTTTTACTGTTACATCCAATTAGAGCGCATTTATTATAATTAAACTTCTAAGCGTGTCGATTTTTTTATTGATATTATGTACTATTTCATTAGAAAACATTTTTGACAGAAAAACCAAACATTTTTAAATATAATACAATGTAAACTGCAGCAGAGAAGGGCTTGGCGACAGTCGAGCTTCACTTTATCAATGTGGAGTGGATACGAGTAGGGGTTAGACCACTAAGAACTTAACCCACGAACATCAGGCAATGAAGAAGGAAAGTATCCGAGAAGTTAGAATGGAACAATACTATTAAGAGGGTCGAAATGTACAAAGAATTGTAGCGTCTCCATTAGAAGTTTGAGTATTAGTGACCTCTATTTTTATTTCACTAGGCAATAGTTCGTTGATCTTGCCATATTAAAGCTGATATAATTTGTTAATGAAAATGTAATTATAGATGGAAACAAAAACAATGATTCGGGTCAACTAATTATTTTATTACGACGATGATATTATTCCCCGTCATGTGCCAAATATCGTCGTCTACCATATGATGATTCTGCAATATCGATTCACACGTATCATCAATATTTTTAGTACAGCAAACGATTTTGAACGACCTTAATGCAATTTGCCCTCTAGCGAACTATGATCATTTCTATATCTAACCAGCAGAAGATGGTAGATTGTTCCAATACAAAAATGTGGCTTCAACATGAGCAATATTATTCTGCTTATTATGGCTAACGATTAGGTCTTGTCTCGGTAAAATTTTCCAGCAATAATAAAATCAATATCTTATTTACATTATCAATACTGTCCTTCATATTTAAAAAAATTTAAAACAAGAAAAAAAAAATATGCTGGATTTATTTGATATGCAATATAGCAAATCCTCATTTCGTTTTATCTTTAAGTGCTTGTCAAGTTTTTATTAATTTATGGAAAAAATTCGCATATTTTATCTATATACTTTAATCTTTGTTCTTGTGTTTTTTTTTTTGATAAAAGTAATAACATTTAAATATTGCAATAATAAAATAAACCATGTAACAAATAGGTGTGTGTGGGATGAACTAGCCATGTGCATCAGCAGATGTCAAGGGATCTATAAATGTGTTTATGTGATCCAAGAAATGTTCTGTTATATGATACACACACTTAGATAAAATAGACACAGTTTTCTATAAAAAAGTGGTAAATTCATGCTATATCCATATATTACTAAATATTGTTTTGTAACGTGATAAACGTTACATTTTTCATAAAATACTTATTTTATAGGAAGAGAAATCATACGATTCCTACCTGGCGAAATCGAAGTTAAATTTTTTCCGCTATGCTTTCTAAAACTTGCAAAGCAAACAGCTTGATAAATTACTCGGCAAGGAAATCTAAAATTGCATTCCACATGCCGTTCATCATGGTCAAAATTTGTAGTGAATTCAATTTCTGGTACTCCAAACGGAGTAAAGAAACAAAACATAATGACGGTACTAGATTTTTGTTTTGATACAGAGCAGCGACAAGCCACTTATATGTATTTCGACCTCTTAAGGTCTCTTAAGAGCGGTATACCCTGAATCGAAACAAAATCTATTCCCGTCGTAGACAATAGTTATCAAAATAACTATATACGGAAGTAACTACGCCATCTAATAACAAGAAGAGAAATCATACGTTTTTTACCTGGCGAAATCGAATTAAATTTTTTACCACTGTACAATGTGTAGTGCCGTTTTGGTAGTCGCCTTGTTTGTTTTTTTCTATCTGAATAAATTCGTTATATCCTTCCCTTTCATTTGCCATGTGGCGTGTTCGCCACAACAAGATTCGATCAGTTGTTTATTTTGTATTCAGCCAGAGGCCTTCTTATGAGTCAATAAATCAAGATTTGTCTTCAGTAAATCCACTTGTATTCATAGTTCCTTATGATATCTCGTATGTCGCCTATAAGTTCATTATTAAAGAAGATACTGTATAGTACCGTTGTGGCAGTCGTCTTGTTCGTTCTTTCTGACTTAATATATTCGTTATTTCCTCCCCTTTCATTTGCTAATCCTAACATGTCGCATATTAGGATTTGTTAAATTGTTTATTTTAAACTCAGCCAGAGCCCTTTTAAAGCCAATAAATCAAAATGTGTCTTTTAGTTAAATTATTTTTATTCATAGTGTCTTCTGATATCTCGTACGTAACTATACGTTCATTTATAATGAAGACACTGTGTAGTGCCCTTTTGGTGGTAGACTTGTTTGTTTGTTCTATTGTAATATATTCGTGATATCCTTCCCTTTCATTTAACGTATCACACGCTCCAATCGGACCAACAACAAAGGAGATGTGATGTAATGCCTTCTTAGAAATGCGTGTTTTTTCTGTCTTAACAATTCGCTTTCCCCTCTCCTTTCCACTGATGTATTAAATGTCACTATCCGACGAACTGTTCTATCCCACAACCAAACGCTCAAAAAAATGAGCAGAATGAACCTTAGCATGTTCTTAATTTTATTTAATTGTTATTTAAGTTTACGTAATTCTGTTTAACTGATTTAATTTTATTTAACTTTATACAATTTTATTTAATCTTATTTAGTATTCATTTTATTTTATTTTGGTAAAGCGTTGACGTTTGTTAAAGATCATTTTATTTTTATGATAAGTGTATGTTTATCTTACCCAATGACATAAATAAATATATATATATATATATATATATATATATATATATATATATATATATATATATATATATTGTTATGCTATTTAAATTGTATTCTATTGCTTATTTAGAAAAGATCCTGTCTATATTTATTAAATGATCTAATCTCCAATTTAATCACAATAAATCAGCATTAATTAATTACAATCTCAGGATATTTAACTTGTACTATTTACCTTTGATCGTGGATTCAAAATATTTTCCAATTGGCTTCCTAATTGGGATAGGTAATATGACCTGAATAAAATACACAGAATTTCAACTGAAGTATATGTGAGATGTCCTTTATTTTATTGAAATTTTATATAACAATCAATCCGGTAATATTTGCAATACAATACTTTAAATATATGAGAAGTTGTTTTCTATCATGGACCCAAATGTTATTTTACATTGATTTTTAATATGTGTTATAACTAAGCTCTCTTTATAATTTTTTCTTTTTTAAATGATCGCAAAATTAACTGTCTCTATAATTTATTCAATTTATTTAATTTATAAATGAAAACCACACTCCTGCTCTAATGAAAATTGACTGACCTTTCGTTATCTGCCGTTGCAATTCTATGGCCACGCCATAAAAAAAAAACCTTTCTCTGCTTCTGCTCCTATTTTGGTCCAGAAGACGTACACCTTTCTCCTCTCTGTCCTTGTATCTGCAACCCAACAACTCGTGTAATTCTATGCAGCCTCCTTTTGAACCAATCTCCGCGCCTGTTTATAACTTCAAATGTTTCCGGCTTCGTCTGCTATTAATATTCTTATAACCTTTTGGTTTTTCTATCTCTCTGTACCCCGTTCCTCACACTCATCAGCTTTTACACCGCAAATAAACACACCCGGTAAATTACGTCTTCGGGACTTCAAACAAACACAAACCACAAAGCTCCTTCCTTCTTGGGCGACGAAAACTGACTAACTCCTTTCCTCTCTCCTATCTCATAGCCAAAACCACCCCTCCTTGCATTCAAAAATTGACCAATAAAAATCTTCTACCTCTGTGACGTATCTCGTTATCAACCAACTCTCTCTATTAAAACGTCATTCGGGTAATTCCAGAAAACAACATTCTTTAATTATTCTAACTAAATCTATCTGCTTTACAAATATTTCTTACTAATAGCTACAAACGATACCTGTTTCTCAATTCAATGTCTTTTGTTAATAAACTTTTACCGATATAATCTTTCGGGGGGAAAAACCACCGCACATCCCGGTCTATTGTTTAAACACTTTCTATATACACTTTTATTACGGGTAGATCCATTTCACAATAACCGACTTATTTAAATTTCTTATCGATAATATTTGAAAGTCTTGTCTCTGAGGCCTAATGAACAATTCTTTGAACAACTTAAAATACATATTTTGTCTTATACAGGATGTTTGAAAATTTATATGCCCGTGTCATTATGAAATATCAATAATTTTAATTTTTATTTAAGTAATAAATTTGTATATCGGGTTTTTTATTGCTAACAGACATTCAAAAGTACAACAATATATATATATATATATATATATATATATATATATATATATATATATATATATATATATATATATATATATATATATATATATATATATAATACGTCATTGATCTTACCTTGCAATTACAGTAACCTATATTCTTAGCAATTTTGCGAAAAAATTAATTACTGTGAAGTAGTAAAATTTCTAATTAACAATATTTGAATCATCAATTTTTTAAATGAATTAGCAATAAATCAACTTTATTATTTTAAGGATAAAATATAATTGAAATGTCAAATGTTGGTAGTTCAGATTTCTTTCCTAGATGGCGTAGTTACGATAGTAGTAGTATGTATATGTAGATAGGATCTTCCATGCAATTTAACTAGTTTGTTTATTAATAGTTATATTTATTTAAACTTTCACATTTGCTTAGTATTTTCTTAAAATTGTAATTGTAATTTTGGTAAAACATGGCAAGGCTTTAAAATTTATGCTGTTGCTAACACAAGGTTTTTTGTTTTAATTTTTTCAGTTCATATTTTGCTTAGGCTGCTTCATATTTTGTTATTAAGATTAAGTATATCCACTTTAGCATTTTCTGGAAGATTGGCCATTCCTTAAAATCAAACTTTATGTCTTTCCAATGTCATTTTAATACTTATTAAAACGGTACTCACAATCAGAATCATTGAGATGTATTCTCATAATAGAAACTATTCAGTTAAAACATTTTCAGAACCATCAGATGTATATTTGGCTAAGACAACTAGCTAATTTGTAAGAACCTTCAATTTACTCTTTTTGTTTTTACTTGCAATATATTATTTTCTCAGTAACTTCTCATCTGAATTTTATATTCCCGTACAGTTTTTGCTATTGTTCGTAAAACACCGCTTTGCCAGATGTGTTCTCATAATTTAAAACTAGCTTTGCATTCGCCTATTTTCTTCGTAAACCGTCCATTCCAAAATAATGTGTGGAGGCGTCTAAATTTACGAATAGCAGATGTAACTGCCATAGCTCCAAATAATCCTAACAAACTGTAATCTGCTTGGAAAATCGACAACAGTCGGTAATCGGGTGAAAATTTACAGTTACTTTTGCATCTAAACGTACGATGTTTCCCGATAAATTCAATTGTTTGCCAGCTTTTGAATAGATAAAGTCTGATTGTGAATAACGTTTAGTCAATGCGTATTAAAAAAAAACAAAAAAAAGCGAATGAGGAATATCGTTCGCAGAAAATTAACGGCTCGAATAGGAATGAATGGAAATAAAAAGAAACAATGCAAATTTGGATTTCAATAATATTCAATGAAGACAATGAAACAAACTACTTAAAAATCAGATACAGTTTGTGTCAATTATACACACATCAAAATAATCTAAGGGACAAAAACCAAATACGGGATTACAGAAATATTTTAAATAATTAATTTCAAATATTTTTATTATAATAAGTTATAAACAAGTGTTCCGAATATAAAATAAACATTTTTTCATATAATTATGACAATAGCTCTTAAAAAAATTAAAAGAGAACTCCATAATTCAAAAAATGGTAACAAAAAAAAATAAAAAACCAATTTGTTGTCCGTCTACTTCCAACAAAATAGTCTTTAGGATAATTTAGTATACTGTATGACCTCTACGGTTGTTGATTATTGTCTTACATCGGCAAGGCAAACTCATGATCTGATGGTCAATGTCTTCTGGTATTCTGTTCCGCTCCATTGAAAGGACCGCAATCAGTTGCTTTTTTGTATTGAACGCAATATTTTGTGGTAAAATGCGTCTACCCAATGTGTCCCATACATGCTCAATTGGATTTAAATTTAACGATTGTGCAGATCATGGTAAAACCTCAATTTCATTATTTTCGAGGAATTTTTGCGCGACCCTAGCAGTATGCGGACGCACATTGTCATGCATTAATTAAAATTAGGGACAAGATTTTTATGCATAGTATACAACAATAGGTTAGAAAATAAAATAGCGGTAGTATGTTGCACTTAAAAACCGTTAAGACAAACGAGATTGATTCTTTCACTGTGGCCAATCATTCAGCATTGCCGGATCATCTCCAAATTCTTGTCCATCTTATATTTGGTACAAATCCAAATCAAGACTCATATGTGAACAAAGTAGAGGCCTACTCACATCTAACCCAATTTGTGTATTCTTGTGTCCACTTAAGTTGATGAGCGCGATACCTTCTGGATACCTTCTGGATCACAGGACTTCGATAATTCTAAATCTACTTAATGCAGTCTATTTCTAATGGTTTGGTCACTTACAAACTACATACTGATAAGTTTCTTGCAGCCTCATTTGTAATTGTGATATATATATATATATATATATATATATATATATATATATATATATATATATATATATATATATATATATATTGGATGGGTTGGAGTCAATAAAAGGGGCTATTGGTTAACTATTTTTTATAATTGTGTTTACAATTATTTTCAAAAGCTGCTAAAAAATACAAAATATCTTACAAAGTGGAACTAGAAAAAATTTTTTATTAACTCACCAAATAAAATTGTTTTTTTTTAATAAATTGCTGCTAAACATATTTCAAAAAACTATTTTAAAAATGTTCTTATCTAATAAATATTTATTTGAAATGAGGTTGAATGCTCGAATAAATGAACTTTGAAAAATAAGGCTATTATCGAGCACAAGTTAATTAAATCTAGCCCAAGTACTTTCGCTTAAAATAGCATCTTCAGGGGTCTTAATAGCGTCTTTTGACGAAATGCCCCTGAAGATGCTATTTTAAGCGAAAGTACTTGGGCTAGATTTAATTAACTTGTGCTCGATAATAGCCTTATTTTTCAAAGTTCATTTATTCGAGTATTCAACCTCATTTCAAATAAATATTGACCTAAAGAAGGCTTTGGAGGAAGAAGGTTTGGATCCGGCAAAGTATATATTTGAAGATAAGCATGTTGCTGTCATCTAGTCGATAGCCAAGGTTTCTGGTGACATCGCATCATTAGAGAACAAAGTTTCTTCCGATGTAGCCAGAGTCTCTGATGATGTAGCCAAAGTTTCCTGTGATATAGCATCATTAGAGAACAAAGTTTCTAACGAGATTTGTTCTCTAGAAAGCAAAGTTTCTGCTAACATCTCTAAAATCACTTTTGAGATGTCTGCCCTCGATGATAGAGTGTCTTCGTTAAAGAACCAAGTTGCTGCCGATAGGTTGGCCTTCGAAGAGAAGATATAAGAGATGGAAAGGAAGATGGAGGAAACAGGGACAGCAGAGAGAAAAAACAATCCAATTATAGCAGAGACAAAAGAAGAGGAGACGAAATGTAAGTTGGAAACACGGCCGAAATTTGAAGGAAGCGGGGGTTATGTTCATGTCAAAGTTCCAACTTTCGACGGAAAATCGTCATGGAACAACTACATGAAACAGTTCGAATCAGCTTCAAGAGCGAATGGATGGTCAGAAAAAGAAAAGGCTGTAAACCTGACTATAGCTCTTCAAGGAGATGCCTTAGATGTGCTCCAGACCATAGCCGTAGAGGAGACGGATGATTTCGAACAACTGAAGAAGAGGTTAAATATGCGATATGGCCACGAACACGTGGAGTATGTATATCAGTCGCAGCTCAAAAATCGAAGACAAAAGAAAGATGAGGCTCTTCAAGAATATGAGGTAGATATTGCCAGATTAATACGATATGCTTATCCAACAGCTCCCGAAGACATGATGGAAAAGTTGGCCGTTCAAACGTTTATTGATGGTCTTCGTGATCATGAAATGCAGAAAAAGCTCTTTAATATGATAAAAAGCATGACACACAAGAAAACGAAGACCATAAGACCGAAGACAAAACCAGAACGCGTCGGCCTTAGGGGAGCAGCTTCGACCCAGAAGTTTTTGTTGATAAATAATAAGTAATATTTTTTGTAATAACTGTTTATGTACAATAAAAATAATTATGTAATTTTTCTCTTAAACTAGGGGTTTCAAAAATTATTTCTTTTAAAAAGATATTCTCCCTTAAATTTTTTTAGGAAAGAAAAGCCTTTCTTTCTAAGCAGCAAGAGGACCTTTTTCAACCGCGACCTATTTTTAAACAGTTTAGATATCTTCTTGTTTAGTATTTCCCCAGGACATTTTTTTTATTTCTTTTTTATAGTTAGTTCTCCTAGACCTCTCCAAACAAAGGAATTCATATCCACGACCTTGCTCTTTAACCAAAACACGAATAGCCTTTCGCAAACGTTTCAATTTGTTTGCTTACCCTATCCCCAAGCTCAGTCCCCCCTGTTAGCCCCCTATAAGCAAAAATATAATTGTTACAGTATGAGTATAATTCTACTTGAGTATGGAGTGATATTTACTACCATAACCATACCTTTTCAGATAATGGACTACATAATAGTAAATGAACAAAAAATATAAGGCTAAGTAAGTATACTGCGAAAGTGAGGTATATTTCGACCATTATCTAGTAGACGAAACAGTTCGTAAACTGTGTTAATACTGGTAAAACCATACAACTAATTTAATATGACTCAGACGAGAAGAAATATCTTAAGTGCATTTGCTACAAGAAAAAGAAAGAAGAAGAGAATGCACTATACCACTATTATCCTTCTTCTTGTTGGATGCATTTAATCTTCATTTCTTTGTTGACATTCCCAGTATATCACACGATAATGTAATGGAAATTTTTAAAAATAAATTTCATTATAGTACACCGATAACGGTTAAAAGCGTGCACGTCAGTAGTGCCACTCCAAAAATTTTTATCAAAACAAAGGAACACTCGATATTTGATGGATGAAATGTACTTAAGTTAAAGAAAAAGAAGATTAATTAGTATATATAAAATGTCCCTAAAAATAACGACTAGCAGCTATCAACAACCTGATAATCTTAGTGATAAACAAATAATTAAAAATTAAAGTTCATCAAAATATGACGTAAGCCAAATATTTTTTCTAAAAATATAGTATCTCTAGGAGTGCATGACTACGATCTCAATTATTACATTACCGTAGGCCTCCCTCAAAAGTAGATCTCTTCTGTCCTGAGCTGGTGTAATCCAGTTTGATTGACTCTTTTAATTTAAAAAACCGTCTTAGTTTTATAGAAGAAATTTCGAATACATAAAACGTAAATGAGCTGTTTTATAAAAAGAGAACGGAATATATGCAACAGAACAATACCAGAATATTTATGCATTATTTTTACTAAAAATATGCAGCTATTTTTATCTAAATTTGTTTATACGGAAATGCATAATAACCCTAGAACCACAAGTGGGTTCGCCAGTGCACTAATTTTGCACTATTTTGTTTTACATTCGCGAGATTTTGATGGACTTGTTGGCCGACCATCCATCCGCCCATCTACGTTCAATATTTCACATGACTTGTAACTGGTGATGTGTGTTTTTATGTAAACTCACATTTTTAGTCGCATTTGCAGCGCATTTTCGATTTTTGACCCTACCTTGTGGTTAGCATAACAATTTTTTTGCTGGAAATTATTTCTATATATTAATATTTATAGCGTCTTATAAGTTATTTTTTAAATTACAGCACCTCCAAGGATCCAAATCAACGTCCTCTTACGCAAGAAGAAATGTGGAAAGCCCTTTATGAGAATGATTCCAGTAGCAAATAAAAATTTTCTTTTGGTGAAACTGAAGATGAATATTATGTATTCCGGACGACCGTTTTAAAGATATCTTTGATTTGACAGAATTGCAACAAGAGGGTGATGTTGATTTGTATCAAAACTTCATAGACCAAGATTTAGAAGGAGACAACTGCCCCAAATTATTAGGCCGAAATAATAAGGTCGAGATACACCCTTGGCGGACCCCACGGCGAATTTGGATATCCTCGGTCAGTTCATTTTCAACTTTCACTTTTGCTGTTTGGTTCCAATAGAGTTTCCACTGTCAATGTTTTTATTTAATCAAATTTCTTTAGGCCGATTATGCTGCACTCTGTCAAATGCCTTCTCAAAATCAATGAAACAGGCATATACTTTCTGATTTATATCTAAGCATCTCTGTGGAAGAACACTTACTGCAAACAGTGCATCTCGTGTTCCCAGTCCTTTCCTAAATCCCATTTGTGTATTACTTATGCCTTCATCTAATTTCTTATGTATTCTATTGTAAATTACTTTTAAAAACAATTTCAAGACATGACTCATTAAGGCTATGGTGCGATATTCATTGCACTCCTTTGCATTGGCTTTTTTGGGAAGCAGTATGAATGTTGATTGGAGCCATTCTTTAGTACACCTGTTCTATATATGGTGCGTATATATCTTTGCATTGTTCTATATATGGTGTTGAATAGATCCCAAAGAAGATAAATAAATTGATTATTCACAATTTTGAGTAATTCGATAGGAACTTCATCAGGCCCGGGAGGCCCACCTTTAGCTTGTTTCATTGTATATTCAATTTCTCGTATAATGTCAGGCCCAGTATCATCCTTAAATTCTTTTGGTACTTCTGTTCTCTCTTTACCTTCAAAAAGTTGTGCTATATTATATTGTGTCTATCTCTGCATTTTTTGGTTTACATCTGTTATAAGTGCACCACTTTCATCTCTTAGTTGTCTAGTTTGAAGTGTTTTTCTCATTCCTGTTAAAAATGTTAAAAAAGTCATATTTTTTCTCAATTTCTTCTAGTTCTTGGCACTGCTCATGTAACATTCTCTCCTTAGCTTCTTTTATTCTTCTTTTAATTAATCGATCAGTTTCATTATATTTATTTGGATTTTTTGTTTTGAATGATTTTCTTTCATTCATTAATAGTAGTATTTCTTCAGTTATCCCGTCTTTATGTTTTTTTCTTTGGTTTTAAGTTTTCATTTGCTGTTTTAATTATTGCTACTTTTATGTTTTCCCGTTTCTGATCAATGCTATAGCTTCTTTTATTCAGTTCTTGGGCATTACGTACATTTTCAGTAAGAGTTTTTACAGTTTGTTCCTTTGTTTGTGGTTCCCTTAATCTCTTAATATCAATTCTACTTTGTGTGGGTTTTTTAACCAGTTTCAATTTGGTTCGTAATGTGACTAGTGTGGGATTATGGTCTGAACCGATGTCTGCTCCAGGGTAAGTTTTGGCAGACAGTATAGAATTACGAAATCTTCGTCTAATAAGGACAAAATCTAAATCATTCCATCATCAGTTTAATAAAAAGTTGTTAAAACATTGTTTGGCCACAGAAAAACACTAGAAAGACATCACTTATAAAAAATTTTCCGTAGACAAACAATGTTTTTAACAATTTTTGATTAAACTAATGATGGAATAATTTAATTCCTAAAAATCTTCTTTAAAATAAAGTTAAGCTTTAATAAGCATTTTTTTTACCTTCAAGCACTTCATGGTTTTGTTCCAGTTTCATTTTTAATTTTTTTGTTGTCGTTAGGAATATTGAAGTTACATTATTTTTGCAAAATTGCCTAAAATGTTTATTTTGAATTTTTTTTTAACAAAATATTTGCTGCTAACAGATCTTTACATAGGTCTTGAATAAACAAACATTGTTCTTTTTTTATTTATCTTGATTTCGAACATTTTGAAGAGATGTATGAATCGACTGCTAAACAGGACCATTTGCAATATTATTAAGCTTCTACTTACGAGTTGCAGTTTTTAAATATTGGTTGACTTAAAACTTCTTCTCACAGAAAATCTGTAGAAGAAAAAAATTTTCAAGTATCAAAAGCAATCAATTTTGTTACGAGAAGCTCAAGAACAAAAACGAAATTGTATACAATTTGATGAATTTTTGTATTTTGATGCTTCTTTCTATGTCCATCTTTATATAAGTAAAAGCGAATTTGTCCAATAAAAATGTTCTTTCCTGAAATTTTTTTTTTGTGGAACACGATGATTTTGTTTGGCCTTTCCTCATTTAAGAAATTAAATGTCAAAATGAATGTGAATTACGATTTTGGAGCAGGCCTTGCAAAATACTTTGTCTCCACTTAGCTTTAACTCAGGAAAACACTTTATCCAAGCACTTTTTTGAATGGTGACCGTATTTAAATTTAATATATACCAAACACGTTAGAAACACTAAACACGATTTTTTTTTTAACCTATTCTCTATCCTTCCATTGTTGGATATAGGTCGCCTCCAGTTCTCTCCATCTTTCCCTATCTTGAGCTGTTCTCTGCCATGTGTGACCTCCTTGTTTCCTGATGTCATCTTTCCACCTCATCTGTGGTCTGCCTCTTGATCTCTTTGCATTGTATGGGCGCCACTTTCCAATGGACTAAACATAGCTTGTCCCGTGTCGGTCATAGCTTTCGTGAAGGAGGAGCTCTGAACTGAGTAGGGGTTCTTCTGTACTTCACGGAAGACAGACTGGACGGGGGATGTCCCAACCTCGACACGGCACGTCCCATATGGCTGATAGGGAAAGTTCCTGCAGATATGCAGGACAGGTACGAATAAGGCATTGGCAAATAAGTACCCGCGGATCAACTGAGGATATGACATTAGGCAGCAGTAATGTCATTACTGGATTAGGGCTATGGGAAGTAAAAATTCTGTAGGCTTAATTCCAGATACTCACAGGCGTTACCCACATTATGAGTTAAGCGGCTGTGATACTGCGACAACAGCAGCGTCTGACCCAGAGTGGGCGGCTGCAAACAGCTTCTGTTCCCAGAGTGGGCGGCTGAAACACACTTACCAACCCGTCTGGCCGGCGTGGTAAGTTCACGGCCAATCTACCCCCCCCCCACCCCTCTTATGACACTAAAAACGATACAATGTTTGAAAACATGGAAGCAATGAAACAATGAAGAGTAGTATCAAGGGACATCTGCTAATCTGTTCCGAGCTGCCGTAAACAAATTTATAATTGCCAATATTATCGCCAACGTTTGAAAATTGGACAAGGCACTCAAAGAAAAAAGGAATTATTCGTTTCTGTAAAACATTATAAGCAACGTACACTCAAAAACCGATTTACATTTTAATGGAATTGGAATATTAATCTTAACAATGTCGCTTAGAATTCATACGCTCTCCAACCCAAAGCATCATAGATTTGATGAGCTCTATTATTTTTTTTTCTGTCCTAGGTATATAAATATATTTCATAAACATCTCTATTTCTAGATAAGCTACTGTTATTAATTAAGTAGATACCAAGTTTTTTATTATTTTAGTTTTAATTTAGCGTAAAATGTAATTTATCTCGATTGATGTCAACGCCTTTGTTGCCTTATATGGCACTTCTTCCAGATATTAAGTAGCTGTCATGTTTTTCTATTTGTCAGATCTTATTAGATTTAAAACACAGAACAGACGTAATAGACTGTTGAAGGTATAGAGGTACTAACATCATTGGATCATCAAGGATCATTGCTTAGTGATCTCAATAGTTCCAGAGTGGTACTTGGAAAACATCATAAACAGACTAAGTAATTCAAATAAAGATGAACAAGGCCATAAAGTTATAGACTCCTACAGGATCAGAACAAAGGAAAATATTGAAACAGCAGTAAAAGATTAAATAAGAACAGAAACTTGTGCCCGTAAAAATCATTGGTTTGGCGATAAAGGAAAGAATGTAACAAAAGATACAATTAAAACCGACGAATTACAACATCTGTAGAGAGTTAAAAGACAAAGAGAAGAGATAAACTACATAACACATCGATACAAGTAAATTAAAGAACTCACTTAAAAGTCAACGTCTGACAGATTAAATCAATAATCGATTAATTGATGATAAACAACAAATTCTGCTAACGACTAAAACAGATACAAAATAGTTATAAATAAAGACAGAAATAGGCAAAAGTCAAAAAGAATTCCTGACACCAACTAGATACCAACCAAAGTGGAAGTAGAAGATGGTAGTTAGAGGATGGTGGTGGTTTTAAAGATATTAAAAGAGGAGATTAAAATGACATTAACAAACAGCAAAAAAAGCAAAACAGTAGATCCAGACCAAATCCCAATATAAAGCTTAATATTGTTCTAAAGCTATTTTCTTGTGGCATTGTAAATTAATTACTGTTAAACTGGGAATAAGCCACAATTAAAGATAAAAATACGTTTATTGACGTTTCAATTTCCACTTCGGAAATCGTTCTCAAAATACAAACAGTAAATTAAACAAATTTTGTTTTTTGTTACATAGTGAAAAATTCTTCTAATAATTTAATTTTATCTGACTCATTTATATTGACAATTCAGACATACATTATGCATTTTAAAGTAGATGACTTTAAAATGATATTGCCAATATTGTTGAGTTGCGCTCCTGGGACGACTTTACTTATAATATAGTTCATTCGATTACATGAAATCAACTTTAACTTGAGAATATCCGTCAGAAAAAATCATAGCATGTATGTCGTCTTTAAAAAGACAAACACATGACATGATGACAGTAAAATTCTCCTGTTAGTGATTCCATAGTAAATTATGAGGGAAAAACCAGGGGAAAAAACCTCATAATACTATCCCGACATTGTAAGTATTTGTTCGTGAATTTAGTTTACCCTCAACAAACATCAAAATTCTGATTTTATATGTTACGTTATTTAAAAAACATAAATGATGTATCTTCTATATGTTACTGACTTACTACTGTTACTGACTTACTACTAAGAAAATACTGGTATTTTCTTATTAATACCAGATCCATACACCATTTATACAGCATACACAAGGAATAATATGAGGAAAATAACAATACCGTACATAAAAGGATTATCAGAAAAACTTAAAAGGATAGGAAATAAATTCAACATTTCAACAACATTCAAAACAACAAACACGTTGAGATCTATTTTGTCCAAAACCAAACCTAACAATGAACAAGAAAGGACAAAGAATTGCATTTATAAAATACCTTGTGAATGCGATCAGTTTTATTTAGGTGAATCATCAAGGCCATTAAATGTTAGAATACGTGAACATCAATCTAATAATAAAAATAGAGAATTTGATAGATCTCAAATCTGTAAACACGCATGGGATAATGAACATAGGGTTCAATGGAATAATTCAAATGTAGTCCTAAAAGAAACGGATAGTAAAAAAAGAAAAATCAAAGAAGCGGCTCTAATTATGCTAAATGAGGTCAATTGTGTCGCAAATTCCTCGGCAGAATGTAGTAGGATCTGGTTACCAATATTGAAAGAGGAAGTTATTAATAAGAAAATACCAGTATTAGTAAGTCAGTAACATATAGAGGATACATCATTTATGTTTTTTAAATAACGTAACATATAAAATCAGAATTTTGATGTTTGTTGAGAGTAAACTAAATTCACGAACAAATACTTACAATGTCGGGATAGTATTATGAGGTTTTTTTCCTGGTTTTTCCCTCATAATTTACTATGGAATCACTAACAGGAGAATTTTACTGTCATCATGTCATGTGTTTGTCTTTTTAAAGACGAATTACATGGTATGATTTTTTCTGACGGATATTCTCAAGATAAAGTTGATTTCATGTAATCGAATGAACTATCTTATAAGTAAAGTCGTCCCAGGAGCGTAACTCAACAATAGTGGCAATATCATTTTAAAGTCATCTACTTTAAAATGCATAATGTATGTCTGAATTGTCAATATAAATGAGTCAGATAAAATTAAATTATTAGAAGAATTTTTCACTATGTAACAAAAAACAAAATTTGTTTAATTTACTGTTTGTATTTTGAGAACGATTTCCGAAGTGGAAATTGAAACGTCAATAAACGTATTTTTATCTTTAATTGTGGCTTATTCCCAGTTTAACAGTAATTAATAAAGCTTAAAATGCATAAATGATGAAATCTTACGACAAAATAGTAGACTTGTTTAACACAATATACAAAACAGAACATATACCGAAATAGTGGTTACTCTCCACCTTTTGCGCTATCCCTAAAAATATAAACGCTAAAGACTGCAGTGAATACAGAACCATATCATTATTAAGTTAAATTCTCAATTTATTCTTGAAACTAATACATGATTGTATAAATAAAAAAACTGGAAGAAGTAACAGATGATAGTCAATTTGGGTTCAGAAACGGACTAGGAACCAGAGACGCGTAATTTGCTTTTAATAGCCTAAAGATACGTGGATATGAATGTGGATGTGCATGTTTGATATGTATATTGTGAGAAGGTATTGGACAAATTGATACATAAAAAATTAGTTCAAATTCCAAAGATGAAAAATATAAACAAAGGGGACTTAAGAATGATAACAAACGTAAACTGAAATCAATAGTACAAATTGTAATAGATAACGAACCGTGTTCAGTAATTGAAATCAGACGAGGAGTTAGACACAAGGATTATTATGTTCCCATTATAATTAACTTAAAAGAAAAATAATTAACGAAGAAAGTATTAACAACATAACATACGCAGATGACATGGAAGTATTGCGAGAAATGGGCAAAGAATACGAAATAATAAACACAATAAAAATAAGAAAGTTACAATATCTAGGACACGTAGTGAGGGAGCAATGATATCAAATGTTAAGATTGATAATATAAGGAAAGATAAAAGGAGAACGGAGTATAGAAAGAAAGAGAGTTTTAAAAAATTTAAACGACTGGCTTAGATGCAGTTCAATTTTAAAATGAACATGAAAAATTTTGAACAATGATTAAGATAAATACTTTATTTTAATTTTTTTGCCTAATTTTGATTGTTATAACAATGATATAACTAAAATCGAACTTGTAGCGTGTAGACTATATTCGTTCTTATTATTCAGGGTGACAACCCGTGCTAGAAGGTTGAACCTCGAGGACTAAAAAGCGTCTAATACTACTTGAAAACAAAATTGACCTGTCTTTCTGAATGCTCATATTGTCTTCGGAAACAAAGATAATATCAGTGGGAAAATTTTATTTTTAAATTGCTACTCAAAAAAAGCACAAAAAGAGGCAGTTTTTTTAACAAAGAAAGTATGACGTAAACCCTGGGTATTATCTAAAAATATCTAAAGTGGTTCGTTAAATACTAATTGCAAAAATACGAAAAATACAATATTATGTCTTAGGTGTAGCACGTGTCAATGTTTTTAAGTATTTTTTTTTATCTTTGATAAGACCATGTGATTATCTGCTTCATTAGCTATATAATTGAAGGTGGTTTTCAAATTAATTGCAAATGTAGCAACAATGTTTCGGCAAAGCATTTGGGTGTTGTCTGTTTTTGTGATATCGGCAACGTAAGTTACATCGCTAAATGAGTTTTTACGTATTTTAGGCAGAGAGTTATACACTGTTGATAAGTTGATCTTATACATACGTTATTAATTTATATATTACCATACTTTTTACAATTACAACTAACATACATGTTTAAACTTTATAGTTCTTAGCTATGATGCAACAAGTTAGGTAACAATAATGCGGGGCTTAGAATTTATAATCAACGTAAAGTTTCGTTTCTTTATTAACATCAAAGATTTTTTACAATCTGTTTCACAATAAAAACAATAAGTAAAATTGTTTGTCTTAATAATGTCAGAGAGATGTAAGGTCCAGTGACCAAAGCATCAGAACACAAATATTGATTTGTTTACCGGTGGGATGCGCACATACAGAGTTACGCCAACACGAATACTAAAAGAGGCACAGATTCCAATGGCTGGGCGATGTTGAAGACGTAGCTTCCACTACTGTAGACACTACCAGGAACGGTTTGGTAGATCCAAGGGATCATATTGCTATCTCTTCTCTTGTTGGTTGTTGAAAATATTGTATGCCAGTGTTGGATGCACGGGCAACCTGTTTTGATATTGTTCAGAAATTCTTTTGCACTCTTCAGAGACTATTATTACCTGCAAATCTCTATGTAAGGCGTAATTCTGGATATACCAAGGGGCATTAGTGATTGTTCTTATAGTTTTGGATTGAAAGCTTTGCAGTTTCATCATTAGATTTGCTAGCTGATCTCCAGAGCTGCGAACCGTATGATCAAACGGCTTTTGCTATTACTTTGTATATCAGCAGCTTGTTGTCGATCGATAGGTGTAAATTTTTTTTTTCATAACCCAGTAGAGTTTTCTGTATAAAATTTCTAGTTGTAGTCTTTTCATTCATATATGTTTTTTCTATGTTAATCGTTTGTCCAGATGAATGCACAGATATTTTACGTCAAATTTTTTGAAGTAAACGATATCCATCGAGGTTAACTTGTGGACATATACCTTCTCTTAGAGTAAATGTAATATGTGTAGATTTAAAGGGTTATACTTTAATTCTTCAGAGTTTAAAACATTCATTAGTTTTGTTTCGATGTATTTACAGTATATCTAACGCTATTACTGGATTACTATGAGATGTTAGGAAAGAGATCTTTGAACGTCATCAGATTTTCCAGATAAGTTTGGATCCCCTTATTTCAACAGATTTTTAAGTCTTCTGGTAATTATATTTAGGTTTGCTCCGTCAATAGGTGCGTTTGTGTCTTGCCACTTTCTCAAGTTTTATTTTCTCTTCAATAAAGTTTTTTGCACTCAGAGAACAATTTATGCTTTCATTCCATATTGTCCAGGATTCCATATTATTCAGGAATAGCACTCCATCCCGCCTTTTGAATAAAAGTACTAAGATATTGTACAGTATGTTTTCAATTTGTATTTCTATTTTGAGTGGCAAGTTCATTGATATTTGTTCTATAAGTGCACTTTGAAGTTTGTTCCAGTTTGTTTGGTTATTGGTTAGGACTGGAGGCTTACTTTTGAGCATGACTTTGGAGCAGAGGTCAATTAGAATGGGAGAATTGTCTGACAAAAGGTCCCAACATGATTCTATTGCTAAGTAGTTAAGAGATATACCTTTAATCACACAGAAATCTAAGAGATCTGGTATTTTATTTGGATCTGTAGGCCAATAAGTTGGTTCTCCTGTAGATATACATTCTAGGTTGTTTCCCATTATTGACTTCAGGAGTTGTCTATCCCTTGTAATTACCCTAGAGCCCCAGTGGTGATGTTTGCAGTTGAATTCTCCTCCTGCTATGAATTTATGTCCAAGAGAACTAAAGTAGGTATTAAAGTTTTTTTCGTTAATAGATTGGACAGGAGGACAGTAGACAGCAGATAAGGTAAGGTTGCCTAGCCAGTCTATAATGATAATGCTAGTTGATTTTCATGATGTTTTATATTTGATTTGAGAATTATAGCTGTGCCATCGTGTGCTTTGTCATTTGAATTTTTTGTGTAGTGAACAATGTATTTTGGAATTTTAATATAATTTTTGTCTGTTAGGTTCTAATATGAGCATAACATCAATTTCCTTCTCGTCGAGAAAAATTTTGATTTCTTGTTTATACTGCGTTATGCCATTTGAGTTAAAAACCGCTATTTTAAGTCTGTGTTGCATTAGTGCATTTTGTAAATCATAGTGATAGGGAGATTAACCATAGCGTCCATTCTCTCTACTAGTTTCGCCAGCAGGTTTTCAAGGTTGGCAATTGTAGTTAAATGGTTTGAGCCTACATCACTTTGTTGGTTTGTGATTTCAGTCGTTTAACTATCTGAAGTTTTTTGAGCGAAAGAAACACCAGGGATTATTGTTTTCTATCGGTTTCTGGTTTCTTTCTAAGTTGGGGAAATTTTTAATTTTGTCCTTAAACTATTTGTCGCAACCAAATTCAGATTTCTGCTTAAATTCGTGCCTTCTAACTTTGGTTTTATTTACGGATTTATTACCAGATGTCGCTATTGCGTCCATATCGAAGCCATTTTAGTGTTGCTTCTATTATGATAGGAAATATTGTTTGTGAATAGCCGCTCCGAAGATTCCTTTTAGGGTGAAATACGTATAAGCGGATATACAGACGCACTATACGTGAAACCAAATATTAAATGTCTTTCCTTTTATTTTTGCAATTGTTTCTACACGCTGTAGCTGTTATAGTTGGCCGGATAGTTCCCCATGCAAAGAACACACTGTACGCTATTGCTGCGTTCTTTGCGTGGCCAGTTTAAAGTATAGTGATTATTTGCACACTTTACGCATATTACAGGCAGGTGGCAGAATTTTTTTTTGTATGGCCGTAGCTTTGGAAATTGGCACAATGGGGTATCTGAGTACATTACGCTTAGGATGTGGTGGTTCAAAGGATACAATCATGTTTTGGAGTACTTTTACTCCATCTATGTCGTTAATGTTCGATTTAGTTTTTAGTTCTACATAAAAAAGTAAAAACGCTGTTTAGAATCCATTCTTATATTATATTAGCTATATTGGTTACTTCCTGTCTCATTTTTCCTATCTCACGTTTTAAAGCACTTCCTCTGCTGTTTGATGCATATGATTAACGTAAAGTAAACATGAATTATGTAAATAATATTTAGTTTACCTCTTCTTAAAATGTTTTCAATCACTCCCTCACTTCTTCTTCCATGCACTCTAACTTTTTAGATCGTCTTCTTCTTCTAATTTTAAGACAATGTTTTAAGGTTTTTTTAAAGTTGTAGCCTAAGTTGGAATTCCATGTCCAACTTACACCAGCGTACACACCATGTACACCAGCGTTTGGGAGGTCTTTTGGGATGTCTATCTGTGAAAAAATTTTTACGTGAAATCGATTTCATGTAAAAATTTTATACGGAATTTTGAAGGAAGATTTTAAGGTATATGACGGATAACTGATGTCAAATCCTTAAATATGTACAGCTGATTTTGCTTGTTTTTTAACCAATCATAAAAGTGAAAAATATCATTTTTGTGACTAAAATACATGTTTCTCATACATGTAGAGAAAAATGGTTCAAATAAAAGTTGTAGATCCAAAAAAGTTCTTTAATTTGCGAGTATCTAAAATAAAATACATCCATCCATACACAAATGGCCGAGGTAATTGCAAAAACCGCTTAGTTTTGCAGTAATTTATATGTTAATAATTAATTACGGCAATTAATGAGTTATTGAAGTCTACTAAAGTTCAGCTAGTTCGACCAAATAGTTTCTAAGTTATTCAATTTGTTTATCTCGGAGAACGATTATTTGAACAACTGTATTTATCCAAACATCTCTAGAGGTATTTAGCAGATCGTAATCGATTCTTTGGGGCTTCCATTTTAAGATATAATAAAAAAAATTAAAACTTTATCAAAATTTTTATTTGACCGTATCAAACCGTTTGAAAATGGGCTGAATGTTAAGCTTATATACATTTATAATAACTCTGATATTTTTATGTCACGCGCTTATAAGTAGGCTCATTGAAAAGGTGGTGAAAAAACACAATCAATAAAAAAAAGAACCTTCCATGACCAGTAAGAACCAATATCGAATTTTTTCTTAAAATTACATTTCCATTGTTTATTACCATCAAGAGCTGAAAATTGAACAGATTATAAACGAAGATCTATATTTTGTGACTCAATCCGTTCTTGGATGTACTCTTGTGATCGCTTTAATACATCCTTAATGCCTTAAATTATTTTCACATTCCTGTTCATCAGTATGTTCTTCTCTTTTTCTTCTCTTCTATTCTCTTTTGTTTTGTTCGTACCCGTTAATTCACTCAGTTTCATCTTTCATCTGTCCATGTTTCTTTGTACAAAAACTTTGTGAATGATTTTTGTTGGTTTCACTCGATTGTAGTCTTATACTATTACTACTACTACTACTTATCGGTTTATAACGTTCTCCGCCGTTTTTCGACTTCCAATCGCCACAGTCCGGTTGTTCCATAGGTCTTCTTCTATGGTCCTCTCTCTCAGTTCTTTATTTATTCCTTCGCTCCAACTTTTTCTCGGTCTACCTCGTTTTCTCTTTCCTTCTGGTTGCCATTTTAAAACTTCTTTTGGTATTCGTAGTTCATCCATTACAAAGGTATGTGTCCGAACCAGATAAGTTGCTTTGTTGTTAGGTCATCTGTGATTGTTCGTTTGATTTGCATTTTTTCTCTGATGCGTTCGTTGGTAGTCCTTTCTCTTCTAGATGTTTCTTTCTCTTTCTTTTTCTTCTGTAGTCTTATACGTGTTCATTTAATGATGATTGAATGAAGAAACTGCATTCCAAAGGTTCCAGCTAAAACTTGAACTCGCTATCATAGGAAACCATCGAAGAGAGACACTGTGTTAGCTCGAAATGTTTCATCATCTTGTTTATAAGATATAAACTAAAAATTTAGAAAACTATCGTAGTTTACACCATAAACTTCTAAGAAACACTCATTTGAAGGTGTGTTTAAGTAAGCGACTTGTTGCGTCGTGATTCTAAGTAAGCAATCGATACAACCTAAACTGGATCGCCTCCAAAATCACAATGAATTCTTTTCTTAAACTCTGCGGGAAGCTTTTGTCGCTACAATTTAATTTACACTTAATTTTCTTCGGCGTTGGATTTTCAGCAAGCTTTGATTTGTCTTACCAGCATTTGGTAATGTAAATAAGTAATTTGATTATGTTTATTCTTTAGAAAAACTTTGGGACACAAGTCTTAAATTGCTTCTCTTCGAAGATTTTAAGACGCAATTCGAAATATTGAATAAAATGTTCGAAGTAAAAATCAAACACTTGTGCCAGAACTGGAAAGATTAGAAAAATACTATAGAAAGAGAAAGATAGTTTGCGTAATGATATAATTATTTTGTTTTAGATGCGGGCAAGATCTCAACAACAAAACTTTTCCAGAATATTTTTTGTTTGGTACAGCAACGGCATCCTATCAGGTTGAAGGAGCGTGGAACGAGGATGGCAAAGGAGAAAACATTTGGGATGTACTTACGCATGAGGTTCCATCACGAGTTGTCGGTAACGCTACCGGAGATGTAGCTTGCGATTCTTATCACAAATATAAAGAGGATGTAGCTTTATTGAAGGAGTTGGGAGTTAATCATTATCGTTTTTCCATTTCATGGTCCAGAGTGTTTCCTACAGGTAAATTATATTCATTATATGTATATAATTTCACCCATAAAATAATTCGGGTACAAATTTTAGTGTAAACTGTATTTTAAAGCATTACTTATGTTATATAGTTACTTATTTAAGTTAATTTCTATAATTTCACATTGAGTTTTTTTAGAAGTAACATAAAAAAAACATACAACGATACTAACTGTATATCTTTTTCTATAGGATTTAATAATGAAGTAAATGAAGCTGGTGTTAACTATTACAAAAACCTGATTAAAGAACTCAAAGATAACGGCATACTGCCCTTAGTCACCATGTTCCATTGGGATACCCCACAAGCTTTAGAAAACATAGGAGGCTGGACCAATGAACTGATCGTCGATAGATTTGTGGACTATGCTCAATTCCTGTTCGAAACTTTTGGCGAGGATGTTCAGTTATGGTTGACTTTTAACGAACCAAAACAAACCTGCCAAGGAGGATACGGAAATGGAAATATGGCACCAGCTATTCTATCGCCTGGTGTTGGAGAATATTTGTGTGCCCATAACGTCATTAGAGCTCATGCCAAAGTATGGCATTTGTACGACCAACGCTACAGACACATACAAAATGGTAAGGTGTTTTTACTAATTCTTTGTTGTTTCGTCTTTTAGTTTGTAGTGTTGTTAGGTGACATTTTATATTCCACATGTCGAATTCTCTGTCGTAAGAGGTAATTCCTAAGAGGAGCTATACTACTTCGACAGCCTAATTGCGATGCTTGTGTTGTGTTTTCTTAGTTTCGTAAAAATGAGGATCCCTTGGTTTACAGCTTCCTCTCGCTTTATAAGACATCTATTCCCATCGTCAACATTATCTTTAGCTTTATCTATATGCGAGATTCACGTTTTTTATGTTTCTCTCTTCGTTTGTATTAATGTGAATCCTCATTACCGACATGTCCTGTCTAAGTATCTTCCCCAGGTCTTCTTTGTCCTTACTCTCCTATTCCTTCCAGAAAGTTTTGGACTCTGCCACACAACAGGCCACTAGTTTTTTTTTCACTTTATGAATTAATATTCCAAATTATAAATAAATAAATTTAACCCGCGTCTCGTCTACGGTTCGTCTATTGTTGATGCTATCAACTTTTTAACATTTTTTATAGACGGAAAAGATACGTGAATATCAGAACATGGAATGTCCAAGGTCTCAGCACGAATCAATTAGAAATTATCACTGAACTAGAAAAACGGAAAACAAGTATAGCTGTGTATAACTTTATGACGACTTTGGAGAAGCCTATGTCACTAACATTTTCAAGAAAGGTGACAGGAGGTATTAATACTATCGTGGAATTATTGGTCTCAACAAGAAACGTATCTGAAAAAATCTTACTAGCCCGAATTGAAAGCCAGTTTGTAGAAACTAAAGACATGAGAAGTTTTACAGCTGGGCAATCCTGCGTAGATAATACCTGTTGTATTCCACAGTTCACGGATAAAAAAAAGAGCAGAAAAAAGCATACGACAGCATACCACTTTCTAGACTCTAAAAAGACCAGTCACATGTTTACAAACATTGGAAAAAAATATTTGTAAAGAATACAAGCTGTGCTAATACCGGTCCATCCTTCTGTCCAGAATTTCAGGTGTCAAAAGCACTAAGATAAGGATGCTATATTGTCCCAAACTTATTAAATAAATCTCAACAAAGTTTTAAAAGAGTTTTAAGAGAGTTTTAAAAGCAAATATGGCAGAGTGGACGTACTGTTGTTCTTGACAATTGCACATGATCAGGTTATAGCACGTGATGAAAAAGACAAAGACGTATTGTAAGAAAACTTAATGAAAAATATATCTCAAATTTGATATAGAAATAAATTTTGACGAAATAAAGTATTTAGTAGTAGGGGAAAAATTAGAGAAACAATAATATAAAACCGATCATTAATAAAAGAGCTACCCAGAAATACAAAGATTCTCATAATCATAAATGGGCCTGCTCTCTTCTACCATCTTTCCCTTCAATCCTGGTCCCCCAGGGGGAGTGTAGTGGTCGACGTGATGTCGTGTATTGTCCTTCTCCAGAGATCTCTGTCTCTGGTCATTTCTTTTAATTCATGCATAGGTCGTTGGCATATTCCTGTAATTTGATCTATCCATCTTGTTGGGGATCTTCCTCGTGATCTTCGGCCTTCTACCTTTCCTTGTATTATGAGTCTTTCCATGTTTTCTGTGTTTGCTCTCATAACATGCCCAAAATATTTTAATTGTTGGAGATGAATGGAGGAGAAAATTGAATTATTTGTTCTACGGTCGGTCCAAGGAATTCGTAACATTCGTCTTCAACAGAACATTTCAGTGGCGTCTATCTTTCTCCTCTCCGATTGTCTCAGAGTCCAAGATTCACATCCGTAGGTCAGTATTGGGAATATTAAGCAGTTGATCAACCTCATCTTTGTCGCTCTTGAAATTTGACAGTCCGTCCATATTTTGGTCATTTTTGCTGTGGCAACTTTTGCTAAATCACATCTACGTTTAATCTCTTCTTGTAATGACCCTGTGTTTGTGATTAATGATCCCAGATATAAGTATGAGCTCACAACCTCGAACCGGTCAATTGTGGTTATGTGTGGATGATTGTTGTGTAGTCTATCCACTATCATGATCTTTGTCTTTGATATGTTTAATTGCAGAGCAAATATTTGACTTTCGTTTTCGATCAGTCTCGATTGTTTAGTTTATGACCATTTATTGAGATGCCCTTTTCCCATCCTTCAAGTGCTCTTCGCATAATATACTTCCCATATATGTTGAATAATTGTGGAGATAGTATACATCCTTGTCTGGCACCCCGTTCTGGATGAAACTCGTTCGAAAGTGTGTCAAGTACTTTAACTGATCCAGTAGTGTGTTCATATAGTTCGGTTATAAGCGTAATTAGATGTTGTGGTACACCTACTTCTTTTAGTATTCGCCATAAGTGTCTCCACTTGACTCTGTCGAACGCTTTACGGTAATCTATAAAACAGATGTATAGTGGGATGTTGAATTCCCTAGATTTCTCGATTATCTGTCTTATATTCAGCAGGTGTTCTCGAGTGCCTCTACCTTTGGTAAATCCAGTTTGCTCTTGTGGAATTTCTCTTTGAAGGAATGTTTTCAGTCTCTCATTGATCATATGTAGCATTATCTTGCTGGCATGGGATATAAGAGAGATAGTTCTACAATTGTCGCATTTATGGAAGCTGCCTTTTTTTTGTATGGTCGTTATTGTAGATTTTGTCCAGTCTTCAGGCCATTGTTTGGAATGCCATATTTGGTTACAGAGTAGATGAAGTAACTTTACGCCGGTTTCTTCTGTGGCTTTAAGCATTTCTGCTGTTATAATATCTGAACCTGGTGCTTTGTTATATTTGAGCTTGTTGATAGCCTGTCTTACTTCATTTTCGAATATATCAGGTTCTTCTTCCACCTCGTCAGAGATTTGGCTAACAAGCTCTTGGCGTTGATCATCTTTATATAGGTCCCTGCAATACGATCTCCATGTCTCTGCTATGTCTTCTCTGTTTGTTCTCAGGGTTCCAGTGTTATCTTCAATGGCCCAAGTTCTGGTTCTGAAGTCTCTTGTCAGGTAGCGTATTTTTCTAAATAGATCTCTCGGCTGATTATTCTGACCATGTCTCTCAATTTCTTTGCATATACTTTGATAGTACTGTTTTTTGTCGGCCTTACATCTTCGTTTTATTTCTTTATTAAGGTTTCTTAAACTAGCTTTTTCCCTTTCACTATGTACACCACTTTTATAAAGATTTCTTCTATTCTCAATTGTTTTAAGAGTTTCATCTGTTATCCAGTGTTTCCGTTTCACCGGATTATTTTTCTTTGAGCGATCCACTGGTGTTGTTACGCAATGTTTAACAGTCTCCCATATTTCTTGTGATGTTCCTTCTACCATAACCATGACCAGATAAAGTTGCAATTAGACAATTGCACCCGGTATCTTGGATTAGGAATGCCAAAATGGGAGTTAAAAGACGATTTTACAAGGGTATTGTCAAAAAGTTCCGATATACGAACAGGAGGTATAGGAAATTACAAAAAAAACTTAAACAGATTTAAAACACTTGAAATGAAGAAATAAGAGCAAAACCTCAAGTTGATATAGACATACTAGATACCATAGAAGCAAAAAAACTAAAGTGGTATAGCCAGTGTAGACGGATGTAAGAAGATAGATATCCTTTGAAAATATGGAAGTAAAAGCCAACTCAGCGAAGGAGAAGAGGGAGACCAAGACCAAGGTATAATTGAAAGTAGTAGAAGATGCCGTGACAACCAGAAACCTTAAAATGATTAATATTGCAGTTTCGCAACTTAATATAGACATTGATTTGATAATAAATAGAAATTACTTCTACATCGTTCTGACAATTCTATCTAATTGCGGGTAGTAAGAATTAAATTAGCAGAGTTCAGCACTCGTTTCAAGGGATAAACGACAGCAGCGCTAACCCCAGCGCCGCATCTGCATCTCCGGAATACAGCCGCTTCCAAAGTTAGCTACTCATGTCAATTTGCAACTTTGATTCCTGAGCTGCTTCGACATAGTGTTGTGTCCCACCTGCGGGTAGCTCCGCTGCCATCTTCACTCCACGTGGAAATTTACATTTTATATACACCAATTACATTGTTTACTGTTCCATTGCAAGTGCTGGTTACTTTTATACTTGTTATATACATACATTGTTGCAAAGTTATTTTATCATGATCCATTTCATATTGTGTCGCGTTTGAACTTTTTAACTGAACTTTTTTTAATACAACATTTTCCTTGGGTTTTGAAATTATTAACGTAGCTTATAGAATATTTCTATTATTATCGATTTCATTATTATTGATTTTCTTGTATGCATGCATTTCTAGTGCTGATTTAAGTAAATTTTACTAATTTTACCATTAATTTAATGTGTAGATTTATTGCTTATGTTCCCTTCCGCTTGCGTGTGTATGCCCGTATTAACAAGGTGGATTCATTTTACAACTAAATAATTGTAATATTATATGTTTGCTATTTTTTTTATCAATTTACCGTAATGTTAAATTATGCATTCAGTTGTCGGATGCTCGAATTCCGTGAATAATAATTATTGCATTTTCACGCCTCCCTAGGCACAGGTATATATAATCGATAGCTGATAGGTTTCTTGTATATCTGCGGGTCAATATATTTTATGGTTTGTCGCCACATATGTAAATCTTTCTATTATTTCGCTTGGAAAACTATCTTTTGAATAAACTTATTCTCAACTATTAATAAATGTCGGTTTTGGTATGGTTTGTCACATCGTATTTAAATTTGTAGATATTGCTTTTTAATATATTTATATCCACTTACTAGTGGCTTCATATGTTATGTGCAAAAAGCAACAATTGAAAAGATAGCAAAAGGTGGAAGCAATGAAGCGAGAGACGCGAAACGTTGTTTGTCTGTCGCTTAGCGCTTTTAAACACCTAACGCTTTGACTCTTTAAAAATGAGTTTAAAAAAAGTGTGATAAAGGGATAAAAAACGATTGCCTAAGCAATAGGGACGCATATAATTAGCAAGAGCAGCAATGACTGAAATAAATGAAGCCTGGCGTGATCGTCACATTACTATGACAATCAAGAACAGACACGTTTTAACTCTGATCTATCTATGCATACGAAACATGAACAGTCAAAGAATTAGATGTGCCGAGCATAGACTCTTTTGAAATATGGACATGGACACGACTGAGTCGAATTCCATAAACGGCTCCGTACGAATATCTCGGTTCTAGATAACATTAAACCCAATCAGCACCTCTCTAGGCAATCATAGTTTACTCTATAATTTTAAATTCTTTGATTATACCCATCGAAGTAATCACAAAATGGAGCAATTGGTGGTTTAAGGAAGGCTTAAAAGTCAACATTAACGAAGCAGATCTTCCGATGAGCAGACATTACAAAAAAGCTTTTTTTCAAACAGTATACTGAAGTAGTACATGTAACAGATGACCGCGACCAGCAGAGAACTATCATTACTCAAACTATCCGAGCACAATGATTAATAACTATTTAACTGGGAATAAGCCACAATTAAAGGTTAAAATAGTTTATTGACGTTTCAATTTTTACGTCGGAAATCGTTCTCAAAATACAAACAGCAAATTAAACAAATTTTGTTTTATTACTTAGTGAAAAATCCTTCTAATTTAATTTTATATGACTCATTTATATTGAAAATTCAGACATACATTATGCATTTTAAAGTAGATGACTTTAAAATGATATTGCCAATAGTGTTGAGTTGCGCTCCTGGGACGACTTTACTAATAAGGTAGTTCATTCTATTACATGAAATCAACTTTAACTTGAGAATATCTGTCAGAAAAAAATCAGCATGTAATTCTTCATGTCTTTAAAAAGACAAACACATGCCATGATAACAGTAAAATTCTCCTGTTAGTGATTCCATAGTAAATTATGAGGGAAAAAAACCTCATAATACTAACCCGACATGGTAAGTATTTGGTCGTGCATTTAGTTTGCCGCCAATAAACACCAAATTCTGATTTTATATGTTTGTTATTTAAAAAACATAAATGATGTATCCTCTATATGTTACTGACTTACTAATACTGGTATTTTCTTATTAATAACTTCCTCTTTCAATATGGGTAACCAGATCGTACTACATTCTGCCGAGGAATTTGCGACACAATTGGTCTCATTTAGCATAATTAGAGCCGCTTCTTAGATTTTTCTTTGTTTACCATCCGTTTTTTTTAGAACTACATTTGAATATATAAATACCAGTTTGTCCATGATCCGAGAAAGGTTACAATGTTCAATGGAATAATTCAAATTTAGTCCTAAAAACAACGGATGGTAAAAAAAGAAAAATCAAAGAAGCGGCTCTAACTATGCTAAATGAGATCAATTGTGTCGCAAATTCCTCGACAGAATGTAGTAGGATCTGGTTACCCATCTTGCAAGAGAAAGTTTAATAAGAAAATATCAGTATTAGTAAGTCAGTAACATATAGAGGATACATCATTTATGTTTTTTAAATAAGAAACATATAAAATCAGAATTTGGTGTTTATTGATAGCAAACTAAATGCACGACCAAATACTTAACATGTCGGGATAGTATTATGAGGTTTTTTCCCTGGGTTTTCCCTCAGAATTTACTATGGAATCACTAACAGGAGAATTTTACTGTCATTATGACATCTGTTTGTCTTTTTAAAGACGAATTACATGCTATGATTTTTTTCTGAGGATATTCTCAAGTTAAAGTTGATTTCATGTAATCGAATGAACTATCTTATTAGTAAAATCGTCCCAGGAGCGCAACTCAACAATATTGGCAGTATCATTTTAAAGTCGTCTACTTTAAAATGCATAATGTATGTCTGAATTGTCAATATAAATAAGTAAAATAAAATTAAATTAGAAGAATTTTTCACTAAGTAACAAAAAAACAAAATTTGTTTAATTTATTGTTTGTATTTTGAGAACGATTTCCGAAGTGGAAATTGAAACGTCAATAAACGTATTTTAACCATTTATTGTGGCTTATTCCCAGTGAAATAGTAATTCATTTAAAATCCACAAGAAAATAGATTTAGAACAATATTATGATCACAATGATGAACCACAACACATCTGCTGAGCTTTTTAATGACTATGATGATAATGAAGCAATAGAGTTCAATCAGGTATTTTATGACAAAAAGGTGTCAGTATTACAGAAAGGAATAACAGACGATGATGTTTGTACAACATAGAAATGAAGATATGCAAATACAGAAGACTATAATACTGATTGTCTAATGACCGCTTTGTTACTCAAAAAATATTCTTCTAGTTAGGTCACAATACACACTTAAGTTTTCCTGCTTTTGCTTAGTAGCTTAGCCATATGATCTTATGATCTATGATCAATATGATCACAAAAGATCATCATGGATCATATGATCCATGATGATCTTTTGTGGTGCACTTTGTGATATTACTTACTAAAACCTCAAGTTAAAAATTTTCTACAGTTTTTTATCATTTTTAGGTCACGTCGGAATAACTATTGACAGTGGTTGGGCTGAACCAGACAGTGACAGTGAGGAAGATAAAGAAGCCGCCGAAAGGATGCTGCACTTTACAGTAAGTCAAAATTAATTTAAATAACGACAATGGCAACTACTTATTTTATCAAATGCACAAAGAAAAAATTAGGTCTTACAATAAAACACTGAAAACTTTTGTTTTCAACACTTCCACACAATTTATTATAATTTATTATCACTACCGCTGTGTTGATAGAGTACCTTTCTTAAGTGATGCATTTTTACTATGGGTCTACACTTTGTAGCATTTTCAATTTCATTGATTCTTTGAAGTATATTGAAGTCCCCTCGTATACGAAATATTAAAATCACCTTATATATTTTTGATAGATCTAAAAATATTTCGTACGTATTTAAACCCAAATATCTTTTCATTTAATTCTTAGGTCGGCCAAGTTGAAATAAACCATTTTAGAGTTGTTTATTTTACTTCGGCAATTTCTTTTCAAGTTAATGCGTCGCAAAAGGATATGTACGTCGTTTCGTGGTGTCTTGTTATGTCAGCGTTTGTATGTATGCGTTCAATTTTAATAGAATTTCTTCACTCTCGTTGGAGCAGCTTTCAAGAGCGGTTCAGCGTTATGTCCAAATTCACGTCGAATTTGTAAAGTGTTCTGTTTTCGTCTTTTGTTATGAAGAATATGTAGCAGTTTGTTATTGGTTTTGTGGCAGTAAATGCTTCAATTCTTAATGTTTTGAGTGAGGATTGGAGGACATCCTCGTTTTGTTTTTTTTTGTTCCTGTTTTTTATCCAAGGCTTTTGGCAGTTGGAGATGGAGATTTTCGTGATGCAGAGAGAGTGGAGCCCTCAGTTCCAGGTTCCAGTTATGGTTTCAGAAACTTAAGTGTGATCATGTGAATTAAGGTAACATTTTATTCAAATTTTAAACTAAAGACAGACATTTTTTTTATAAAATAATAATTGCTTTCGTTGACATTTAAAATTGTAAATTTTAGGTTTTGAGTAAAGCTGTCAATTTATGTGTTTAGTTTTTTTTTAAATTTAATGTTAATTTATGACAGCTCGTTTTAGTATTTTTGATGTTGATTTGTTTTGTTTTTTTTAAAGGTTAACCTCCATGCCATTTTTGTAAGTTTTGTAGCAATGGAGTTTGTTAATGGATGACACATGTAGGTTTTTGAATTTTGTATTTCTCCATGTAACTGTTTGTGGTGACACATAAATAAATGTTAAATTTTGTTGTCTTAACTTTTTATTTATTTTTTTGAGCCAAACCTTTTTTGATTCTTATTTGAAAAAGATATGTTTTTTATGTTTTGATTTGTTTTCTAATTATTTCCCTAGTTACTAGTGGTTGTAATAGGCATAATTAGGCACCTCAAGTGGCGCCTTATATTAAATTCCTTGAGGTGTTTCTTGTTTATTTTTATTTTGTTTATCCCAAGAGCCCTTTATTTCATTTTTTTGTAGTTCCCCCATTCCAATGCCCTTATCTTTTACTTATCCACGACCCCAGCTCTCCTACGAAACCCTGAGTGCCGTTCGCATCAGTAGCGATTATTTTGCTTGCCCTATCTCCACCCCCAATAGTTTCTCCCCCCAAGTTTCTACCCTTTGTATTATTACCCCATGTGGTAGGCAAAATACTTTCGTTGCAACTTTATATTCTTTAACCGAATAAGTTGACGAGAGATGAGCTGTTTGTTTTAAGTTGGTCATTCAGAATTATATCTGTATTTCTGAATTTATTAATTTCCCTATATTTTAACAGCTTAAGGTCTTTAGTGTGAGTATTGTGCATTTGAAATTGGTCATTAAAAGAATAAATATGATCTAGAAAGTGAAATATGTACGTATAATATGATTTTCTGACGCTGAAATCCCCTTTGTGTTCTGTTATACATTTGTTAAAGGTTCTACCAGTTTGACCGATGTAAACGTTTTTGCAATCACTGCATGTAAGTTTGTATATAATACTGTTAGTGTGCTGTTTCTTTTGGATCTTGTTTTTTTTTTATATATTTGGTAAAGTTGTTGTTTGATCTAAAAGCTGGTGTTATATCTTTCTTTTTTATGTATTTGGCTATTTTGTTGATATCTTGTCTCTATATGTAATTGACCAGAAGGTACTGGGCTTTTATCTAGTCTTTTCACTCTAGGTTTTTAAAAAGTTATAACCAAATTTTAATTAAAATCGTAACAAGTTCACCGCCTTGCATAATTAAAAAGAGGTATAAAAGCAACAGCCTGTTGCAGCCGTAGTTTTTAAATCATTGTCAACAATTATAAATTTTTTGTATTTTTAAATATATTACCCTGTATTTTATATCACTATTACAAACTTAAGTCAATATACTTTAATTTGTCCTATGCCTATAGTTAATAGTTTTAAAGATATTTTAAAACGTAGTGGAAAAGGGGGTGTTTATCTTAAGAAACACAAAAAAAAAATAAATAAAAAAATTATTATTTTTATTGTAGAAGGTTTCATAACTTGTCTTAATCTTCTGTTCATTATATTTGACATTTTTTTCTTATATGCCTTTACAATTTTCATTCATTTCTCATTGCATATTATTCTTTATATCGTTTTATCGTTGTAGGCGTAAAATTTTCACCATACGGAGCTACTCTCACTTAACTTAGCCTGTAGGTTGATCTCGATTTTCTACGCTAATAATACTCTGTTACAGTATGGATGGTACGCCAACGCACTGGTCAACGGAGATTACCCAGAAGTCATGAAAACTGTGATAGCTAAAAGAAGTGCCGCTCAAGGCTTCAAACAATCTCGTTTACCAGAATTTACTCAAGAACAAATTGATGACATTCAAGGTGCTGTTGATTTTCTTGGTGTGAATTACTACACAGCAAATATGGCTAAAAAACAAGGAAACGTTCCTGTAGTTTCCGGCTGGCAAGAAGATATGGAAGTCGATACCTACCAGAAAGAGGAATGGCCCAAATCGTCTTCTTCTTGGTTAAGGGTAAGTTTTTCTTTTGTTTTAAAATTTTATCTTCGTTACCTTGTATGACTGTACGATCTGTAAGTTTTGTGATCTAGAGGTTTGGCGAAACCATATTCGCAAGGAGATACGAGAAAGTCGATTTAAAGAAGACCTATGTGAAAACATAGCGAGGGTAAAATTTTTTTGTACTGTATATTTCAATGTTATTATTTTAGATTGTACCATGGGGTATGAGGAAACTTCTAAACTGGTTGAAAAAAACGTATGGGGATATACCACTAATCATTACTGAAAACGGTGTATCAGATGATTGTTCTTCACTGGATGACCAAATCAGAATTGATTATTACCAGGTAAGAGCAATATTTTACTAGATTAGATTTTATAGATCTTGTTTATGAAAATTTTTTCCTTTATTTTATGTTCTTCTAATTGTTCCTCTCTGTAGTCTAGCAAACAAAAATGAAATTGGTTATCCAAAATCAGGCGTCTTAACTGGTCAAAAGTAGCCGAAATCGCTCATGATTATTCATCAGTTATCACGATAAACAATTATCAAGATTAGAAGTTTATTTTAACAGCACAGATGAAAACACTTAAAAAAATTGATGGTAAGACGCTATGGGATAGAACTGGAAGTACAGATATACGACATATATGCAAGGTAGAGAAAATTCTGGGTAAGAAATAAAAGAGTAGAATGGAACGATCATATAAGCCGAATGACAACAAATAAAGTAGTAAAGACGGCAAGAGACGGTTTCCCAATAGGAAGACGATCAGTAGGAAGACCACGAAAACGATGGAACGATAACTTACTGGAGGCACATTGAAAAACAGAACTATGTCTATATAAAAAGAAGAAGTTCATTTCTAAGAAAAATTTAATTCTCTTGAATGTCACCATAATCTAGTTAGTCTATGTATTAATGGAATTAATCAATGTCCTGACATTATGTCAGGACAGCAAAATAAAGATACAATAGTAGAACAAATAGCTGAATCAGCAGCTACATCAACGATTGCTGCAACAAAGCAAATACTTGCAAAATGAAAATTCCGCCAAACTGGAAAACGATAGCACAGCCCAAAAAAATAAAAAAATTGGTGCTTGAGAAATAATGAATTCTAAATATTTTTGATTCTTCTTCTTTTGTCTTCTAACTATGCCCAAAAAGATATACACAAAGACACCTGGAAATTATCAGAGATAGAAATAATAAACTAGAAAATAGACTATAACATGAAAACATAAATGAAGAGTGGTAACGTAATAGAAAGAAAAAACAGATCATGTTTACTGATGGAACAGGGGCATAGCACCTGAGGAGCTATGTCTGAGAAGCTGAGGAGGAATATAAATAACTAAGTTAAGAAGAAAATAAAATCTAAAACAACAAAATATGAATAAAGAACTTCAAAAATTACAAGAACTAAGTAAGTCAACAGAGGCAAGAAAATTTTACCAGAAACTGAACAACAGATGATGTGAAAACATAAGGAGCGTAGTATATTGACATAACAGCAAGAAAACTAAGATGATGAATAAAACATTTTAAGGAAAAAATTTATTAAAATCCTTTATAAAAGGTATATAATTTAAAAACCCAATCAGGCTATATCACAAAACGTTTTCTGAAACCATGTTCCATCATCAGTGTCTAGGTGTACATGTATTGAGCCACTAAATATGTGGGTAAAAACCCGTTAGAAGTTAAATGTTTAAATGGTTTATTTATATGGTTTTTACCCAGATATTTAGCGGCTCAATACATATACACCTAGATACTGATAATGGAACATGGATTCCGAAAACGTTTTGTGTTATAGCCCGATTGAGTTTTTAAATTATATACATTTTATAACGGATTCTAATAAATTTTTTGTGATACATGGTATACAGCCAACTACAGGAACTTAGTATCCTTGTGGATTTTAAGGAAAAGCTTGAGGGAGGCGAACTCTAATATACCATTATACCAAGCAGGCAGGGAAAAGGGACACTATTTTTTAACTTTAAGGCCTAACTGTTTGCGGGAACTTTTCACATTTATACTCTCCCTGTTAGTACTAGCTTCTTCCATTTTTATTGAATAAAACATTTAACAAAAGTAATATTATCATACACAAAGGCAGTTGTATACTTCTAACACACAATGTACTTATAATACTGAGAAAACTAAATATATACTGACCATATACGCATCTTTTCTCGGCTACTGACACGCTTCTTTGTAAGTCATAGCGACAGCTAAACGATACGATAAGCCAAGTGATATCTCACAGTTCTCCCAGAGAGGTTCTTCTTTCTTTATTTTACAGTTTGTAAAAGTTCACGTTGAGTTCCAGCTCTTCCCAACACTTCCTTGTTTGTAACACGATTAGCACATCAGATTGTACCAATATGACAAATCAATGTATCAGACTGTAGTTACTACCTATAAAATTGGTAATTGTTTAGGCTTTGACTAAATATTTTTGAATTTTAACCGTTGCTGATCTTACCGTTCTTATTTTATTTCTACATAAATATCTAATTCGTTATCTCAGGTACTTAAACGTGTATCAACCCTTTCCAAGTGTTTATTATCCACTAATATTTGATCCTAGTTCTGTTGTTGTCTTCTAATGATCATACTTTTGTATACAAAAACTCTACAGAGCAAAAGTTGCTTAGATTTATTCCTCTATCGATTCCGGTGATTATTTTGAGCAAAAGAATTTCCAACCCCGAGAAAGGCTGGCTACCACTCCTGGGCGGAAGCACAATCGTCAATATATAAGTTTTTGTTAATTGACCAATTTCTCATCAACTTGCCAAATTTCAATAAATACGTCTGAATTCTGTCTACACTGTTCATTTGAAGACAAATTTTGCATTTTTTCTAACAAAGTTAATTCGTTATAATATTTTTAGCAACATATAAGTAACGTTAGAGATGCCCTAGACGATGGCGTTAATGTTTTTGGATACACAGCTTGGAGTTTGATGGATAACTTCGAATGGATGAGAGGATATTCGTAAGTATATTATAGTTAAATAAAAAGAAACCCAATAATAATATGGGGAAATACATTTTTCCATAATACGGACATATCAATTTGTTGTCGCACTAGTACCAATTTATTTGATATCTATATCTTCATCTCAATCTTGGCCTTGGCCTCAATAGGCATGGATAATAAGGTTACTTTCTAAAAATAGTATTTACTCGACCTTATTAGATGCCCTGCATATCTTAACCCAACTATTTTTATCATCCCTTCCATTTGCTATTATTGAATAACAAAAAACCACCCTAAACTCATGATTGAATGCTACGTAGCAGTATAATTCTATTGAGGGGGAAGTTTCTTTGAGAATCCAGCCTTTGCTTTTTCGAATTAATCTTCTATTATGGCACTTGAAACATAACATCACTTGAATCGGCTGAGAATAGAAGAAATCGCACTAGATAAAGCTGTTAATTAGATGAACTAAATGAAGACCTTAGTATCAGTGGAATCTTGAATAAAAGAGTGTTCTATACTCAGATACAAGGGGACTTGAGCTCCCAAATCGGGATAAAAATGAATTATCAATGTAATAGCGTTGGACAATGGGATAACAATGGACTCCCAATCAAGGCATAACTTAGGACTAACTGGGACTCCCAACAGGATAACTGAGACTCTAATTAGATGCAGAAAATACAAGTCAAATGTGTGACGAAATAAAAGGTATAAACAAAATATTTCCCTTAACAGGGGTTTCGGAAACATATGCCGAACTTCTCTTACATCTTGACGGACAACGGAAAATAAAATTGAAAATATTATTTATTTTTTATTTTGGGAAAAACCAGGAAAAAACCTCATAATACTATCCTGACATGGTAAGTATTTGTTCGTGCATTTAGTTTACCTTCAATAAACACCAAAATTCTGATTTTATGTTTCGTTAATTAAAAAACATAAATGATGTATCCTCTATATGTTACTGACTTACTAATACTGGTATTTTCTTATTAATAACTTCCTCTTTCAATATTGGTAACCAGATCCTACTACATTCTGCCGAGGAATTTGCGACAAAATTGGCCTCATTTAGCATAATTAGAGCCGCGTCTTTGTTTTTTCCTTTTTTTACCATCCGTTTCTTTTAGGACTACATTTGAATTATTCCATTGAACCCTATGTTCACTATCCCATGCGTGTTTACATATTTGAGATCTATCAAATTCTTTATTTTTAATATAAGATTGATGTTCACTTATTCTAACATTTAATGGCCTTGATGTTTCACCTAAATAAAACTGATCGCATTCACAAGGTATTTTATAAATGCAATTCTTTGTCCTTTCTTGTTCATTGTTAGGTTTGGTTTTGGACAAAATAGATCTCAACGTGTTTGTTATTTTGAATGTTGTTGGAATGTTAAATTTATTTCCTATCCTTTTAAGTTTTTCTGATAATCCTTTTATGTACGGTATTGTTATTTTCCTCGTATTATTCCTTGTGTATGCTGTAGGATCTCGTTCTAAGTTGTTCTGTTCTATTCGATCGATTGTTGAAAATTCCTTATTTATAAACGATAAAGGATAATCATTTTTTAATAAAACAGATTTTAACAAATGTTTCTTCTCCAAGAACGAATTTTCGTTAAAACAAGTAATTTTGGCTCTATCGTATAAGGATTTAATTACTCCCGTATAATAATATATTTAATAATTATTTAAAATATTAATAAAAATATTTAATTTAATAAAAAATAATGTAAATTTTTTACATTAATATTGTGATTTGATTTGAATTTTGAATTATTATTTTAAATTATTAGAATAATTTTTCGCTATGTAACAAAAAACAAAATTTGATTCATTTACTGTTTGTATTTTGAGAACGATTTCCGAAGTGGAAATTGAAACGTCAATAAACGTATTTTTATCTTTGATTGTGGCTTATTCCCAGTTAAATAGTAATTAATTTAAAATGCAACAAGAAAATAGCTTTAGAACAACATTTTTGTGTGGAATAAACCGTTATCTCAGAAACAACGCTGGAAGCTATCGGCAAAATTGAAAGTCAGTTACGCACGCGAAATCAATGTTCAATAAAATGTGTATCAACTCGACGGAAAACATTCGATTTCTTTTCATTCGAGTATCCTATTTTAAAGAGTGCAGCTTGCCTGCGCAATGTTTGTACTTTGCCGCAAATAAATTCAGTTTTTATAAAGGTGTTCAATAAATAAACGTGACGCGATTTATTGCTATTGTTTATGATTCTCATAAGATCAATATAATTTGTGCCTTTTATTGACAGACCACTAAGAAGTTTCGATTAGTAGAGCTTAATATTCAAAACCTATAGCATGCAATTTTAGTTTTGAATTTAGGCAACAAATGTAAAGCATTTTAGATATGCTTAGAAACGCTGAATTAAAGCTTTCACACTACAAACGATTTAAAACTGCTCTTTTTCAATTACAATAGTACGTTTTTCAAAAGTACCTAACTTGCTATAAACTACACCCAAAACCACTTTCTTGGAGGCATTTTTCGTGACGTGCGATCGTTTGTAATGTAAAAGTTTAAATTCTGTGTTTTTAGTCACATTTCAAATGCCTTATATTTGTTGCCACAACTCAAAATTCAAATTTCGTGTTATATGTTTAAGGATTGGTCTCTAAGAACAGAAATTTTACTACGATTTATTAATGAAAGTGATACATTTTATTGATAACACGAGAATCGTAAAAGCTGTCAAAAATCGTGCAACGTTTATTGAACAGATATATAGTAGCTGACTTTATTTGTGACCAAAAACAAAAATTTCATTCAAAAGCTACACTCTTCACCTTTTAAACGCATTTTGAAATTTGTCGATAGAAACTCTGATTAAAAGATATCGAATTTTTACCGTCTAGTTGATACAAATTATATTTAACATGATATCGCGCGCGCAACTGACATTGAAAATCGCCGATCGCTTTAAGCGTTGTTTCTGAGAAAACAGTTCATTCTACACAAAAAGTACTAATAAACATTTTTGTTCAAAATTATCTTGGATGCAGATTCTTAGTAAATTCATTTTTTTTTGCATTTTTATCCCTACAGGGAGTTTTAGGAAGTAGCCCGAGGATTAAAGTGGTAAACTTTGTTGCATCTTTTTTGTGGTCTCGAAATTGATATTCTCTGTAAAATTCAGCCTGTTTGTATGATTTTTAGGGGCAAATCTCTGAAGACTGGACTATTATTCATTATTTATTACAATTATTTGCTTAAATAAAATATTTTATTCAAATGTACCTGAAATGGATGGTCTTATCGGGTTTGAATTGTGTGAAAAGATGGGTCAGATCGGTTAAACAGTTTTTGCAAAATTTATTTGTTTATTTTTGCAATAACTTTTTTGTTTACTAACGGTTTTTAATTTAAAATATCTCATTTTGTGTATCTTTTTTTTATTACTATTTTTTTCTGAAACAGCTGTCTGTTGACGTCAAATCTCTAAATAGACAAGTTTTTAAGTTATGAATATAACAAAATAATGAGTTTGGCGTTGTGATTGTTTATTTAAAAATATTTCCATTAAAAAATTGATGAATCCCTAGTTTAGTCTTTTTGTATTATCTTATAATACACATTTCAACTGTCAAACCCGTTTATACAGTTATGAAG
Source organism: Diabrotica balteata (assembly GCA_918026665.1). Taxonomy (NCBI): domain Eukaryota; kingdom Metazoa; phylum Arthropoda; class Insecta; order Coleoptera; family Chrysomelidae; genus Diabrotica; species Diabrotica balteata. Next base: position 105,172,569 of record OU898279.1, on the reverse strand, counting down.
AAAAAATTATTGTTTTTTACTCACATGATTGGTCTATATATCGCTGCCTTAGAACAGAACTGGTCTATGTCCAAAATTGGCTGTTTGCTGTTTTTTTTTTACCCAAACTTTTCTTATTACAGTGGGTACTTACTGCAGAAACACTACAAGTCTAGTTTTAAAATTATTTAAGCATTTCAAATAATACTGAAGTAGTCTATGTCCATTATCTTAATTTTGTTGGTGCAGAAGTAGTGTATGTCAACATTTATTAGTTCTCTTCTAATCTAAGTTAATTTAAATCAAATATACTAGTATATCAGGAGATAGACTAGTTCTGCACTAGCCAGATCATGGCAGCGCTAGTCTGGTTTTTGTAAATATATTGAGAACAACAGTTTTATAATTACCATTTACAGACCACAGACTGTGACTGAAACTAAATTTGTGGACGGACATGTTCATAACTTGCCAAATACATCTAATTCTGAAAACATAAAGTCCAGAAAGAAAAGAAGGTCAGAAGAATCATGGCGTAGGGATTAAAAGTAAGAGGAATTGGGAAAAAAAGTATATAAACTTGAAAGGCAACAGAGTGCAAGCAAGAACAAAGAAAGCCCCGTGCAATATTTGTAGATTTAATTGTGTTTCAAAATTTACAGAGGAAGAACGTACTATAACATTGGATACTTTCTGGAACCTAGGCAACATTAACCGCCGGAGAAATTTTATTATAAATAATGTAGAGGCGAAGAAGCCTATTATGCGCTCGAGAGTCGTAGGTCTATGTCTTATTTCTATTATCTTTGTACTTCTGAAAAAAAAGGAAGAGTTTGTAAAATGTTTTTCCTGAATACATTCAGGAGGAAAACATTCCTTTACAAAGAGGAAAAAGTCTGTATACTACAAAATTATTTGACAAAATAAAACGGTCAGTGATGGATCTTATCAATGTTTCCAAGGGTAGAAAGCCATTATTGCCGAATAGAAACACAGAGGCAATATTTAGATTCAAATCTTAATATAAAAAAATGATGATTTATATGAAGAAGACTGTGTGAATAAAAATATTCAACAAGTTGCTAAGTTGTCAATGTATAGATCTTTACTCAACACAAATTTTAACCTTGTATTCTTCTAACCAAAAAAGGATTTGTGTGACCTATGCGAAAAACATAAAAACAGCAATGAAGAACAGATAAATGAAATAACAGATTTAATTGAAGACCATTTAAAGAATAAGGTTCTTGTAAGAGAAACATAAGAAAAATCAAAGAAGAGATGTGAAAATGATGATACCTATTTTGCAGTAGTTTTTGATATGTAACAAGTTCTTCAAAGGCCTCATTTAGATGTATCTCAGTTGTAAGATTGTAAAAGGCTTTCTGTTTACAATCTGAGTATTTATGATCTTTATAAAAAAAAGGTTATTGTTACATGTGGGATAAGACAAAAGGACACAGAGGATCCAATAAAGTAGCTTTCTGTGTTAAAAAATTAATAGAAGAAAAGGCTATGATGAAAGAAAACAAGAAATGTTTTTTTTCTGACAACTGTGGGGGACAAAATCTCAATAGAAATATTGTCGTGATGTATAAAGATCTAGCTGTTAAATATAAGTTTAAATTTCACACTTTTTCGTGGAAAAAGACATATCCAAAACGAAGGTGATAGTATACATAGTAATATTGAGAGGGCATCAAAAAATGTTGCTATATACGTGCCAAGTCAGGTATCTTATTGAATGAATTTTACGATTTTGTTGAATTCAGAAAACATACTTGTACCGAAATAGACAAAAATGAATATGGAGAAAAGGTCAAGTGGCAGAAGCGTAGGAAGCGCAATACTGAGCGTAGGACAAGAAAAAAAACTTTGTCAGTACATAATGACCTGCAAATGATGAATGCTAAAAATTTACCTATTAGTACAAATAACTTAATTTAAGAAATCACTGTTTTTATCATTTATTTTGTAATTAGCGACATGATAATAAAATATTTGTATTTTTTTTGAACAGTAGTAGTTTATTTAATCATTCCTTCATTCTTGTTTACTTAAATAGCAACTGCGTGTTATCTTAAAAATGAAGAATATTGTTAGTGTAGAACTAGCATAAGTCTAGATAAACTACTTCTGCACTAAAAATTCTGATGCAGCACTAGTCCATGTCCACCTAATTTTTTATTAAAACAATGAAACAAAAAAAAATAGTTTTATAGTAATGTAAAAGTTTCTGAATAAATTGAAAAGTATGCACAAAGTAAACGTTAATCTTTGAAAAACAAAATAATGGAAAACTAAACTTCTGATAAACTTCAAATTTCTCTCCTGAAAAATTGTGATTTTGGACATAGACTAGTTCTGTTCGAAAGCAGCAATATGTAACTTTATAGTTAGTCTTAAAGTAATATCCAAAATATTTTATTTAAAGTGAAATAATTGTTGTATTTTTGTTTTCAGTGAGTGCTTTGGACTCTACCAGGTAGACTTTTCAAATGCAGATCGACCAAGGACAGCAAAGAAGTCAGTAGAGTTATTTAAGAAAATTGCGACAACAAAGTGCGTTACCGACAGTTGTGAAGATGCATAAAAAGCAGCAAAAAAAATGTAAATATGAATATTGGATTTCTGATATTCAGAAGTAAAATTTGTTCATATGTAATAACATCTAATTTTTTATTACATCTTGTATATTTTCAAAACAGCTTCCAATCTGGAGGGCGAACTGTCAAAATAAAGTATTTGCAATTTTTTAATTGTGTTTAATTCTCATTAATAAATCTAAGTTGAATATATACAATAATATAATAAAATAAAAAAATGTTTATACATTTTCGTGTATACACTGTTTTTGTAAAACATTAAGTAGAAAATCATATTGTGATAAATTTGAGGAATTTACCTCATTGAGGACCACTACGAAAACGAAATTTATAGAAATAAAAGGCAGATAAAAAAGATGATAGTCCAAATAACTCATATGAAGAGGTAAAGAAATAATAAATATAGAAGAAATATTGATTGTGAGTAAGTCTTATTTATTATTTCTTTACCTATTTGAAATGAACTCACACAAGCAACACATTCATGATTTTCATATGAAGAGATTTGATAGCAATATTTCAATTTGAAATTATAGCAGTAGAATGAAGATATATCAAAAATAGATTAATCCTGAAAGGAAAATGAAATGCAAATAACAAAAACCGTGTAATACGACAATAATCAGGGAAAGTCTAAAGTCACTATTGTCTGGAGCAAAGTAAGTAATTAACAACGAAATCAAATATTTGATAAACAACAGAAGGTATGTTTGAAACCTGTGGAAACCAGCATCTAGGTTTGTTTTTTCAAAAAAAAAAAACATAAAAAACAAGAAGGCAAGTACATGTTTCACACCTCTTTGAGATCGCTTGGTGCTTTCCTATCTAAATCCAACATTACAGCACTATCTGCTCATACTATTCTTTAGATATTCATCATCATTAACCTTTTATCATCCGATTTTAAGCACCTTGAATCCAGTCGTGCTGGATGCGCTTGGTATCGTCTGACCACCTTGTTGGAGGACGTCCTCGATTACGATAAGTATCGTGTCTAGGTATCCATTCTAAAATGTTCTTGGTCCATCTTCCATTTCTGACTATGGCAATAAGTCCTGCCCAATTCCATTTCGGCATTGTAATTCTTGTAACTGCGTCCGTAACACCAGTTTTTCTTCTAACTATTTGATTTAAAACTCTGAGGGATATATTCAACATTGACTCTTGTGGCCATTACTCTATGTCTAACTGGTAAGCAGGTTTTGTATGTTTTCAATAAAATTGATAGTGTGTAACTGCTTACCAGTTAGACCTATTTAGAAGTGTGTACAAGTCTTACAGTCTTTTTCAATTGCTCTATGTGCCACTTGTATCTTGTTGATTACTGTTCTGGTATAGGTCAGTGTTTCATCTTTATACGTTAGAACTGGAAGTACACATTGAGCGTTTCATCATCATCATCATCATCTTGGTGCTACAGCCCTTAGAGGGCCTTGACCTTCTCAAGCTTTCTACGCCATTCTGTTCTGTCCCTTACTTGCATTTTCCAGTTACCGACTCCGATCTTCTTGGCATCCTGTGTTAGCCCGTCCATCCATCTCAGCTTTGGTCTACTCCGTCTTCTTATTCCCACGGGTTCCGCTGTTAGAATATTTTTCATCATGTTCGATTCAGGGGCCCGGGCTACATGTCCTGCCCACTGCAGGCGGTTTCGCTTAATTATAGTGCTAATATGTTTACCACCAAACGTATGCTTGTAGATATTCTGCACTTCAAAGTTATATCTATGCCTCCATATTCCGTTCTCACAGTCCGCTCCTAATATCTTGCGTTGCACCTTTCTTTCAAAAATCAAGCTTTTCAAGCACATGGAAATATCTGATCTAAAGACTTCCTTCAGTTTTCCGTAAGCTGTCCATGTTAGTCCTATTCTCCTGTTTAACTCTGTTGTTTGATTGTCTCTTCCTAATTTAATCTCGTGGTCCAGATACTTATAGGTATCAATTTGTTTAATTTGCGTGCTATTACTTGAAATGTTTTGGCCAGTACAAGATTGGTCATTTATTGTGTTTTGGAAAAGTTAATTTTAAGGCCAACTGGTACCTACACAAGAGATCTAATGATCTTGAAGAAGTTGACAGGCATGACCTACCCGGTCTTCAATAAGGACTATGTCGTCTGTAAACCTCAAGTTGATCAAAAACTCCCCATTATTAATGTTGACTCCATTTCGAAGAAGAGATGTGTACCTATGATCAATACTGCAACTCAGTAAGTGCTCTCAACATTGAGCTATTCTGGATTGAGTCAAATGCTTTCTCAAAGTCTACAAATATTAATATCAATGGCTTGTTGTATTATATAACTTTCTCTATCAAGGATTTTATTGTAGTTGCTTATTCGATCCAAAGCTACTCTTTAATCCGGCTTGCTCTAGTGTTTGGTAAGAATCTAGTTTAGGTCACAGTCTGTTAGAAATTATTCTCATAAAGAGCTTATATAAATAAGATAACAAGGTGATAGGTCCGTAGTCTTCAATTTTTTACAGCTCCTTTTTTATGCAATATGATCATAATGCCACAGGTCTATTTTTCTGATGTAATTTCTTCAAAGAGCTAGGCATTATACATAATTTTTCAATTTTACGATGCATTTGCCTCTTAGTTTTCACTCACTTTAACTTACAATAATATAACTTACAAAAAAATACCTTTTCTCCAGGTGTATTTTTGTTCTTGATACCCTTTAACGTTGGTTTGATTTCTCTTTGGTTATATCTGGAACTTTCTCTGATCCTTGATTTTGTATTGCTGGGATTTCTATCTCTGGAATATGAGCATCTCGAATATATGTTCTGTTGTACTCTTCGATGTTTTCTTTTTATTCATATATGGCATGTCGTTGTTTAATTTTTAACTTATAAATATTTCTCGCTACTGTATTCAACTTCCTTTTTAGAACTTATAGGCTTGTGATTTGTTCTATGATATTAGCTATTTCTTAGTGTTAAAGTTCCTTATGTCTTTCCTAGCGACTTTTAAAGTGGTTTTGTTTCAATTTCTAAGCTCTGCAATGTTTGTTGTGTGCTTATCTTTCATTTCCATTTTTTTGCATTTGGTTTATTGTGTCTTATGTGATTTTTCAGGTTTCCTTGTTTACTTGACTTTGCCACCTCTGTGCCTTCTTTAGGCTTCTTTCTTAATCTTAATTTAAGATTAACCTCTTTTTTTAATATTAAAAATATTATTTTATTTCTTGTATACGAGGGTACTATTAAATTAACATACGTAATTATTGTTTGTAAAATTAGAGACTCTAGAATGAATCGAGTGTATATCGGGCAGCAAAAAATAAAAAAAAAGAATATTGCTAAGAGCGAGGCTCAAAATTTCGGGCCAATGCTTTTGAAATTCATTCATTTTTTCGAATCCTGAGAAAACTAATAAGGGTTTTTGGAAAAATATAAACGCAGAATGAAAGAATATATTATTACTGAGGGCCGAAAGTCCCTGAAAACTTTTATAATGTTTATTTTAATAAGTTAGAGGGGTAAAAAAGAAGACAAAATTTAGTGTGATTTTTAATTTCAAATATTTCATTCAAACAAACTTTTTGTTTATCCTAAGGGAATTTCGGCCCTCGGTAATAATGTATTCTTTCATTCTGCGTTTAAATTTTTCAAAAATATTTATTAGTTTTCTTAGGATTCGAGAAAAATGAATGCATTTAAAAAGCATTGGCCCGAAATTTTGCGCTTACACTCTTAAACCTCTATTAGATACTAAAATGGAAAAACTACAATGAATGAAAAATACGGTTTAAATGGATAAAAACAATTACTGAATAAGCAGGAAAACCTGGAAATAAATTTAGATAACGAGGAAGAATATCTAAGTACACAAAAAATACAAATGATATCGACGAGAAGAAAACGTTAGCATTCCATTAAACATTTTTCTTACTTTACAACAACTAAACAACTCACTTAACAATTTAAAGGAAATATATTTTAGGTCTAACAATATTCCAAATGTTTTCATAGAACAACTTTTCCGGTTTGCTAAAATCTATATGCTTTAGTTATTCAATTTAATCTGTTTGGTGAAAATTCATTCTTCTTCCATTTTTCAAAACCTTGCCTAGACCCTGATGGTTATACACCAATAAGTCTAACTTATTTATTAATTTTTAACTTAATATTGATTTGGCATCTAAAACATTGGAATTTATTTATAGATGAACAAAATAGCTTTTAAGAACATATTAGACCTGGAATATTCACAATAAGAGTCCTTAGCAATAAAACAACATTGTATCGCAATTTTTTGACTTTCAAGAAAAGCATAAGCTACATATTAAAAAAGCAATGATCTTTTGAAAATCGTGGAAGCTGCCTTCATATTGTCAAGATGTTCTTAGAAAACATCGGTTCCTCTCAAACGATTACTATTCTAAAGACCACAGGGTAAAGCTAAAAGATATCAGTTTAACTTTAGTAGTATTCCAAAACTTTCTAAAAAAACTCAAACTCAAGTCAATGTGTAGAAAAAAAGCAAAGTTGTTTCAAAACAGATGTTTTATTTGTCGGCAAATAATTTAGTATCCAATAGGAAACTGCAAAAAAACTAGGCACAATTTTGAGCATTACTTGATCTTTATTGACCACAAAAATTCATATAACCTAATATCATTGTCTAAACTATAAAAAAAACTAAAAATAAAATAATTATTCCTAGCTCAATAAAGTTTAAACTGGTTGATTTATTTTAACCATTGATCATTGAAATTAAATCAAATGAGAGCAGCAATAATGATAGAATATGATAAAATAGTCTTACTTTATTCAAATTATCATCAGAGTACGTTTGAATGCTTACCTGAAACAAAAAGAAAAACAAAATTATTGTCAAATTGGTAAGAAAAACATGTATATAGAATCATTAGAAATCTTGGCCAAATGTACTGAATAACCCAAAATTTACAATATATTTTTAGCGTATTATGACCTCTTTCACAATTTACCTTTAGTTGCGCTGCATTGCCAGGAATGGTAGTACTCAAATCCTCTAAAACGTCCTGTAGCCTTGACTTCGTTAGTCTACTTTTCCCCTCCGTTCCTTTGATTCTTTATGTTGTTCTGGAGCTATTTACTTGTGGCTTAGTTTAAAATAAAGTTATGACTAATTGTCAGTAAAAATAGTAAATTATTTCATTCTTTTGTATACAACGATCAACTCTTACAAGTTCAAAATTGTTGAAATTCTCCACTAGATATTGTCTCAGAGCTGCTTAGATAGTTCAGAGTATTAAATTTTTCTTTCAAAAATTGAAAGAGTGGACTCATTTGCCATTCTATGAATAGAAACCTCGACTTTGGTAGCTTTAAATAGCTTTACGTGTAACTGTTTGATTAGCAGAAATTTTCAAGTAGTTGGTTATTTTCCTATTTATTTTTAGACAAACCGACTAATTTTATTTAAAGTAAACAATTAGAGAATAACAACACTATTAAAAGAAAAAAGAAACATAACCCTTAACATTGGTCTGACAGATCAAAGCTCAAATATCTGCTGATCTCGGCAACAATGTAGTATCGTCGTGACTCTTGTAGTATTTGCATTGTAGTAAAGGTCGTTTTGTAAACGTGGCGTTCCGGTAGGTCAAGTATTTTGGATTACGATGATTTTACCTATACTGATTTTTGCTTTTTTGGGATTGTGTATTAGTGAACAACAAGGTATTTTATATTTTGTTTGCTATAAACATAATTTTTTAAATAATTTGTATTTTGTAGTGAAAATAGATAGAACAGGATCCAGTGACATTGGTCGTACTACACCAGTAAATCTGGCTCCCCAGATTTTGCTAACAAAATACAAGCCTTGCTTGAATCTAAAGATCAAGATTTATATTTACCAGACCTAGAGACTGATAAGGAAACCACAGATGTTAAAGATGACTCATACGAAGATCCTGACTAGTGAATCTTCTAGCAGAGAAAAAGTGGCTTTCAGTGACAGGAAACGGAACCCTTAAGAAACACAAGGACATGAAGACATAATTGTATCAGAGGATTACCAGGCATAACAGCTTTAATCAGGACTCTGGGAAATAAGCCTTTTAAGTCAGATTTTCAGAAATGGTTGATAGACAATGAGATGCTATAAGAAATTGTAACTTGGACAAACCAAGAAATTATTAAAATGAAAGTGAAATCGTCTGATTCTACTAATATTTCCAATTACAGAAGCACAAAATAATATAGTTTTTTTTGGCTTTAGGGTAAATACCCACACAGCCAGACACAAGTTTTTAAAAACAGATAGAGGGATTACACAGGGATTACACTCTTCTCGCCCAGGGGCCGATCAGGGCATTTTTATAAACGATAAAAGGTAGGCCTCGGACAGATAGGTATGCATACATTAAGGAAAAATAGTATAGTTCAGATGAATGCTTTGCTTGGACTTTTATCTTCTCTTGAAGATATACTTCAACTATTTTCTAAAGATATTTTGGGTCGCCCAATATTTAAAATGACGATGTTTTTAAAAAGGTTTAAAAACTGCTATGTTGTCTTACATTTGACATGGATCATTTGATATTTTGCATGGATCGCGAAAAGCGAAAGAAAACTGTTGGAATAGCGGGCATTTCTGACATTTTTACTAATTTTGTGTCTATTTGCCAAAAACGGTATAAAAGTAATGTCTTATTCCAAGAGCTTCTATAATGGGTATATATACTCATGAAAATATGGTGTTGGACTTTTATAAGAAAAACTGACCACTACCAAAATATTACCGCTGCCAGCTATTTGCCTTCAATAGAGTTGGTAAAAACGTAACCTCCAATGTGGTTACATCGAAAATAAATAAGCAAGAAGTTCCTTTGGAATTTCAGGCTAAATTATCCTTTATGTATTCAAAAAAAGGAAATATATTGGAACTTGAAATAATTAAATGCTATAACAGTTGATGTAAAGTAAGGAGTTGATATTTTTGGCATGAAATGTGCCAATTGTAGTGCAAATCACAGAACAGGGCGTTAGCCCTTAGCCGTATTTTACACACTCGTAAACATAAGCTCAGTTAACAGTTACATCCTTTATCTTTGTTACAAAGACAATGAATAACTTTCTCGTTTTAAATTTATAATAAATGTGGCTTTCTAACTACTTCAGCCTTATCTATTTTTGGGAATTAATTCTGATTTGTCTATAGAGAATATAGGTCATTATTTTTAAAACGAATAACCAGAGAAAGAAGGGCAAGTTACCAAGATGCAAGACGGAGGGCCGATAAAATATGCCGAATAGAGAAAACAAAATACGAAAACGGCAATATACAGAAAATGAAAGAAAATCTTTAAAGCAATAATATAAGACAGGCGTACAGATACCTACGCAATTTAAGAGAAGGATACAAACCCCGAACAAATCTATGCAGAAATCAAGAAAGGCAAATAACCAGTGATCTACAAAAAATAAAATCAGTCTGGAAAACCTATTTCCGAACTAGGGACACAAGAAAATGAAGAGCTTATGGACATGCATCACAATGAGCGAGACACTGAAAATATAGAACCCCCAACGATGAAAGAGGTAAAACAGGCAATACGAGCACAAAAGAACAATAAGGCTTCAGGTATTAACAACGTCCCCCCTAACAAATGCATATGCTCATAAACAAGATTTGGAATGATAAAAAGATCCCTAATGATTGGAAAACCGGAATTATATGCCCAATTTATAAAAAAGGGGATAGAAATGCGAAAATTATCGGGGCTTAACCCTCTTGTGCACGGCGTACAAAATTTTTACTTACATACTAAACAAACGACTCCAACAACTAACTGAAAATATTGTCGGGGAATATCAAACAATATTAAAATAATATAATATTAATATGAACAAGTTATATCAATTATTGCAGAGCTTTAATATCCCCCAAAAATACATCTGACTGGTAAAACCAACAATGGAGTCGTCAATAGCAACTGTCAGAGTCCAAAATGAGCTCACTGAAAACTTTACAATAGTCCAAGTATTAAAGCAAGGAGACGGGCTGGCACCGACACTATTTAACCTGACCTTGGAATATGTGATAAGACAGCTGAATATAGGAAGACGTAATCTCCTAACAAATAAATCAATACAGATTGCCGCCTATGCCGATGATATCAGTATCATGTCTCGCAGAACAGAAGAGAAGACAGAAATATATTTACAATTAAAAACAAAAGCAAAAGAGACCGGACTAGAAATAAATATTTAAAAGACGAAAAAGTTAACACAGGCAAGAGCGAAGGGTCACAAACGCACAGTTTTATTAGAGGACGATATTGAAACGGTAGACAGAAGTTTCACACATTTAGGAGTTGCATTAAACACGGATGGAACAGAAGAAGAAAAAATCCAAGGAAGAATAGTAAAGGAAAACAAAGCTTAGTTTTCACTCGATCATGTGTTCCGCTCCAAAAATACACACCGGAGATCGAAAATCAGGGTCTACAAAACTATTATCAGACCAATAGTGTGTTATGCATGCGAGACATGGGTGATGACAGAAGAGACAAAAAGAAATCTGGAAGTCTTCGGAAGAAAAGTCCTAAGAAAGACATTTGGACCTATTAACGAAAACGGAATATGGAGATCCAGGTACAACCATAAACTCTACCAACTGTTCAAAGAGACACCGACCTCAGAATTCGTTAAACTTCAGATACTTCGTTGGGCTGGTCATGTAGTAAGAATGGAGACAGAAAGAAGGCCACGGAAAAGATGGGAGGATGGAGTGGCAGCAGACGCGGAAAATTTGCTAGACGTGAGAACCTGGAGAAGATTGGCGCGGAACCGACAAGGTTATAGGCATAGTTTGGAGGAGGCCAGGGCCCGATTTGGGCTGTAGCACCATTGAAGAGAAGATTTGAAAAATAAGATTTTGTAGCATTTATCCATCGTTGCGTTACCTACCTTTAAAATTTACTATAATATCTATTTGAGCCGATATTATTATGCCAATCTTTTTTTATATATAATGTATTTTGCTTTATCTATAAGTAATTATTTTTAATTGCTTGTTTATGCCTGATAAACCTTACAATGTTTTAAATTTTTTAAATACGTTTTATTGTTGCTACTTGTTTTGTTTTATTTAAGCTATTTATTACTCTAGTCGTCATAGAAGAAAATGCCACTGAATCTCTAAAAATCATACGAACAAGTTCCATTTTCTCAAAAATGTCAATTTTAGGACGCTAAAAAAGATGCAGAAAAGTAAACTAATTGTATCCCACTGCTTTCCCTAAAACTCCCCACTTAGAGGAGGGAAAACGGAAAAGAATCGCTTTATCCAAAATTTGTAGCTAAGATAATTTTAAACAAAAATGTTTAATAACGTTTTTTGTGTAAAGTTAACCGTTCTCTCAGGAACTACGGTTGAAGCAATCGGTGATTTTGAATGTCAGTTACGCACGCGAAGTCAATGCGCAATAAAATTTGTATCAGCTCGACGGTAAAAATTCAATATCTTTTGATCCGAGTGTTCTATCGAGAAAAATCAAGATGCATTTTAAAGGTAAAGAGAGTAGCTTTCGTACGCATTTTTTGTATTTTGTCGTAAATGATCTCCGTTTTTTAAAGGTGTTAAATAAATAAACGTGGCGCAATTTTGGCCATTTTTTATGATTTTTATAAGATCAATACAATGTATCTCTTTTATTGACCGGCCACTATAAACTTTTCATAACTAGAAAATAATCCTTAAAACATGTAGCATGAAATTTTAGTTTGAGTTTTGGCAACAATGTGAACCATTAGAAATATGATTAAAAAACGCTGAATTCATACTTTCACATTACAAACAATCTAAAACGTTTAAAACTGATATTTTTTAATTATACGTTTTTCAAAAGTACCTAATTTATGCTATAAATTACACATAAAACCGTCTTCTTGGAGGCATTTCCCATGAGGTGCGATTGTTTGTAATGTAAAACTTTAAAGTCAGCATGTTTAGTCATATTTCAAATGACTTATATTTGATGCCAAAAATCAAAATCGAATTTTCATGTTATAGGTTTTAAAGACTGGTCTCTAACATGATTTTGATGAAACTATGAAAATTTCACTACGACCGGTCAATGATAAAATTTTATTGATCTCACGAGAATCGTAAAAAATGGCAAATATCGCGCAAAGTTTATATATTAAACGGCTTTATAGAAACTGACTTCATTTGCGGCAAAATATATGATTTTTGTCGATAGGATACTCTGATCAAAAGATATAAATTTTTTACTTTTAAGTTGATACACATTTTATTTAACGGAACTGACATTCAAAATCACCGGTCGCTTCAAGCGTTGTTTCTGAGAGAACGGTTCATTTTACGCAAAAAGTGCTATAAACTTTTTGGTTCAGAATTATCTTGCTAAGATAGCTACATTTTTTATTTGAAACATTTCTTTCTTCGACGTACAGATTCTTGGTAAATCGATTTTTTTTCGTTTTTACTCCCCCCCTCCCACGATTAAAGTTTTAGGGAAAAGCTCGGGATTAAAGTTCTAAACTTTTTTGGATCTTTTTTGCAAAATTTAGCTTGTTTCTACGATTTTTAGGGGTCAAATATCTGACGACTAGACTATTATTCTGGTCCAATAGATCATATTGGATGATGTTGATAGTGGGTGCGGCGAAGACTCACCACGAGTTGTAAAGCCAGTGAAGAAGAAGATCATATGTTTCGTATTACCACTAAAATTACCATATTTTGGGTTAGGGGATAACCTTAAGAGAGGTCGAAGAACAAAATGGAAAGGAATATGAAGTACGTATGTAAATACATATATTTAAGTTTTCTTCAGGTAAACAAAAATTGCCTTTAAATTTCCACCAAATCTTTAGATATAATCATACATCATACATCATCATCAGATAATACAATAAACGCATCTAATATGATCCAATAGATCATATTGGATGATGTTGATAGTGGGTGCGGCGAAGACTCGCCACGAGTTGTAAAGCCAGTGAAGAAGAAGTACGTATGTTTCGTATTACCACTAATATTACCATATTTTGGGTTAGGCGATAACCTTAAGAGAGGTCGAAGAGCAAACTGGAAAGGAATATGAAGTACGTATGTAAATACATATATTTAAGTTTTCTTCAGGTAAATAAAAATTGCCTTTAAATTTCCACCAAATTTTCAGATATAATCATGATAATACAATAAAAGCGGGTTTTAATTTCATGCATAAACATCAATCTTGGGCAATAAATAAGTAGGTATTGTTACGTTCGTATTTCTATCGTCCATCGAAAAAAATGGCGATATAAATATTTAATAAATTCGAGTAGCCGTTGTGCAGAGGCATATCGCGATATTGGTAGTTTTACCGACACAAATTTATTGATGTAAGTATTAACTCATAAAATATCAATGCGTAATATGGATACAGTCAAAGTAAAAAAGAAATATACAAGCTGAGAGATAAAGACGGAAAGGCAACAACAGATAAACAAAACATTCTGGAAATAACTAGAGAATTTTATAAAGACTTCTATACCAGCCAAAGACCACAAGACAATTTCCCGACACGGGTAAAGACTCTCATAAATCAGGGATCGGAAATACTTTTACCCATTACTGTGTCAGAAGTACAAACAGCTTTAAAGGAAATGAAGAGCCATCGATCGCCTGGTGATGATGGACTCGTTATCGAGGTAATAAAAGCAGGTGGAGAAATTTTATTAAAATCAGTAAGCGAACTGTTTACTAAATGCTTACATGCGGGTACGATTCCAAAAGACTGGAACAATGCAGTAATAGTCTTGTTACACAAAAAAGGCGATATTACTAAATTAGAAAATTATAGACCCATCAGCCTCTTGACACATATGTACAAACTCTTTATGAAAATGTTAACAAAGAGGCTAACACCTAAACTTGATTTCTATCAGCCAAAAGAACAGGCAGGCTTCAGGGCTTCAGAGTACAACATACCACTGGTTCTTGCATTTGTCGATTACGAGAAGGCTTTTGATTCTGTAGAGTTTAAAACAATACTGGAAGCCCTAAATCAAAGCCGAATAGATTACAGGTACACGACACTAATCAAAAACATCTATCAGAACATCAAGTATACGACTGCACGAAGACACAGAAAAATTCAGCTTAGGTCGAGGAGTTAGACAAGGAGACAATATTTCACCAAAACTGTTCACGGCAGCTCTAGAGTCAATATTTAAGGGTACTCAATGGCAAGATATGGGCATCAATATAGATGGAGAAAGATTAAATCACCTAAGGTTTGCAGATGATGTTGTATTAATAGCAGATAACTTCCATGATACTGTTTCTATGATGCATTCGCTTAAAAGTCTGTCTGAAAGAGCAGGATTAAAGATAAACTTTGAGAAAACTAAAATTATAACAAATCTCGTAATGAGTGGAAATATAACTATTGACAATAATACCATACAACAAACAGACACTTACAAATATCTGGGACACGAAATCAAAATAAGCAGAGACAATCAAACACATGAAGTACAGAGGCGAATAGGTCTAACATGGGCAGCATTTGGTAAATTAAGCCATATTCTAAAAAGTTCAATTCCCATGTGTCTCAAGCGAAAGGTTTATAACCAATGTGTTTTACCTGTACAAACTTATGGAGCAGAGACTTTAACACTCACGCAAAAATCTGCGAATAAACTTAGTTACACAACGAGCCATGGAACGTGCAATGCTGAACGTGAGCCTTCGAGACTACATAACAAACCAACAAATCAGGCGAAGATCAGGAGTTCAAGACGTCATCGAAAGAACCACGACGCTTAAGTGGAACTGGGCAGGGCACTTAGCCAGAACACAAGATGGACGGTGGACAAGTATTATGGAATGGAGGCCCAGAAATTATAAAAGAAGCCGAGGACGACCACCGACTAGATGGACCGATGACATTAAACGTGTAGCGGGAAACTGGCTACAAGCGGCCCAGTGTAGAGAACACTGGAAAGAACTGAGGGAGGCCTATGTCCAGCAGTGGACGCGATTGGCTTATTGATGATGATGAATAAAAAGTGAATGGTTTTAACTGAAATAGTCACCACCTTAGCGTATCTTGTCTAAAATATGTCTTCACTGCATACGAGCTCTCATCATCGTCACTATCCAACACATCAATAATAAATTGTCCACTGTTTGAAGTTAAGAATATGAGTCTTCTGTATTTATTCTCTACAATAACTACATAGTTAACTAATTAGTTAACTAATTTTTTCCAGTCGGTACTTGTGACCTCTGATAGTTTTTTTTTTTTTTTTTTTTTTTTTTTTCTGAAAAATGGCTTTGGCAGAGCCAATTAGCCAGACTTGTTTGTGTTGATTGTTAAAATCGACTGAATTTTAATTATTATAGATTGCAGATTCATAGTCAAAATTTTCTTATCAGTTATCAATGTTATTACTACATATACCTAATATTTTTATAGATACATAAATTTTGTTTTGATATATTTTTATTTTGTTTTTTTTTTTATTCTTTTGTTTTCTAGTTTTTTTTTGTTTTTGTTTTCTCTTTTTTTTTTGTTTTTTGTATTGTTTTTTTCTTTTTTTTTGTTATTTTTTTTGTATTTATCTTTTGTTTTTGTTCTATTTCTATTTTCTTAATTCTTTTTTTTTTATTAATTTGTGGTAACGTTTTTTTTGTATTTTTTTTTTGTTTTTTTTTTGTTTTTATTTTTTCAAACCATATTAACAGATTATGACTATATACTATTTACAACTTGTATTTACATATTTTACCATGTTTGTAAATGCAATGAAGAATTTCCATATTATTTGAAAATAATAAAATATTAAGGTTTATTGGAAAACAACACTTAGAATTTATTAGTTCCTTATAAAGTTCGTTTATATTATTCATTTGTAAATCACATTCTAATATACCTAATATGTGTTAGATCGCCTATTTTGCCGCAAGTACAATTGGGAGTATTTGATAAGCCGATTCCATTCATGTAAGATGGCGTAAGAGCATGATTTGCTCTCAGCCGATTAATGGTCTTTATAAAATGTCGATTAGATTCTGTGTAAAACCATCTTCTTGAGGGTATCCTAGTGTTACAATGATAAAAGTTTAAGCCCGTCTTACATTCTCTGTAATGTAAATGCCAATTATTTTTAAGTTTTTGTCTACTAACGGTGTCAATATCTGTCGCTGGAATTAAATTTTTGTTTACTTTTTCTCCAAGCATATATGCTGATTTAGCTAAATTGTCAACGATCTCGTTGCCTTTTATTCCTGAATGGCCCTTGATCCATGTAATTATTACATTTAGTCCTAATTGTATAGTTTCAGAAAGAATTTTTAGAATTTTCAGTTCAATGTGGTTTATATGTTTGGCTGTTTGAATGTTGTTGAATCTGTCGACCACACTTTTACTGTCAGTAAATATAACATAGTTGCTAGACGGCTTCAGTACTACATACTGAAGAGCAAACATTATTGCCATCATTTCTGCTGTGTATATTGAGCATTCACTGGGTAAGCTATACTGGTGATGGTAATTTTTATTTTCGTGGAACATTACACAGCCCGTTCCATTTGCATCTTTTGACCCATCAGTAAAAATGTACTGATAGTTTGTCCATTTTTCTTTAATAATTATATCAAACATATTTGGGAGTAAATGTGAGTTTAAGTAACATATTTTAACCTTTTTAGAAAATAGTGTTTTTGCCATTTCACCGTAGTAGGGCGGAATTTGGCTTGTATAGAGAATATCGTTATATTTAATCGTACTTAGATAGCTTTCTACCAAAGGTATAGATTTTTTAGTTCTCCAGTATCTATGAGTGAGGTCTAAAACTGATAGCTGATTAAGATCTTGCAGGTATTTACAATTTTTGGACATAATTCGGACTGTAAATTTGTCGCTAAGGAATTGGCGGCGTAAATGCAATGGAGGTTCCACCGCTTCAATTTCCATTATTTGGACTGGAGTGGATTTTAAATAACCTAGGCATAATCTCAGGCATTTATTTTTTTGAACTTCAAGTTTGTTTAGATGTGTATTGGTCGCTGATCCAAATAAATGACAGTTATAGTCGAAAATTGGCCTGATCATGTTACGGTAAAACATCAAAGCAATATTTGGGTCTGCTCCCCAGTTTGTTTTACAGAAAGCTCTTAAAATGTTTAATGAGCTTTCTGATTTTTTAACAATTTGATGAATGTGATCTTTCCATAATAATTTTCTGTCTAGATAGGTACCAAGATACTTAATACAGTTTTTTATAGGAAAATTAAATTTTCCCACATTAAGATTGCCTTGTGGAACTCTATGTTTTTGTGAAAAGTAACACACCTCAGTTTTTGTGTCAGAAATTGATAATCCTATTTCTTCATAGTACTGATTTACGATTTCTAATGTGGCTTTCAAATTATCCTCACAGGTACTTAACAATTTTCCTGATGTATATAAAACAACATCATCAGCATATTGAATAATTTTTGTATGGTTGGGTATACTAACTTCAAGATCTATGTTGTACAGGATATATAAAATCGGGCTTAAAATACTCCCCTGCGGCAATCCAATATTGGTTAGTCGGGGGTATGAAAATTCCTCATTATTAATTTTTAAAAAAGTTAGTCTGTTAGAATATAAAGATTTTAAAAAGAGGGCAAATGATCTAGGGATTCCAATATACAACATTTTTCGGTAAAGAATGTCTAAATTGACATTATCAAAAGCAGCAGAAATGTCAAGGAACGCAGCTGCTGTAGACTTATTTGACGTAAAATTAAGCTGAATTGAAGTAACTAGAGCTGTAGTTGCATCTTGAGTGGACCTAGACTTGCGAAAACCATATTGGGAACTTGGAAGTATACCATCGTGTTCTAGCCAATGTTCAAATCTATTTTTAATTATTCTCTCAAATGTTTTTAAAAGACATGAAGATAAGGAGATAGGTCGGTAAGAACTTGGATCACGTTCTCGTCTGCCAGGTTTTTTAATCGGAATTATCAGGTACTCTTTCCAACTATTCGGTACTGGTGTCTTATTTGTCCAAATATTGTTGAAAATGTGTACTAGTGAATTTTTATATTCTATAGGTAAGTTGTATAACAGTGAGTATGACACATTGTCAATACCTGGAGAAGTATTATTTCTTTGTTCAAGGGCTCGATGCAATTCCCATAAATGAAAATTTTCGTCAAAATTGTGATTTTGTCTGGGTACCGTTTGGATATATTCTTGTTCAGTGTCGTCATTTGGAACCCATGCAGGGGCAATTTTTCTATGGAATTCCTGCAACCATCTATCTTCTGGATCAATGGGTACTTTGTTGGCTTGTTTGCGGTTTTTAAAACAATTAACTTTTCGCCAGACATCTTTTATTGGTGTTCTTGAGTTTAGACTTTCGCAAAATTCAATCCAATTCTTCTTTTTCTTCTGTTTGAAGATTTTCTTTGCAATAGCATCTAGTCGTTTATACTCCATTAGGTTTTGTAGTGTTGGATTCTGTTTATAATTTATAAATGCATGTTTTCTATTTTCAGCTGCTAACTGACAATGATTGTTCCACCATGGTTTCGGAATATGACCGTTGTTTTTTTCTTTATTGGAAGAATGTTTTGGGATAGCGACGTTGGCTGCCTGGTTTATATTTGTTAATAATTCTTCGTAGATTAATGGTATTTTCATTGCTTCCAAAGCACTGGTATATATCACCCAATTGGCAATATAAAATGAGAGGCAATATCTCGGGAACAAATGGTTAAGTCTACAGCAGAAGGTTTATTGGAAATAGCAAGAGTGGGGGACCCATCGTTTAAATATTCTAAATTACAGTATTCTATAGCATCTAGAAGATCTTTACCTAATCTATCATCAACTTCGCAGCCCCATGCCAAATTGTGTGCGTTAAAATCGCCTCCAATTATAAATGGTTTTGGTATATTTTCTAAAAAACTGATCCATTGCTGAATTAAAATTTTGTTCCTGGGTTCATTATATAGAGAAATTATATGTAAAGGTTTCTTGAAATGTGCAATTTTTATTGAAATACACTTATATGTAAACTCTGATAGTTCATATCAAATTAAATCAATCACTTTCGCGTCATATTTTGAAAAATATTTTTCCTCCGAATTCGTTTTTTTTTCCTGGCCCCAAATAAGTTCTATGGGATTGAAAATGCAAAAATAAGGTGGTAACCTCAAAACAGTAGGGCCATGTTCTGTTGCAAACGTGTTCAGTACATATTGTTTGCCATAAGTTTTAGTACGAAGCACTTCAAGTAATTTTTTCTAATTATACTTAGTCCTCTTTAAAATACAAATTATTATCTGAGAGGAAATTTTGTAGTTCCCGTTTTGAAGACAAACTGTTCGGAATTCTTTTAGTAGTCTTGGATAATAGCTGGCGTTGTCCATAATTACCACACCGTTGGGTGTTATATTAGGAAGTAATGTATTCTTGAGCCAGTCTTCGAATATATTAGAATTCATATTTTAATGATAATCTACACTACATTTTTTTAAATTTTTTCCGCAAAGCTTTAATCGATTTGGCACCCAGTACAACTATTTGAAGATCCATAGTGCACAATAATCAGTCGAGAATTTTTATTCCGAGGTATACCTTTCAGCTGGCACCTATGTGGACCACAGTTCAAGTCTTGATAGCGGTATCTGCGTGTCACCATGTGTCACCTTAACAGTAAATTGCAATAAAGTAAACGATAATATGCTATCCTTTTACTTTCCATAATAGCCACTTATTTATTAACGACTTTGTATTTAAGTTCTTTCAGCCGCCTACGTAAAATGGTTTTATAGCAGGTTCTTATATCACCACAACAAGATTGATCTATATAATATCATATGATGGGGCATATAGTGTAAGCCTCAAAATCGGTAGCCTATAATTTTATTACAATAAAAACTACGTAAGATTATGAGAATTGACTCCTATACACCAGTATATAATATCAATTGTTGGTATTAAATTTTTTTCGTATTACTTGTAAACCAAATTCCAAATATTTAGCACCCGATCTTGTTTTTATCTTTTTACAACTTCTTTTCACAATGTCGCGCATGGTAGAATATGAAATTCCTGTTAAAAAAGCCGCTTTTCCTATGATATTGCCTTTGCAGCATTTTCAGGATCATTTTGCTGATTTCTTTAAACGTGATTGTTCATTCAAAACAATTATTTTGTTTGAACGTCGTAAACTCTTTTCTACAGTTTCGGTCTCAGTGTCATTGCTCTCAGTGTTTTTTATACCAGCTAAATGATCGTTCACTATTAAACTTTCTCTACTTCTACTTGGGTTCTCTTGCTTCCATGGACGAAAAAATGTGGGTGATTTTTCCCATGGTGTAAACGTTTTATTTATACACAGAGAAACAGTTTTAAAAAACAAACAATAAAAAATACTAGAATTATAACGAGCACATCAAAACAACGAAATTCAACATAACTCAAAATTAAAGCAATATTATATACATCTATATATAGAACATAGCTCTAGACTATGTTCTCTCCAAACTAGACTCTGACACAAGAGGGATACAATGGACGTTAACCACACGCCTAAGCGATCTAGAATACGCCGACGATATCTGCCTGTTAGGACAAAGGTTCCAAGATGTGGCTGACCAATTGGAAACACTTTCCACTGAAGCCAATAAAATAGGTTTGAAAATCAATATTGGTAAAACCAAATCCATGAGAATAAATGCAAGAAACAACACGCTATTCACCATTAATAACATGCAGATTGAAAATGTGGAAAACTTTACGTATCTTGGAAGTGTCATAACAGAAAGCGGAGGTACAGAAGACGATATTCGTATGAGGATACGAAAAGCGCAACAAGCTTTCAGCATGCTCAACTCTGTTTAGAGGTCTGGAGACTACACTACGAGGACAAAGATCCGCATATTCCAGTCAAATGTCATGTCTGTACTACTTTACGGATGTGAAACCTGGAAAGCGACAAAAACCCTTACAGACAAACTGCAGGTCTTTGTTAATAAATGTCTACGAAGAATTGTTCGTATTTTCTGGCCTAACATCATCAGAAACGAAGATTTACTACATCTGACCAAACAAAAGAGGGTAGTAAATGAAATAAAGTCCAGAAAGTGGGGTTGGATCGGTCACACACTCCGAAAAAATAATTCCAGTATTGCAAAGACTGCCCTAGAGTGGAATCCCCAAGGAAAACGAAAAAAAGGTCGCCCAGTACAAACTTGGAGAAGATCCATCATGGACGAGATAAGAAAACAATGAAAGTCTTGGAATGAGGTGAAGGCCTTAGCGCAAAATAGAACCCGATGGCGCGTTTTCACTGAAGCTCTATGCTCCACTTAGGAGTCCAAGAACCTTATATATATATATATATATATATATATATATATATATATATATATATATATATACACACATCTATAAACAAACTCGTTGCAAAGATGACAACTAAACCAAAAATTTCTTAGTCCAGTTCCTTTAAGGATAAGCAGTTGCCAGTATTTTAACAATCGCATTACAATTTGTAAATTAGTCTTGAAGTAAATACTTCCATATCAGTAAAGTTAACATTTTTACACGATAAATATTAAGCAAGACAAATTAAACTTTTTGTTTACTTTTAAGGACAAAAAAAAAAGCAAGTTCATTAGCGGAACCGAATTAAAAATTATTCTGCGCATTATATTTGAAGCATTATATGGTTAAAACATCTCATTTATGGTGGGAAATACTATCTTTATTTTTTTGGACTAAAGGTAGTATTGATTTAAATTTATCAACGGACGATAAATAGATGGAGGCTACTATACAAAATGTACAAATTTTAAGTTCATAATTTTTTATGGCTGTTAAACGGTTGCCCAAACATGAAATTGTTAATTTTTTTAAAGTTAAAAAGCTAAATGACTATGTGGTTTTACCACATCATCATTACTTTCAAAATCTCAAGTACATTTTTTTTGCACGGTCATCATGAGAATTAAATTGATTAGATTGCTAAAAAATATTATCGGATCTTTAACATTAAGAAACAACAAACACTTGAACCACTTGACATTTAATTTTGTATTTTGGACAAAGAAGAAAGAAGGTTTTATTATTATTTATTAAAACTGCCAATAAAATATTCATTTATACTAAAAAAAATAACTCTCTAAAAGAATAGGAATTTGTTAATTTTCGTATAAATATATACATTTATGTTATATAAGACTTTAATATACCTATCTGACTGAGAACTATTTTTAAGAATCAGAAAGTTATTTAATTTAGAATAAAATTTATTTACATTTAATATTCAGAACTTTTATGAATGTCTTAGAGAATGTTTTCATGGAGTTCCAGCTCCAAAAAATTTACGTGTTTCTTCGTTTGATAAGCCAGCACCTTCGTTAGACTATATAAATATTTTTATTATTTTGTATAAACAATAAAATACAAAAAACTAGTTTTTCGAACGTATAAAAACAGTTCGTTCAGAGTAGTTCATAAAAATTTAGAACAAATTATAACAGGGTTGAGGTTAAAGGGATTTTATTGTTTCACATGGTCAATGGAATTAATATAAGATATGAAACTATTTAAATATATCGTTTTTGAGAAAGGAGTGAATTAGAGCCTATACACTAGGCTGCGCACAAAAATTGCAGTTGTTTTTGCCCCATAACTTTTTCCACGGGGTATAGGTATAGGTATTGCTTTAAAGGAAAAAAACTCCTATCCCTCTAACAATTTTTCAAAATTCGTCACTCATACAATTTTTGAGCCTATTTTATTTCTGAGTTTACCTATTTTTTCTTAAACATTGCCCTAGAAATTTTATCTACGCAATTTTAGGTAGATGCGATGGTACATTTAATAGAAAATCAATTAAATTTCAAATGGTTTACTGTATAAGATTCTAGGACAAATTTTAAGCAAGATATGGTTCTTCAAAGTTTTCTACTTTTTACGATTTTTGCTAAGTTTTACGACTTAAAATTATTTCTTAAATGTCTCGTTCTTCGTTCCTTGTACATTTATATTTGGTATAAGACAATGCGCACACCTGCCCGATTTTTCGAAAGCCCAATGTTATTGCTATTGATCAAGTTTATCTCGGCACAATGTAGTTGTAGTTGACTGTATTTGCCGATAAAGGGTCTTCCTTTCTTCAGCTAGCATTTCAATCAGTAGCATCCCGCTATGACGTATGTTGCCTCCTTAGATACTGTAAGAAATGTGGTGGCAACTCTTACGGTACTTCTGAGTTCCGAGGGTGTCAGCCCAAATTGATATTCCGTATGGTAACACTGACGACAATAACGTTTTCCTGCTTTGTTTTGAGCCACCAACATTAGGTATTAGCCCTGTACAGCACCACTTGTTGCTTAAATCTGATTCTAGCATCAATTAGCACTCCTAAGTATAAAAAGAATGTAAGTCATCCAATTCTGTAAGAAGGAACCTTTAGCAAGCTGGTCAACCCGTTCATTTCCCTTGATGTCAGTGTGATTTTTTACCCAAATAACTGTAATATTTTTACTATACTATATATTTTTTATGTGCCCTTTGCTTGTTTGACAAGGTTTTCACCGATAAAAGACTTGGATTCCTTGTCTGTTCATCGCGTGGCGAAACTTGAGTTCCGATTTTCTTTTTTTCTTTTAGTAATCATTGCCATGATGATTTTTTTACTAGAAATATCCAATTGGATTTTTTTATTGCAATGTTATATAATGGTTTGTCGAGTAAGGACAGCGGTTAGCTGCTCTATTTAGTTGTCTTTATGACAAATTGTTTGGGAAAGTATGTGCGAATTCATTTCATATTTTTACAGTTAATTTTTTTTTCTGTTACGGTACTGTAATATGACCTAATTTGGGTGCTGTATTTCAAAGATCTTTTTAAAATATATCATTTCCTGTGAGTTCGTAAAACTTAAACTGGCTCTCATTTATCATGTTAAAGTAGGCAGAATTGGGCTTTTTTCTTTGTATTCTATGTCAGAAAGATTGAAACAAATGGTTGATTTATGGCATGCCCGGCCTACGAGCTGTTGACCAACCCACAGTTAGAGGCTGGTTTGTGCCCTAGAAACGATCTAAAAATCCCTTCTTCGTCAGACAACGATCGATCGACACGCATCTAGTTCCGGACGGTTCTCGTGCTGAGCCTCGGGCGACGGCGACGCTAGCGTCGGTACCACCGACCAACTCTTCAGCCTGGTACGAACTCATCAGTAGAACCAAAGGGTAAGCCTTATAATTCTTTGTACAAAACATTATAATGAGTAAACCAGTTAATTCCGTAATCTATTTACAATTTATAGTTGCTATTTTCACCAATTTTATGTACCAACCAATATTGCATTTTTCGTTATAATTATTTGTCTGATATAACTTAACCAGCGACCTCTCAAGTTTAATCCTAAACACAAATAGAAGATATTGTGGGTATATTCTTCTTAAGTGGCTTACATCCCACAGGGTGAAAAGTTTATTACAATTAAAAACAATTTAAGATGATTTAAACTAGTTCAGGACAGTATGAGTCCACAACAATATAAAGAACTTAAAGGCAGTTCTCAAAGTAGGTAAAAAAAAGATGATACAGTAGGCGGTACAATAGATTAGCACAAAGCTTCATACTGTGTTTTGTGTATTTTTAAACTTTAAATAATTTTTAAAATCAAATAAACTAACTTTATTATTTATTTTACTATTTATATTTTAAACAAACTACATTATATTGAAGTTAAATAGCTTATGGTGTTCTATGTCGGTTTAAAAATATTCATATTACTTCTATTGAATATTATGTTAATACCTCAAATTTTAATAAAGCTTAAGATGCAAACCTTTTACACAATGAATAATTTTTCACATAAACCTTGAAAGCCCTATTAAAAAATATCGAATGTCAAGTGGTGTATTTTTTTTATCTAATAATAATAATTTTAATATTATTATTATATAACAAGTTTTAATTATAACCACTCCAAAGCCAAAATCATCGTCTTTTTGTTGTTTCTGATAAGACCATAAAAAAATTACTATATAAAACAAGGAGATTTTTTTTTAATTGTCAATACAGCAACCATGTTTCGACAAAGCATTTGGGTGTTATGTGTTCTTGTGATATCTGCAAGGTAAGTAATTTTAGTGTGATTAATTATTTTAAAAACTTGTTCAATTATTCAGGCTCAGGCCATTGTCTTCATGTGCTGGGTATGATCTTTTTAGCACAAGTTCCAAATGATATTCTTCTTCACTTAAGATACTGATATCTTTTTATTTTTTTTTTTCAACTGGATTGTTGTAGTCTGTGTTATTGGGATTAAAATTTTTAGAACTGATTTATAAGTCTGTACGATTATTGACATTGCCCAACATTATGTGGACTATTTCATTTTGTTCAAAACTTATACTTCACAAAGTGCAACAAGTTTTCTAAAAATAAACCCGAGACTAGAGTTCATAATCAACGTAAACTAACTTGAAGTTTGCAGGCAAGAGTATTATGTTTAGATGAACGATATTGACGCTCATATGTGTGTGTTAATTACTAGTTTGCCGCTTCATTAATGTTAATGATTACTATATTAAGTTACTGTTTCAACGGTAGCAGTATTAGTTCAGTCTAGGAACTCTATTAAATCAAAAATCTCTGTAGTATAATTCATACAAGATTGTTATAACTATATATTTTTTTATTTTATTATATTATTACGAATATATATACAGTAAATTAACACTTTCAAATCCGAGTAAATCATCAAAAACAAACGTATTCAACTGATATAGGTAGTGGTTAATTAATTAATGACAAAAGAAAATAGCTTCCGAGCAATATGAAGAACATTTAGAGCAAAAACAGTTTAAGAGACGCTACAGTAAGAAAAGAAAATACGAAACAAGGAATGATTATGACACGGAAATAAACAAATACTTGCAAAACAAAGACAGAGGAAAACAATGAAATATTGCAGGGAAAACGATATGTAATACAATATGCCAGTCAAAATAAATGTATTGAGATATAGTATGTATGTACTGTGCAAAAATTATTGCCGGAAAATTTTTATTCGTTTAAATATTAATATTTGCATGATTGGCTGCATGAATCACAGTTTTTTAACCGATGAAAAATATGAAGGTACAGCTTGGTAACTCGTAAACGAGAATACTTCGATTCGAAGATACTGAAGTGCTACTTTAGAATGGTTGTCGGTACGATAGACACATGTGACAGGAAGAGAGAAGAACAGACAGATTTAACGTCTTTTTTAGATAATGTACCAAAAGGTTGTCGATTTGGCCATCTTCATCATATTCATTCATATTTCTTCATCTTCTCTAGGTAACTTATTCTGTTTTTGTCCGCTCTTTTTGTTTTTTTTTTTGTCCATGTGCTGAAGGGTAGTGTTTAACAAGTTTGGCAGATCTTTCTTATCTATTGTAGTTAATGTGAGGTGACAGTTTTTCCAATCACTAAGAATTTCCCTCTAAGTCATCTGAAAGGGACGGAAAAAACGGATATCAAGTGGTTGGGTAAAATGTGTTGAGTTTTTGACCGAACATATAAAGCCCACATTGTTTTGTTCGCATAAAGATATCACCTTATCACTAAAATGTGAGAAAAGTTTATCTCCTATGATGATTTTTCGCCCTTCAAGACGTTTTGCATGTGGTAAAAAGGTAAAAGAAAACCAATCCGTAAATGTCTGTGAATCTATCCATCCATGACGGGTGTGATTATATTGAGAACCTACAGAGTAGCATCTGTCAGTACAGCAAGGTGGTCCTTTTGGACCATTTTCAGTCCATTGTAACCACCTTTTTTCTGCTTTATAGATATGGTGGTAACAACAATCCTGAAACCGAAGCACATTTTATTATAGTCGTTGCTGCTTTAGTAAAATTAAAAACCCGTTCGTGATACTTGGTGCCGCCTTGAAATATCAGTTTTTTATTTGTGGGGTTATATGTATTGTACATTGGTCTCGTCGTAATTGAATATGGTATTTGGTGGAAAGTCTCCACGCAGATTCTCTAAGTGGGCAACTAAAGTTTTTTTTTAAATATTAGCTCTAGATCTTTTAATATTGGTCGCCACTTTTGGGGTAATTTTCCCTTTATGCCTCAGTAATGAATATACCCAGCCAGTTCCAGGTAAATTGTTTTTGAAAAGAGGTACTTGTCGACCTTAGGTATCCAAAACACTCGTGGCTAAATATTTTATGTCTCGCAAGTCAAGGGGGAAATCCCATTCTTCTTCTTCTTCTTGCAGTACCGTCTCCTATCGGAGGTTGGCTACCATCACAGCAATCTTTACTTTGTTGGCTGCAGCTCTGAACAACTGTATTGAACTGCACCCATACCACTCCCTTAAATTTCGCAACCAGGAAATCCTCCTACGTCCCACATTTCTCTTTCCCGAGAGTTTTCCTTGGATTATGAGTCTAAGCAGAGATTACTTTTCTCCTCTCATTATGTGGCCCAGATATTCCAGATTTTTCGTTTGTATGGTTTTTATGACTTCGCATTCCTTCCCCATCTTCAGCAGAACATCTTGATTTGTTATTCTTTCTGTCCATGGTATTTTCCACATTCTCCTGTAACACCACATCTCTAATACCTCAATGTTTTTGATGTTTATCTTTTTCAGTGTCCAGGCTTCTATGCCGTATAGCAGAACGGAGAAAACATAGCACCTTAACATTCTCGTTCTTAAGTTTATATTTATGTCCCGGTTGCATAGGAACTTTTTCATTTTGACAAACGATTGTCTAGCTATCTCTATTTGCCTCTTGATTTCTCTTGTCTGGTCATTAGTATCAGTGAAGCAAACCCCTACATATTTGTAGGACGTAACTCTTTCAACTGGCTGATTATTTATGGTTAAATTCACATTGGTGTATAGCTTCTTTGTTACAATCATGAATTTAGTCTTTTTGATGTTCAGTTTTAGACCATACTTATTGGTATGGGTGTTTATGTTTTCCATCGAAAACTGTAAATTTGCTAGGTTATCTGTTACTATTAGCGTTTCATCAGCGTATCGTATATTGCTAATTAACTCTCCGTTAATGTTCATACCAATTTTTTGCTCTAGTGCTCTAGGAGCGATTCCTGACATATTGTTTCGCTATATATATATATATATATATATATATATATATATATATATATATATATACATATATATTGAATAATAGTGGAGAACGCACACAACCCTGACGCACATCTCGACGAATATCAATTTCTTCGGTTAACTCATTATCAACTTTGATTTTTGCTGTTTGTCCCCAGTACAACATGGATATGATGTTAATGTCGCGACTGTCGATGTTTTTGCTTCTTGGGATTTCATACAGCTTTTGGTGTCTGACTTTATCGAGAACTTCTTAAAATCTATGAAACCTACGTAGAGGTCTTGGTTTACATCCACACATCTTTGCATTAACACACTCAGACCAAACAAAGCTTCCTGTGTTCCCAGTCCACCTCTGAATCCAAACTGTGTGGCGCTTATGTCCTCTTCTAATTTATTAAATATTCTTTTGTGAATTATTTTTAAAAATACTTTTACTGTGTGGCTCATCAATGCTATAGTTCTGTGATCTGAACACTCTCTGGCGTTATTCGTCTTCGAGATTGTGACAAAAGTAGAGGAGAGCCATTTCTTTGGTATGATGCCTGTTCTATAAATTGTGTTAAATAGGTTCACCATTATTTCAAGTGCGTTGTCGTGTATGAGTTTCAACAATTCTAGAGGAATTTCATCTGGTCCTGCAGCTTTACCCCCTTTTGTGTTCCTTATAGCATATTCTACCCCGCTTTTTAGGATTTCAGGCCCTGTTGTGTCGTCTGTAGGTTCTGCCACTGCTATTTCTGGTCTTTCGTCTGCAAAAAGTTCTTCTATGTATTCTGTCCATTTTGCCAGTTTTTCATTTAAATCTGTAATTATTTTACCTTTTTTGTCCTTTACGATGGATGCTTGTTTCACTTTTTACCTGTTATTTCCTTGATCTTTTTATGCATGTTAAAACTATCGTACTTTTTATCATATTCTTCTATTTCCTTACAGTTGTCCAAACCCCAGTTCTCTTTGGCTTCTCCAATTTTTCTCTTAATTTCACGGTTCACTTCTTTGTATTTTGTCTTGTTGGTTTTATTTCTTCACCTTTCCTCCATGAGATGCAAAATTTCGTTTGTCATCCATTCCTTTTTCCAACATTCGCAACATTCCAATATGTTGCGAGTGGGGAAATCCCCATACATATTGCAGCACACTATATAATGGTTTTTTCTTCTTTCGTAGAAAATACAGTCTGCCCACTATTTCTTCTTCAATGTCGACCATTAAAGCGATTATTAAGGGTTCCATAGGATATTTTATATGTTTTGACAGCGTGACATCCGTCCTCAGGAACTTTCTGGAGGGCATTTTTCACCCTTACTTCGTCATAGTCCTTATATGGACGAGCACCAAGTTTTCTTATATAATTTCGAACCATTTTTTTCTTAAAAGATAGCACTAATTACAGAAAAAATGTTATTAAATTCGCCCTCGGTGATTCGCCCCCGATGGAGATCAATTTCGCCCCACAGACCTAACCAAATTAGCCCCACTGTTAATTTTTAAATTTCCTGCACAAATTATGACACCCTGAAAAATAGCGAAAAATTTACATCTGCTGATAGAGAACATGTACCGGACACTGTAAAGTTAGGAAGCCAAAGAAACTTATCAAAAATGTAACCATAATTAAAGCAAGCTTTTTTACATAAAAAATATACTTAATTTAACTAAACAATCACAGGTTTCACGCTAGTGTTAAGCGACTAAAGCGACGTTGTCAACTGTTTGTTAAACTTCTTATATTTAAGGGAAAACAAAATATTCAGAATCATTCGCAATTATCAATTTTGCCCCTTTGGATCAATTTTACCCCATTTTACGGTACTATTATTTTGTTTTAGATGTAAAGAGGAACTTAATAATAAACGTTTCCCAGAAAACTTTTTATTCGGTACAGCAACGGCTGCCTACCAAATTGAAGGAGCTTGGAATGAAGACGGTAAAGGAGAAAGCAACTGGGATGTATTTGTTCACAGAGTACCATCAGTTATTATGAATAACGCAACTGCAGATGTAGCTTGTGACTCTTATCACAAATACAAGGACGATGTAGCAATATTAAAGGATATGGGGGTTGATCACTATCGTTTTTCTATTGCGTGGACCAGAGTCTTGCCAACAGGTAAAGCATTTATTACAATTTTGAATTTTTCAATATATAATTTGTTGATATGTCACCGAAATTATAACAAATCGATACAAATATTACAAATATGTTAAAATAATGATGACTTTCTGTATTTTTTTAGGATTTGTTAATGAAGTAAATCAAGCAGGTGTTACTTATTACAAAAATCTTATCAAAGAACTCAAAGCCAACGATATAATACCAGTAGTCACTATGTTCCATTGGGATACCCCACAAACTTTAGAGAACATAGGTGGATTTACCAATGAGCTGATCATCGATAGATTTGTGGACTATGCTCAATTCCTATTCGAAACTTTTGGAGACGAAGTTCAATTGTGGGCCACCTTTAACGAACCCAAACAAACCTGTCAAGGAGGATACGGAATTGGAAAGAAGGCGCCTGGCGTTCTATCGCCCGGTATTGGGGAATACTTATGCGCCCACAATCTCATCAAAGCTCATGCTGAAGTTTGGCATTTGTACGACAAACACTACAGACATAAACAAAATGGTAAAGCAATATTTAAAGTTATAATTTTTTTGTCTTCTACTTCCTCATCTAAGTACTATTTACGTCAGAAGGTACTGTTACCCTTTCTATTTAATTTTCCATCATTCAGTGTCGTCACTCCATGCGGTTATCAATTTATTATTTTTTAATTGAAATAAGTGAAAAAGTTTAATATATCAAGTAAATTTTAAATAACGTTCAAACTATAGGCTCATCCAAATGATGATTATAGACATAGGAGATCAGGTGTAGATACCAATACGGACCACAGATTCATTTCAAATAACATCCTCATCATCTTTGGCTCGACAATCCTCTGTGGATCTTGGCCTGCTCTAAGATTCATCGCCATTCTGTTCGGTTTTTGGCAACATGTTGCCATCTTCTGATTTTTAATATTCGTAAGTCGGTTTCCACTCCATCTAACCATCTAATTCGCGGTCGGCCTTTGCTTCTTTTTCCTACAGGTGTTCCTGTGGTTAGCTTTTTATCAATCGTATTTTCTAACATTCGTATTATGTGTCCAGCCCATCTAAGTCGCTGTGTTTTAATGAACGTTATGATATCTGGCTCATCAAAGAGCTGATACAATTCAAAATTATATCTTCTGCGCCACTGCCCTTGGTCGTTTACAGCTCCAAATATTTTGCGGAGTATTTTACGCTCAAATATTTCCAAAAGTCTTTCATCTTTCTGCGTTAGAGTCCATGTTTCTGCTCCATATGTGAGGAGCGGCCTCAGCAATGTTTTGTATATAATAATTTTAGTTCTTCTTTGAATGTTTGTTGAGTGGAAATGCTTTTGGAGTCCATAGGATGCCCTATTTGTAAGATTTATTCGCCTTTTTATTTTTTCGCTTGTTTTATTGATAGCAGTCAATAGCGACCCAAGGTATGTGAAGTTGTCAACACGTCCAAAGGTATGACTTCCAAAGACTGTTTCTCGTTCCTCATTTGCTATCAGATCCTTTGTAACCAACATGTACTTGGTTTTGTCTTCGTTGATGACTAGACCGACCTGTTTCGCCGCTGTTTCCAATTCTAGGAGATATTGCTCAACATCTCGCTTGCTACGCCCTACTATGTCAATGTCATCAGCATATGCTAGGACTTGTATCGATCTCAAATAACACAAGGACTAAAATAGTGTGATATACTATTACAAATTCTATTTAATTTAGTACTTGAATACAGGTAGAAGAACGTTAGAAGTAAAAACAATAAAATATATGTAGAACCTAAATCACATGCTAAACAAATGGGTCTGCCAATTAACACCAAATAGACGAAAATTCTAGTACAAAGCAGATCGGAGAGAGTTACACGACTATTTAGGAGTCAACGTCACAAAGGGCAACATAGACGATGCAAAGCTTAGCAGAAGAATCATCCTAGCTAATACCACATACTTTACTATAAACCAAATTTCTAACTTACTACACGTACATCCAAGGACTAAGATACGAACCTATAAGACCAAAGAACAGTCAATAGTGAGCTATGGATGTGAACCTTGGATATTGATTTAATCTATAAACCGCACGGTATCTTTGAAAGAAAAGTACTGACACAATTACTACGCTCTATAAATGAAAACAGGTGGTAATATATACCTTATATAGTCGTTCTCCATTTCTACGCCATGTTGTACCTTATATCATGGGCTTGTTTCCTTATATCATAGTCACATCTTAAATTTGGACGTCTTCTTGATCTTTTAATGCCCCTTGGATCCCACAGTAATTCTAGTGGACCATATTTGTCAGTTATTCTCGATAAATGTCATGCCCACAGTCATTTTAAAGATTCAATTCTATGGATTACATCAGTGACCTGGGTTTTTTTTTGATAGTAGTACCCCGTTTAGAGTTTTCCTTTAGATACATTATTGTATTGCTAGTAAAAAATTCACAAATTATTCGCGATTTTTAGGTGTAGTTGGAATAACCATGGACAGTTTTTGGGCTGAACCAAACAGCGACAGTCAAGAAGATCAAGACGCTGCAGAGAGAATGAGACAATTTATAGTAAGTTTCCATTTAATTTTTTTCCTTTTTTTTATTTTCTGCTTTATTTCTTTTATTTTTTTTATTCAGCAGTTTATCTGTTGTTTAAAACTTCTATAATAATTATAATGTATTACAGTACGGATGGTACGCTAATGCCCTAGTCAACGGAGACTACCCGGAAGTCATGAGAAAAGTCATAGCCGAAAGAAGTGCCGCTCAAGGCTTCAAAAAGTCTCGTTTACCACAATTTACCGAAAAACAACTTCAACGCATTAAAGGTGCTGTCGATTACCTCGGTGTGAACTATTACACGACATATATGGTCAAAAATCAAGGAGATGTTCCTGTAGTTTCCGGCTGGCAAGAGGATATGCAAGTAGAAACCTATCAGAAGGATGAATGGCAACGATCATCCTCTGCTTGGTTAAGAGTAAGTACATATTTATATTTTCTTCAACTAGTCGATTTTACTTGAATTTATAAGGAGTTAAATTAAATGGCAACAAGATTTGAAAACCCATTATTAGCTCTGGTAGTCCAAATTCATCTTTATTTAGCGTGGAAAAAAATTTGGCTTGAAAATTTTTCTTTTTAAATTACCTTCGAAAGTGATAAAATGTACGAGTAGAAGATGATAGCTAGTAAACAAAATTATGATGAACAATATTACAAGATGACGAAATAAAAGTCGGATATGCTGTACTGGACAGAGCCGAAGAAAACACCCGAGCTGCTTTTGTAAAAATAAGTAACATACTTTGCAGTGAGGATCTAAGTATTGAATTTAGTGATGACATATTGATATAAGTATCCAGTTCTACTGTATAGAGTGGAACCGTTAGCTCTAAGTGAGGATCTGCTTAAACGCTTGAAAGTTTTGAATATGTAGACAGTATGTAGACAACTACTAAGAATAAGATAGGAAGACATAGTTAGAAATGAGGAAGTCCTTAGAAGACTGAACCAAACAACACCCTAAACATTATGAACTTTTGCATCTTATCATTGAGGGAAAGATCTCTAGTGATGTCTGAATTCGAATTAAAATATTCGTTTAATCCGAATATTCAATTACTCGGATTAATCCGATTATTTTTTGACGATACGAATACGAATGCGAATACTATTCGGATGTCTTGTGTTGAATTTACAGTCAATACAGATTACGGTTACAGTTCCGAATAAAAACGGTCTACTGGTTTCGGCATCTCCTTTCAGATTCGGAATGTTGGGAGAGCGACTCCGTCAAGTCAATGCAAAAGTAACGGGAACGGTTATATTTTCTTGAACTGTTATACGAATTTAATAATTGTTAATGTTATGATAGAACTGCTTGGTGCGTTTATTTATTAAAAACAAAAATAATCAGGTTTTAAAGAAAATATTTAGTAAAAAGTAAAATAGTAACAATATAATAAATCAAATTGTCAAAATTAAAACAATACATATATAAAAAAAGAAAAAATTTATTAAAAAAAAAATTTCAAAATTTTTAAGTACAAAAGAAATATTAATTTATAAACAACCATTTAAAAATAAAATCATGTCCAAATTTTTTGGCGCTAATCTGTTTCTTCTTAAGTTGGTAAGTTGTCCGGCGTTCGAGAATAGTCGTTCACTAGGTACAGATGTTGCAGGTACACATAAATATTTTAAATGGAGGCGATATAATTCGGGCATACTATTTTTATGCTTCTCCCAAAAATCTAAGGGATTATCGGACCTAGGACAGTAAGGTAATTCTAAATACTGTCTTACACAGAGAGCTGCTGAAGTAGATGGTGTTGTTTTAGTTTTCACTTTTGCTAACTTTTAATCAAAATGTGAACAGAGACAAATTTATATACAATTTATATACAAATTTATAATATAGAGATTCTTTGGTACTCAAATTTAGCGTATGAGCTACACAAGGATGATGGTTTTTTCCCAAATGTTCTATAATTGCATTTTTTATATTCGAGCCATTATCAGAAATAAATGTTACTATCTTATTGTCCAAATTCCAATCTTCAATGCATTTAGATAAATGATCTGCTACATTTCGACCAGTGTGATGCTCCTGCTCCAATTCTTTGACACTTAAGGTTTGAGAACATAATTTCATGTTGTTTATAAAATGGCAGGTCACTGAAATGTATGACTTGTTGCTGTCTGACTGCCAAATATCTGTGGTTAGAGAAACATATTGTACAGTACCCAACAGGGTTTTGATTTTTGTTTGAATTTCCACATATTTTTCTGGTAATAGTCTATTTGTTAAAACTTGTCTACTTGGTAAGGAGTATAATGGGTTTAACTTTTTGGTATATTCTATGAAGCCACGATTTTCCACAATAGATACAGGTTGAAAATCTGTAACGATTAATTTTAATAAACTTAAATCTAAATCAGTCTTTTGTTTTTCTGACAGTTCATTTGTGTTCTTGGCACCATACTACTACTTCATTATACGTTCTACTTCATTATTAGGAACGAAACTCTCTTTGTTAAGTTCTTGAGTATATTGCAAGTTATGTTTTCGCATAACATGCTGCTTTAAATTACTTGTACTTGCAAAGTACTTGAGTTGTTGAAAGCACAATTTGCAAGTAACAAGACTCTTATCTGTAGCAGATTTGTTAAAAAAAATCCATACAATGGACTTTTTTGCTGGTGCCATTTTTTTACGCGACTTTTACACTTTTAACACTACTTTATTTAATAAATATTCTAAGCATACACTGAACACTAGTCCCAGAAAAGGTTAAGCAACACCGTCTTACTTAATAAAATGTATTACTGTGTCTTATGCTTATCACCCAAATTATGGGATTTACGGGAGACGTTAGTTAGAAATAAAGAAGAGGTGGACGATAATTTATTATAAGAAATTCACATAAATTATATTTAGTAAATAAAAAACTGAAATATAATAATTTTTAAATCCTTAAAACAATAACAACTATACCTTTTTTCTATTAGTGCTTGTTATTCATGGTTTATGAAATAATTAATCATAATCATAATATTATATCCTAATTAGATTAACTGTTACACGGAAACGGTTATCCCATCTTTAACTTGTTCCTTTTTCGCCTCTGCCAACTGTAATGTTCACAGTAAGCACCGTATACGCACGCTCTACTCATCACCCACTTATGTCGTCCTCTTTGAACTAATTCGGAATCGAATAATTAATCCGAGTATTTAGATCATTCGAATACGTTGAATCCGAGTATTGAAATCATCCGAATATCTACATCATTAAGATCTACAGTAAAGGTGGTCCAGGTACAAAGAGAACATCATGGCTGAAAAATCTAAGACAATGGCACGGAATAGTCAATAGGAAGTGCTGTCAATAAAGACACGATAACGAATATGGTAGCCAACATTCAAGCATTTCGAAAACCATGTCATTGAACTACACGATATATAAATAAACTGAATAAAGGAGATAAAGCGTATGATTTGTAAAAATGACGTTAGTGGAGAACGATAAGAGAGAATTGAATAAAAGAAAACATCCAGACAAGCCTAGCTCCACTTTGGTAGAAAATCCAAAAAAAGAAGACTATAGATAATTGCCTAGATATAATATCAGACTTAGTCAATAAATTTTATTATAGTTAGTCACCTTGTTTTACATGGTTAACTTTTATATTGTCAATCTGTATTATATACAGCGTATAACTAATTTGATTGCATTTATTTTAGGTTGTACCATGGGGTATTAGAAAACTTCTCAACTGGTTGAAGACCACCTATGGAGATATACCAATATTCATTACCGAAAATGGAGTGTCAGATAATGCTACCACACACGATGATCAAATCAGAATCGACTATTATCAGGTAAAACACTTTTTTGTATTAGGCTATTATCGTAAAAATATGTATTGTAAAAATTTATCGTGATTTAGGTATGGTAAAACAATTCTACTAATAAAGGCAATAATGAAGTTTTGGACGTGTAAATACCTTCTCAATTTTTGACACATTTCTCTATTAATGGCCTAACCATAAATAGAAGATTGTCAAAGTTGTTTTTTGACATCCTTGAAAAATTTTAAAACAACATCGTCTGTCGCTGCCTTCTAAATCAAGACAAACAGAAATTCTTCTTCTTCAGGTGCCATCTCCGCTACGGAGGTTGGCAATCATCATAGCTATCTTAATTTTTGAGGTAGTAGCTCTAAATAGTTGTTTTGAGCTGCATCCAAACCATTCTCTCAGGTTCTTCAGCCATGAAATTCGTCTTCTTCCGATGCTTCTTCTGCCATCTATTTTTCCTTGCATTATGAGTCGCAGGATGCCATACTTATCGCCCCGCATCACATGTCCGAGATACTGTAGCTTTCTTTCTTTAATTGTAAGTTCAATTTCCTTCTCTTTGCCTATTCTTCTCAGTATTTCATTGTTTGTAACTCTATCTACCCAGGAAACCCTCATAATTCTTCTATAGGTCCACATTTCAAAGGCGTTAAGTCGTCTCATGGTATCTAGATTTAACGTCCATGATTCCACTCCATAATATAGTACACTGTATACGTAACATTTTGTTAGGCGTACTTTAAGAGCTAATGTTAGATCTTTGCCACATAGGACCTTTTTCATTTTTATAAAATTAGAACGTGCTTTTTCGATTCTGACTTTGATTTCTGCCGTGTAGTCATTATTTTCTGTTATAAGTGTTCCTAGGTAAGTGTACTTTTTTACTCTTTCGATCTGCTGGCCCTCTACTATCAAGATTTCGTTAGTATTATAGTAGAAACAGAAATCAAATCTATTATTCAACGCCCTTCTCACGGCGCTAAGTTCACTTGCTGATGTTTATTGTCTCAGTTCGACTATTTTTTGACTCAGTTGCTTCAAGTTGGTGGCTCTCTCAAATTCATGCGCATACAAATTGGTCTTTAGCATCCCTCAATAATAAAAATCTAGGGTAGTTAAATCTGGTGAACGAGAGGGCCAATTTATTGTACTTTTTTTATATTTTTTGCTATATAAATATATTCGTTTTTCACTTCGAAACATACCTAATAGATTACAACAAATTTCAGCAACATATCAGTAACGTTAGAGATGCTTTAGACGATGGTGTT
This sequence comes from Diabrotica balteata, assembly GCA_918026665.1. Classification (NCBI taxonomy): domain Eukaryota; kingdom Metazoa; phylum Arthropoda; class Insecta; order Coleoptera; family Chrysomelidae; genus Diabrotica; species Diabrotica balteata. The sequence goes on along the minus strand of OU898279.1, from coordinate 105,134,123 downwards.
AACGTTTTTGGATACACAGCTTGGAGTTTAATGAATAATTTCGAATGGATGAAAGGATATACGTAAGTAAATATTTCAAATATATAAATTACAACTTTTGTAGTAGTAAAAGAAAAATTGAGATCTTTAGAACTAATGTTGTCACGGCAGCAAATTTTATGTTACATAGATATCAAGAAATATCTTTCAATGGTTTGTGCATTAATTTACTATTTGTACTTCAACAATTCTATTAATCAAACTTTTTTAGACGAAAACCAAATGTACACGCCATCATTATCCGACTAGTTTAAAGAGAGACTATCAATTTCTTTCCAACTAATTGAATATTATTCTAAAATTATTATTTTACACAATTATCTATTTGCTTGTATACTTTAACTACCTAGTATTTTATCAAGTTGGATGAAACTCTTAAAGAGTAATCTATTATTATAAAATAAGTATGCATGGTTGCGTTTCGATTAAATTCGAGTCCCACCGTTCCCCTATACGTGTTTCAATTTTTAAGTTTCTTAAGCCAAATTTTATAAGAGAACTGACTTAAACCGACGCGTACCATCCACAATCTAATCCATAATCCATAATCTAATATTATCAATTTCAAGTAAACTAATGTTTTTATTTTGGTTGTAGTGAAGGTTTCGGTCTCTACCACGTCGACTTTTCAAGTGCAAATAAGACGAGAACACCAAAGAGATCAGTAGAATACTTTAAGAAAGTTCTTCGCACAAGATGCGCCACTGACAATTGTGTAGATGCATAAATTATACATTGTTTTTAAATATGTATATTGGGGTCTGATAGTTATAATTGTTATATTATTATATAAATAAAGTTTTAATATTTACCAGATATTTTTAAGTTTTTTAACTCCACAATCAGTATGGTTTTAAATATTTGACATGGTGGTATTAGTCACATCATTGATATAGTAGATACCTTATTAACGAAATATTATGTCAAAATAGCACGCGATGAGATTACGTAAATAAATCCAAGTTATCACCGTGAATTAAATTCAATTCAGTTATTTTGGACCATATCTAACGAATACTCTTAGCAAAAGTAAAAAAAATGAACTGAAACATAACCACTGGAACAAGTTTTAATGCAATGTGGATACATAGGACCAGTATTATTAGAGACACTTCTTCTTCTTAAAGTGCCTATCCGTTCCTGATGTTGGCGATTATCACGGCTATCTTTACTTTGTTTACTGCAGCGCGGAACAGTTCAGTAGTAGTCGTGTTATACCATTTTCGTAAATTTTGAAGCCAGAAAATGCGTCTTCTTCCTGGTCCTCTCTTACCATTTACCTTCCCTTGGAGAATCAGCTGGAGAAGGCCGTAACGTTCTTGATTTCTCATTTCTCATTAGAGACACTGCTATTGAAATAAAAAAAGAAGAAAAAAAAGAAGTTTGAGAATAAGAGATCTAGTGGTGATCAAATGAAGTTTAAGAAAAATCAAAGGAAGAGAGAAAATTGTATAAAAAGTGACAGGAAAATACTAAAATACTAGTACACGAAAAAGATTTGAAAAGTCATGGTAAAGATTTTTTTACTACCGAAGATTGTCTGTTACCAGTGTCTTCAGTAGAATATATGAAAAGATTACAAAACGTAAAATTGAAAAGGAATTTATCGACGTAGAAGCAAAAGAACCGACAGGATTTGAAGATAGTAGACTCACAGTTGATGACTATCATAAAACAAAGAACAACGGATGTTCAAATCGAAGTAAATTAAGAAACCTACTCATAAGACAACGCCTGACAGATGAAATCGATAATCGATAACCGATTATTAAACAAATTCTGCAAAATACTGAAACGGATGGCAAAGCAGTAGGTCCAAACCAAATTCCAGTAGAAATCTTAAAATGCACAACTGATGAAACCTTTGAAATTATAGTAGACTTCTCATAGGGAAGCAATATTTACTCTCCGCCTTTTGAGCTATCCCTAAAAATACAAACGCTAAAGACTGCAGTGAATACAAAACAATATCATTTATAAGTCATGTTCTCAAACTACGCTTGAAAATCATATACCATGTCCTTACAGAACGTAAGTTATCATCACAGCTATCTTAATTTTGTTCTGAAGCTATTTTTTGTGGCATTGTAAATTAATTACTATTAAACTGGGAATAAGCCACAATTAAAGATAAAAAATACGTTGACGTTTCAATTTCCACTTCGGAAATCGTTCTCAAAATACAAACAGTAAATTAAACAAATTTTGTTTTTGTTACATAGTGAAAAATTCTTCTAATAATTTAATTTTATCTGACTCATTTATATTGACAATTCAGACATACATTATGCATTTTAAAGTAGACGACTTTAAAATGATATTGCCAATATTGTTGAGTTGCGCTCCTGGGACGACTTTACTTATAAGATAGTTTATTCCATTACATGAAATCAACTTTAACTTGAGAATATCCGTCAGAAAAAAGTCATAGCATGTAATTCGTCTTTAAAAAGACAAGCACATGACATGATGACAGTAAAATTCTCCTGTTAGTGATTCCATAGTAAATTATGAGGGAAAAACCAGGAAAAAAACCTCATAATACTATCCCGACATTGTAGGTATTTGTTCGTGAATTTAGTTTACCTTCAACAAACATCAAAATTCTGATTTTATATGTTACGTTATTTAAAAAACATAAACAATGTATCCTCTATATGTTACTGACTTACTAATACTGGTATTTTCTTATTAATAACTTCCTCTTTCAATATTGGTAACCAGATCCTACTACATTCTGCCGAGGAATTTGCGACACAATCGGCCTCATTTAGCATAATTAGAGCCGCTTCTTTGATTTTTCTTTTTTTACTATCCGTTTCTTTTAGGACTACATTTGAATTATTCCATTGAACCCTATGTTCATTATCCCATGCGTGTTTACAGATTTGAGATTTATCAAATTCTCTATTTTTAACCTCCTGGGGCCTAGTGTCATATATTTATAACATAAAAATCAAACTTTTCTAGTGACGCCATCTCACGTAATTTATTATAAACTTAGCAACTGATATCAAAGAAAACTACTTTACTTTCTTAGAGTTGGGACCTGTATAATGTAACTGTTAAATATGTGAAGTTATAACACTATATAACAAATGAAGCATGAAAGATGGCCTACCGTCCTCGTTCACGACGTAAGTAATCATAAAATATTAATGTCATCATATACTTTTTGTACATATTTTTATATTTATTGTATACCTAGATGATCAGTTTTTGCTATTCGATCTGTATTTTGTAAATTCATGAGAACATATTTTGATTGTGGCACGTAATAGTTTTATGTAATATAGGTATTACATGGGGACTCAACCCCCTTTAACTTATGTCATATAGGTATTACATAGGGTCTTAATGTATACTGACAATGTTGTATGACTTTCGGAAATGTAACAAATGTTTCATTTGTTGCAGCACTAACTCAACAAGAACTTGAACAGCTTCTTTACGAATCGGATTTAAACCTTTCCGATGATGAAGAAGATGCCTTAGTTGTGTCGCCAAAATCAGATAATGACGATTCTAACTACATAAATTCTTCAGACAACTCGGACACCTCAGAAGAAACCTCAGAGGCCCCATCTGAGTCAGTATTATCACTCTCATCGTCACTAACACAAAAAACACGTACGTTTCGTAGATCTATCAGAGCAGGTTGTAGTCGTGGTGCCAGAACAAGAGTAAGACGTAGTGGAGGTCGCCGTAATGGTACTCCAGTACCATTACCAGTTGTAACTGATGCATGGACCGGTAATTTCACTCCCCTAGAAAAACCCCTTTACCAGCCAAGGTATAAAGATATGGATTGTCAGTTATGGACTCCCGAAGATTTTTTTAAGCAATATATTGATGACCGCATGATGGAAACCATGACTGTAGCAACAAACAGAACATATGTACAAAGGAAAGGAATAGAGCTGAAGTTGACAAGTAAAGAGTTAAAAACATTTATTGGCATCCTATTTGTTATGAGTGCTATAGAGCTCCCAACGATTAGAATGTATTGGTCGAGAAAGTATGGTGTTTCAATCGTCAAAAATGCTATGACGCGAACCCGATTTTTTACAATCAGAACATCTCTAAAGGTTGTTTATGATGATGAAATGAATGATCAACAAAGAATAAACAAAATTTGGAAAGTCTTGCCTCTGTTCAACAGTATATTAAATGATTGTCATGCTCAAAAGATCTGATAATATAAGTATAGATGAAATGATAATACCTTTCACCGGAATTCGTCAATATTGCCCAGGAAAACCAAACCCTGTTGGTATTAAGGTTTTTGTACTTGCCAATCCCAATGGGTTAGTATGCGATATGATAGTATATCAGGGTGATTCAACATTTCCAGAACTTACAGCACAGAAATATGGTTTGGGTGAATCAGCAATTCTGAGTTTGTGTGAAAGTCTTGTCCCTGGTCATCACCTTTACTTTGATCGTTATTTTACGACAATAAAACTTGCTGATATATTACTAGAAAGAGGTTTCCACGCAACAGGCACGATTGTAAACAGGAGAGTCCCTCGGAATTGTATATTTTCACCAGAAAAACAGTTCACGAAAAATCCAAGAGGCACTTCAGAAACGAAGGTTCGAGGTGATGGAAGTATTGCCATAACTCGCTGGTTAGACAACACACCTGTTACGATTGTGTCTACATACCATGCTGCTAACAACCCAGATCAATGCAGAAGATGGTCAAAACGTAAAAAGGAATACGAAATGGTTAATAGACCTGAGGTGATCAAAAACTATAACCGGTTCATGGGCGGAGTTGACCTTGTTGACAGAATGATGGCAGTCTGTCCGGCACGAGCACGTACAAGAAAGTGGACAATTCGTTTCATCAGCCACATGCTAGATTTAGCAGTTTGCAACTCTTGGTGTCAATACAGAGCAGTACTAAAGGAAAAACATGTACCAACCAAAAACATTCCTCAACTGAGATCATTCAAATTAGAATTGGGAGAGCAGATGATTTTGGACAACACTCAGTCCTCCGATTCTGAAACATGTAGCGACTACGAAGACCTGGAGCCAAAACATAAAAAAAGAAGAGTCAAAATTCAACCCATACCTGCCGAAGTTAAACGTCTTCATAAGGCTGAACATTTAGTGGACTATGCTGACAAACAAAATAGATGCAGAAAGATCAATTGTAAAAATACCACAACTGCATTTTGTATAAAATGTAAGATATTTTTATGTAGTACACGGAAAATAAATTGTTTTTTAAAGTTTCATACCAGAGACTGTCGGTCTAATACATTGTACTGTGTATAAAAATAATGAATAATAAAAGATTGTTAAAAAATATGATTATTTATTGTAGTCTTTCTTTCTTATGTTCGAGTTTATTTTCTTAATAGATAGACCCAATGTCATATATATATATATATATATATATATATATATATATATATATATATATATATATATATATATATGACATTAAGAAAAGCCATATTTTCCATGGCATATTTTTTTGTCATTTTTTGCTGTAAGTATAAGTCAAATAAAACGGCAAAAATCCAAAATACTTAAAAAAATACTCTGGGTCTCAGGAGGTTAATATAAGATTGATGTTCACTTATTCTAACATTTAATGGCCTTGATGATTCACCTAAATAAAACTGATCGCATTCACAAGGTATTTTATAAATGCAATTCTTTGTCCTTTCTTGTTCATTGTTAGGTTTGGTTTTGGACAAAATAGATCTCAACGTGTTTGTTGTTTTGAATGTTGTTGAAATGTTGAATTTATTTCCTATCCTTTTAAGTTTTTCTGATAATCCTTTTATGTACGGTATTGTTATCTTCCTCATATTATTCCTTGTGTATGCTGTAGGATCTCGTTCCAAGTTGTTCTGTTCTATTCGATCGATTGTTGAAAATTCTTTATTTATAAACGATAAAGGATAATCATTTTTTAATAAAACAGATGTTAACAAATGTTTCTCCTCCAAGAACGAATTTTCGTTAGAGCAAGTAATTTTGGCTCTATCGTATAAGGATTTAATTGTTCCCTTTTTTACATTAATATTGTGATTTGATTTGAAATTTAAATATTTATTGGTGTGTGTTGGTTTTCTATACACCTGAGTCTCATATCCAGTATCGTTCTTAGAGATTAAAACATCCAGGAAAGGTAGCGTGTTATTATATTCCTTTTCCATGGTAAATGTTATTGTCTCTTCTTTATCGTTTATATCATTTAGGAATGTGTCCAACAACTCTGATCCATGAGGCCATATTGAGAATACATTTTCTACATACCTCCACCATACTGTGGGTTTGAAATTTTGTTTAGAAATGATATTTGTTTCAAAATCTTCCATAAATATATCGGCTAAGAATGGAGATAAACTAGAGCCCATTGCTAGACCAAAATTTTGTTTATAGAATTCATTATTTAGTTGAAAATATGTATTATCAGTACATAATGTTAATAACTCCATTATAGCCGATATGTTTAGTCTTGTTCTAGTTGCCAATGAATCATCACTCTCTAATTTTGTCTTGATTAGACTTAAAGTCTTATTTAATGGCACATTCGTAAATAAACTATTTATGTCAAAACTTACCAAAGTATGATTTGAATTAAATTCAATATTTGATATTTGACAAAGAATTGCATTTATAAAATACCTTGTAAATGCGATCAGTTTTATTTAGGTGAATCATCAAGGCCATTAAATGTTAGAATAAGTGAACATCAATCTTATATTAAAAATAGAGAATTTGATAGATCTCAAATCTGTAAACACGCATGGGATAATGAACATAGGGTTCAATGGAATAATTCAAATGTAGTCCTAAAAGAAACGGATGGTAAAAAAAGAAAAATCAAAGAAGCGGCTCTAATTATGCTAAATGAGGCCAATTGTGTCGCAAATTCCTCGGCAGCATGTAGTAGGATCTGGTTACCAATATTGAAAGAGGAAGTTATTAATAAGAAAATACCAGTATTAGTAAGTCAGTAACATATAGAGGATACATCGTTTATGTTTTTTAAATAACGTAACATATAAAATCAGAATTTTGATGTTTGTTGAAGGTAAACTAAATTCACGAACAAATACTTACAATGTCGGGATAGTATTATGAGGTTTTTTTCCTGGTTTTTCCCTCATAATTTACTATGGAATCACTAACAGGAGAATTTTACTGTCATCATGTCATGTGTTTGTCTTTTTAAAGACGAATTACATGCTATGACTTTTTTCTGACGGATATTCTCAAGTTAAAATTGATTTCATGTAATCGAATGAACTATCTTATAAGTAAAGTCGCCCCAGGAGCGCAACTCAACAATATTGGCAATATCATTTTAAAGTCGTCTACTTTAGAATGCATAATGTATGTCTGAATTGTCAATATAAATGAGTCAGATAAAATTAAATTATTAGAAGAATTTTTCACTATGTAACAACAACAAAATTTGTTTAATTTACTGTTTGTATTTTGAGAACGATTTCCGAAGTGGAAATTGAAACGTCACTAAACGTATTTTTTATCTTTAATTGTGGCTTATTCCCAGTTTAATAGTAATTATTTTAATTTTATTCACTGCCACTTTCAATGCCAATTTGTGGGCGTATTTTCTTCCAATGGACATGCTCTGGCTGAGTACTTTCTTTCTTTTGAAAACAAAGCTTTTGTTTTCGTCTATTACTCTAGTTATTTCCATCGTATTGTATCGTCTCAGATCTTTTCTAACTTCCTTTTTAATTTTCTTATTCAAAATTCTTAGTTTATTTTGTTTATGATCCTGATCTTCCCTACGTTTTCTTCTTGCCTCTAGAAGATGTTTTGTGTTGCGGCTTTATTTTTTTGTTATTGTTTTCAGGACGAGGACAGTATTTCTTTTCAGCTTCTTTTAATATTTGAGTAATATTATTGTTCATTTCGTTGATGCTGATATTCGCTAAGTCGTGTGTATCCAAACTAGTCTTAATATTTTCTTCGTAAAGTGTTATATCTTCTGGGAACATTAAACTTCCACTTTTCTTTTTAAAGATCATTTTTGTTCTTTCAACTTCAGTGTTAAAAGTTAAAAGTTAAAAGTACTTTCATGCCAAACAGATTCCAAAATAATACATGGTCGTAAAAATAAAAAACTAGAAGAAGGAATAGATGATATTAGGTTTGGGTTCAGAAACGGACTAGGTAAAAGTGAAAAGTTATTTTCTTTTAATGAGCTGGCCCAAAAATCCACAGATCTGAATGTGGATATGCATGTTTGCTACTTCGATTTTAAAAGAGCATTTGACAAAGTAGACGTAAAAAATTTGTCCAAATTCTACAGAGAAAAAACATATAAAAGAAACGTAAGAATAATAACAATTCTTTACTGGAATCAAAGAGCACAAATTGTAATAGACAACGAACCGACTTCAGAAACAGAAATCAGGAGAAGAGTTAGGCAGGGACGTATAATGCTAAAGACTATTCAATGTACATAGTGAATCCATTTTTAAAGAAACGTTACTGTCTGAAAGTGAAGAAGTAATCATTAACAGAAAATGTATTAAAAAGAAGCTCTGCTGTACAACTCTAACTACTAGTGCACAAAACAATCAGTTTCTGTGAAAAATATGGACTAAAAATGAATATAAAAATAGCTAAATGTAAGATAAATACAAAGAAAACATAAAATAGCAAATCAAACTTATATAAAAATACAAATACCTAGGAATCCGAATTTCACACAATAATTATTAAACAAAAGAAATAAGGGTCAAGGCAGAAATAGCAAAAAATGCATTTGTAAAAATGAAAACAATTCTATGCAATAAAGGCCTTAGATTATTACTGAGAGTAAGATATCTGGGATGTTACGTATTTTCGATACTACTTAAAGGGAAAACACATAAATAATCTAAAGCCATTTCAAATGTGGCTTTACAGAACGATGGTTAGAACGGCATAGACACAGAAGAAAATGAACACAAAACTGGCAAATAATACGAAATAATATACGCAATAAAAATAATAAAGTTATAATGACACGTAATGAGGGGACAGCGATATAAAATGCTAAGATTGATAATAGGGGTACACGTGAACTCATCACCAATTACCATAAATACCCTCGTACATAGAACAAACTCATCACCGCCATAAAAGTAAGGAATTTCAAATAGACCTCGAGAGATTGGTAAACTCATCACTGGCCTACCTGCACCCCGTGGCAGGTATAGACCATAAACCCCTTACAAACCGCTAAGATTTGGTAATTTGACAGAATGAATCTAAAATCGATGTATTAAATGCAAATGTAATTTATTGGTTTTTATTTGGATATTCCCCAAAATTCTATTGATAGACCTATATATATATCCAAAACTATACGCCTAGAAAAAATTCTCCTTATTTGCTCTTGTTTCTTTAACATGAATAGTGAGCTGCTCATTACGTTTTGAGCCAACGCAGACGATAAATGATAGATATTAATAATTTCAAATTTCAATTGCGAAAGACTCTAAAATCGAATTGTTTTGTGGACAATTGCAATAAGAATAAGAACATTAATATTTACAAAACTGTTAGATACAAACCAAAGTATACATATAAAATACGTATGTTGAATATGCATTATCCATTTCAGAAAAGTACGGTAACAATAAGTGTGAATCGGTGTAATATTAAAGATGGTGTTCTATTAAAAACTACCTAAATAATGCGACATGCAACATTTCGTATAGCCAAAAATAATTTTTGGTGATCCACCAATGAATTCCAGAGAACTTCGCTATTTTTCTTACTTGACACAATTTCCATGTTTCGTGAACGGCGATAGAGTGAAACACCCTGCATATATAGAAGTTTAAATCTAAACACAAATTTATGTCAATATTGTTCTTTAAAGTTTGTTAAGAAATACTCTACATTTCTCTTGCTAGATATTTTTAATAAAAATTCGAAGTGCCAGGATTGGAAAATCATTGAGTATAAATAACTAATTTCTATGTAGAATTGCAATTTTACTCTTATACGTTTTGCAACACCAGCTGAAGATAAAAAAATTTTTGACTTAACCATAAATGAATCTTTTTTTATACATTCGTTCGAGTAGTTTTTCACATATAACGTAAAAATATGCAAAGTACTTATTAAAATTTTAAAACTAAGGAAGACTTTATTTTATGTAATAAGTCCAGTTTTCTGAAAATGGCCAGTATGTGCTTATTATTCTATAATTATTTTAGTTCCGGAAAATATTCTGCACTGCAACTTGGGACACAATCACGTAAGCGACCTTCGAAAACTAACCCGTCAAGTCATTAGCAACTTCTCCAGGATGAAAGCTCAAGAGAGGCAATCAAAAATCATTTACCAAAAGATAGCAATTTCTTCTTTCAAAGAACACATGACAACAACTGACATCTCTTCTATTCGGAGGAATATGAGCAACAATCGTTTTCCTTTTATCTCACCTGTATATAAGATAATAGAAAAGCGCATCAAACAATCCAACAGATGAATCTAAAGACGGACCGCGGTAAATGTTTTGTGTTGGATAACTATTCGCAACAAAATATTATTATTTTTGACATTCTTGATAATTTACTATACTTGTGAAAGCAGAGGCATATTACTTGGATGGTACATTTCAATACGTCCCAGAATTTTTCTTGCAATTATTTACCATTCATAGCTTATTAAATGGGCATTACTCAATTAATTCGTTGCTTTAAAGAAGTTGGTCTCATTTTAAGTCCATTAAGACTTGTGGCTGATTTCGTAATTGCTGTTTGACCATCTGTGAACAAAATTGAGTGTTTATTTCACTTAACTTAAAGTTGGTTTCGTAAAATCCAAAAACTTGGTTTTGTAACCACTTACAAGAGGGGACATTCCAACGGCAAGTCGCTGCACCACTAATTTAGCTGGCCATTTATGGCCATTGTTTTGTCAACGATTTCATGCGGATATCCCTAACTTGCTTTCATTTATGAAAATGGCTGATTGTATGGTACAGAACTATGTAATGAGTCTCTTTTTCCGCTAACTGTTTGAGCATCCCAGTCTAGCCATATACATTTCACCACAAATCCATGCAAATCCTTTTATTCCCATTTTTCCAATCATTTTTACCAGTCGCATCCCATTATCCCCACTTTTGTATTTACACTTCTACAGTACTAAACAATAGTGTACATAAAACTACTAAGTTCACATGTACCTGTCCTGTTTGCACAGGATAACGTTTCTTAGGCTTTAACCGTTTATAAAAGCCAGAGGACTGTACTTAAGCTTATTTTGACTTATTTTGATTAATTATGTCATAATAAATAGATTTCTAATTAGGTAATAAGTTGAGGACTATTTCCGATATAAACGGAAACAGCACATTTTCATAAATATTTTCATTATAAAGTTCACTAACGAAACTATGCAACTGAATTTTCAGATCTCAAAATCGCTTAGATTGGCAGATAAGCTGAATAGGCCAAACCGTAAAAAAATCGATATCAATATCTATTTTAAACTAATTTGTTTAAAATAATTTCTGAATTTGATAAATTACCACAGAAACGAAAAGTGTAACAGGTAACTGGCATTCTTCCGCATTAGAAACCAGCGCTTTGGGGCAAAAATACCGGTGATTAGTTTACCTATCTGCGGTGATGAGTTTACGTATGTCCAAAGGATGCCGGTGATCAGTTTACTATATCTCGGAGGGTCTAATAATTGTATAAGGGGCTATAAAGTGATGAGTTCGGACACGTCCGATAATAGAGGGGATTGATATACAAGGAAGGATAAGAGAAGGATGGAGTGTGGGAAGAAGAAGAGTGTCTAAAAATTTAAGGAATTGGTTTAAATACAGTTCAATAAAACTCTTCAGATAAGGAAATAAAAGTCAGAAGCGTGAGTTACCTATAAATAAAAGGAATTTATCATATAAACTCTTTGTAGATAACTTGTTTACCGTGTTAACCGTTTATTTAAGGGTATACCTTTAACCTCGAAAATTGATCTGAAGGTTTTCTCAACAAGAGAAAAAAGTTATCCAAGTACCTCGTTTGTTTCTCATAGAAAAATATAACTTATCGATGGAAGTGACAAACTTGATGAATCAAAATATAGGGAGGTACAGAATTGGTATTAGATCAAAAAAATGGTGGTGGTCATTATTTACATGGTTGCTAGACGCATCATTGGAAAACGCTTGGCATATTTATAAGAAGACCGGCATTTCAGTGAAACAAATTGATTTTAGCATAAATATAGCCACTTCATATCTAATAAAATATGGTACAGAAGCTTAAGGCTCAGGTCGACCGAAACCCTCAATTTCAAGCAGTTTCGGTAGACGCACCAGCCAGCGACACCGTCAGATTTAACAGACACGATCACATTTTAATATACATCCCAAACAAGAAAAGACAGCGGTACAAATTTAAAAATAACATTTCCATTGTTAGAAGCATGCGTAGAAAGTGTAATTTGGGGTTGTGTATTGATTGCAATGAGCAGTTTTATACAAGATACTTCTCTATACATATGTTAAACATCTATTATGCCTTTATACATAATTTAATATACATTTAGCATTTTTTTTTAAATTTTGCTCTCTGTATATCCTAGAGTTACATATATGTAACAGCTAATAACTTTTTAAGTTTATTTTTGTTTTAAAAATAACCTCAAAAACTCGACTAGAGGACTCATGCGAACAAAATTCGCCATAAAATGTATGATTTCCCAAAAATATAATAATTTAGGATATTAAGTGTTAAAGAAGCAAGTGGAAAGGAATATGAAGAAACTGAATATTAATAATTCGAAAAAGAAATAAAAAATAAAAAGATATACATAAACTGCAGAAGTAAAGTATATTTATATTAACAAAATATCTACATGGGAATCTGGTTCTGCATGGTACTATACTATAATAAAATTCGTATTTATTCCAAAAATTAGATCGTAAAAAATTATTATCGGTATAATATTCTCCAACTCAAAAATAACACATACTTAATGCTCTTGACAATGTTTAATGAATGCCAATAATAAGATAAACATAAAATTAATCTGATTAATTTGATCACGACTTACGTATTAAGTAGATATAAAGAGTAATTTTTTTATATTCAGTATTTGTCGCTACTGCAATGATCACTAAAGAGGTGTGGCTCATATGCCTTGTGTTGTCCAGTAGGTAAGTTCAAATCACTTTCATTTCAATTGCCTCTATCTATTCCAGACCTAGAATCAATTCCTCTATGATCATGACTCATTACTTTCCGAAAATATTCAGTCTTTATGATATCGTCTGCTTAATTACTCAAAAATAATTTAAAAATATTAGTCAACTATTCTATTCTATTTTATTTTATTCTATTCTATTCTATTCTATATTGTGAATCTTTAATTAAAAATAAATAAGCAAACATATGTGACACATAAACATAAAATGCAATGGAAATGTTCACATATAATGTTGAAAAAAAAGTTTAGATCAAAGACAGGATGTTTTTGTCTGTTTCATCGATTACAAGAAAGCATTCGATAATGTAAAACACGAATTGATGATAAAATACCTACAAGAGTTGTGATTGGATGCCAAGGATATAAGAATTATCGCCAATCTGTATTAGAACCAGACAGCAACAGTACGTCTTCAAAATTTCAACGAAACAGAAGATTTCTCCATTAAAAAAGGAGTAAGGCAAGGTTGCATACTGTCTCCAATGCTGTTCAATTTATACGTAGAAAAAGCCTTCGCAGAAGCAGTGGCAGACTCTACTAAGGGTAATAAAGTTAACGGCATATTTATTAATAACATCAGGTATGAAGATGATACAGCCATAGTGGCAGATAACATCGAAGATCTTCAATGCCGTTTAAATAATCTAACTCTTGCAAGTTAAGCTTGGGATTTGAAAATAACTATCTAGAAGACAAAACAATGATTATAAGTAGAAACGATTACCCCAACGCAAAGATATATGTCTCTGGAGAAGACATCGAACAGGTCAGGCAATTCAAATACTTGGGTTGCTTGCTGAACGAGGGTTGGGACCCCGAGAATGAAATAAAGAGCAGAGTTGAACAAGCCAGAAATGCTGGCAGGAAAAAAGTTTCTGACTGATCGCAAATTGGACTTCAACCTCCGATACAAGATGCTTAAGTGTTACGTGTGGCCTGTTCTCCTATACGGAATGGAAGCATGAACGTTAAAGGCCAGTTCCATTAACAAACTTGAAGTGTTTGAAATGTGGTGCCTGCGACGAATGCTTAGAATATCATGGACGGACAGGGTCAGAAATGAGGAAGGACTCAGAAGAGCGGGCTTACAGGATGGGGAACTTTTTAGTTATGTAAAAAGTAACAAGACTGCATACTTGGGGCAAATACGAAAATAATAAAAAATTACGAGGAGATACTTGGGGCAAATACGAAAATAATAAAAAATTACGAGGAGAAAGATACACTTTTCAGCAACTGATACTCGAAGGGAAGATAGAGGGTAGGAGAGGTCTGGGACGTAAAAAAATGTCATGGCTGCGCAATATTCGACAATGGACAGAAATCCACAGCTATGAAATGCTTTGCAATGCTGCTAAAGACAGAATTATTTAATCCTGAATATTTAACATCTCACCTGACAAGACGATGTACGGTGGACGCCTACGCAGAAATGCACAGCACCTTAAGAAGAAGAAGAAGAAAAAAAAGAAAGCTAGTAAAGAAAATAGCCTGCAAGTACGTGTGTGAAAGATAGTAATTTTCTTGCCCAAACTAAAAGCAAATTTTTACATGATATGAAATGGTATGCCATACGAATTGTTTTGAAATTCAAATACCTTGGGGTAATGCTTGATAGAAAACTGCTTTGGACTCAACATGTTAACTACACAATTAGTCTCTCTGAAAAGGTATTATTTTACTTAAAATGCTTTGTGAATGATCGTGGGGTGCAGATCAAAATATTACATTAAATTTTTATCGAAACTATATAAGATCTATTGTAGATTGCTGCTGTTTGAAATATGAGTCTGCCAACATAACTAATTTACGTAAACTTGATAAAATCAAATTTAAAGCTTTAAAAATTGTATAAGGTCTGATGAAAAGCAATACAAATGAAGTCACACTGGTTCTAGCCTCTAAAAACCCAATCTCATTACGCAGAGAGTATCTAACAAGCAAATACTTCATAATCCAGCATTATCGCTGCATCTATAACGACAAAATAATAACACAGCTGATTTAATATCTATATTTTTCTTAAATAAGAATTCCTCACCACTTGCATAAGCATTGGTAACTTGCAATGAACTTATGTCCATTGCAATTCTCCTTATATTTCTATTTAGGAATTATTGGATATGCCGCACCTAACATGTGTTCTATCTACAAACATTATTATCCTAAATACCAAATTGAATTTTACAATAATACTCTAAAACAGGGGTCACCAATTATATTCCCTGTGGGTCCGATTCAAAAATCAACTACACTTCCGCGGTCCAGACAGCACTAAACCAGGCAGTGGCGTAACCAGGGGGGTTACCCAAAAACCCTCCAGTAGTTGTAAACCCTCTTCATGAAAACATCCTGGTTAGGTGGTTAAAACCAAAAAACTAGGTCACTTCGTTTAGGGAGCAGTATGAAATAAACTCAAGGAAAAAAATGATTGTAAAGCTATTATATTGTTTTTTCCGCGTCTTTGTTTAACAGATTTTTGCGGCATAATTTGAAATATTTGTATCTTAAAACTTAAATTAATCATTTAATGCTAATGTTTCTGGTTGTTTTCTTTCTGCTACTCTACTGTTTGACAATTTTATGGAACATATCTAAATATATTTAAACATTTAAATGTTAGTAACAGCTTTTTTTTTACAACTACAGTTCTGTACATTTTAACGAAATCTTTCTGATACGCGATCATTTCCATCTAAAGGGCTGCTTTGTCACTCTTAAAAACGTCTGCTGCTTCGCTGGCCCATACATCATTAGGGTTCAGTGAAAATCTTTTTTATTTGAGGACAACAGAAATAACATTGTTCTGATATATGGCGAAACGGGACCTGAAATTCTAAAATGTAAAGTAGAAATGGCACTTAAAAATTCCAAAACTTGGAAGGCAAATGGACCGGATGAGGTTCCTACCGAATTACTAAAGCTCTTGAATGATGAATCAATGGGTATAATATTGCACTTATTTAATTCAATATAGAATACTGGTATTATACCTCAAGAGTGGCTGTTGTCTACATTCGTTACACTGCCAAAGAAATCTAATGCTAAAGAATGTTCAGAACATCGAACAATATCTTTAATGAGCCACCTACTAAAGATATTTCTAAAAATCATCCACAACCGAGTTTATCAAAAGTTGGAGTCAGATATTAGTAATACACAGATGGGGTTCAGAAAAGGGCTTGGTGCTCGAGAAGCTCTCTTCGGTTTGAATGTTCTTACACAAAGATGCCTAGACGTTAATCAAGAGGTACATACGTGTTTTATCAATTTTAAAAAAGCGTTTGACAGAGTACGCCATGATAAGCTTAGAGAGATTCTTGAAAGGAAGGACATAGATAATAAAGATCTGCGAATAATTCTCAATCTATATTGGAATCAGAGAGCTAACATCAAAATAGAAACTGAAACATCACAAGCAATAGAAATACATAGAGGAGTACGACAGGGTTGCATTTTGTCACCTCTGTTATTTAATGTATATAGTGAAAGCATCTGTCAGGAAGCCCTTTTACAAGCAAACGGAGGAATCGTAATTAATGGAGACATTGTAAATAATATTCGATACGCGGACGACACTGTACTAGTTGCAAGAACAGTAGAAGAATTACAAAGATTACTTACAGACATAAATATTGCTTGCAACAATTATGGTATAAATATCAATATTAAAAAAACCAAGTATATGGTCTTCAGTAAAAACATGACACAACCAGCGTATATTAGTATAAACGGCACTCAAGTTGAAAAAGTATCAAGTTACAAATACTTGGAAACTTTAATAAACGAAACTGGAGACCAAAACAGTGAAATAAAAAGACGTATCGAAATTGCCAGGGCCACCTTCATAAAGATGAGAAAATTCTTCTGCAACAGAAATATAAGCATCCCTCTACGATTAAGAATGCTGAGAGGCTATGTATTTAACACGCTATTATACGGTGTAGAGGCCTGGACTCTCAAACAGAACAACATGAAAAATATTGAAAGTTTCGAGATGTGGTGCTACCGTCGAATGCTGAAGATTAGTTGGGTTGAAAGAATAACAAACTGTGAAGTAATACGAAGAATAGGAAAAGACCCAGAGATTTTGTTAACGCTAATGCGAAGAAAACTCGAATATTTTGTCATTTGAACTCGTCACCTGATGAGAGGACATAAATACACATTACTTCAAAATATAATGCAGGGAAAATAGAAGGAAAACGGAATCCAGGCCGTAGAAGAATGTCATGGTTGCGGAATTTGAGAGAGTGATTTGGCTGCACCACTAATGAACTCTTTAGGTCAGCCGTAAACAAGGTCAGAATAGCCTTGATGATTTCGAATCTCCGATAGGAGTGGCACAAAAAGAAGAAGAAAAACTTTTGCTTAACAGTTGCACAAAATTTTCAATTTTATGGAAATCAGAAAATCGTTTTTTAATTTTCAAATCAAATTCACTACAAAAACTTCTAATATCCGACAGAAGTGCACAAACAAGTTGTCCCTTGCATTGTGGTTTTAAATTCAAGAAGTTCAGATGTCTGAAGATATCCGCCAAAAAATGCAATAGTTACAACGTTTTCTGTGTCCAAGAGGAAGCCCAAATGTTCATTTGCAGTTTCATTATTAAGAGTGCCATTATTAAGAGTACTAAACGTTTGCCCAGCCATCTTACGTTGTTATGAATAAGCAAATCATCAAACTGAGCATTAGTGTCTTCTAGGAATGATTTGAATTGACGATGCCTCGAAAGATGATTTTGTACGTATAAAGTTCACTATCCTTATGACGGTTTGCATTTTACTGTGAAAATTTTGAATTTAACGGCGGCCCGCAAAAAACAAGCTCACGGTCCGGATGCGGACCGTGGTCCGCCATTTGATGACCCCTGCTCTAAAAGAGGAGTAACTATTCAGATTACATTGCGATCTATAAAGATAGGTCAAAATTAGTAACATCTACAACCAGTGCTTACTTTGTACCAAAAAGGAAGACTAAAAAGCATTTACTTTAAATAATGATTCCAGCATATTTTCCGCTAAAGCATGTCCTATATATAAAGCCCTTGAATGGTGTTATAAAATACAGTGAAACAAAATTGTTGTGTGCACAGATTCATTATCATTATTAAATGTATAACAACACTTTGTTATACATTAGTCAAAATGTTTTGTTTTACACACATAAAAAAGTCGGAATTAATAGCAATATTTTCATATTAAAAGTTTTTCAATAGTTACTAAAATTATCAGTTTCATCATATGATATCAAATTAGCATGAGTTAAGCGACCTTCAAACATATTGGCTAATATTATTGCGGATTTAAGAGCTAAAAATCCACTACAGCACTCACATATATTGATTGAAGAATTTACCACATGTAATCTCCTGGTATATGTGAAAGAGCATATGAAATTTAAATGGAATAGACGTTAGATTCAGTTCGGTGAAACTACAAGTACTAATTTTTTTAAATTACAACCAACAGTAGCTGCGAACCAATTATACAAAGTTGATTCACTAAGTAGAAATACAGTATCGACTATAATAAGATTAAAAGTAGGTCATGGATGTTTTCCAACGCAGGTACTCTTTACTCTTGGGAGTTCTCCCAAATTTCAGATGTGAGTGTGGGATTTGCATATCTGAGTTAAACCACATATTCTTTAACTGTCCCTTACTTCTCAATACAAGTACGTGGCTGCTTCAATGATTGCTGAAAACAAGTTTAAATACTACGCTAAATTTAAATGTATTATTATTCTTAACGTGCCCCCGCCCTAAGGACACTGGCGATCATCATGGCCCATTTGACGCTTTCTGTAGCCGTTTTGAAAAGTTTTATTGACATTTTTCCACTCCATTGTCTCAGATTCTTCAACAAGAACGTGCGTCTTCTCCTTGGTCCTCTTTTGCCTTCCACCTTCCCTTGTATGACCAGCCGCATCAATTCGTATTTCTCGTTTCTTAGTATGTGACCAAAGTAGCTCATTTTTCTTTTCTTTATAGTGTTGAGTATTTCTTTATCTTTTTTCATTCTTCGTAGCATTTCCGCATTTGTTATGTGTTGTGTCCAAGATATTTTCCACATTCTTCGATAACACCACATTTCAAAGTTAATGAGTCTTTTCTCTGTCGCCTTTGTAATTGTCCAGGCCTCAACTCCATACAACAGGAAAAAAAACACGTAGCTTCTCAATACTCTAGTTTTAATTTCAATGTTAAGTTTTCCATTGCATAATATTGCTTTCATCTTATTAAATGCACTTCTAGCTATCTGAATACGCCGTTTTATTTCCGTACTTCTATCCCATTCTTCATTTAGTTCGCAACAAAAGTACTGATATCTGTGCACCCTGCCTAAAAGTTTTCTTTTAGCATAAACACTGTCTTCCTCAATATTGTTCTTGCCTACCACCATAATTTTTGTTTTATTTGTATTCAGTGCCATTCCATACCTTTCGCAGTATTGGGTAATGCAATTAACCAAGATCTATAGTCCTCTGCTGTTCGCAAGGAGTATTGTGTCATCTGCGTATCTAAGATTATTCAAAAGTGCTCCGTTAAAAAACGTGCCTTCAATTACGCCTTCTTATGCCTCTTTAAACAATTCTTCTGAATACATATTAAAAAGTAAAGAGGAATACCTACACACATCCTTGTCTTACTCCACAATTTGTAGGTAATTCTTTCGATTTTTGTTGTTTTATTCGTATTATGCCTTTCTGATATCGGTATAGATTGCCAATGATGCTCACGTCTTCGTCATCTAATTCTGTGTTCTGCAGTATATTTGCCATTCTTCGGTGGTGTACCTTGTCGAAAGCTTTTTCGAACTCCACCAGACATATGAATACGTCGGAATTGACATCTTGACATCGTTCGATTAGTGTTTGTCTAGTAAATAATGCTGCTCTGGTGCCAAAATCTTTTTTGAATCCCAATTGGTTTTCAGCTAATCTATCATTTAGCTTTTTATAGATACGTTCGTGTATCACTCGTAAGAACACTTTTAGAATATGGTTCATCAAGTTAATTGTATTATTAAACAAGCTATTTTTAAATTAATTATGGTATTTCTGCAACAAAATTGGTTAAAGGTGTGAATGAAAAATTGATCGTTTGAATGGATATTTTCTTTGTATGTGTACCTATTTGTTGCCTATCTAACTAACCGTCGCTTATGTCTTGTGGATAATAATGAAGTGGCTCTGAAGAACCCCTGAGCGTGAAAAGGGTACTCCCTGTATAAGCCGGAATGAATTAATACTAATATTTATATGTCATTACGTGGCTAAAGGTTCCAAACCAAGGACAAAAAACAAAAAAATAGTATTACTCAAAAGAAGTCTTCACTAGACTTTATTTAAAAATGGATATAAATGGAGAAAAAAATAATTAAACAATAACTACAATTATAAAATATCAAAATACGAGCTTATGCAAGTTATCGTACAGGGTAAATTTTTAGGAAAATTTAATCTAAGGGGAAGACAAATATAGCACCTCAAACAAAGATTTGAAGTTTCCATGAAACCAATTTTTTCTTCATGGTTTGTATCTTTTCTAATAATATTCTTATGATTCCAGTTTGGCGACCACAATTAATGTATCCAAATTCCCAAAAGATTTTATGTTTGGTACGGCTACTGCCTCCTACCAAGTCGAAGGTGGATGGAATGAAGACGGCAAAGGGGAAAATATTTGGGATGAAGTAACTCACAGAGTGCCATCACCGATTGTCGATAACTCAACAGGAGATGTAGCTTGCGACTCTTATCACAAATATAAAGAGGACGTGGCTATGCTTAAACATTTGGGAGTGAATCATTATAGATTTTCGTTGTCCTGGCCAGAATTTTACCCACAGGTGAGTCACTATAGTATAGCATTTTAAATCGAATATGTGATTTACTTTGGTGAAAAATACATCTGCAATATACGTGAGTCTGAGTCACGGCGCTTCTTTTTTATTGTGTGCATATTGAAGTTTTTGAACTAGACAAAGCCAATTGATCAGATTATTTTTGTGTTCACATTTCAATGTGCACATAGGTTTGTGTTTGTATAAAATGTTTAAAATGTGTGTTATTATTATTTATTCTTTTCGTTTTTTTATCTCTGGCGTCAATTTTTTGACATATATTGTTTCTTACACAGTATTTTATTTTTATTGTCTTCTTTAGACGGAGATCTTTGGGTATAGATTCAAAATGGTAAAAAAATGTTTCCCCAACAATATGTTCGGCGTATTTGCAAAGTTCCTGGTCATGTTTATTAGTGTTTAATTTTTCAGGTTTTAACAACAAAATCAATCCACTTGGAATCGCTTATTACAAAAATCTAATCAAGGAACTGAGAGACAACAATATAGAACCGCTAGTAACCATATTTCATTGGGATACACCCCAACCATTGGAAAACTTGGGTGGATGGACCAACGAGCTAATAATTGATAGATTTGTAGATTATGCCAAAGTGGTGTTTGAAAATTTCGGTGATGATATTAAATACTGGTTGACATTTAATGAACCTAGACAAAC
The DNA here is from genome assembly GCA_918026665.1 of Diabrotica balteata. Classification (NCBI taxonomy): domain Eukaryota; kingdom Metazoa; phylum Arthropoda; class Insecta; order Coleoptera; family Chrysomelidae; genus Diabrotica; species Diabrotica balteata. Next base: position 105,112,328 of record OU898279.1, on the reverse strand, counting down.
CTGCAGCCAAGGTTACGGTAGCAAACAAAAGGCACCTCTAGTTGATTCACCTGGTATTGGGGAATACCTTTGCGCCCATAATGTTCTGAAGGCTCATGCTAAAGCGTGGCATTTATATGATGACCAGTTTCGTACTGTACAAAAAGGTAACACAGAAATAACTATCATTATATTATTAATTGCCTTTATTTTTAAGGTAGATCGACTAGATTATACCAATAAAATACCCATACAGAGTGATGCATTACAGAATTATTTCCGTTTAGGTTTACTTCCACGTTCCTTTCCTCTTAATTTTGTATGTTGTAGGTGTATAAAATATCTATTTTATAATATTTCGGTTTTAGGAAAAGTTGGAATGGCTATAGATACAGCTTGGTTTGAGCCAGACACAAATAGTACTGAAGATGTAGATGCTGCAGAACGATTACAACAATTTAATGTAAGTAGATCACCATTCTTCCCTTAAAAAGCAGATATAAATCATTTCTCACTTGAGTGTGCAAAGGAGTGTTAAATCGATAGCCAAAAAAAGCTTAGTATATCGAAACACATTGTAATAAATCTGTCATATTGCCTATTATCCTCGAAATTGTTTATATTGTGGATAATCAAAAATATACATTTCAGCATGGATGGTACGCCAGACCTTTAACCATAGGTGATTATCCAGAGCAAATGAAGAAAGTAATCGCAAAAAGAAGCGCTCTCCAAGGCTTTAGTCAATCGCGTCTTCCACAATTTACTCAAGATGAGATAGAGTATCTGAAAGATACACTTGACTATTTGGGTCTGAACTATTATACAACAAATATGGCACTAGATGCTGATGATAAACGAATAGACGTTATTTCTTATGACGCAGATGCGGAAGTTAACACTTACCAAAAAGATGAATGGCCTAAATCGTCCTCATCATGGTTACGGGTAAGTTCATTATTGAAGTTATTTGTTGACCTAATTTATACATTTTTTTTTTATTTAAATTAATGTGTTTCGGCTGCAATTTCAATTTCGGGTCATATTCTGTAGAACAACTCAATGTCTTTCAGGAAACCAATTACGTTAAAGACTTGATCGGGTGAGTTTAAAAGGTCCTTGATATTTGACTTAAGTTTAGTTGCACTCTGTGTTTTGCGTACCGAGGACACTCGATCAGGATATGTTTCACAGTTAATACACTTCAGAAGATTTATAGATTAGGCTTCGGCTCGAACTTCATTAGTATTCATGTGTGAATTGGGTATGTCCTATTCTTAATCTTCGGATGAGAGCTTTTTCGTTTCTAGAGATTGTTGGAAGTTCAAATTTTTCAACAGTCTGCCGGATCTCATGTAATGCACTCTTGATTGTGTTCCAGTGGGTTTACCAGGTATGGTACTGTAAATTAATATTGCTGGTTTTATTGAAAATCCCGCTTATTCTTTATTTTGTTTTAATTGTATTGTGCAGTATTAAAATTCATACTTTAATATATAGTGAAAAACTGTATTCACTAGTAAATGGTTTGTATCCAATTTTTAATTTTTCCAGTTCCCCCTCCTCGACTTAGTTTCTTTTCATAAAGTCATAAATTTTTAAAATTATGAAACCACAGTTTGTGGAAATCTTTCTTAGCTTTCATCAATAGTATTCGCCGCAATCATCTGCTTTAATGCAAATTATATCTTTGTCTTCTATTATTTATTTTGCTAGTTCATCGTTTTATTTCCTTGTGATATTGAAAACATCGAGCTATATTCTCTTTATTGACATCACAATATTTGTATCTATTTCAGTCAACTAAAATAATCAATTCATTATTATAATTCAAAATACAGGTTGTTCCTTGGGGACTAAGAAAAACGTTGAACTGGATCAAGAACACATATGGCGATATCCCAATAATAATAACCGAAAACGGTATATCTGAAGATGGTTCTTCTCTAGAAGATGATACAAGGGTTGACTATTACCAGGTAAGTCAATAACTTTGGTAAGTAATAGTGTTTTTATATAGAATTCTTCTTTTAGCAACACTTGAGCAGTGTGAAAGATGCGATGGATGATGGAGTAAATGTTTTCGGATTCACAGCGTGGAGTTTGATGGATAATTTCGAATGGTTACGTGGATATACGTAAGTATTGAATAATTATAGAACTACTATTAAAATTTTTTATATTTCATCACAGCTGTTTTAATGTAAACACATTTTTCTCAAATGTGTAGACATTTTAAATACGTACTAGTACTTGGAAAGGTTGCTATTAATGACAATTACAACGATTCTAAACCGTTTGTTGATAATAATTTTTGAAAAATATTAATTTCTGAATTTGAAGGAAACTGGAATTTAGTTTCACAAATAGGAAATCTTAGGATTTCTAATATTGTAATTGGATGGAGTTGTAGCTTCTGTAAATAATTATTTTTATAATTATTGTACTATGACGGGATAGATTTAATTTTGATTCAGAACCTCTTCATATGACCCTCTGATGAGACATAATAAGGTTAAAATACGTATAAGCGGATGGCAGATGTCCTGCACTGAAATTAAATCTAAAATTGTCTTTCTCTTTTATTTCTTACTCGGTTTCGAGTACTAGAAACTAATTCATTAAGCTTTTTTGGCCGTGATGTACGACATGTGGATAGGTCGAATGCAAACTGTAGATTCCCTTGTTGACTAATTCATCAATCATTTAGTTTCGCCAAATAGGAAATATTAGGATTTCTAATGTTGTTATTTAGAGTTCTTATGGCATTCTTTACTTCGCTTAATATTAGCTCAATCAAGATTTTGATTTCGTTTTTGTTCATATTGTGTGTCTAGCCCTGTGAAATCTGAACGGTTTGCTGTAAGTAGTTTTTTATAGTCTTCTTCTCACTTTTCTTTTGATACGTATTGTCCTCAGACTTTTTCGCTGGTACTTTTTCTTAAAGATTTCAATATTTTCCAGGATTCAGATTTCCTTGTTTCTCCTCTGAATTGTTTGATTTATGCACATATTACTTAATTCCCATTCTTCATTTTTTTCCTTTGTCCTTCTTCGTTGTCCATTGAGTGTTCATATTTTTTTTTTGTATAGAATTTTCTTTTCTTCAATAAATTTTTTGGTTTTTTCAATTATTTTTACTTTGTGAGGGATATTTCTTTTCCCAAGTTCTTCCAAAGCTTCTAATGCCGCCTCTTTTATACTGGGTTCATATGTTTGTATGGTTCTTTGACGTTTCTAAAAACGATTTCCCGAAATTGCTGGTCAAGTCTCATTTGAACTTAATTTCATCTTCTTTACCTTCATTTTTTACTTAGCGTTAGTTCTGCATTAGAATAGATTTTTTTCTTTATATGTATCCGAGGTAAACAATATTTTCATGATACTAAGTAGTTACCTACTTTTTGTTGTACACCTATTAAAAATATTTGTTCTCATATTTATATTAAATTCAAATTCAAAATTTTAGAGAACATTTCGGGCTATACCACGTAGATTTTACTAGCCCCGATAGAACAAGAACACCAAAGAAATCAGTGGAATATTTTAAAAATGTAATACGATATGGATGTGTTTTAGGAAATTCTACATGTGAAAATTAATTTTATTTGTGTTTTACAAAGCAATATATATTTTATTTCTTATTAAAAAAATTTATTGAGCATTTTAGTATTTTTTCTGTCCTTGTTTCCCAACAACCTAAATAATCCAAGACTCTCGAAAGGATATGCGGACAAAAATATATACTCCATTCCACGAATATACGACTGTTTTAAATTCGGTTTAAGGTGTCGATTTAAATGATCCAATGTGCTGAATTATAGAATAGTAAATTCTCCACATTTTTACATACTGTTATTATGACAGATATAAACCTTATACAGGCTTCCCACGGTCGGCGATATTACGGACGTAAGCGGACCAGCACGCACCACGCACCGTGGGAAGGGTCTCGTCCGTGGTAGCGCAGGCACGTCTGTGCTGGTCCGTCCTATCCATCTAGAGTCGGTAACATCAAAGGTGCGGTACATGCTCGTGCGACGCAATCCTAGCGCGTCTGTGTTTTAACAGACGACAAACGCAAGTCAGAAGTTTTTTATTCGCTCTTACGAGTAGTTGTCTGTAGTGTTGTCAAAGTTGTTTTGCAGTTTTTTGCTAAAAAATGGTATGGACAAACGAAGTTATTTTGGATTTTTTAAATTTGTATCAAAATGAACCAAGTTTATGGAATATATATATATATATATATATATATATATATATATCTCAGATATAATTTTAGGAAATTATCTACCTACCTATATCTATATACTGCAAGCTATGGATTTATCGATTCAATATTAGGCAATGATTATACATTCTTTATAGTTTAAACTTCAATGAAAATTATAAACCTATTTTACCCAAGAATATTAAGTATTATAGGTATATACACTGCGCTCCAAAATTAACGCATAATTTTAAAATTCTTATTTTGAGTTGTAAGGAAAAAAATTTTGTTTGTTCTTTTCTGCTTTATGGTTGTTTTAGAACATCTTAAATAAAACTATTCTTTTTTTACAAAAAATGTATTGAAATTAACAATATAACATCCTAACATAAATCATAACATCTAAACGAACTGATCTAAACAAACTAACATAAATTAATGAAGAAAAAGTTTTTAAAGTTGAAGAAAATACTACTACCGTGTACTAGTATCGAGTATTGCCTCCTCTGGCATTTATTACTACTTGACAACGATCTCTCATACTGAGAATAATCGTTGTGATTTCTTCTTGATCAATTTGATCCCAAATTTCAACCAACCGCAAAAACAGTTCATCTAATGTGTTTGGTGCATTAGGTAGTTGTCGTAGTCGTCTGCCTATGATGTCCCAAACATGTTCTATTGGGTTAAGGTCAGGACTTCTCGCAGGCCAATCCATGGCAGGAATTCCAACCTCCTGACGATACTGCTGCACAATTCTTGCCGTGTGTGGCCTGGCATTATCTTGCATAAGCATGAAATTATCCCCAATAAATGGTACAAATGGCACGACATGCTCTTCTAAAATGTCTGTTATATACCTCTGCGATGTAAGCCGACCGTGATTTATTTTAACTAATTCCGTACGAGCCTCTAAATTAATCCCACCCCATACCATTACCGAGACGCCGCCATACTGTACAGTCCCTACGATGTTACACTGTGCGTAGCGTTCCCCAGGCCTTCTATACACTCGGTTTCTCCTGTCATCAGAAAAAAGACAGTACCTGGATTCATCGGTGAACAATATTCTTCCCCAATCGTCATTATTCCAATCAACATGTTCACGAGCAAAATTCAATCTCTGCCTTCTATGGTCTCTGGTCAATAATGGGCCAATTGGTGCCCTTCCAGGGTGTAGGTCGTTTTCGGCAAGTCTTCTTCTAATTGTATTTTTTCTGATTCTAAAGTTATAACGATTCAAAAATTCATTTTGTAGAGAACTACTGGAAACAAACCTTTGTCTCAGTGTACGAAGTGTCAAAAAGCGGTCTTGATTAGGAGTTGTAACCCTTTTACGGCCTTGACCGGGTCTTCTCGAGTTAGTTCCAGTAACAGAAAAACGTGTTAACACTCTTGAAATTGTTGACTGGGTGACGTTAAAACGTTCAGCGAGTTCTACTTAAGTGTATCCTTCTTCGCGAAGATTGTAACGATTCTAAAACAGTCACTTTCTGACAAATTTCGATTTTCTTGCTGCGGGTGGTTCATTTCAAAGAAAAAACACTTAATAAACTTGAAAACCCCCTTTACTCGTTCAGCACAACGAAATCCAACCCAACTAAATTCGAAATAAAATGAAGCACAATTAGCATGTTTTTAATTTTTTGCAAAAAAATGATAAAAACGTCAGCGTTTTTTACCGTTCTTTCGATAAATTTTACAATATACCGGGGATAACGATAATATATTAGCACAAAAATCGAAACATTAAAATTATTTAATTTACCAGGATTTTTAAAATTATGCGTTAATTTTGGGGTGCAGTGTATTAGGTATACATAAACATTTTGTTTTCTGAAGATTTAACATTTTATCGGTACTTGTAGCATTTCAAAGTTATTGAAGATGGAACATCATGACATCATTTTGGTCTGTTGATCCTTTAATACAAAATTCCGGCTATTCTTGATATTTATTGATAAAATATACATAAACTTCAGTTGTTTATGGACCGATATTTACACTTTCAAAGCAATAAAGAACCTTTTAAGCTTTGTTTATATTATTTTGTGTATACTAATTGGAGTAGTGCAAGCATTTTTGTATAAAAATATAGTTGATTGATGAATATTTCAAGGTGACAATCTAAGAGCACTTTAAAAATGATGATTTTCTCGTATAAATTTTATTAGATACCCATTATTTATCTTTAGATTTAGTAACAGCCTAAAAATTTTAGAAATCGTAAGATATAAGACGTCAATCGTGAGATCGTAAGATTTGTCTTCAATTCGTGAGATCTCACGATAAATCGTGAGGAGTGGCATCACTGCGTTAAATCAAATACTACTGTCACGGACCTACACAGACTGTCACGGACCTTGGGAAGAGCTCTGTCTGCGGTGCGTTGCCGTCCGTGGTTATCGGCTGTCCGCGAAGATCTGTAGAATCGCCGACCGTGGGAAGACACTATTAGATTTAAATATGAAGTCATGATATAAATATAGAGTTGATAGTTTATAGAACAGTTGTAATTCATATTTTGAAGTATATAATTACTATTATTGAGTTTAGTATTGTAAACAAGTTGGTTTTTGAATTAAGTGATTTAAACGAAGTGTAAATACTTAAGTGATTAAATAATGTAATTTATTAGTCCAATATTCAATTGGTATTAAAAAACAAAAAACCTACTTATTCTCTTATTCTCCTAATTTCCTGCACTCCACTCAAAGCAAACAAATATTTAAAATTAACAAAGTGAAATATTAGATCCTTTTGCTGGTTTCTAACTGTCTTTCTGCCAATTTATTTTCAATTATATTAAAAATAGTATAGACCAATTTACTTTCATACTTCTACTTGCACAGTAAAATATTCATTGTCGCAATAATCCAAAACAGTCGTATATTATTGGAATACCCTATATAAGATAAAGCAGCCAAAAAAAAACTGATAAAACAATATCGAGATTTAAGGATATACAAACTGTAATTAATGCTTCAATTATGCTCCCCATGGGCATTAAGTAGACACATCTACCAAATAACAAACATAAGACGACAAACAGTAACTAATAAAAAAAAACCGTTGAGATTCTTGGAGACTTCTAAGATATGCATCCGCTGACATGAAAAGAAAAAACGAAACATCCGGTGAAGACGAAATGGAAATCGAAGCCATTAACGTAGGTGAACATAGACTACTAACAGCATTAAGAGACTTAGACAACAAGTTAGGCTTAACAAGTTCGACAACAGAGTCCTAATTGCAGATTTTGACACAAATCCCTTTGTGTTTGTGTCAATTCAACGAAAAAATTAATCTATAAGAGACTGGATTCTAATCACAGAAATCCAAAGCAGAATCCTAGTAGAAGATGCCGTGGAAAAAATAACAACCCTAACTTAAAATTGGGCACAACATGTCGCGAGAATGAATGACAATAGGTGGAATTGTCGAATATAGATCCAGAGAATAGGGGACGTTCTTACACAATATGAAAAGATTGTTTATGACGTATATATACAAAGCGGATAAAAAGTGCACTTGAGAGGAAGATATGAAAGCATTCGTTGGAGGCTTACGTCCAGCAGTAGACAACTTTATAAGGTGGATAATGATGATGATAACCTTCGAAAAATTGTTTGTAAAAATTGTAGTGCAAAAAACTATCAAAAAGATTTTGAAACTGTTTTCTTGTGACATGTCTAAGTTAAATATTAGTTTAAATGGGATTAATTAATTACTATTAAACTGAGAATAAGGCACAATTAAAGATAAGGAATTTTCAACAATCGATCGAATAGAACAGAACAACTTAGAACGAGATCCTACAGCATACACAAGGAATAATATGAGGAAAATAACAATACCGTACATAAAAGGACTATCAGAAAAACTTAAAAGGATAGGAAATAAATTCAACATTTCAACAACATTCAAAACAACAAACACGTTGAGATCTATTTTGTCCAAAACCAAACCTAACAATGAACAAGAAAGGACAAAGAATTGCATTTATAAAATACTTTGTGAATGCGATCAGTTTTATTTAGGTGAATCATCAAGGCCATTAAATGTTAGAATAAGTGAACATCAATCTTATATTAAAAATAGGGAATTTGATAGATCTCAAATCTGTAAACACGCATGGGATAATGAACATAGGGTTCAATGGAATAATTCAAATGTAGTCCTAAAAGAAACGGATGGTAAAAAAAGAAAAATCAAAGAAGCGGCTTTAATTATGCTAAATGAGGCCAATTGTGTCGCAAATAAAGGATCTGGTTACCAATATTGAAAGAGGAAGTTATTATTAAGAAAATACCAGTATTACTAATTCAGTAACATATAGAGGATACATCATTTATGTTTTTAAATAACGTAACATATAAAATCAGAATTTTTATGTTTGTTGAAGGTAAACTAAATTCACGAACAAATACTTACAATGTCGGGATAGTATTATGAGGTTTTTTTCCTGGTTTTTCCCTCATAATTTACTATGGAATCACTAACAGGAGAATTACTGTCATCATGTCATGTGTTTGTCTTTTTAAAGACGAATGCTATGATTTTTTTCTGACGGATATTCTCAAGTTAAAGTTGATTTCATGTAATCGAATGAACTATCTTATAAGTAAAGTCGTCCCAGGAGCGCAACTCAACAATATTGGCAATATCATTTTAAAGTCGTCTACTTTAAAATACATAATGTATGTCTGAATTGTCAATAGAAATGAGTCAGATAAAATTAAATTATTAGAAGAATTTTTCACTATGTAACAAAAAACAAAATTTGTTTAATTTACTTTTTTTTATTTTGAGAACGATTTCCGAAGTGGAAATTGAAACGTCAACAAACGTATTTTTATCTTTAATTGTGGCTTATTCCCAGTTTAATAGTAATTAATTTACAATGCCACAAGAAAAGAGCTTCAGAACAATATAAATGGGATTAAGTCACAATTTACTGTAATGACAAATACATTTTATAATTGATATTATCATAGTAAGATTAACTGAAGATAAGCTTCTTCACGTGGAAACTACAAATACTTGAAACAGAAGTTAAAGTTAAAGGCGGTCAAAAGGAAATAATTTTAAAACAAAGGGCTTGAAAAAAGTTTAATATACAACTCTTTGTAATTTATTTTAAAAGCTACAAAGTGAATTATTATAATTTTTTTCTAGTCCTTAGTTTTAATACGTGTGAAAGTGCTTGAAGATCTTGCTAAAAGCATGCGAATACAATATTTAAACAATCATATTTCGGTACTTTCTAATCTATAGAAATAAAAAAAAATCAAATCTTGTATAAATCTTACTAACATCTGTATCTGTTTTAATTATACAGTTATTTAAAAAAAAAGGGGGGGATTTTTTGAGAAATTCCGAAACTAGTGTTTTCAATTTAATTAAATTCAGATTGTTCGTCACGTTTTAGAGATAAAATCTCTGAATCAAAACGACTGGACTAAAAATCTGGTAGACGACGGAAAAGAGCGAGGTTTGAACTTTCTCAAGAAAAGTCATAGAAATGGCTATTAAATACAATGGTCTCGAGTACGGAAGCTCCTCAAATGAGGAAGAGGTTATAAGAATCTTTTGATTAGCTAGAATCGTAGAAAAATTTCCTTACGAGAGTAAAATAGGTATATGGAACGTGAGTAACATGTACGAGCTAGAAATAATTCGTTACTACTATAAAGACGAGTAGTGGCTAAATATAATCATTCTTGGAATAAGTGACATGAGATAGTAGACTACAGAGTGTCTATATATTATCAAACTATTGATTATCATCATTATCAGCCCATTTTAAGTCTACTGCAAGGCATAGGCCTCCCCTGTTTGTATCCAGAGTGCACGGTCTTGTGAAGTATAGATCCAATTTTTCGTCATATTTCTCAATTCATCTTGCATTCGTGTAAGTGTCTTCCTCTCTTTCGTTTATCCGTTCATTTATCCCTTGGTCTTCATTCGGTTGACTTGCATGTCCACTCTTCAGCCTTGCCACGTGGCCAGTCCATCTCCACTTCAATCTAAAAGCTCTCTCCACAACATCTGTAGCTCTGGTTCTTTTTCGTAGGTCTTCGTTTGTGATCTTGTCTTTTATTGTTATTTCTAGCAATGAACGCTCCATCCTTCGTTGTGCTACTATTAATTTTAAAGCATTGTTTTTTGCTGGAGACAGAGTTTCCTTATCATCCAGCCTTCATTTACCACATTCACTGCTAAAAATAGGCCTTTCTTAAACTCCTCCATCTTTACTATTTTATTCTCTTTGTTGCCAATTTTTGGTGATATGCCTGATGTCGTCCGCCTAACATGTAGGTGGTCTTCCTCTACTACGTTTGTCTGCTCTCGGTCTCCAATGTGTAATTTTGCTCGTCCATCATGAGTCGTGTATTCTCGCTACATGGCCTGCCCAGTTCCATTTGAGTTCCGCTATGCGTTCCACAACATCAGCAATACTCGTCCTTCTTGGCAGATCTTCATGTCTTATTCGGCCCCGCAACGCCACTCCCAGCATAAATCTCCCAGCCACACGTCTCTGTGTCACTCCCAATTTCGAAGCCGTAATCTAAAGTAATTCGTCTTTGGATTTCGCATGTTTGGTTATCCCTGCTGATTCATATTTTATGACCTAAATACATATATTTCTCCACCAGTTCTACCACTTTGTCTTAAACAGTTAAATGGTTATTGGGGACAATATTTATGATAAACTTAGTTTAAAGTTCATTCTGAGGCCCACCTTCGAACATGGAAAGTCTAATGCATTTAACATATCTGTGGCTTTTCCTAAATTATCTGTGATATATTGAAGGGTTACTTTAATGCCGTTATGAATAATTTCGGTGACAATGATCTTCTTGCCCTACCCCAAGTTTTATTTTTATTGGTAAAGTTTTATCGTGCATCTTAACAGTCATATTTGCATTTTTGTAAATATTGTAAATAGGTTTACGATACCTATTGTCAATCCTGCTGTTATTCATTGCTTCTGTAAGGCTGACTATTTCGATCGTGTCGAACGCTTTATGAAAATCTATGAAAGTGAGGACAAGAGGTTTGTGGTATTCTATAGATTTTTCAATGAGTGTCTTTACTGTATGGAGCTGATCATTGGTACCATAATTTGAATGGAATCCTGCGTGCTTCCGCGGTTGGTAGAAATCTAATGTTTTCTCCCTCTCCTCGTGATGTCAGTAACCTAGTGAAAAGCTTGTATATGTGATTCAACAGGTTAATAGGTTTATAATTTTCTAGGTCAGTTCTATCTCCTTTTTTATACAAAAGGATGGTTATAGCATTGTTCCATTCTTTGGATTTTATTTTTCATTTTTCTTAATGCTCGTCGAATCTCATTTGCCTTTATCTTTGGCATTAGTTCGGAACCTTGATTTATATTCTTCTTTGAAATGTTTTGAAATGAATTCTGTTTGTATTCCTGTTTGATGTACTCGTCTACTTCCAAATAATTTCTCGTAAAACTCTTTGACGACCTGTATTAACTCATGTATTAACTCATTAAGTGATATCATTTCATTTTGCTTGTTTCTTAATTTATGACTTTCGCATTTCCCATTCCTTAGCTTTCTACGTTGAACTTTTAGGCTGTTATTTTCCTCTATAGTGCGTTTAATATTATTCGTTTTAAATTTTCTTAAATCTCTACTGATTACGTTCAAAACAGTTTTATTCATTTCTCATTGAGTGTGGCTGTCTGCATTCTGATCACCTCTCGTTTGTCTTCTTTGATCCAGCAGCGTTTCAGTATACAGACTTATTTTACTATCTGATTTTCTTTTAGGACAATGCACTGGTGACTTTCTTGTAAGGTGTTTATGATGCAATTATTCAGGCCATTTAGATCGTTCTCGGAGATTTCAAGCAGTAGTAGCTTATTATTGATATGTGCCTGATATTGGGTGATATATAATGGGGGGTGTCCAGATAACGTGAGATTTATTTTTAATCATTATGTTCCTTTCTCTGTTTATGTTGATTTGGAGTTTCGCTAGCATCATTCTGTGGTCACTGCTTGTGGTGAACTTGTTAAGTACTGTTACATCTTTAATTATTTGTTTTTGTCACTTATGATGTAGTCGATTTCGTTTCTTGTTCTACCGTTTGGACTTTTCCAGGTAGATCTTCTGTGCATCTTTTTGTAAAAGAAGCTGTTCATTTTGAATAAATTATTCTGGAGCAGGAATCCTAACAGCGTTTCTCCTCGGTCATTTCTTCCTGGGGAATCGAATTTAAACAAGGACATTTCTAGCTCTGCTTCTTTTACACCTATTTTTGCGATGAAATCGCCACATTAAATTGTGAATTGAGTACGAGAGTCATTAAGCGCAGTAGATATCTCGTCATAAAATATTTCGATTTCTTCGTCTGTATGGTCTGTTGGACCGTACATTGGATAATTTTGAGTTGATATCTACTTTTCGGCTTCAGTATAAGATATGCCACTCTAGATTGTAGCATTTACGATTTCATTGATTTTTTGGGTGTATATTGAAATCCCCTCGTATATGTAATATATTGAAATCCCTTTATAAATAAAATTTTTTATTCTATTTTAGTTTCCTATTTGTATGTATTAAAACACCGAATTCTTTCAATTTAAAACCCAAATAATATCTCGTTCTTTTCAGCATAGCCAAGTAATAAAACCATTTCAGAGTTGTTTATTATTTTAAAGATATTTACTTCGGCAATTTCTTTTAATGTTTTATTCAAAGTCGCGTTATAATTTTTATACGTCGCAAATGGAATCTTCTACGTTGTTGCGTTGTTTTTTGTTATTTCAGCGTTTTGTTTGTTTTCAAGTTAAGTGAACGAATTCTTAACAGAATTTCGTCATTCTTACTTGGGCTGCCGGTAGAATCAGGTGTGAATCTAAATAAATTCATGTTTGGGTCGCCGAGCAGTTCGCTGTGTGGGTCACAAGTATGGATCCGCAAATTCATCTGTCGAATTTGTGGTTTTCTGTTTTGACCCCTTTTTGTAAAAGTATGTAGAAGTGAAAGTGAATTGTATAGTATACCAGTACCATGATGAAATTTCGAAGCTGTATATAGGATGTCCCACAGCTTTGTTGTTGTTTTCCTATTTGATCCAGCCCATCTACGTCAGATCGTCGTTCCAAATTATGGAGATGGTCTTCTTCTGTTCCTGAGTATGGAAATGATTCCGCTTTTTACCAGAGTTTCGTCCTTGCAGCTCCACTCTCAGAGATGTAGCAAGTTTCGGAGTTATGTGTGTGTTTATGAGTGAAATTCAGGTAACTTTTATTGTTTGTATAATTTTCAAAGTAAAGACAGACATTTTTTTTTAATTAATAATTGCTTTCATTGTTTGAAAAGATAATTGTTATTTGTAATAATTTTTATATTTGCTATAGTTTATACGTCAGTAACATAGTAAGTTTTTGTAGCATCTCCTGAATTTTTAAATTAGTAAAACGCATGTAAGTTTTTTGTATTTTGCGACTATCGTGATAATATTTTTGTATTTTTTTTTAACATTCTTGGTTCTCTATGTTTTGTAACTGTTTGTGGTATGACACAAAAATAAATGTTAAATTTTGTTTTCTTAACATTTTGTTTATTTTTTGAACTAACCCTTTTTTTGAGTTTTATTTGAAAAAGATATGTTTTTGATGTTTTATAATTATTTCCCTAGTTACAACTACTGGTTGTAATAGGTATAATTAGGAACCTCAAGTGGCACCCTATATTAAATTCCTTGAGGTGTTTCCTGTTTATTTTTATTTTGTTTATCCCAAGAGATTAAGTACCCCTTTATTTTATTTTTTTTTGTAGTTGCCCCAATCCAACCCTCTTATCTTTTACTTATCCACGCCCCTAGCTCTCCTACCAAACCCTGAGTGCCGTTCGCACAAGTAGCGATTATTTTGCTTGTCTTATCTCCACCCCCTTAGTTTCAGTTCCCAATTTTATACCCTATAATCTTACCCCGTGTGGAAGGCAAAATATAATCGTTATAAGATGATATACGTTGGATGTTTATTAAAAATTAAATCTCAAAAAATGTTATCTTGGTGCTCTTGACGAAGTTTAATTAATGCCAATAATAAGATAAACATAAAATTAATCAGATTAATTTGGTCACGACTTAATAACAAGTAGGTATAAAGTGAATTTTTTTAATTTACAGTATTTATCGCTGCTGCAATGATCCCTAAAGGGGTGTGGCTTATATGCATTGTGTTGTCACCTAGGTAAGTTCAAATAACTTTGTTATAAAACACTTCTATTCAAAAGCCCTCTTTCCAGATATAAAATTAATTAATCTATAAACAAGACTTTCTTTTTGAAAATCTTAATTTTTTTTATGCCGTATGTTAAAGTCTTGATAATACTTTCACGATAATAAAAAATAAACAATGAACTAAAAAGCCCATAAGCACAATAGCTTGGTAACGACAAAATACCAACTTGTGCAAGTTATCATGTAGGGTAAGCTGTTAAAAAAACGAATTCTATAAGAAGACGAATATCATAGTTTTAAAATCTCACCAAGTGGTTTAAATTCTCATGGAAAGTTGTTATTTACTTATGGTTTTGTATATTTTCTAAAAAAAAATCGTATAATTCCAGTTTGGCGACAATAATCAATGTATCCAAATTCCCAAAAGATTTTATGTTTGGTACGGCGACTGCCTCCTACCAAGTCGAAGGTGCCTGGAACGAAGATGGTAAAGGAGAAAACACTTGGGACGAAGTAACTCACAGAGTGCCATCACCAATTGTCGATAACTCAACAGGAGATGTAGCTTGCGACTCTTATCACAAATATAAAGAGGACGTGGCGATGCTTAAGCATTTGGGAGTCACCCATTATAGATTTTCGTTGTCTTGGTCTAGGATTTTACCCACAGGTAAGCCACTATGGTAAAGGATTTTAAATCCAATATATCATTGCTAATATTTAAAAATAAATCTGGATATATAAGCCTGGGTAAAAGATTTTCAAAATAATATAAAAATATTTCCTTAAAGAATGATACATTTATTTATTATTTATTTTTACGCACAACAGGCCGTTAAGACCTAGGGCAATTTTTTTACAACATAATGCTAATATTAACTAATTACAATTATTTTAAACAAAACTTAAACTTAAATATATATATATATATATATATATATATATATATATATATATATATATATATACAACATTATTAACTTCTCTGAAGGACCTGGTGTACAATTTTTCTCCATTCGCTTCTATTTTGTGCTTTTCTTTTCCAGTCCCTCACCTTCACGTGTTTAAGGTCTTCCACCACTTTACTAATCTATCTCTTTCTGGGTCTACTTCTTCTTTTGAGACTGATTAATTTTCTGGTTATTACTAGTTTTATTCATTCTGTTTGCTGCCATTCTTTCCACATGTCCCAACCATCTGATTCTTTGTGCCTTGACGAACTTGGTAATGGCAGGTTCTTTGTATAAAGCCATTAATTCATTGTTGGTTCTTCTCTCCCAACCATCTTTTGTCTTCCGTCCTCCAAATATGCGTCTCAATATTTTCCTTTTCCATCTTTCCAGAGTATCCTCTTCTTTCTTATTTAATGCCCATGTCTCACCGGCATATGTTACTGTGGGTCGAATTACTGTTTTATATATTGAGAGTTTACCTTGTCTAGAAACGTATTTTGAGTTCAGTAGGGCTATTAAACTACTTAATTTTTTTATTCCTTTTTAAAACTATAGCTTTTACCACTTACAGACCTCACACTAAAGTCTTTTTTTTTTTCTTCTGTCCCTCCTATGATCATATATTTGGTTTTATCTTCGTTTAGTTTCAATCCGAATTTCAGTGCTTTTTTAATGATTTTCTTTGCAACTCTTTCCGGATCGTCTCCGGGTGACATTGGTATCATAAGAATGATACATTAAATGTATATAAAAAGTTCTTGTACATTTCTATTAAAGTGTTTAATTTTTCAGGTTTTAACAACAAAATCAACTCCCTTGGCATCACTTATTACAAAAACCTCATCAAGGAACTTAGAGCCAACAACATCGAACCTTTAGTAACTATATTCCATTGGGATACACCTCAACCATTGGAAAATTTGGGTGGATGGACCAACGAGCTAATAATTGATAGGTTTGTAGATTACGCTAAGGTGGTATTTGAAAATTTTGGCGATGATATTACATATTGGTTGACATTTAACGAACCGAAACAAACCTGCAATGGAGGTTACGGTAGCCAGGACAAGGCACCTCTTGTTAATTCACCTGGTATTGGGGAATACCTGTGTACCCATAACCTCCTTAAGGCTCATGCAAAAGCGTGGCATTTGTATGACGAACATTTTCGTAGTAGACAAAAAGGTAAGATAGAAATATTCATTATTGTATCATTACTATTGGTTGCCTTTACCTTTTTGCTGGGTCAAATATATAAAACCTTTCACAGTCATGTCTTGTATAAGTATTTCTTACCAGGTATTTCCTCTTATACTCCTTCACCACACGATTATTCATTTTAAATATTTTAGATTTATGGAATAACTAATTTGTTTTTCGGTTTTAGGAAAAGTTGGAATGGCCATAGATACAGGTTGGTTAGAGCCAGACACTAATAGTACTAAAGATGTAGATGCAGCAGAACGAGCACAGCAATTTAGTGTAAGTAGATAATAACTGATTTTTCTTATTTTAAAAATTATATTATGAATCACTTCTTACTTACAAAGAACCTTAAAGAAAATTAAGTCTGTTATAATGTAAAACCAAATAGTAGTTATGTAGTCTGTTATTATATAACTTCTTCTTCTTAAAGTTCCGTCTCCTATCGGAGGCTGGATATCATAACGGCTATGGTCACTTTGTTGGCTGCTGCTCTGAAAAGAGTGTAAAACAACGACCACAGAGCAATTAAAATCTGTAATATGTCCGACCCTATTGATTAATTATCATAAGGTAAATACAAACTATATTTTTCAGCATGGGTGGCATGCGAGACCTTTAATATTAGGTGACTATCCAGAAGTCATGAAGACGGTAATCGCAGAAAGAAGTTCACTTGAAGGCTTTAGCCAATCGCGTCTTCCACAATTCACACAAGATGAGATCGAATATTTGAAAGGTACCCTTGACTATTTGGGACTGAATTATTATACCACGTTTATGGTAAAAGATGCGGATGATAAACGAATAAATGTTATTTCTTATGAAGCAGATGCGGAGATTAATATGTATCAAAAAGATGAATGGCCTAAATCGGCCTCATCATGGTTAAGGGTAAGTTTTTTGTTGAAATTATTTTTTATCTAATTTATAAATCAATAATGATTGATTTTTCTGGTTCGTCTTTCTTAAGTTAGTTAATTTTCTAATAGTTATTAATTTTTGAATTTATCATGCTAAAATACAATACAATAAATTTTAATATATTATTTTAATACAATATTATTTTAATACAATAAACAATAAATTTATTCTACCAGCAACGACTGGATTTGCATACTATAATTTGCTATGCTGCAGGTTCTAAGATACATGGTAAACTAAATGCTGAAATTATAAAACCGTTATTAGGGTGCTGTCTGGTAAAGAAAATGCAGCAATTATGCCAATATTATATGTCTGTGATAATTAAATATGACTTAAAAATTGATTAAACAAACAAAGTAAAATAAAGTGACAAAAAATAATCTAGTAAAATTAAAATTAAATACATAAATAACCAATATTATTTAGAGTTTAATACTATACTCAATCCCCTCTGTGGCTCAGTTGTAAGAGCGCCTACCTTTAAAACTAAAGGTCGTGAGTTCGAATCTCACCTGGGTGGAAATTTTCGTTTATTAAAAATTAATAAATGAAAATAATTTATATCCTTGTACGATCGGTACTCACCGGAGGGACCGCAGACGTTCGGATACAATTAGCGTCTCTTAGCAAAGACAATGACGTCGACTTTGCTAAGTATCAAGACACTTACTCTTCACACACACACTACACATCTGACTGTAAAAATTCATTGTTCCATGCCAATGACCATTAGTTGTCGACGCATTAAACTCAATAAAAAAAAAATACTATACTTTCTTGAGATCACAGTATTTATCTTTGTTTTCCTAAATTATATTAATCACCGTATTCAAAATACAGGTTGTTCCTTGGGGACTAAGAAAAACATTGAACTGGATCAAGAACACATATGGTGATATTCCAATAATAATAACAGAAAACGGTGTATCTGAAGATGGTTCTTCTCTAGAAGATGATACAAGGGTTGACTATTACCAGGTAAGTAAATAACTTTTGTAAGTGATAGTGTTTTTATATAGAATTCTTCTTTTAGCAACACTTGAGCAGTGTGAAAGATGCGATGGATGATGGAGTAAATGTTTTTGGATTCACAGCGTGGAGTTTGATGGATAATTTCGAATGGTTACGTGGATATACGTAAGTATTCAACATCAAACAACTACTATGTAATTTTTTTATATTATTCCATTACAGCTATTTTAATGTAAATATATTTTGATATGTATTGAATTTGGGCTTTTTCGTTGGTATTTTTGCTTAAATATTTTAATATTTTCCAGGATTCAGATGTATTGTTTGATTTCTGCACATGTTCCTTTCCATTCTTCATTGTTTTCCTTTGTCCTTCTTCGTTTTACTTCTTTGGCTTTCTCTGTGTACTTCTGTATGCCTTCTGGGGATTGGGTGTTGCTACTTTTCATGTATAGAATTTTCTTTTCATCAATATTTTTTTTGGTTTTTTCTTTTCTTTAATTACTTTTATTTTGTGATGGATATTTCCTTTCCCGAGTTCTCCCAAAGCTTCTGATGCCGCCTGTTTTATACTGGATTCACATGCTTGTACATTTGTTTGACGTTTTTAAAACAGATTTAACGTGATTTCTGGTTGCCTCCTTTGAACTTAATTTCATCTTTTTTATCTTCAATTTTTACTTAGCGTTCTTCCTGCACTATAATAGATTTTTTTCTTTATATCTATTTGAGATAACCAATATTTCCATGATACTAAGTAATACTACTTTGTTAATTTTGTTAACTTTGTTAATTTGTACACCTTTTTGTATTTAAAATATTTGTTCTCATATTTATATTAAATTATAATTGAACATTTTAGAGAACATTTCGGAATGTACCATGTAGATTTTGCTAGCCCCGATCGTACAAGAACACCAAAGAAATCAGTGGAATATTTTAGAAATGTGATAAAATATGGATGTGTTTTAGGAAATTCTACATGTGATAATTAATTTTTTTGTATCTTACAAAACAATGTATATTTTATTTTTTATTAAAAAACTAATTCAGTATTTAAGTACTTTTCTGTCCTTGTTTCCCAGCAATCTAAATAATCCAAGACTCTCGAAAAGATATTTAGATCAAAAAGATATAAGATAAAGCAGCCAAAAGAACTGATAAAGCGATATCGAGATTTAAGCATATACAAACTGTAATTGTTGCTTTTAATACTCCTAATGCGCCTCATGGACATTAAGTAGACATATCTACCAAATAACAAACATAAGACGGACCAACAGTAATAAATAGAAAAAGATCGTTGAGATTCTTGAAAATTTCTAAGATATGCATCCGCTGACATAAAAAATAACGAACAGCATCCGGTGAAGACGAAATGGAAATCGAAGCCATTAAAGTGGGTGAACACAACACAGACTACTAACAGCATTAAGAGACTTAGGCAACAATGTAGACAACATTTAGACTTAGGCTTAACAAGTTCGACAACAAAGTCCTAAGTTCCTAATTGCAGTTTTAGACGACAAATCCCTTAACTGGACAAAAGAACAGTTAATATCCTAAGAAACACAATATTTAATGAAAGGATTAATATATAAGAGACTGGATTTTAATAACCAAAATCCAAAAGAAAACCGAGTACATGATGCTGTGCATAGAAAAATAACAACCCCAGGTTCAAATTGGGCACAACTTGTCGCGAGAAGGAACCATAAGATGGAATGTCGAATATAGGTCCAGAGAAAGTGCCTTTAGAAATAAAGGACGTCCTTAAACAATAAGGAACGACTATTTACGACGTATATATACAAACCGGACACAAAGTGCACATTCGATAAAGGCTTACGTCCAGCAGTAGACAATTTTATAAGGTGGATAACGATGATGATAACCTTCGAAAAATTATTATTGTTCTGAAGCTATTTTTTTGTGGCATTGTAAATTAATTACTATTAAACAGGGAGTAAGCCACAATTAAAGATAAAAATACGTTTATTGACGTTTTTTATTTAAAAATAACCGTACATAAAAGGACTATCAGAAAAACTTAAAAGGATAGGAAATAAATTCAACATTTCAACATCATTCAAAACAACAAACACGTTGAGATCTATTTTGTCCAAAACCAAACCTAACAATGAACAAGAAAGGACAAAGAATTGCATTTATAAAATACCTTGTGAATGCGATCAGTTTTATTTAGGTGAATCATCAAGGCCATTAAATATTAGAATAAGTGAACATCAATCTTATATTAAAAATAGAGAATTTGATAGATCTCAAATCTGTAAACACGCATGGGATAATGAACATAGGGTTCAATGGAATAATTCAAATGTAGTCCTAAAAGAAACGGATGGTAAAAAAATAAAAATCAAAGAAGCGGCTCTAATTATGCTAAATGAGGCCAATTGTGTCGCAAATTCCTCAGCAGAATGTAGTAGGATCTGGTTACCAATATTGAAAGAGGAAGTTATTAATAAGAAAATACCAGTATTAGTAAGTCAGTAACATATAGAGTATACATCATTTATGTTTTTTAAATAACGTAACATATAAAATCAGAATTTTGATGTTTGTTGAAGGTAAACTAAATTCACGAACAAATACTTACAATGTCGGGATAGTATTATGAGGTTTTTTTCCTGGTTTTTCCCTCATAATTTACTATGGAATCACTAACAGGAGAATTTTACTGTCATCGTGTCATGTGTTTGTCTTTTTAAAGACGAATTACATGCTATGATTTTTTTCTGACGGATATTCTCAAGTTAATGTTGATTTCATGTAATCGAATGCACTATCTTATAAGTAAAGTCGGTCCAGGAGCGCAACTCAATAATATTGGCAATATCATTTTAAAGTCGTCTACTTTAAAATGCATAATGTATGTCTGAATTGTCAATATAAATGAGTCAGATAAAATTAAATTATTAGAAGAATTTTTCACTATGTAACAAAAAACAAAATTTGTTTAATTTACTGTTTGTATTTTGAGAACGATTTCCGAAGTGGAAATTGAAACGTCAATAAACGTATTTTTATCTTTAATTGTGGCTTATTCCC
The DNA here is from genome assembly GCA_918026665.1 of Diabrotica balteata. Classification (NCBI taxonomy): domain Eukaryota; kingdom Metazoa; phylum Arthropoda; class Insecta; order Coleoptera; family Chrysomelidae; genus Diabrotica; species Diabrotica balteata. The sequence continues at coordinate 105,090,785 of OU898279.1, read as the reverse complement.
AGTTTAATAGTAATTACCTTCGAAAAATTGTTCGTGAAAATTATAGTGCAAAAAACTATTAAAAACATTTTGAAACCGTTTTCTTGTGACATCTATAAGTTAAATATTAGTTTAAATGGGATTAAGTCACAAACGAAAATTACATTTTATAATTGATATTATCGTAGTAAGGTCATCTGAAGATAAGATTCTCCACGTGCAAACTACAAACACTTGAAACAGAAATTCAAGTTTAAGGTGGTCAAAAAAATGCTTGAAAAAAGTTTAATATACACCGCTTTGTAGTTTATTTTAAAAATCGGTCGATTTAGGCCCAAAATAGGTCTTGGTCTTGCAGTCTCGGTCTTCTTCTTGAGTTTTCGCACGACCGAGACCACCTAGTTTTAGCAAGACCAAGACCAAGACTTACCGTGCAAGATTTAAGCAAGAACAAGGCTAAGCCGAGACTCTTGCATCTTGCAGTTAGGACTGAGTGTCGTTTTAGCGAGTATAGTAGTTCGGGTATATACTTAAAGACTCTATGAAACGCAAAAAATATGTAATAAAAATTTTAAAAACTAAACTTATGCGCATTACAAATAATAGCATAAACATACATACCGAATCAAAATATTCATTAAAAGAGTGACACATTTGACACGTGCAATATGACACAAAAGTCATAATTACAATGTAAAAATCAAATATTTTGTAGCTGGCTTTTGTATTAGCCGGCCTCTAATCATACAATAATCTTGCACTACAACGCCGACAGTAATATCATATTGAAACTTTTTAAAAATATGTCACCTTAGCTAGTAAAAAATATAATGCTGTTAAGGAAACCCACTTAATAATTCAATTGTTTTCCCATTATAATTTAGTTAGGAGGAATCTAAATAAACAACTCTTATCGGCCTCTAAAAATCGTTTCTGCTGAGTGTGCGATGAGATCATTAGGTTAAACAAAATTTGCTGAAAGAGCGCGGCTAATATTCAAAATTAACGAGACAAATTAATAACAGATAATGTCGGCTACCGTGTAAACAGAATACCCAAATATTTAGAATACCCAAGTAAAGGTATATAATTCTCGGTTTGGTATTCTTTACTTAACGAACATAAAGTAACTAGTAGTATTTTGGGTTTTCACCTCTGGCTGCGTTGAGTAGTTGAGTTACTGTGACCAAATGCCCATCTTGGTAGTTAGTATTCGCCTTTGGTTGCGTTGAGTAACTGAGTTACCGTTGCTAACTACCCATCTTCCTGTCTTCTTTTTCTTTTTCTTTGTTCTCCTGAAGAAGCTACATACAATTGTAGCGAAACGTCGAGATGAACCCACTTTTGGGTCACTCACAAAAGACACGGTCCAAACCCGGAAGACGAATAAACTATAATTCTAACTAGTAGTAGTTACTTTTGTGATCACTAAACTTCATTCACAATTGAGCTTTCATTCAAGTCTAATGTAATAATTGTTTTTCATCTAATCCTGGTTCATCATCATCATTGGCTTTTACAACTCTTCGTGAGTTTTTGCCGCGTTTACTATTGCCTTCCATTGATTCCGATCCTGGGCTATTATTTCCCATGGCCTTACTTCCATCTTCTCCAGGTCTTCCCTGACAGCGTCTTTCCACCTTTTTCTAGGCCTTCCTGTCGATCTTTTACCATCTGGTCTTTCCCAAAATACATTGGTAATCAGTCTGTCGTCATCACTCCGTACCACGTGGCCTGCCCATCTTAATCTATTGGCTTTTATGTATCTTACGATGTTGCCTTTCCCGAAGAGAGTCTCTATTTCATTGTTGTATCTGCTCCTCCATTCATTTGTCACGTTGTCCCTGCAAGGACCATATATAATTCGCAGGATTTTGCGTTCCCATACTAATAGCTTATTGATTTCTTTCTTTCTCATTGTCCATGTTTCACTTCCATATGTCACTGCTGGTCGTATTATGGTTTTGTACATTTGGATTTTGGCACGCCTTGAGAGAAGCTTTGACCTCATTAGATGTTGAATGGCAAAGAATGATTTATTCCCCGCCAGTATTCGTATTTCAACCTCCCGTTCTCCTGTGTTTTCACTGGTAATTGTTGCTCCTAGGTATTTGAATTCTTTCTAATTCTCTAATCCTGGTTCCCTGAGTGACAATTTGAGATAAGGGACGAAGATTCAAATAGTTCTAGTCAGAGTAGTGAGAGTTAGAGTTATAGATCTAAAAGACCTAAAAGCAAATTTGATGAGTTTTTCGAAATAATTCATGAATCTCAAATTGCTTTGTGTAAATTGTAGCTAGATATAAAGGTTGGAATAAAAATTAAAAACAGAAACACGTTAGGTTTAAGAAAGCATCTAATATCTTTTCACAAAAAAGAATTAAAATATTTCTTTCTTGAAAACCAAAATTTGGTATCACAACCGTGCTAATTACATACATTATGTAACTACTACTTTATTTTGGTAAATTAGTATATTCATTACCTAGGTATCTCATTAATTTAAAAAAACTTCTTTTGACTATCATTGCTATTTTATCTATTCTTTAATTTTTCAAGTTGGTTTTTTATATAAAAGTAGATCTTAGATTGTTAACAACAATTATTATTCTTTAATAAGTGGATTATAGTTTGTTATCTCATTACCTAAAAAATATGTGCCCTTGATACATGTATGTGGATTTTTTGCCAAATATCAACCTTTTTGAAGATTTCCATTTCATATATGGTGGGAATCCATTAATGCCTTTCTAGACAGATAATGTTCTTTAAAATACAGTTGTTTATGTCATTAATTTGGTCTTTTTGTGTTTTAACCATGTTTTAGCACATGTAAGCTTATTATATTCAAACGTTTATTAAGAAACAGACTGACTTCCGTGGGTCATGGTAGATAGCTGAGTTAGTTAGAGCATAGACACGGATCGTTTGCCTCGTGGCTTCAAACCCCACCCCGTGTCAGTTGTTTAGACATTTATTAATTTGGTTGGTATTTAGTATAGCTATGTTAGTTCAAGCTTAAAATGTACTTACTTTGTTACATTGTTCTAAAATTTAAAGTAGCGTTTAATAAATAGTAATAGGCTAATGGGTAACTGCAAGACCTGCAAGACTCTTGGTGCAAGACCAAGACCAAGACCGAGAGTGCAATACCAAGACCAAGACCAAGACTGTCTAAGTCTCGTCTTGTTCTTGAATTTGCGTAACACTATTCTTTTCCTTCGTTTTAAAAAGTGTTGCACTGAAGGGGCTTGAAGGTGGTGCTAAACGCATGCGAATACAATATTTAAACAATCATATCTCGTTACTTTTAGTCTATAAAAATAAAATTAAAATCTTATCTAAAATTATATAAATCTTACTAACATCTGTATATGTTTTAATTGTTGTTATTTAAAAAAAAGGGGGATTTTTGAGAAATTCCGACAATAGTTTTTTCATTTTAAGTTCAGATCAGTACAGTAGCTCGTTAAAAGAGACAGAGGTTAAAAGAATCTTCGGATTAGCTAGAATCGTGAATAAATTTTCTGACTAGAGTAAATAGGTATGTGGAACGTGAGTAACATGTATGAGCTAGAAAAAATTCGTAACAATAAAAAAATAAAGTGGCTACATATAACCATTCTTGTAATAAGTGACATGAGATAGTAGAGAGTGTCTATTTATTACCACACTATTTATCATCATCATCAGACCGTTTCAAGTCAACTGCAGGACATAGGCCTCCCTGCATGTGTCCAGATTGCACTTTTTTGTGCAGTATACATCCAAATTTTCTTTATCTTCTACAGATCATGTTGCCATCGTGTAGGTGGTCTTCCTCTGTTTCGTTTATCCGTCCGTTCATCCCTTGGTATCCATTAGATTAACTTGCATATCCATCATCCATCCTTCATCCTTGCCACGTGGACAGTACATCTCCATTTCAATCTGCAAGCTCTCTACAACATCTGTAACTCTGATTCTTTTTCGTAGGTCTTTGTTTATGATTTTGTCTGTTATTGTTTTTCCTATCATTAAAGCTCATCCATATTTGAGCTACTCTTAGTTTTATAGAATTTTTTTGTTAGGGACAGTGTTTCATCATCGTAGGTTTTTACTGGCAGAACACACTGATCAAAGACTTTCCGCTTTACATGAATCGGTAACATAACTGCACATACCGAGTTAATTTTTAATCTTACTAAACTACATACAATCAAAATATGATTCTATATAGCACTATAGAATATAGTTGGTATCTATAAAAAATTAAATCGTAATAAAATATTATCTTGGTGCTCTTGACGAAGTTTAATGAATGCCAATAATAAGATAAACGTAAAATTAATCAGATCAATTTGATTACGACTTACATATCAAGCAGGTATAAAGTGTAACTTTTTATTTTCAGTATTTGTTGCTGTTGCAATGATCACTAAAGAGGTGTGGCTTATATGCATTGTGTTGTCAACTTGGTAAGTTCAAATAACTTTCTTATAAAACATTTCTATTTAAAATTCTTCTTTCCAGACCTAAAATCAATTTCTCTATGAACAAGACTTTGGTTTTTGAAAATCTTTACTTTTTTTATATCATATGTTACTTTAATGTTTTTCCTATATACAGTAATTAGTGCGTTAAGTCCCGGTGAAATAACGCAAAAGATGGAAACATAATACGTTGTGAAATAAAATGAAATTACCACTGTCGATACTTTCCAACCTTTAGATGTTAACTTATGAGCTAATTGACTTCAGTCATAATTATAGGTATGACATCGAACGTTAACGAACATCTACTAACTCTTTTTGGAGTGGACTCGGATCCATAATTGAAAAAATTACGTACAATTGACTGAATTGTCAATTTGAAGCAATTTGCACTTTATTCCCTACCGTTAAAACCATTTTTACGAATTGTTTTTTCAAAAAAAGTTTCCATAAACCGTGCGAAAATACTTCTTGATGTGGCTCTTCGTTTCATGTTTTGCCGCACAAGGCAGCTGCAGCTGGTACCCTGCTCGCACGCTCCATACTTCATATTCGAGTGGCGACAGTGTTCTAAATTTTGGTGAAAATCATTACACTGAGAATTTAGTGATGATTTTGACAGTAAACAGTCTTGAGCTGATTATTTTGCATTCAAAACTGACGACTAGAGAACTGAAAATACAATAAATTCGTAAAGTTTAGATTTTTAATTAAAGGCTATAGCGGGATAAGATGGTCAAAATTGCACCATGCTCGATTTAGTTTTGGGCCTGGCCATTCGAAAGGACATAATTAAAAACTCACTCAGTTAAATTTTCAAGTCCTTAGGTGCCTCTGGGGGTTCGCTATGGGAAAAAAGGTATTTAAAGAAAAAAAAAATTTTTAGACGCTGTATTGCTGTAAAATCTGAAAAAATTAATGAAAGCGTAGTTTAATAATACACTACTACCTGATTTTTTTCAGATTTTTAGCTTGAAAATTAAGCCAAGGAAAAATATTTTAAATTTTCAGTAATATTTTAGGTTATGTCGGAAATTTTTGGCCAACTTTAAAACAATGTTTTTTTATGGGTTTTTCCCGTTCTTTCGAATGGCATAGGTATTGTTATCATTTTCAACGTGGAAAATGCCTAAAAATCGAAAAAAACTGCTTTTTTTGTCATTTTTCTGAAGCACCCCCACCCCTTAACAATAAATTGTAACGGCCTAGGAACAAAACAAAAAAAAATAAGTATTACATAGAAAACAAAAAATTTATTTATACTGCCATAAGATACAATAATAGGTATCAGTTTTTTTTTAAATAAAAAAAAATATTAATAAAATAAACATAAATTAGATTTTTTAGTGAGATGGATGACTCATAACCTTAACAACATACATCTAAATTAATGATAATTCATATTTTTATATGTATTCTTACCTTTACAATCAAAACAAGCTATTAAAACTATTATTTTTTTTCCTACAGCATGCTAAAAAAAACGAAAAACCCCGTTTTCTCGGCGTTGTTTTTAAGCTTTCGCTATATAACCTCTAAAGTCAGTGTCTAAATGAATGGTAATTTACATTTTCACATGTATCTTCCTCTTTACAATCAAAATCAGTTATTCAAAGCATTAGTTTTATCTCACAACTTTCTGAAAAACCGAAAAACCCCGTTTTCTCCATGTTTTTACTACATATCCTCAAAAGACTCTGAAAAATGAATCGTGAGTTAGAACGCACTTGTACACTCAAAAGTTGTGGAATTAAAAGCTAGCGAATATATCTACATATATACGTGATATTATATCACAATGTACATGCATTTATACACAAACGCATATCTATATAGTTCCATGACTTTTGAGATCCTTGTTATATAAATTCATAAGCTCGTACCATGCTCGTTCATGTCTTACTCTTCCGCTTAGATACAAGAGCCTTATACCCATGCTTATATTATTATTATTTTATTTTATATTTTATGTGTATTTAACTGTTTTGGCCTTCATGTCTTAGCCCGACATCCCGCATATCCAGGGAGCCTGATTGTAACAGAAAACATAGCGTTGATAGTTGCACCACACGGTAGTTGATATTAGGCAACGCAACTACCAACGCCATATATATATGATATAATCAGGCTCGCATTATATATTGCTCTTAGTGCGTTTGCGTGTGTAGGGCCATATCCTCTGTATCGCTCTTAGTCAGTTTGCGTGTGAGGGCCTTTATCATTTCGGCGGGGCTTTTCCTCAAATGGTCAATAGCTCTCTGTTTTTGTGTTTATTTTTGTGTTTTGGTTTACATTTTTAAAACTTTTGTTCCAAACGTTTAAAACTTTGTTCAAAGTAACAAAGTTTATTATCAAATATTTATCTATTTCAGTAACAAGAGTAGTAATAATACAAAATTAGCAATGAAATAAGTGAATTTAAACTATAAAATGTTCTCTAGTATAATACTTTATATATATTTTTTCAAAGCTGTAATCCAAACACCCAGAATTAGTATTAAAGAGGTACTTATAAACTTACTTTGTTACACAGTTGATTCAGTCAAAAATTGAGAAAGATGTAGTAAGAGCTCTTCATCAGAACGTCGAAACGCAGTGTAAATAAAAATACAGCATTGGCTTTCGTGAACCTCCATTATGATGTTTACTTTACTATTAACCTCCGACCAATAAATAACCACAATGCATAGGGTCGACGTTATAGTAAAAAAGAATTTGTTGCTTTACAATATAAAACAATAATACTGGTTATTCTTGCCTGTTATTTTAGACACGACACAATTCTGCTGTCAAATTCAAAATCAATTCAAAATTAACACAAAAACAGAGAGCTATTGACCGTTTGAGGAAAAGCTTCGCCGAAATGATAAAGGCCCTCACACGCAAACTGACTAAGAGCGTCGCCTAATATCAACTACCGTGTGGCGCAACTATCAACGATATGTTTTCTGTTACAATCAGGCTCCCTGGATATGCGGGATGTTGGGCTAAGACATGAAGGCCAAAACAGTTAAGTACATATAAAATATAAAATAAAATAATAATAATATAAGCATGGGTATAAGGCTCTTGTATCTAAGCGGAAGAGTAAGACATGGACGAGCATGGTACGAGCTTATGAATTTATATATCAAGGATCTCAAAAGTCGTGGAACTATATAGATCGTTACCGATCGATAGAAGTACGTTCTAATTAACTATTCATTTTTCAGAGTCTTTTGAGGTTATGTAGTAAAAACATGGAGGAAACGGGGTTTTTCGTTTTTTTTTAGCATGCTGTAGGAAAAAAATAATAGTTTTAATAGCTTGTTTTGATTGTAAAGGTAAGAATACACATAAAAATATGAATGATCATTAATTTAGATGTATGTTGTTAAGGTTATGAGTCATCCATCTCATTAAAAAATCTAATTTATGTTTATTTTATTAATATTTTTTTTATTAAAAAAAAACTGATATTATTGTATCTTATGGCAGTATAAATAAATTTTTTGTTTTATATGTAATACTTATTTTTTTTTGTTTTGTTCCTAGGCCCATACAATTTATTGTTAAGGGGCGTGGGTGCTTCAGAAAAATGCCAAAAAAAGCAGTTTTTTCGATTTTTTCAAAACATTGTTTTGAAGTTGGCCAAAAATTTCCGACATAACCTAAAATATTACTGAAAATTTAAAATATTTTTCCTTGGCTCAATTTTCAAGCTAAAAATCTGAAAAAAATCAGGTAGTAGTGTATTATTAAACTACGCTTTCATGAATTTTTTCAGATTTTTTTGCAGCAATACAGCGTCTAAAAAAAAACTCTCTAACCATTTTACCAACTCCAACAAAATAATTGTTTTCAGCCAAAACGTAACTGTTAGTTTAATAAAATATGTTAGTTGTGGTAGTTTTATTACTAGTTTAATTTATAGTTAAAATAGCTACTAATTACTATTTTTATCATCATCTATCTTAATTTCAATCATTTGTTCTAACATGAGAAATTAAAATAAAATGTTTTTCGACGTCAAAATGAACTAGCCATGTATAAGAACTAGCTTTATCTCGTACTATCTCACAATTGAATATATCTTTTGCGTAATTTTGCTTAACGCACGTTATTTTGCGAGTCTTAACGCACTTATCACTGCATATCAAAAATATCATAGAAATACGAAAAGTTGTGTTTATATGACAGCCATGGATCTTTCAACGTTCTTATTTAAATGTTTAATTAAAACTAAAAATACTGGACTTCAGAAATATCAATAGAAGTGGACATAAAATTCATTAATATTTTGAAAAAAAAAAGGATAGTAAAGATAATAAAGATAGAATTTCAGTGCATATACTCAAAGACAAATGTGTTAAAATTCTTTTGAAAATATAGTAAATTTAAAAGCAAAGTCTTCCAACACTTCCAAAATGATCAAAAATTAATAATTAAATAAAAACGCAATAAGTACAATATTGCGTTTATGCGTATTGCATAATACAAAATTACAAAATACCAACTTCTGCAAGTTATAATAGGGTAAGATCGTAGCTCCATAATCTCACCAAATGGTTTAAGTTCTCATGGAATGGTTTTATTTACTTATGGTTTTGTATCTTTTCTACAAAAATTCTTATAATTCCAGTTTGGCGACCACAATCAATGTATCCAAATTCCCAAAAGATTTTATGTTTGGTACGGCGACTGCCTCCTACCAAGTCGAAGGTGCCTGGAACGAAGATGGTAAAGGAGAAAACAATTGGGACGAAGTAACTCACAGAGTGCCATCACCAATTGTCGATAACTCAACAGGAGATGTAGCTTGCGACTCGTATCACAAATATAAAGAGGACGTGGCTATGCTTAAACATATGGGAGTCACCCATTATAGATTTTCATTGTCTTGGTCCAGGATTTTACCCACAGGTAAGCCACTATAATACAATACTTTAATTAAAATATATTATTGATGAAAACCAAAAATAAATCTGTATATACAAGCCTGGGTGATAGCATTTGAAAATAATATAAAAATGCTTCCTTAAACGATATATTAGATGTATTTACCCAGTTCCTGTACATTTCTACTTTTTTTATTTTTTAGGTTTTAACAACAAAATAAACCCTCTTGGAATCGCTTATTACAAAAACCTCCTCAAGGAACTTAGAACCAACAACATCGAACCTTTAGTAACTATATTCCATTGGGATACACCTCAACCATTAGAAAATTTGGGTGGATGGACAAACGAGCTAATAATTGATAGATTTGTAGATTACGCCAAAGTAGTATTTGAAAATTTCGGTGATGATATTAAATACTGGTTGACATTCAATGAACCTAGTCAAACCTGCCATGAAGGTTACGGTAATCATCAAAAAGCACCTCTCGTTGATTCACCTGGTATTGGGGAATATCTTTGTACCCATAACCTCCTCAAGGCTCATGCAAAAGCGTGGCATTTGTATGACGAACAGTTTCGTAGTACACAACAAGGTAAGATAGAAATAAGCATTTTTGTATTATTATTATTAGTTGCCTTTACCTCTCTGCTGGGTCGAATATATATAACCCTTCACAGTCATGTCTTGTATTAGTATTTGTTACCACGTCTTTCTTCTCACACTCCGTCACCACAAGCTTATTCCTTTTAAATTTTAGATTTATGGAATAACTAATATATATATTATTTCGGTTTTAGGAAAAGTTGGAATGGCGATAGATACAGCTTGGTTAGAGCCAGACACTAATAGTACTAAAGATGTAGATGCTGCAGAACGAGCACAGCAATTTAGTGTAAGAGATAATAACCGATTTTTCTTCTTTTAAAAATTATATTATAAATCACTTTTCACTTACATAGAACTAACCATTTTGCAGAAAATCCTTGTTATCATGTAAAACCAAATAGTCTGTTATTATTATAACAACGACTAAAGAGCAATTAGAAATCTGTAATATGTCCGACAATATTGATGAGTTATCACAAGGTTAATACAAACTATATTTTTCAGCATGGATGGTTTGCGAGACCTGTAATATTGGGTGACTATCCAGAAGTGATGAAGACGGTAATCGCAGAAAGAAGTTCACTTGAAGGCTTTAGTCAATCGCGTCTTCCACAATTCACACAAGATGAGATCGAATACTTGAAAGGTACCCTTGATTATTTGGGACTGAACTATTATACCACGTTTATGGTACAAGATGCTGATGATAAACGAATAGATGTTATTTCTTCTGAAGCAGATGCGGAGGTTAACACGTATCAAAAAGATGAATGGCCTAAATCGGCCTCATCATGGTTAAGGGTAAGTTTTTTGTGGAATTTCTGTTTTTGTCTAATTTATAAATCAATATTGATTTATTTTTCAAGTTTGTCCTTCTTCAGTTAGTTAATTTTCCTATAGTTATTCATTTTTGAATTTATCAAGCTAAACTTAGTCAAAACCTTTCTTAGAGTAAATCTTGAATATGTTGCTTGTCCGAGTCCATTTCAAATAGATAAAAAGGCATAAGAATAAGACTTACTCATAATCAGTTTAGTCTACCACCAACGACTGGTTTCGCATACTATAATTTGCTATACATCTTCAGGTCCTAAAATACATGGTAAACTAATGATATAATTATAAAACCCTTATTAGGGTGCTGTCTGGTAAAAAAATACAGCAACTACACCTATATTATATGCCTGTGATAATTAAATATGACTTAAAAAATGATTAAACAAACAAAGTAAAATTAAGTGATAAAAAATAATCTAGTAAATTGAAATTAAATAAATAAACAACCAATATTATTAAGTGTTTAATACTATAGTTTCTTGAGATCACAGTGTTTATATTTGTTTTCCTAAACTATATTAATCAACTCATTAATATAATCCGTATTCAAAATACAGGTTGTTCCTTGGGGACTAAGAAAAACATTGAACTGGATCAAGAACACATATGGCGATATTCCAATAATAATAACCGAAAACGGTATATCTGAAGATGGTTCTTCTCTAGAAGATGATTCAAGAATTGACTATTACCAGGTAAGTCAATAACTTTTGTAAGCGATGGTGTTTTTATATAGAATTCTTCTTTTAGCAACACTTGAGCAGTGTAAAAGATGCGATGGATGATGGAGTAAATGTTTTCGGATTCACAGCGTGGAGTTTGATGGATAATTTCGAATGGTTACGTGGATATACGTAAGTATTCAACATAACAAAACTACTATCTAAATTTTTTCTATTATTCCATCACAGCTATTTAAATGTAAACACATTTTTCTCAAACCCTTTGATGATAATAATTTTCTATGTGATTTGGTAATAATCTATTTTTTCTTGGAAGATTACAGCCACAATTAAAATCAAAGAAATAAAAGAGAAAATTTTTAATAAACTGTGCTAAAATACAAGAAATTTGTTCTTTAGAGTTCTTATGGCATTCTTTACTTCGCTTAATGTTAGCTCAATCCATTTTTCATTTTGATTTTGTTGTTGTTCATACTGTGTCTGTATCTATGAAATCTGGACTGTTTTCTGTGAGTAGTTTTTTTAAAGTCTTCCTCTCGCTCTTCTTTTAATATGTATTCTATTTGGGTTTTTTCGTTGGTATTTTTCCTTAAAGATTTCAATATTTTCCAGGATTCTGTTTTTGTTGTGTCTCCTATGTATTGTTTGATTTTCCTTTGCACTTCTTCGTTTTACTTCTCCGGTTTTCTCTGTGTACTTCTGAATGTCTTCTAGTGATTGGTTTTTCATACTTTTCATACATAGAATTTTCTTTTCTTCAATACATTTTTTGGTTTCTTCGTTTACTTTTACTTTTTTTGACGTTTTTGAAACCGAATTTCTGTAATATCTCGTCAAATATTCTCCGAACGTCATTCTTCTTCTTTTACTTCATTTTCTACTTGGCGTTCCTCCTGTACTAGAGTCTTTTTAAATTCTCTATATTTATCCGAGGTAAACCTTTAAACAATATTCGCATGATGCTAAGTAAATACCTACTTTTTGCTGTTTTGTGCACATCTATAAAAAAATATTTGTTTCTATATTTACCTTTAATTTAAGTTATAAATTTTAGAGAACATTTCGGGCTGTACCACGTAGATTTTACTAGCTCCAATCGAACAAGAACACCAAAGAAATCAGTGGAATATTTAAAAAATGTGATAAAATATGGATGTGTTTTAGGAAATTCTACATGTGATAATTAATTTTTTTCTGTCTTACAAAAGCAATTATACATTTATTTCTTATAAAAAATCTGACAAAGTATATTATTATTTTTTCTGTCCTTGTTTCCCAACAATCTTGGACTCTCAAAAGAATATTTAGGCCAAAAATACATACGATGATGAAGGCAAAAAAAAACTGGTAAAGCGATATCTCCATTTAAGGACGTACAGAGTGTAATTAGTGCTCCAATTGAGCTCCTAATTTGCATTAAATGGACATATCTATCAAATAACAAACAGTAACAAATAGAGAAAAAATAGTTGAGATTCGTGGAAACTTTTTAAAAAGAATTGTATGAAACAATCCAAAAAAGATACATACACCACCGTCCCCATTGTCATTAATCAAGGATCAGAGGACATTTCCGAAATTACTCTTTGGGAGATAAGATATGTATCCGCTGGCATGAAAAAAAAGAAACATTTGGTAAAGACGAAATGGAAATCGAAGCCATTAGAGTATGTAAACACAGACTTCTCACAGCATTAAGAGACTTAAGCATAGATACTGATAAGTCTTTATTAATGCTTATTTATTGTTTTTATTATTTATCAAAAGTTCTATATTTATAACGCTTACAACTGAATTTAAAGTTTAATTATTTGTACAATATAACTAATTTATTTCACACTAATAACTACATACGATCGTTTAATACGATCGTTACATTTAAAAACCCGATATTCGCGATATTCCCTTCTGACCGGTTCCCCACAATGAAAATCCCGTTATTTATATGAAAACATCTGTTAGACTAGAAGAGTCGATGACCTTCTCGTCTGGTATAGAGTTTCTCGAAGCCCGTGTATGTTGACCTGACGACAATACTAGAAGGTTGCGGGCTGGTTTCTTTATTCAACCTATTTCAGGACGTTCAAATGGACCGTTTTTAGTACTTGGAATTTCTGCCAGCTAGTCGAAGGGTCGTAAAATCTAGAACATATTAGTGAATAAACAATATGTTTACAGGTTTTTAATATGACTCATTTTTTACGTAACAATACCAACGGCGACGACATAGTTCTAATAGCAGACTTTAACGAAAAGCCCCTTAGCTTGGCAAAAGAACAGTTAATACCATACGAAACACACAATATTTAATGAAACAAATATTCTATAAGATACTGAATTCTAATCACAGAAATCACAAAATTCTAATCAAAGAATTGTCGAATATAGATCCAGATAAAGTGCCTTTGGAGGACGTAGGGAAATAGAGGACGTCTTCAAACAGTATGGAATGACTATTTATGACGTACACATACAAACCGGATATAAAGTGAACTCGATAGGGAGATATGAAAGCATTCGTTGGAGCCTTACCTCCAGCGCAGACAATTTACAACCTGAATAATAATGCTACCTATGAAAAATTGTTTGTAAAAATATTATAATGCAAAAAATTATTAAAAAGATTCTAAAATTGTTTTCTTATGGCATGTCTAAGTTAAATATTAGTTTAAATGAGATTAAGTCACAATCGATTGTAATGAAAATTATATTTTATAATAATTGATGTTATCGTAGTAAGATTATCGAAAGATAAACTTCACCGCGTGCAAACTACAAACACTTGAAACAGAAATTCAAGTTCAAGGCGGTCAAAACGTACAACTTTTAATCCGTTTTTAGTATATATATATACGTATATATATATATATATATATATATATATATATATATATATATATATATATATATATATATATATATACAATACTCCAATATTTGGGTGTGCAGCGGAAGATGGGACAAAGAAGTACTCTTTTTAGTTAACCAAGCTTTCGCAAATCTTTATTTGCATCATCAGGGTGCTACAATAAACAGAATTAGTATAAATTACAGAGTAAGACTTACTTTGCCTCTTACACTAATTGAGGTTTGTTGTCTTGATGTTTATTAAATGAAACTGGGAACTCATTTGACCCCTATAACTATGGCGAAAACTATCCAAAAATTGATTTAAAACGTTCTTTAACATACATAAAACACTTAGAACACACATACATAAACATTTAAATAAAATTATGTTAAAATAGTTACAAAACATGTACGTAGTCACAATATAAAATTTTGGTTATAAATATTCTTATCAGAAACAAAAGAATTGCTTGTGAATTCGTTGCTACCAACTTGAAACGACAGAACGTTAGATCTTAAATGATAACGATGTAAAGGTGATAGTATACCTGATAGAAGCTGAACTTATTGAAAAAGAAAAGATGAAAAGACTTATTTTAGAAATAGGAGAGATATTGTATATCTCATATATAATTAAACTTATATTGTTGACGATGAATTGTCTGTATTAGTAGATTCATGTTTATCTAAAGTTAACAATAATGAATATAAGTTGCTTAAATTCTTGGTATCTGTCTTTTTATTAACGGTTTCTTTTTCTTGAAAAATGAAAGCCATCTCGAGAAACAATCTTTTTGAATAATTGCTCTCCGTGGATAGGATTTTCACATTTGGAAAATCGAAAGAGTGTCCTGTTGTGTTAACATGTGTGGCTAGGGAACATCTATCAGGGTGTAACCTAATGTCACTCTTGTGAAGAGTTAAACGGCTGGAAACTTTTTGGGAGGTGTGACCTATATAAGAACCTTCACAGTCTAAACAATTAAGTTTGTAGACCACATCACTTTTATCTAAGTTTGGTACTTTATCTTTCAATGACTTGTACAGAGATCCCACAACTAGAGTGCTTTTATAAGCAATTTTTACATTTGGTAGGTATTGAGCAAAAATTCTGGTCAATTTGGGAGTGACGTCCTTAATAAATGGAAGTGATGCAAAAGATATATTAGGAATATTGTTAGTCGGTGAGTGGGAAACAGAGGTAATTTTCATATCACCTGTATTTTGGGAAAGGTTTACTTGTGTGTTGAGTATAACAGAGGATGTGTTAAAGATGATTTTCCTAAGTAAGGATTCGGGGTAAGAATTATCTAGGAACAACTGTAAAAGGATGTTGAGATTCTTCTTTCTAAAAATAGGGTCAGCTAGTTTACAAACTCTTGTGGTCATTTGTTTTACTAGATTAATTTTCATGCTTGACTTGTGGTAAGAGTGGTAGTTGAGATATCTTCCAGAGTTACACTTTTTTCTATACCAATCAATTGTAATGATGTTATCCAGTTCCCTGATGAATATTGTGTCGAGAAAAGGAACCGATTGGTTTTGATCCTCTTTTTCAAGAGTAAATTGAATGTGGGGGTCATAGCTATTAAAAATATCTAAGAGCTCACTTTCTAAACCTTGTGGGCACGACATAATAATGTCGTGCTCACTTTCTAAACCCACAAGGTTTAGAAAGTGAGCTCTTAGATATTTTTAATAGCTATGACCCCCACATTCAATTTACTCTTGAAAAAGAGGATCAAAACCAATCGGTTCCTTTTCTCGACACAATATTCATCAGGGAACTGGATAACATCATTACAATTGATTGGTATAGAAAAAAGTGTAACTCTGGAAGATATCTCAACTACCACTCTTACCACAAGTCAAGCATGAAAATTAATCTAGTAAAACAAATGACCACAAGAGTTTGTAAACTAGCTGACCCTATTTTTAGAAAGAAGAATCTCAACATCCTTTTACAGTTGTTCCTAGATAATTCTTACCCCGAATCCTTACTTAGGAAAATCATCTTTAACACATCCTCTGTTATACTCAACACACAAGTAAACCTTTCCCAAAATACAGGTGATATGAAAATTACCTCTGTTTCCCACTCACCGACTAACAATATTCCTAATATATCTTTTGCATCACTTCCATTTATTAAGGACGTCACTCCCAAATTGACCAGAATTTTTGCTCAATACCTACCAAATGTAAAAATTGCTTATAAAAGCACTCTAGTTGTGGGATCTCTGTACAAGTCATTGAAAGATAAAGTACCAAACTTAGATAAAAGTGATGTGGTCTACAAACTTAATTGTTTAGACTGTGAAGGTTCTTATATAGGTCACACCTCCCAAAAAGTTTCCAGCCGTTTAACTCTTCACAAGAGTGACATTAGGTTACACCCTGATAGATGTTCCCTAGCCACACATGTTAACACAACAGGACACTCTTTCGATTTTCCAAATGTGAAAATCCTATCCACGGAGAGCAATTATTCAAAAAGATTGTTTCTCGAGATGGCTTTCATTTTTCAAGAAAAAGAAACCGTTAATAAAAAGACAGATACCAAGAATTTAAGCAACTTATATTCATTATTGTTAACTTTAGATAAACATGAATCTACTAATACAGACAATTCATCGTCAACAATATAAGTTTAATTATATATGAGATATACAATATCTCTCCTATTTCTAAAATAAGTCTTTTCATCTTTTCTTTTTCAATAAGTTCAGCTTCTATCAGGTATACTATCACCTTTACATCGTTATCATTTAAGATCTAACGTTCTGTCGTTTCAAGTTGGTAGCAACGAATTCACAAGCAATTCTTTTGTTTCTGATAAGAATATTTATAACCAAAATTTTATATTGTGACTACGTACATGTTTTGTAACTATTTTAACATAATTTTATTTAAATGTTTATGTATGTGTGTTCTAAGTGTTTTATGTATGTTAAAGAACGTTTTAAATCAATTTTTGGATAGTTTTCGCCATAGTTATAGGGGTCAAATGAGTTCCCAGTTTCATTTAATAAACATCAAGACAACAAACCTCAATTAGTGTAAGAGGCAAAGTAAGTCTTACTCTGTAATTTATACTAATTCTGTTTATTGTAGCACCCTGATGATGCAAATAAAGATTTGCGAAAGCTTGGTTAACTAAAAAGAGTACTTCTTTGTCCCATCTTCCGCTGCACACCCAAATATTGGAGTATTGTATTCTATTTGATCAGCGTTGATTACAAGCGTTCATCGCTTTTTCAGTTTATTCTATATATATATATATATATATATATATATACATTTAGACTATATGGTGCCATACGAGTAACAGGTAAGTTTTTCATAGAGTTATGTACATAAAAGTTTCTTTTGTTCTAACTAAAAAATCAGATGGATTGCCACTATAGAATTTAATAGGATAGTTGTCCGACATGTGTTTAATAGCTTATCTTTCAGTGCAACAGTCACATTTATTTTCAGTTATTTTCCAAAGTTGAAAACTTAATCTGAGCATTTGCCATATTTCGTCTTTATTTGTTGAGTGTTTCCCGGACTCGTCTTGTAACAATCATACATATTGCAGTTAGTATTTTTGCCTTTAGAGGAAATGCCTTGATTTATGATTCTCTTCCGAAAATTTTCCAACGTAGGAACTGAGCACAGGACCAGCATGCATTTGTCTAGACTCCTTGACAAGTAGGTATAATTATTTTGGACATGACCAACACGGCTGTTGATCCAATGTACGCAGTACTTCGCCACGGGGTACAGCAAGCCCAGTGCTGCCAAGCATAGCTTTTGAAGCTCGAACAAAGGTTAGCTTATTACTTATTGTGAATTTTGCAGTTATCTTTGTAAAATGTTCTTTAAAGATACGCAGTTTTTAATTCTTTATGGCTTTTAGCAAGTGCCCAGTTGTCGTGCGTATGCGAGCTTTGCCCATACTTACTATGTAGAGACTAAACCTTGGAATACCATTATCGAGTTTCATCTAAATACATGATAACGTGGAAAAGACTGATAACTGTCAGTCAGTGATTTTTCTGCATAGGATACCGTGCATTCATTTCTATTACTCCTCGTTACTACACAGCACCGTATAAATCAGACATAGTCCAGGAGATGACGGTTTTCAGCTCAGAATTATTTTTATATGCATGAGTTGCTTGAAATTTTAATAGTAGGTAGAATCAAAAATTAAATTCTACCCTATGCCAATATGAACTTTTCCTCTGAGGGTGGTTACTACCCTAACCCGTGGGAGGAAAAAGTTTATCAAAAAAAACATGGTAATCGCGATAACAGTGAATTCTAATGTAACCTCGGAAATCTTTTTTGGGTGGTGCTAGAAAGATAACCAATGGAGACACTGCGGACGGCAGCCAGATGGTTGGTGGAGAGCGAGTCGTGGGTTCGAAACTAGCTTTTGGAACTGGGAATGGATCCAACGGAAGAAATAGGTAAAGATAGTATAAGAGATATTAGAACAGATACAGAAATAAACAAAAAGATAGATGGGTAAAATTACCAAAGATAAGAGAAGATAGAAACAGGGCGCCACTAAATTTTTTTGGGTTAAGGAGAAAATTAAGAAAACCTTAGAAAAGAAAAGAGATAAGAGAAGATATTTAGGTTCAGAGATCAAACCCAAGGAAAGATACCAACAGTAAATTATCAAATAAATTTGGTCAACGCAATATATAAACAAATAATAAATATATTAAGTATTACACTTACTTACCTACGAAACTTAATCAGCCTGATCTTTCTACAGTTCAAAAGCATAGTAATATTTAAAGATAGTAATTGTTCAGAGCTATTATTTTATCAGGGAACTTGTTAGGAGCCGACAAATAAAATACATGCATAAAACAATAACAATATATTAAACACAAAATTATGATGCTGCTAAATGCAACCCAGGTAATAAAAATACACAACTATGAAATGGTGTATAAGATAAAGCTATAATGTAATAAAAAAATACCTTTACCAAGATATATCAGGCAATCATATACAACTATAGTTTGGCGTATCTCGAGATATCATAGGAAAGATAATGAACAAAAATTATAGGAAATACAAAAGATAGCAAAAATTACTTAACTCTAAATTTACAAAAAAAAAAAAACAAAAAGGTTACAGGAATGAAAACATAAACCAAACCGCACTTGGTTAAGTCAATTAACTATCTCGCACTATTATTTAATCAAAAACTGAGACTTGTATGTTCATAGGTAATATTTATAGAAATTTCTTGAATGGTTTAATTACATTCAAAAATCGGCAATCTACAGGTGAAGATATAGATGATACGTCCAGATAATGGCAGGTGATATGGCACCATACCATATTACTCGCCCAGATAATTGTAGATAAAGATTACTTACAGTAGATCTTGACGAAGGCAGCTTAATTCACTGAATTTAATACTTTTCTGGTACTAAACACTGAATTTAATAACCATTAAAGGTAGTGTAGAACTATATATATAATTTAATATAGTCTAAGGAAAGAAAACTCAAATATGAAGTGTACACACACTTAGAAAATAATTCACAGCGACGATAAGATAAGAAATATCGTGAGCAAAGCGCATCACGAGATATCACTTCACTCAACAAGAGCTCACCGAGAAGTCTCACGAGATATTACCTCACTCAACAACTGCCCACCAATAAGTAAATTGGTTCCACTCAAAATTTCACCAACTGTCCCTGAAAAAGGAAGAAAACAATATTCCCCCACTCAAGAATGATAGGACAGTTGTATGTGTTTCTCAGAAGGTAAGGCCTTAACGACTATTGGAAAGTTTGAGGTAAAATAATCGGTATTAACAATTGGACATAAGAAACAGACAATACTTGGGATTAAGTTAATGTCAAAACATATGGGCCTTCGACGAAAATTACCAATTTATGAAAAGAAACCGAATACCAAAAAGCATTATACTCTTTTCATAATGAATATTATGACGGAAGGATTAAAAACCTTTCTTAATTAGCGAATTCCATTTTAGCTTGGTATCTACAATATTATTTTCCTATCGTAAACACGGGGATTCCTAATCATCGGCGTATCGCACGGGGGTAAAAGGAATTAAAAATAATTTGATATATTAATAATAAACAAAAATGTTACACTAACACTAACGAAGTGATAAAAATGTTCTTTAAACTAAAATGTTTGAAAAGTTAATAGTTTTGGAGTTATTGGTGATTGAAAGTTCACAAATTACAAGTCATAAAATAGTAGATTGTTTTATTAGGAGTAAAAATGATACTTTTTGTGACGAGGCTGTACGTTTGACGACATTAAGCAGAGGCATAAAAAGGGCATGAAGATCGTGCTAAACGCATGCGAATACAACCTTTAAACAATCATATCTCATTTAATTTTTTGCCTATAGAAATAACAATAAATCAAAATCTTCTAAAAAAAAGTTGTTTTTTGTATTGTATAATTTTATTGTCTTTAACATCTTTAAAAAAGTTTCCATGTTTTCCATAAAAACTTGTATTCGATAAATAAACGTCTACTTTCGAACAGGCATAGCTTTGTTAATATTAAGTTTACGGTAATAGTAAAAAACAAATGTCTTTGTTTGATAAGCTTCATCAAACTGATATAACTGATTTCACGACAAAATCTAAATAAGACTCATTCACGAAAAACCGTTTAAAAATATGCTTTTTGACGTGTGATTTGTGAACATTCAGTCACAATAGCTCGAAAAATACTTACTTTTTGAAAAAAGACGAACAATTTGTCTTAAAATTTACTATTCTAGCGATTACCATGGTTTTTTTATAAACTTTGTCAACTTCCAAGTTGTGGTGCCCTCTAACTGTAAAAAATTCCCCTGATTGTTAAAATTGTTTGTCTTTAAATTTGTCTGGCTAATTGGCTCGGCCAAGACCATCAAACTAAAATAAAAAAAAAAGTTGCGGTGGTAACCACCCTCAGACAAAAAGCACATATTGCCAGAAGGTAGCTTTCGATCTTTGAGATATATTTTTTACTCCAGTCAGAAATTTATCCAAATCGATGCATATAAAAGAATTCAGAGGTTTTCTATTACTCGTATTTTCAAATAGTTATTCATATCGAATACTTGGTTTTCGCAGTTACCATTCGGTCGAAATAACGCTATTACACAGATATGTTTTGGAGTACTATTTGGTACTCATATTACATAGCAATCTGTCAAAAAGTTTTACAGGTAAAGGAATTGAAATATTCTGTTTTAAGAGTACAAGTGGACTCTTTAAGTTTTTGTACTCGTAGTTGTGTGAAGGTCATTTTGGAGGTTCTTGAGTCAGACACTATAAGTTGGTTACTAAGTTGAATTGATGCCTGGGTGGTTTGCTACCTGCAAATTTTCGCAGCCGAGATCATACTCCTCTGATCACCTTTTAAAATCTAAAATATCAGCTGTCTCAATCGCATTCTTGTTCAATACTATGAAGCAGTTTATCTGCAATTTAATGTTTTTTCCTTAAATAAAGTTTTCGTACGTGTTTTTTGCTAAGTTTCAGTTTTTAGTATTTATCCTTATTGAAATGATAAGCTTGAAAAAGTTACTGCCTCTAGGGACTATGTTGAATTAATATATCCCTCATATAAATATATCCTTCATCTGTTCAGAAGCATTTTTGATCTAATTTGATCAAATTTGATTAATTTTTGTATTTTCACTTTAATAGGGTATATTTTTAAATAAAACATTTATAATACTAAATTAATTACTGCTACAGTACATATTCTAACACATAATCAAAATCCTCCTTTTATTGGCTTATTACACTAAAGCGGTCACTATACTACTCGCGAAGTTGATGAAAGTTCAGCGAGTACGACAGTGTAGACAGGTACTTCATACATTAGTCGACTTCGAGAGTATGTAGAGAGTCACCTCGCCTCGATTAACTTCACTTCGACACTTTGTCCGCAGAACTTCCATCAAGAGTGTAGACGACGTTTAAAACTTGTCTTTTATTGTACCAAACCCACAAATTACTCATATTAAGATTATTGGTGCTGAATCACAGTTTTCGGTAAAACCACTGCCGCCAAAAAATCGAATGAGTTATAGTAAGGCAGTACAAGAAAAGTAATTAGAGAACAAAAAGAAACGGGCTTTTTTCACTTTTCCAATGAACGCATTTGTAATGTAGAATGAGTGGATCCATTAAAATAATACTACATGTTAACAAAGTGAATTGGTACTAATACGCTTATGAAACGTACTTGGCGGATTTTAAGAACCTTCACGTTTTACTCCTTTTCAACTTGTTAGTGAAATGTACAGTCTTTTATATCAGTCTACCTTAGAGTCTACCTATTGTTTCTTTCAACTGATTGATTATTAAGTTTCTCTTACTGCAATTCACTTTCTTTCTACTGCAAATGTCGTCAGAGACGAAAATGCCCCAGAACCTCTAAACAGCATACGAGTAAGCTGAATCAATTTTGGAATCCCAAAAAAGATACAGACAAGTTTGCCACTCCTACCCCCGGGCTTTTCTCTAAAACCATTCCTAGAATAGGGAGGAGGGGGAGACTAAAAACATCGATTTACCGAGAATCTGTATGCCGTAGAAAAAAATGTTTCATACAATAAATGTAGCTGATATAATTTTAAACAAAAATGTTTATTAGCACTTTTTCTGTAGAATAAACTGTTCTCTCAGAAACAACTTTGAAAGCGACTACTGAATTTTACTGTCAATTACGAGGACGAATCATAATTTTTTCAGATAAAATTTGGATCAACTCGACGAAAAAGATTCGATATCGTTTGATCAAAGTGTCCTATCGACAAAAATTAAAATTCATTTTAAAAGTTAATTTTCATTGTTAGAGCCTAATCTTCAAAACCTATAGAATTAAATTTCGATTTTGAGTTTTGACAACACATATGAAGCTGCCTTTTTTTTCGATTTCATAAGTACGTTTTTCGAAACTGCACAACTTCAGCTACAAATTCCACCCAATGGCGTCTAGGTTGAAGAATTTACCGTGACGTGGATCGTTTTTAATGTGAAAGTTTAAATTAAGCATTTTTTAGGAAAAAACTGACAAAATTGCGCAATGTTTATTGATTTAACAGCTTTATAGAATCTGACTTCATTTGCTGGCAAAATGCAAAAGTTGCATACGAAAGCTCCACTCTTTATCTTTAAAAAGCATTTTGATTTTTGTCGATAGGACACTGTGATGAAAAGATATCAAATTTTTACCGTTGATCCAGATTTTATTTAAAATTGATATCGCGCGCGTAGCTGACATTAAAAATCGCCGGTCGCTTCATGCGCATGCGACGTTATTTCTAAGAGGATGGGTTATTCTACAGAAAAAGTGCTATTAACCATTTTTGTTCAAAAGTATCTCCCACATTTACAATTAGCTACATTTCTTGTTTGAAATATCTTTTTTTTTTTTGGTAAATCAATACTTTCCGTTTTCACTTTTACTGGGTGGAGGTGGGTTTAGGGGAAACTCGAGGTAGGAGTTTTTTTATTAACTCTTAGAGAGATCTGCAATCTACCTACTAGGCAATAAGCGTTTTTTCTGACAATGAAGCTGATGTAGAGTATCATTCCAATGAATAATCTCTTTTGAAGATATCTAAACCTAAGCTAAACATTGTATGATTTTATAAACATTTGCCTTAAAAACTAAACTAAAGACTGTATGACGTAGATAGGTCAGATGGAAGTGGACGTTTTGGCCTACGGATTTCGTTGGCATTGCCCACGTTTGGTAGGGCGGCTAACCGATTTGGATCCCCTGACACTCTTTCACTATAGTTGATACTAAAGCAATGTATGGCTTCTTTAAAGGATTCTAAAGGAATATTATGTGGAATGATTTCATTACTGGCGTAATAGGAAGCATCAAGAATAGCTCGCATTACTTTATTTGGAAACCTCTGCAAAATGGATATTTTGCTAGCACTGCTAGTAGTTTCCCACAGCTGCATGCGGTAGGTCCACACAGGTTTTCAGATTGTTTTATATAATAGTTTATTGTCTATTGAGAGTATTGATGTGCGACAGATGAACCAATACATGTTTCTTAATTTGAGTTGCTTGCGCTTACTGAATATTTGTTTTGTTAAAGTCAGTCGTCGATCCAGGTGTATGTCGATGTATTTGGCGTTATCAGATTGTTGGAGTAAACAACTAATAAATTGAACATGTGGGCACGTTTCTCTGCGGAAGGTACACGTCACGTGTGTTGATTTCAATCCATTTGCTTTAATACGCCACCTTTTTAAACAGTTTTAGACATTGCACCGAGCACGGTGCATTGCACGAACATTGGACCGAGCACGCTACCTTGTTCCACAAGTACGCAGTGTGCTTGTGCTCGGTCCAAGCACGCTACCTTGTGGAACTCCTGAATTTATTGACTGCAACTCTGTATATTTACTTCCACGTTTTATTTGGAAGTGCCTATCTGTCTGGTATGGGGTAGGAGTGGAAAACTTTTTTGCTTTTTTTTGTGATCCCAAAATTGACATTCTCAGCAAAATTTAGTTTGCTCGTCTTGCTTTTAGAGATCAAATCTATAACGAGTAAGCCTCAAGTACAGGAGATGTTTTCTTGTAGCATGTCTAAGATAAATATTAGTTTAAATGAGATTAAGTCACACTTTTTTGTAATCAAAATTACATTTTATAAATTATTTTATCAAAGTAAGATTATCTGAAGATAAGCTTCTCCATATACAAACTACAAATACTTGAAACCATAAAGTAAAGTTTAAGGTGGTCAAAAGGTAGTAATTTTAAAATAAAGGGTTTGAAGAAACTGTAGTTTATTTTAAAAGCTATAAAGTTATATCATAGACGTATAAATAAAGATGGACTAGGCATGCCCTGCTCTCTGTTCACCTAAATTTAAAGTCGAAAAGTATATAGGCGCAAGGAAAGAAAAGAGGTGATAGACTGTGCCATTTCCCGTTCAGCCAGCGGCGTACCTTCCAATATTTGAAACGTATTTGAAACAGCTTTTCCATTTAAAGAAATAATGACTATTGATTTGATTGCTTTTATTTTTAGTATCGTAAACATATAAAATATTTCGAATAAGTGAGAAACAACAAACGATGAATAATTTTAATTTTCAATGTATAGAAATATATTTGTAAAAATTAATTTACACAAAAGAATAAAGATGGAGTAAATAAAATCGGAAAGTACTTTATATGTTTTATTTAAACTAAAATAATACACAAGCAATAAAAAGTTTAAAAAATTCTTCCCCAAACATTAACGTGTTCAGGGTATTAAGTATGTTCTTCTCTTATCAAGTGAGTGATACGTTGAAAAATATAGTGAATTGTGTATAACTCTAGCTTAATTGTTAGTTAGCAACATTAGTATGTCACGTTAGACAGAGCAGTAGACAGAAGAAAGATGAAAAGTTCAGGAATATGTATTTAAGAAAATATTAATAAACGTAACAAATCCATAAACTACTGTTTAACAAAATATAAACAACAAACACTTTAAACCTAAAACCTTATGGAACGTGTAGGGTTCTAAAATAGAAATATGCTTTATTGTTACTTAAAATTATACAATTTTATGTTATGTTAAACATTTATTACAAGTTATGTTAAATTGGTAAGTTATTTTGAAAAAGGGGATTTTTTATGAACCTCCGAAACTAGTGTTTTCAATTTAATTAAATTCAGCTTATTCGTCTCATGTTTATAGATCAAATCTCTAAATCAAAACGACTGGACTAAAAATATAGAAGGCAAAGGAAAAGAACCAGGTCTTAACTTTCTAAATAAAAGTCATGGAAATGGCTAATAAATACAATGGCCTCGAGTACAACAGCTCTTTAAATGAGACTGAGGTTATAAGAATCTTCCAATTAGCTAGAATCGTAAATAAGTTTCACGACCAGAGGAAAATATGTATATGGAATATAAAGCATGTACCAAGAAAAATGCATAACTACATTAAAGAAATTAAGCGGCTACATATAATCATACTTGGATTAAGTAAAGTGAGAGAGTAGAAAGATTTTATATACATATTACTAAACTATACAGACTGGAAATACGATTATATATAGTAGAATAGTATAATAGGGTTGGTATTTATTAAAAACTAGTAACTTTGCCCGTCGCATGCAACTTTTTGCACATAATTAAAATAAATATAAAGTATGATCCGGTGTACTTCTGACCTGACATCTATAGATGTTTTTTCACGATACCCTGTATGTATATATCTATATATAAAAGAAACCGTAGATTCCACACTTTAAAATATTACGATTTAAGCCAAATTGCTTTAATAAAATGTTGATATTAAGAAAGATACAGGAAAATTTAAAATTTTAATTTTTGCTATAACTTTCATGTTTGTAAAAATTTATGTATAAAAATTCATAACTGGGTACTACTGAATATTGGAAATTATAATTTGATGCATACTTTAATGTAGCTGATAGATGGCGCCACATATGCCACATATGCGGCATACATTTGCACTTAACTTTTTTGCTCTTGAAGTTACTGGTGTTTGTGATAAAAAATATTAGAGATATTTTATTTTATCAAAAAAAAAAGGTATAGTGGTTATAAACTTCAAAACCTAATAGTTTTCAAGATAATCATATTTTACAAATCAGCTA
Organism: Diabrotica balteata; assembly: GCA_918026665.1. Taxonomy (NCBI): domain Eukaryota; kingdom Metazoa; phylum Arthropoda; class Insecta; order Coleoptera; family Chrysomelidae; genus Diabrotica; species Diabrotica balteata. The sequence continues at coordinate 105,063,818 of OU898279.1, read as the reverse complement.
CATAATTCTGATTTAACGCAATTACTCCAGGCAACGAAAGAAAATTAAACAAAAACATCAATACTTCTGAATTTTGGTATAAAATGCCTATAATAAAGTTAATAGTTAATGAAATATTAAATAAAATAATTATATCAGCAGGATAGTGATTAGTAGGATTTGACAAAATAACAGAATAATTTGTTTTTACATAAAACATTTTACGTTTTGTATTAAATTAAAGTCATAATCAAAATATTTTATTTATAAAAAAAATTAAGAAATAGTTAAACTAAATAACATTAACGTTTTGTTAAAGTGAGTATTCGATATGTGCACCATTTTGTTTAATTCATTTGTCAATACATTCCACAACAGATCGTCTTTTATTAAAAAGCATCATTGGTTCTAAAGAAACTGCTATAGTATTTTTAATAAGTATTATAAGTATAATATATAATAAATATAATATAATAATGAAGTATTCGTTTAGGATTTTTATGAATTAAATAATTATATTAATATCTCCCTAGATAACCAAGGAATATGACTACCACTAACAATCCAACGTTCAGGAAAGTTGTATTTAATTAGGTTCTCATTGCCCTCTCTCTATAATGTGGTAGTCATATAAACCACATATTTCGCCTTTATAAAAAATGTACATAAATCACAAATTATAAGGTAGTTCGCATGTCCGTAAAAAATAATTACAATGGTACCAAACCATACGATATGCATTTTAAACATAAATTTTAAATAAACGTATGGTTTGAAAACATTGGTAATTATTTTTTACAGATTACATTGTAATTTGAATGGTGAGATTTACTTACATTTTTTACAAAATGATTTTTTTGATTTATTGAAAGAATTGTCATCAAACTTAAGGCGAAATATGTAGTTTATACAAGATGGCACACCACCACATGATAGAGAGAGGGCAGTGAGAACATACTTAAATACAACTTTCCGTAACGTTGGATTGTTCGTTCGTGGTAGTCATATTTCTTGGTCATATCATGAGATATTAATATAATTACTTAATGCATAAAGATCCCAAAAGAATACCTAATATTATACTTATAATACTTGTAATAAATACTGCAATAATTTCTTTAGAACCAATGATGCTATTTAATATGCGACGTTCTTTAATGAAATGTATTGACAAATAAATTAAAGATCTTACTGTGGCAAAAAGTTTAATGTTATTTAGTTTACCTATTTCTTAGTTTGTAAATACAATATTTTGATTATGTCTTTAATTTAATACCAAATGTAAAATTTTTGATGTAAAATCCAAGTATTCTGTTATTTTGTCAAATCCTACTATTAACTATCCTGCTGATATATTTATTTTATTTTAATATTTCGTTAACTATTAACTTTATTAAAGGCATTTAATACCAAAAATGAGAAGTACCTATTGATGTTTTTGTCTAATTTTCTATCGTTGCCTGGAGTAAATGCGTTAAATCTGAATTATGTACTTGATTTATAAAATTCGATTATCTCGCAAACTGTTGAGTTTTGAAGTTATTAATAAGTATACCTTTTTTTAACTTACCGAGAAAAAAAGTTAAATGCAAATGTATGCCCTATATGTGGCGCCCTCTATCAGCTATATTACAGTATGCATCAAATTATAATTCATGATATTCAATAGTACCCAGTAATGATTTTTTATACATAAATGTTCACAAACATGAAAGTTATAGCGAAAATTTTCACCCTGTATTTTTCTTAATATCAACATTTTATTAAAGCAATTTTGCTTAAATCTTAATATTTTAAAGTGTAGAATCTACGGTTTCTTTTTGTATAATTTTGTATAATAATATAGGCGATGTGTAGTGCCCTTTTGGTAGTCTCTTTGTTTGTTTTTTCTATCTGAATATATTCGCTATATCCTCCCCTTTCATTTGCTATATCGCATGTTAGAATTCGATGAAGAGACCTTCGTTAGTAGATTCGTTATTGTATTCATAGTACCCTATGATATCTAGCATGTCGCTATATGTTCGTTATTAATAAAGATACTCTGTAGTAGCCGTTTAGTAGTCGCCTTGTTTGTCTTTTTTTATTTAATATATTCGTTATTTCCTCCCCTTTTATTTGCTATGTCGCATGTTAGGATTCGTTCAGTTGTTTATTTTGTACTAAGCCAGAGGTCCTGTTTAAGTCAATATTTGCGAAAAAATTAATTACTGTGAAGTAGTATAATGTCTGATTAACAACATTTGAATTATTAATTTGTAAAATGAATTTGTAACTATAAGCCAACCGTATCGTTTCAAGAACAAAAGATGATTGAAATGTCAAATCTTGGTAGTTTAGATTTCTTTCCTAGATGGCATCTTTACCTCACTGGACAAACGGTGACTTGCGATCATAGTCTTTTATACAGATAGATTAAATTGAAAAAAATTATTATCAGAATTTCATCCTCTAACTCACATACTACAAACACTTGATGCTCCTGACGACGTTAAATGAATGCTAATAATAAGATAAACGTGAAATTAATCTGATTAATTTGATCACGACTTATATATTAAGTAGATATAAAATGTAATTTTTCAGTATTTGTCGCTGCTGCAATGATCACTAAAGAGGTGTGGCTTCTATGCATTGTGTTGTCAACAAGGTAAGTTCAAACCACTTTGTTATAAAATATTTTTATTCAAAACCCTTCTTTCCAGACCTAAAATTAACTGCTCTATGAACATAACTTATACCTTTTTGACAAATATTTAGTTTTTATATGCCATATGTTGAATTAGACATTCAAAAATCATTTGGAAATATGAGGCAACTTGAATATTTTTAATGGAAATATCATAAATGCAATATAAATAAGATAAGTTTTATTTATATGACAGCTATGGATCTTTTATTGTTCCAACGTAAATGTTTAATTCAAACTAGAGATGATAAACCTTAGAGATGATAGGAAAGATATTATTTTGAGAGGATAATAAATTTAAAATTATCTTGAAGAGACTTCCAATACGATAGAAAATAAATAATGAAATAAAACACCATAAGTGCAACATCTTGTTAACGACAAAATACCAGCTTATGCAAGTTATTATATAGGGTAAGATTCTAGGAAAACGAATTCTACCAAGTTCACAATTTTACTAAATCGTTAAGTTCTCATGGAAAGATTTTATTTACTTATGGTTTTGTATCTTTTCTACAAAAATTCTTATATTTAATTCCAGTTTGGCGACAACAATCAATGTATCCAAATTCCCAAAAGATTTTATGTTTGGTACGGCGACTGCCTCCTACCAAGTCGAAGGTGCGTGGAACGAAGATGGTAAAGGAGAAAATATTTGGGACGAAGTAACTCACAGAGTACCCTCACCAATTGTCGATAACTCAACAGGAGATGTAGCTTGTGACTCGTATCACAAATATAAAGAGGACGTGGCTATGCTTAAACATATGGGAGTTACCCATTATAGATTTTCGTTGTCCTGGTCCAGGATTTTACCCACGGGTAAGCCATTATAATATAATACTTTAATTCAAATACATTATTGCTTATAATTAAAAATAAATCTGGATATATAAGCCTGAGTGATAGCTTCTCAAAATAATACAAAAATGTTTCCTTAAACGATATATTAGATGTATCTACCAAGTTCCTGTAAATTTCTAGTTTTTTAATTTTACAGGTTTTAACAACAAAATCAACCCCCTTGGAATCGCATATTACAAAAACCTTCTTAAGGAACTGAGAGCCAACAACATCGAACCTTTAGTAACTATATTCCACTGGGATACACCTCAACCATTGGAAAATTTGGGTGGATGGACCAACGAGCTAATAATTGAGAGATTTGTAGATTATGCCAAAGTAGTATTTGAAAATTTCGGTGATGATGTTACATATTGGTTAACATTTAATGAACCGAAACAAACCTGCAATGGAGGTTACGGTAACCAGCAAAAGGCACCTCTCGTTGATTCACCTGGTATTGGGGAATACCTTTGTGCCCACAACGTCCTCAAGGCTCATGCAAAAGCGTGGCATTTGTATGACGAACAGTTTCGTAGTACACAGCAAGGTAAGATCTAAATAATCAATATTGTATCAATATTATCAGTTGCCTTTGTCTTTATGCTGAGTCGATTATATAAAACCCATGACAGTTATGTATTTCCACTAGGTTTTCTTTGGCGTTGCTATCACACTCCTTTACTAAAAGTTTATTTATTTTAGATATCTTAGACCTATATAATATTTAAATTATACAAGTACTCTTTCTATTTTAGGAAAGGTTGGAATTACTGTAGATACAGCTTGGATAGAGCCAGATAGTAATAGTACTAAAGATGTAGATGCTGCAGAACGGGCGCAGCAATTTAGTGTAAGTAATACTGTTTTGAAGAAAATCCTTGTTATGTATGTAAAGTCAAAGCGTATTTTACTATATGGGAACTCAAGATCATCCGAGATCTTCATTATCATAAGGTTAATAAAAAAATACATTTTTCAGCATGGATGGTATGCGAGACCTGTAACATTGGGCGACTATCCAGAGGTAATGAAGAAAATAGTCGCAGAAAGAAGTGCTCTTCAAGGCTTCAGCCAATCTCGTCTTCCACAATTCACTCAAGATGAGATAGAGTATTTGAAAGGTACCGTTGATTATTTGGGACTAAATTATTACACCACGGTTATGGGACTAGATGCTGATGATAAACGAATAGACGTTGTTTCTTATGACGCAGACGCGGAAGTTGACACTTATCAAAAAGACGAATGGCCTAAATCGTCCTCATCGTGGTTAAGGGTAAGTTTGTTATTAAAGTTATTTTTTGACCTACTTTATAAATTAATAATGCTCGTTTTATTCAAAATCAGGCTTATTCTTAATTTTTGTTGAATTGCATGTTTCAGTATTAAAATTCATCATCATCATCACTAGCTCGACAACCCTTTCTGGGTCCTGGCTTGTTCTAGGATTTTTCTGCCATTCTGTTCTGTTTCTTGCTTTGTTTTTCCAGTTGGTAATCGTAAGTGTTTTCAGATCTTGTTCCACCTGTTCCATGTATCTAAGTTTCGGTCTTCCCTTTGATCTTCTCAATACTGGTGTTTGCCTCATTATATATTTTGGTGTTTCAGTCTCCAACATGCGTTCACCGTGACCCATCCAACGCAGACGTCCGATCTTTATGGATGTTATGACCTCAAGTTCACTGTAAGCTGTGTACCTATAGTTCAAAGTTATATCAACTGCGCCATATGTCATTTTTCTTCACAACCTTATATGTGTGTCTAAGGATTTTTTATTCACACTTACCTAATAGGTTCTCATCGCTTTTCGACAGTGTCCATGTCTCTGATTCATATACAAGGACTGGTTTTATCAGGGTTTTGTATATTTTGCATTTGGATTAAAATTCATACTTTAATCACAGGGAAAAACTTAACACTAGTAAATGATTTGCAAGCAATTGTTAATTTTTTCAGTTCCCCCTCCTCCAGTTAGTTTCTTTTCTTAAAGTTATGAATTTTTAAAATTATGAAGCTACAGTTGTCGAAATATTTCTTCGCTATCATCAACAGTATTCGCCGCAATCATCTGCCTTAATGCAAATCATATCTTTGTCTGCTATCATTTATTTTGCTAGTTCATCGTTTTCTCTCATTGTAAAATTGAAAACATGGAGCTATATTCTCTTTATTGAGATCACAATGTTCATATCTATTTCTCTAAACTAAAATAATCAATTCATTAATAAAGATAAATATTCAAAATACAGGTCGTTCCTTGGGGACTAAGAAAAACGTTAAACTGGATCAAGAAGACATATGGCGATATTCCAATAATAATAACTGAAAACGGTATATCAGACGATGGTTCTTCTCTAGAAGATGATATAAGGGTTGACTATTATCAGGTAAGTCAGTAACTTCAGTAAGTGATAATATGTTTATATAGACTTCTTCTTTTAGCAACACTTGAGCAGTATAAAAGATGCGATGGATGATGGAGTAAATGTTTTCGGATTCACAGCGTGGAGTTTGATGGATAATTTCGAATGGTTACGTGGATATTCGTAAGTATTGAAACTCACTTCTATGTAAATATTTTATATTATCATCACAGCTATTTCGGCGTCAACGCGTTTTTCTTAAATAAAGTAGGTATTTTCAATGTGCGCAACTACTTATATTTAAATTGTGGATAGAAAAGAAAATTTCACTTCGTTTTAAGAATATAGTCATAGTAATCTATTCTATCACGGTTTTGGCACAGGATTTTAAAGAATCGTTTAGACTGAGATGAAATTTGAAATACCCATCGGAAACATGTCAAATAAAAAAATATAATGCGTATGTGTGCTTTTACCCCAGGGGTCAGTGCTATCCCACCCGAAGGTGATAATACAACCCTTAAATAATTCACGAAATCGATAGAGAATTTAATTTATAGAGGAAAAAAATGATATACAGACTTTTCTCAGTAAGTTACGCACGCTTAAATTTGTGATTTCCTACCTCAAAATGCATGTTTTTGTATAGTTTTTCAAAAATAATTCGAAAACAGTATATTTTAACCAAATAGTCATAACAATCATAAAGAAACCTTTCCAAATAACAAATCAAATGGCTTTCTCTTTAACTTTTACTGTGGCTGTACAATACGAAATCAGTTAGTAAATGGCAAAATAAATTGAATTTTCCATCGAATTTTTTTTTTCGATTTTTCAGTATCAGGGTTGGCTTCTAATAATTAAAAAAATTAGACAGTTAAGAAATAAAACTATGAATATTAAATTGATTTCAATTCACAATAAAATGCAATATTAGATAATTTTCTTTGCAAATTTTTGTGTTAAAAGAGAGTTTTTAAGAGTTGAAAAATAATTATCTCATCTAATAAAAGCCTAGAATGAAACGTCAGGCAATTTGTGCTGGGCTATAACTCTTAGCGCCATCTATGAAAGAAATATGTAACGATTCGGTTGATTTACTACTAATTCATTCTACAAATTGATGATCAAATTATAAACACACAAATCCTGGCCGGATAGCCCTGGTAGCTAAGGCCAAGCAAATGAATAGAAGAAGAAGATGATTCAAATATTCTTACTTAAAAATTTAACTAGTTCTTCGGTAATTAATATTTTCGCCAAATTGCTAAAAATTTAGGTTACTGTAATTGTGAGATAAGATTTAATAAACAAAACAATGTAAAGCTTTATATTATAAGTAAAGGGGCTATACTGTCTCTGCCTCTATTCTCATGTAAAATCTACTAAGGAAACGCTAAGGGTTATTCCGCTCACTTTTTGAGCGTTTTGTGGTGGGGGTAGAAAGTTTGTCGGATCGTGATGTATCATACATCACTAAAAGAAGAGAGGGTAGCAAATATGTTGAGACAAAAAAAATACACATGACGGTATTGTCAAAAGGGCAGTACATCATTACTTTATTAGCCCGATTGGCACGTGTGCTATGTTAAATGAAATGAGAGGATATAACAATTATATTAAGTAAAGAAAACAAGAAGACTATCAAAAGAGCCCTACATAGTATCATTGTTATCAATAAACATATAGTTACATGCGAGATATCATAGGATACTATGGATGAAATAGATTAACTTTATTTTCTAATTCTATTAACTTTATTAAATAGATTAATTTTCATTTATTGACTTAAAGAAGGTCTATGGTTGAGAACAAAATAAACAACTGATCGAATCTTAACATGCGACATAGTAAATGAAAGGGGTGGATATATCAAATATATTAAGGTAGAAAAAAGATATATTTTTGTTTTTTTTTTAATTTTTTTATATATTTTTGAATATTTTAACAAATTAAAAAGGAATACTACTTACTCTATATTTAAAAATTACAATTTATGTTTCTTATCTTAAACATGTTTATACAACAATCTATATACCAACTCATTGTTTTCTAATGTTAATAAATAATTTAAATTAATGGGATGGTGGATATCAGTCAAAGAATACAGTGAATTTACAAAAATATTAACGTTATTAAATATAAGAAAACAGTCCAAAATTTTATGTTGTAGATTACCCATCTAACCACAAATAGATTATGGACTCTTAGATAGATTAATATTAAATATATATGATGGTGTAAGGTAGCTGTTAAATTCTCATAGTTCTTGTCATATCCTTTGTCAACTTAATTTTAAAAAACCAAGGTTTATCCGCAATGTGGTTTCTGATTACTCTGTAATGGTTTCATGTGTTAATATTTTCATAAATATACCTTTCTTTCCATTCTTTCTTAACTCTTTGAATGTCTCTATATCTCTAGACGTACAAAGATAATGAGTTGATACTCTTTGTGTCATCGCGTTTTTTGCTAATCCATCTACTATTTAATTTCCAGTTATTATACAGTGGCTCAACTTAACAGTTTTGCATTGTTGCTCAAGTTCTTGAATTTTATTTATTAAATATGTACCTCAATGTAATTTACTTTTGATTTAGCAATTACGGCACTAATTTTACTTACAGAACTTCTGCTGTTATTATTTATTATAAACTTCGAATGATTTATATTAGATAACTATTTTAGTGTTTATTATCGCTATTAATTCAGCCTTGTATATACTCATGATGGAACATTTTACTACTTTTAATATTGCTATTTCAGTATGCACATTATATACATTCAATAATTTTGGATGCATCTGTATATATCACCAGCAATCTTTGAACTTTTGTGAACTGTCAGAGATAGACATTAGTTTTTTCAAAGATAAACACAAATTGCTATAGCCCCTCTAAAAAGTATACCTGAACTTATTCCAGACTATTAAAGTCAATATTGTAATTTGGATTTATGCCATATTTATATGGTTGTTTATCATTATTGTCATCTTTATATAGAAGTCTAGTACATTTGGAATCTTTTTAACCAATATTTTTCTGTTCAGTGTGCTAAGAACATCTGGTGCACGTAAATTCTAACTAAAAGTCGAATGCTAAGTTTTTTTGTCTTATATTCATTGGCGTTTCACAGCATTCAACTTGTAGGTTATTAATCGGTGTACTTCTTAGGGCTCATATCGACAATCTAAGACATTGTGACATTTAAATGACACTGTAGTGCGTTACTGTGTAATATTGATTTATAGTCGACTCTTATATTATTTTTAAATAATAAAGAAATATTTGGATTTGCATTCCATCGTAAGTATAATCCGAATTGAAAAAAGTCTATTTCCTTTTCTGTTTTTTTAACTATATTGTCTATAAGTATTTTTTTGTTTTCAGATAAGCTACCTATCAAGAGTAATATCTAAATATTTCACTTTGCATTGGAAGATGTGGTTGAGTAATTTCTTTGAATTTTCTTAAAAAAAGTAGGTAATCTTGTTTTGGAATCAGTCATATTTAGTCCATGTAATTCACTCCATGTATTAATGTTTGATTCCTTCTTCAATGGATTTCACTGCATTTTTTATTTTAATGTTTTCTTGATAAACGACTATATCATCTGCAAATTGTAAAATTCTTATATACTCTAATTTTGTCACTAGATCAGTAGTATAAATTAAATATAACGGACGTAATATTCCTCCTTGAGGTAAACCATCCATCGCTAGCTTTAGACCCATTGTGTTACCATTTACCGATATATAACTTTTTCTGCAGTGATTTAATTTTATTATTTTTTGACAAAAACGTTCGCGTATGCCTATTTGTGTCATTTTGTTGTATGGTATACTTAAATTAACTTTGTTGTATGCTGATTCGACATCTAATAAATGAGCTGTTATTGAAGAATTTGTCGAAAACACTGAATTTATATCTGTTACATAAGTTGCTCACTGCGCCCAGAGTAGAGTGATTTTTTCGCAAGTCCAAATTGTGTTTCTGTTATTTTATTGTTTTTCTTAACCATCTTTCGAGCTTAAGTTTGATCATTCTTTCTCCTAACTAATTCTATATAAAATTTCTTCTATCTGGAGGCTTCGGTGGAATTTCTTCCGTTTCGGTTTTTTAGAAATTTCACTTCCCACACACGGAATATGCACTTTCTTACATACCACTGGTTTAATACGTCTTTACACTACTAGCGATACCGTAAAACTGAAGGAAAAACCTTTAAAATTATTATTTTTTGGAAGACCTTCTAAATATCGGCCTTTTAATTGGACGTTTATTTGACTTTTTGATTAAAGCATATTGACACGATATTAAATAAATACCTACTTTTTGTTATTTTGTACATACCAATAAATAAATGTTCACATTTTATATTTAAATTCCAAATTTTAGGGAGTATTTCGGGCTATATCACGTAGATTTTGCAAGCCCAGATCGAACAAGAACACCAAAGAAATCTGTGGAATACCTTAAAAATGTGATACAATATGGATGTGTTTTAGGAAATTCCACATGTGATAATTAATTTTTTGTGTTTTGCAAAAACAGATATGTTATAGTTTATTTTTATTAAAACAATCTTATTTTAAAGTTGTTTCATTGTATCTGTCCTTGTTTCCTAACAACCAATACTTCTGAACCACGACTTCGATCATTCAAGATGACGTTAGATAGTCATGTCGCAGTTTTAACAGCGAAACTAAATAAGCTAAAAAAGCAGGAATTAATTGACATATTATTTAATTTAAAGTTACCACTGTCCGGTTCAAATCATCAGCTATCATATTTATTACGTCAATAAATTAACACAAACAGTGCAAAAAGAAATTAAAGCATTCAATGTCGAACATAACCTAGACGTTATTGTGTGTGAACAGTATATAAAGACTAACAAGGAACTTAATAAAATAAAAAAGTGAACTTGCAGCAGTAAGTAAACTATCATTCCATCTAGAAAAACGTACGGAGGGGCAACAAGATTTAATTTCTTTGTTAAAAGATAAATATAATAAAAATACAGCCATGCCCATACCAACGTCATCTACTGAAAAAACTGTAAATAAAGCAGGCTCGACCAGCTCAGGTTCTACCAGTCAAGAACCCATTAAAATGCCATTAAACAAAAACACAAGTTTACCTCATTCATACATGATAAACAAAAAGAAAATAAAAACAATCTAAAAAGAGAACACTTATCTTGGAATACCCAATCCAAAAAAGAAAATACATACAAACCGATTATTGAAAGCAATATGGTCTACTGTTAACACCATTACTAGACAAGGTCACGTACATGTGTCTCGCATAGGTGTTGATATGAAAGCCGATGATCTAAAAATTTTGGGTGAGACGGTACCCAAAATGGCATAGAACTGACAAATACTTTAAATATAAGGTATCTTTCCCTTTCGATAAAATTGACGAAGTCTACAGTCCTAATATTTGGCCCAAAGGAGCTGCCTTTAGGAGATTTAACTTTAACAGAAATTGTCAGCACAAAAAGAAGACTGAGGAAGAAACCTAGAAGCTTCTACAAACTTCTATTAAAATAAACTAATTCGACAAGGTATGGTAAGAATGTTCCATGTTAATTAGTAGTGTATTTCAAAGTCGATATGATCAATGTTTTTTTGGCGGATCAAAAATGATATGACGTCATATGTTTTTCGGGGCACTGGCAAAGTGAAGAAAATTAAAAAATTATTAGCATCTCCGGTTTTTCATTAGCTTATTTCTTTTGTAGGGTAAAAAAGGCGGAGTTGCAATTTATTAAAAAGAAAATCTTATGTATTCTTCTCTTAATCTAAATGATTATAATGTTGAGCAAAGTTCTGAGTTTGGTGCAATTTATGTACCTTCAATAAAAACCAATATTATAACTGTATACTGATCGGGTAAGGGTAATTTTGACTTGTTTTTCGTTAATTTTCAAATTTTAAAACTGAATCTGATCCTTTTTTGTTATTCAAAATCTATTAACATCTAGAAATGTGGCTGTATCGACGCATACTGAGAATACCTTGGACAGACAGAGTGACCAACACAGAGGTATTAAGACGAATTGGTAAAGAGGTGGAATTGTTAACAACTGTTAAAAGGAGGAAAGCGTCATACCTGGGCCATGTGTTCCGTAATGATAAGTACAGTCTGCTACAGCTTATCGTGGAAGGCAAGATTGAAGGTAGAAGAGGTTTGGGCAGAAAGAAGAAATCCTGGCTGAGAAACTTGAGAGAATGGTTTCAAATACCAGAAGTTGCGAACATAATTCATGCGGCACAAAACAGAGAAACCTATCGTATGATGGTCGCCAACCTTCGGTAGAAGACGGCACATAAAGAAGAAGAATTAACATATTTTGGTCTAAAAGTAACTATAAACGATTATACTAGAATCACATTCCAGTCCAGTAGTTGCATCGATAACATTATATCAAATTTTTCTGAAAATATCTACAGAATGGGTGTATTTGAACCTTGTTTTTCAGACCATCGAGCTCAATTTTTATTTATTGACTCTGAGCATAAAGTTGTTGGCACTAATCAAACATTTCAACGGTGTATTACTTCTTCTGGTTTACAGAAGCGTAAATGTGCGCTAGCTAGTACAAATATGGACTTTTTCTATGATATTAATAAGGATCCTGATTTTTTCACAGTCCTTCTTACCGAAACTTATAGCAATTTAATATTAAAGCATTTTCCACTAAAAAAGTACGACAAACGGCTGAAAAAACACCCATACAATGGTTTAATAATATTATGATCTTACAGATCTAATCTTCCTCTTATCAAACACATTGCAGATGCCACTAAGGATCACAACTTGTTCAAAGTATATAAACAACAAAAAATTGAATATAATCAATTCAATCACGAAAAAGTCATCACTTACTGTTATTTTATTACTAATTCCAATAATAAACCTAGAGACTGTTGGAAAATAGTACATTCGAAAGACACTACACAAGATCCAGTTCGGTACAACTTGGTTGTACCAGGTCGAAGATTGGCCTATAAACGAAATAAATCAATTTTTACTACTACAATCGCAGAGAATATAATTACATATCTTCTCACTATTAATGTCGATGTCCTCTTCAATTATAGAAATTATACTTCTAACGATAAGACTACCAAAGAGAATTGAAGTAATATTGTGAAAATAATACTTCAATCAACCTTGGGAACTTATCGTCTATACCTTGCCTGGCTCAGTATCTCAAGGGTGAGTTCGTCTTGTCTTAAAATAGGGATTGAACCTGAGTTCTCAGTTGATAGCAAATAAAACAAATTTTAACCAAACATATTTATTTAAAAAAAAAGCACAATAATAGACCCTGCCAAAGCTTAACAATTAATGCAATACTTATTGCTTTGTTCGATGGCTACTTGTGTGTTCTAGCTGCTAGGTCCTCCAATGGAATCTTGTTGGTTGGAGAACTGCAGTTGCACGTGGTCCTATGTGGTCAATAATTCCAGTAAAATGTAGATATTGCTGATTGGTATTTTGAATTGCTTTAAATATTTCTAATGAAAGGGTATATTCCCGATAAACTTGTAAATATTTCCAATAAACCCAAGAGAATTTGTAGACCATAAATTTTTGCCTTCATTTATAAAGTCAAAATCAGACAAAAAATAATCCCACCACGTTAGAAGTTGTTTTGACAGAAAGTGGGAAACTACTTGAAGTTAGCACATATGTCATAGGATGTTGCTATTTCATGAAACTAACTTGTCTGTCAACACAGAACACAAAGAGAGAGGGCGAATATTTATTCTACGTGACAGAAAGAGAGAGGAAATAATGACAGGCGAAGAAATATAGAGGGAGAAAGAGAGGGCGCCAACTACGTTTTAAATAAAAAAATAGTAAAAATTAACTGAAGATAAACAAATTAATAAATTAATAAAGAAATTAAAATGAAATAATTATTTAAATATAAATTAATAGAGATGTGACGTTTATAACGTTACATACTTCAAGCAAGTCCTTTTTCGTCCCGTTCTGGAAGAAGAGGTCTCTCAAATAATAAAGTCTCTTAGTAATTCTAATTGTAGGCATGTTCACGAAATTAATAGCAAAATTTTAAAAGTAACATACCAAATAGTTTAACACCTTTCACTTATCTTATTAATTTAACTATTTCAACTGGAGTATCTTCAGAAGTACTAAAATACTCAAAAGTACTACCAATCTATAAAAAAGGTGATTCCTCGCAAACTGACAATTGCAGACCCATAAGCATTGTTTCTACTTTTGGAAAAGTGAGTGAAAAGGTTATCAAAAAACAATTTTATTCATATTTTGAGTTAAATAATTACTTTAGCAACTCACAATGTGGATTCAGAAGCGATCGTTCTACTACGAATTCGGTATTTATTGTTGTGAGCGAGGTGATTGAGAGGCTTGAACGCGGCAATCGCAAAGCAATTTCTCTTTGCGACTTGTTGAAGGCTTTTGATTGCGTTTCACACGACATTTTGATCCACAAATTAAATTACTATGGAATCAGGGGTATCCCTCTTAAGCTTATAACTTATAACTCTATATGGCAGATACCAGGCGGTAGTGACTAAAGGTCATCTCCCCGATTTTCTGTCCGTAAAACATGGAGTCCCGCAAGGTTCGGTCTTAGGACCTCTTTTGTTTATTATTTATGTCAACGATTTTTCTAAATTCATATCTCCGTAAAAAACCACACAATTCGCAGATGATACGACATACTTTATATCTGGAAAAGATATTGATGATTTAAAAATGTTTCATCAGGAAGTTTCTACTAAATCTAGCTCATGGTTTGCTGCAAACAAACTGAAACTTAACTTTGATAAAACGCAAAATCTGGTTTTATCTGCAAGTAATTTACACAATGATCTAGATAACAAAGAGACTGTTAAACTATTGGGAATAACCATAGATAATCGACTCAATGATCGGCTCATATCTCACAACTTAAGAAAAAGCTATCAAGTTCATTATTTGTAATTCGCCAACTAGCAAAGGTTGTCAACTTTAAAACATCAAAAATGACATATTTTCTTTATTCCACTCTCACCTAAACTGTGGTGTAATTATATATGAGGTAATTCAACAAATGCGCTTCAAATTTTTAGAATGCAAAAGAAAGCTGTCAGGATCGTAGCAGGGGTTAGTTATCTAGAACACTGCCGACCTTTCTTTATCAAATTCAAAATTATGCCGCTACCTACTCTCTTGATATTTCAAGTTCCTAATGAAATTCACAGAAAACATGCCCATTTAATAAAGCAATCTGATGTCCAGGTTCACATTACGCGAAACTATCACTACCTACGAACAAATCGCTGTAGATTCAGTCTTTCAGAAAAAAATTGTCTTAATTATAACTAATACAATATTTATCAAAAAGTATTAAACAACTAAGCGCAGAAGAATATATGACTCATTCTAGAACATCCACTGAACTGCTTACCGTAACTTTGCCATAAATGTTTTTTCTGTTTAACATGTGTTCTTGTTTGTATTTAAGTTTTTATATTCCTTTTTTAAATACTATGTATGTTTTCTTTGTGAATTGCTACAGAATAATATTTATATCTGTTATGTAGTTAAATAAAGAGTCTATTCTACTTTATTCTACTGAAAGGATATTTATGCCAAATTTCAAAAACATATACGATGAAACAGCCAAAAGAAATTAAGCAAACTATATCTAGATT
The DNA here is from genome assembly GCA_918026665.1 of Diabrotica balteata. Classification (NCBI taxonomy): domain Eukaryota; kingdom Metazoa; phylum Arthropoda; class Insecta; order Coleoptera; family Chrysomelidae; genus Diabrotica; species Diabrotica balteata. The sequence goes on along the minus strand of OU898279.1, from coordinate 105,048,235 downwards.
TAAGGATGTACAATTTGCAATTTGGCAGCTCATTGGCACTTAATTGACGTATATTTAGAAAAGCTTTTTTTTTCAGAAGAGCATCATAGTGCAAAAAACTATTATCGAAAGATAAGGCTCACACCTTCAAACTGCAAACACTTGATGCTCGTGAGAACATTAAATAAAGGCAAATAGATAAGCATAACTATTAATTTGGTCCGAAATTGAAGTTTGAGGTGATATATAAAGGAAAAAAATTTGATTTAGTTTTCAGTATTTGTAGCTACTGCAACGATGAACAGAGAAGTGTGGTTCATATGCATTGTATTGTCAACAAGGTAATTATTAAAATATCTTTTAAATAAATTAATTCTATTTAGAAGCATATTTACATATGTAGAAACTATTAATCTATGACCAAAGCTCATTACTATCTGAAAATGTTTAGTTTATACAGGTATATATGTACATGTTGTCTGCTATATTACAAAGGTCTAGAAAATATAAATTTTCTAGACCTATTTGAAAAGTTATTGGTATTTTACTTTGCTAATGTTTTACAAACAGTAATAATTGGAGATTTGAACACTGATTAAAAAAAAGCTTGTAATGAACTAAACAATTTCGGTGATCTAATTTCTACCTTTGGTTTAATGGTAAATTGTAACGAATATATTAGAGCCACAACTAGGTCTGAACATCTTAATAAATATAAACAGATAGATAGTTGGTTGTGGAATTGTGGACCCATGTATTTCTGATCACCTTGCCCAATTTCTCAACTTAAAAACAAAATCTGAAAAAAGTCATAGTGCTAATATATGCAGAAGACAGAAAAACGGTTTTAGATTTAATTTCAATGCAGGGCCTCTGCCATCCGCCTATATGTATTTCGTATGCAGAGTCTCTGCATATGACGCTCTGATGATACCTTATAAGATTGAAATACGTATAAGTGGATGGCAGATGCCCTGCATTAAAAGTAAATCGGAAACCGTCTTTCTGTTTTATTTCTTTACTCGGTTTAGAGTATTCAAAACTCAATTCACTAAGAATTTTTGCTGTGATGAACGACATGTGAAATGCAAATTGTTGATTTCTTTATCGACTAATTTATCAATATGTCTGCTTTGTAAGTTTTTGAATTTAGTTTCGCTTAGGATCTCTAATGTTGTTTATATACAGAAGACATAATAATTATACAAATAATGACATTTTGATGCTAAAACAGTCGTTATGTGAAGTTGACTGGTCGTTAGTTATTTATCTCAAACCAGCAACATAATTAGCTTAATTCATTACCGAAATGGATGTTAAGTTAACTGAAATTCATTTTCTGATAAAAAGATTACGAATTCATAGTGAAGCTCCAATTTCTTGATGTGATTATGAATTAAAAGTAATGCGAGAAACTCTTTCCACATTCAAGATAATTGCTGATGTTACAAAAGTTTAAAATATAATAAATTTAAGAAACACTAAAAATCAACACTAGATATCTATCATTAAAGAAAAAAAATGGCTTAAGGGCATTTCTTTTAAAATTCAGTAAATATATCTCGTGACAGTTTGAAAGTTAAGTGATTAGTATATTATCACAAAAATAAATTTCAAAATAAAAAAGCTATTTTGGTAGCTAAACATAGCATGAGGGTATGAGTTCTTTTAATTCCACAAATGAAAATGTAGCCATGGATTTTCTGAAAGATGTACATTCTCCTTGGCATGCTTTACTTTTATTACCTACTAGCTGACCCGCTGAACTAAAATTAAATAATGCATCAATAATTTCTAGTCTCTTAAGTAACAGAAACCTCTGGATAATGAAATGAATCTAGTCGAGGTGTCAACAGCGACTTTACCATTTCCATTATCTATCAACTGCTTCGAAAGCACAATTGCACTTTGATCTTGAACACAAAAATTAGTATGTTATTTGTCAATTGAAGCGTCTTTACATACCGCCACAAATTGGATTATGTTAGGCATGCGTTTAGTTCATCTGCAGCAGTTTCAGTATTGCGCGAATTAATATGAACAGAGATCGAAATTCAATTTTCATAAATTGGCACACCTACTGTGCCTATTCTGTCAACTGTTTTGTCAAAAAAAAAATAACATAACCTCAAAACCTTATTAGTATATTGTTCAAAACACGTGAATTGTGTTTTATATCATTATATTTTGTTGTATCTCATGTTATGTGCAAGTTTTTTTTTTTAGTTTGATGGCCTTGGCCGAGCCAATTAAATGTAAGTTAAAAATAAATTAAATCGTTGACTTGTTTTGATTGTTCTTTTTTTTGTTTGTTTGTGATTTTTTTTTATTTTATTTATTTTTTTTATTTTTTTTTATTTGATTTTTTATTTCCTTGTATTACTTTTTTGATATTGTATATAATATGTATATATATATATATATATATATATATATATATATATATATATATATATATATATATATATATATATTATTTTGTTTTGGTCTTTTTTTATATTAATTTGGTTTTGCCTATTTTTTTTTATTTTATTTGTTTTTTTTTGGGCTTTTTTCCATTTTCTTTTTTCATTTTTTCGTATTAACAGGTTTATTACATGATTGATATGTTCGCAAATTGCTTACAAATTTTATCTTAATTCTAGGGTTAGTACATTATATTGTTTAAAGTTTATATTTACAATTTCTTATTAACTGATAAATACAATTAAAGATTTCTAAGTTTCCAGAGAAAATTAATTCATTTATGTGAAATGGGAAACAGACATTTAGTTTTCGTAAGTTTTCATAAAAACATGTAATGTTTCCTTGTTGGTTTACACATTCTAATAGGATATGTGTTAAATCTCCATATTTACCACAAGTACAGTTTGGAGTGTCTGCTAGATCCATTTTGTACATTCTTGAAGGTGTTAGAGCATGATTTGACCTTAGCCTATTAATAGTTTACTTCTGTTGGACTCTGAATAAAACCACCTTTTTTTAAGAAGTGTGGGTTGCCAAAATTTAAATGATGACTGTCTTTTGGATTCCGCATAATTGGCTTGCCATTTTAATTTGAGCCGTTGTTTACTATATACATCCAGGTATATATCTATACCTAGATGTATACCTATATCTGACACCGGTAGAATATTGTTGACTATGGTTTCTCCGCTTGATAATGCTTCTTTTGCCAATGCATCTGCTATTATATTACCCTTTATCCCAGAATGGCCTTTGATCCATGCGATAATAACTTCTCCGAGCTTTGAAACCTCGTAGTACAATTTTAATATCTCTATATCAAGATGAGTCAATTGCTTGGATTTATTTGTTTCACATAATCTTTCTACTGCACTTTTACTGTCTGTAAATATTACACAGTTCTTCATTTCCTTTGTCAAAACGTGAGAAAGAGCAAACTTTAAACCCAGCATTTCGGATGTGTAGATGGAGGCTTCATCAGGTAACTTATATTTATGATGTTGTCCGGAATACTGTTGGTGTACTGCGCAAGCAGTCTTATTTTCCTTTTTTGAACCATCGCCATCGGTAAACATATAATAATAATTAAGCCATCTCTTCTGAATTTCTGCGTTAAATATGGGGCCTTGGACATCATTGAGAAATTCTGTCTTGATTTTTATTGAGAACAGTACATGAGGCTTTTCAGTATAAACTAGTAGAAGGTGACCCTTATAAAGTACCTCTTTAAATTTAGAAAGATTTCTGTAGCTTTCCGCCACGAGTGGAGATTTTTTCTTAAACCAATATCTTTTAGTCAAATCTAAAACAGCCAGATTGTGTATATCTTTGAGAAATACTTGGTCTCTGCTAATGGTACGAGCTATATATTTGTCGGTAAGATACTGCCTCCGTAAATTCAATGGCGGTTCAACAGCTTCAATTTCCATTACATTAATTGGTGTAGATTTCAGATACCCAAGGCACAAGCGTAGGCACTTATTTCTCTGTATCTCAATTTTTGTTAGATGAGTGTTCGATGCATTACCATACAAGTGACAGCTATAATCGAAAACTGGTCGTATCATAGATCGATAAAACATTAAACTAATGTTGGGATCTGCACCCCAGTTTGTTTTACAGAAAGCTCTTAGGATATTCATAGCTTTTTCGGTTTTTTTAATGATATGTTGAATATGATCTTGATCTTTCCACAAAAGTTTTCTGTCTAAATAAGTTCCCAGGTATCTGACACAATTTTTAATTGGAAATTTGAATTGACCACAATTTATATACCCTTCTGGAGTTCTATGTTTTCTAGAAAAGAAGCAGATTTCTGTTTTGGATTCTGATAATGTTAATCCATTTGATTCATAAAATGCATGTATTGATGAAATAGCTGTTTTTAAATTATTTTTAGAAACATCAATTGATTTGTCTGATGAGTAGAGTACCACATCATCTGCATATTGTAGTATTTTGGTGTTAATAGGAACAATGACTTCTAAATCTATATTATATAAAATATATAAAAGTGGACTTAAAATACTTCCCTGCGGCAGTCCTATATTAGACAGTCGCGGAAAAAAATGTTCTCATTGATTTTTAAGTAAATCAATCTCTCTGAGTAAAAAGTTTTCAAAAAGGATGTTATACCTATAGGTATCCCGACTGACAATAACTTTTATTCAAGGATATCCAAATTTATATTATCAAAAGCAGATGATACATCCAGAAATGCAGCTGCAGTGGATGAGTTTTCCGTGAAATTGACTTGAACTGATGTTACGAGAGTAGTTATGGCATCTTGAGTGGATTTATATTTACGAAAACCAAATTGGGAGTTTGGAAGAATGTCATTAAATTCTAACCAATGTTCAAATCTATTTTTAATTAGTCTTTCCAGGGTTTTAAGAAGACAAGAAGCTAGAGATATTGGGCGATATGAATTGTGATCGTCATCACGTTTGCCAGGTTTCCTTATAGGTATTATAATATACTCCTTCCAGCTTTCAGGAATTGGTGCTTGTTTCTGCCAAATATTATTTAGAACATTAAGTAGATAGATTTTATGTTCATTTGTCAGATTAGAGATCATGGAATAAGATATATTGTCTTTACCAGGGGCAGTATTATTATTTTGTTTGAGGACCCTTCTTAGTTCCCATAGATAGAACGGACGATCTAAGCTAAGGTTATCTCTAGAAACAGTGGCTATGGAGTTGTTAATATCATTCGGAACCCAATCTGGTGAAATTTTTTGGTAAAAATCTGTTATCCATGGTTCGTCTAGGTCAATGCATAAATTATTGGATTGTTTGCGATTTTTGAAGCAATTAACCTTCCTCCATACCTCCTTAATTTTAAATTTATTTTTATTTAATCCCTCCAGTTTTTCCTTTTCTTCTCCTTAAAGGTTTTCTTCGCTAATGCGTCCATCTTTTTATATTCCATTAGGTTACTTATTGTAGGATTTTGCTTATATTTAATATAAGTTAATTTTCTGCGTCGGGCTGTTTCCTGGCACGTCTTGTCCCACCAAGGTTTTGGAATGTGACAAATTAATTCTATTTGTTCACATTAATTCGCACAATACTGTAATTATGGAATAATTATTAAATAAGGAACAGTCTAAAAATATAATCATGGTTTTAATATTAACACATATCTTTCAAAATTATGTCCAGTCTCTGAACTCTACTGACTCAGGATTTAGCATCAAAATAACACTACTGTTGTGGCGAAGTTTAATCATCTGTTGTATATGGATGATTTGAAGTTAATGGCTTCTACTCAAAACCACCTAGATCAGATGCTAAAAACTGTAGAAACTTTCTTAAATAATATCAGTATGCATTTTGGACTAGATAAGTGCCGTATACTAAATACAGTCAGAGAAAAGGTTCAGCATGGAAGTTTCGATATGCAAGATGGCTAAAACATCGAGGCAATGGGTGGAAATAATATGTACAAATATCTCGCAGTACAGCAAGCGCGAAAAATTGTCCATAAACTAATGAAAACCGAACTAACTTCCGAGTTCATACGAAGAGTAAGACAACTAAATCAGTCATATCTTCTTCTTCTTCTTCAGTGCCTTATCCGGTCCGGATGTTGACGATCATCAAGGCTATCATGGTTTTGTTGACTGCTCTGCGAAGCAGCTCCGCTGAGGTCATCCCAAACCATTGTCGGAGATTTTTCAACCACGAGATACAACGGCGTCCCGGTCCTCTGCCAAATACTTTACCCTACATAACGAGTTGAAGAATTCGATATTTTTCTTCGTTCCGCATCACGTGGCCGAGGTACTCAAGGTTACGTTGTTGATCATATCATAATAGTAAAAATTTGTTTTAAATACATACGCCTGTTACGCGCTGAGCAACCCATTTGGTATTATAAGGTGGTCAAAAACGGATATAGAGAGTCTTCAGCGGAGTGCAAGAACACTTCTTAAAAAAGCGCTGAAACACCATCCTCGCAGTGCAGTAGAGAGAACAACATTACCGCGATATCAAGGGGAAAGATGACTTATGGACATCGGTGAGCAATTGGATAAACAGGTTGCTAATTTAAGAACTTATTTTCAGATACAGGCTGAGACAATTTTCTCATATCGAGCAATATGCGCAGTCGATGATACAACGCCGCTTAAACTGAGGAAACAAGAAATGCGCATAAACCATCTGACTAAGCAAGAAAAAATGCACACTTGTATAAGTAAACCTCTGCATGGGCGACATCTCAATGAGATCAGTCAAGAATATGTCGGCAATACAGCGTGGAACTATTGATTGGCATCAGGAAAGATGTTTCCCGAGACTGAGGGCTTTCTACTTACCTTTTAGGATCAAGTTATTCCTAACTTATTAACTAAAAATTACCTGAAATATATTGTTAAAGATCCTTAAGTCCAAAATGACAAATGCCGATATGGATGCTAAGACCAAGAAACCATTCAACATCTTACCGGGGGCTGCAGGTGTTTGTCGGAACTGATTATAAAGGAACGCCATAACTCAGTAGGGAAGATTATCCACCAAGAACTAGCTAACAAACTGGAACTTCTCCAACCCAACCATCTTCCTTATTATCAATATGTCTGACAGAATACTTGAAACTGACAACTAGACGCTGTACTGGGACCGCACTGTGCTCACAGACCAACCAGTGACACATAATAGACCTATCCTCATATTATTTAATAAACTTACCAGGCAAACAACACTTATTGATGTGGCGATACCTAACACCAATAATTTGCTAATTTGCTAAATACAACGAAAAGATCGCCAAGTATAGAGATCTAGAAATACAAATCAGGAAACAATGGAGAATGGAAAGTACCCAGACACTACCTATTGTTATATCTACTACTGGTGTTATTCCCAAAAACCTCCTAGCGAACATAAAACAGCTGGGTCTAAATGAACATCTTTATAAGGCCATGCAGAAAGCTGTACTGCTCGCGACTTCTAGATGTGTACGAAAATTTTTGGGAGATATTCCAGCAAACCAAGTCACCCAAGACTCGATAACACGGAAAGAGTCCCACCAGAGCTCAATCTTTTTGATACCGTTGGTATCTGGGATGAGTGAATTTTCCCCTTAGAGGGAGTGTGAGCCGTATGGCTAAATCTGGATATTCGTTAAATAACACAAAACATATAACAAATTCAATCATATATGTATAGAAATATAAGTGAAGTTAGGCTTGTTTTTTTTTTCTACATGTAATTTGACAACTTACGTCAAAATAACGGTTCTTTAAATAAAAGTTCTCTGGCCTGTATTTAATTTCAATACAGGCAGCGTTTATTTCCAGTTTGGCAACAACAATTAATGTATCCCAATTCCCAAAAGATTTTATGTTCGGTACGTCAACCGCATCCTATCAAATCGAAGGTGCATGGAACGAAGATGGTAAAGGAGAAAATATTTGGGACAAAGTAGTTCACAGGGTGCCATCACCAGTTATTGATAACTCAACCGGAGATGTAGCTTGCGACTCCTATCACAAATTTAAAGAGGATGTGGCTATGCTTAAATATTTGGGAGTCACCCATTATAGATTTTCGTTGTCTTGGTCCAGGATTCTACCCACAGGTGAGCACTATAGTATATTATTTTAACACAAATATATTACTGTTTCTAATTAAACATAAATCAAACGATGTATTAGGCGTATTTGCTATTTGCTCTGTATGTCTACTAAAGTGTTGAATTTTTCAGGATTTAATAACAAAATCAATCCCCTTGGAATCGCTTATTATAAAAACCTCATCAAAGAACTGAGAGCCAACAACATCGAGCCTTTGGTAACTATATTCCATTGGGATACACCTCAACCATTGGAAAACTTAGGGGGATGGACCAACGAACTAATAACTGACAGATACGCAGATTACGCCAAGGTGGTATTTGAAAATTTCGGTGATCATGTTAAATATTGGTTGACATTCAATGAGCCCAAACAAACCTGCAATGGAGGTTACGGTAACATGCAAAGAGCACCTCTTGTTGATTCACCTGGTATTGGGGAATACCTTTGTACCCATAACGTTCTTAAAGCTCACGCGAAAGCGTGGCATTTGTATGATAAACAGTTTCGTAGTACACAAAAAGGTAAGACAGTAATGTTATAATTTTTCATGAACTTCGACTTTTGCTATACCAATTTCAATCTCCTTTTTTTTTTCCTCCCAGGCGTTTTTGGGCTTCGTTTTTCACTACATATAGGAGCTCGTTTCTTTATGTTGAATGGGTTAATTGCATAATTTTTTACATTTTAGGAAAAGTTGGGATGACCATAGATACAGCATGGTTAGAGCCAGACACTAATAGTACTAAAGACGTATATGCTGCAGAACGAGGACAGCAGTTTGTCGTGAGTAGATTATAAACCATTTGCCTTTACATGAACAGTAGAACATAAATTACTTCTCACTTTAAATTTCCTTCTTTGAATTTGATAATATTTGTTATCTTAAAAACATATATTGTTCCCTTATTAGATCCGTATTGGAATATGGTAGGGACATATGGTCTCCGCATTATAAATTCTATAAAGATATATATTACAAAAGGATGAATATTTATAAGTGCGATCAGGCAGGCAAGGGGAAACCACCTGATTAAATTCCCGTGACTACACCATCATGAATATATCGAATCAGTTAGATATGCTTAGCGATCTGATTAGCGAGCGGCGCTCAGTTGGTTCCGGGCCAATTAGTGTCAAATGGGCTACAGGGCATGTGTTTGTGAGCAGCCAGGCAACACATGCGAAATTGGCGCCTGGAAGAAAATCAGATTTTGAGCAATGGGAATAGCAACCTGGAATGTTCGAGGAATATTGCAACCAGGCAAACTGCATATACTACAAAAAGAAGTCGAAAGAGAGTATATAGAAATATGCGGACTTTCGGAGACCCATTGGAAAGGACAAAGACACTTCCGAACGGCAGATCATGTTGTATACATAATAATATCGGGAGCAAATAACACAGGAAGAAATGATGTTGCAATTATGGTGACTAAAAAAGTTTCACAATACGTGTATGTTTACCAACCGATAAATGATAGACATAAAAATAACCTTACTAACATCACCAAACAAAATGCACATTCTTCAGGTCTATATGCCAACCTCAGACGCGTTAGGCAATGAAGTGGTAGACGTATACTCCTATGTTGAAGATACAATATGAAATATTCCATCTAAAGAACCACTCATAATTATGGGCGATTTTAACGCTAAGGTAGGAGAAACAAGAGATGATAACATCCAAAATGTAGAAAACTATGGGTTAGGTGTTAGAAACAGCCGAGGCGAACGTTTAATAGATATTGCAACCGAAAACAGTTTGACCATTGTAAACACAATGTTCAAACATCATGCCCATCGTTTGTCGACGTAGACCAGCCCAAATGAAGAATACAATAACCAAATCAACTACATATTGATTAGAAACAGATGGAAGACATGTTTTACAAACGTAAAAACTAGAGACCAAGAGCTGAATGTGGATCCGATCATAAATTGTTATAGGCTTGCTTCAATATGAAACTAAAAAAAAACAATGCCGCACCAAAATCAAAACAGGCTGGAGATTTTAAATCCGAAAACATTTAGAGATGCATTAAAGAAACTAGTATGTTGGACACACCATACAACCCAGAAGAAATGTGGAAAGGTTTCAGAAATGCCATAGAAACCTCTATAGAAAGAACCAGAACCGAAAACAAGATCATAAAAAAACACTGGATGACAGACAGAACGCAGCAACTTCTCGAAGAGCGAAGGAGAATCAAATCTCTCATATATCAAAACGACAACAACAAAAACGAATTAGCAAGCTTAAATGGAGAAATTAAAAGAGCATATAGGGATGATAAAAATAAACATATAAATGAAGAATGCGAAGAACTAGAGAGACATGCAAACTGGTATGAATCACATGAGCTATATAACAAAGTCCGATATCCATCCAGGGAATTTAAACCAATCACAAAAACAATAATGGATCAAAACCAACATATTACAAATGACGCGAAAAGGATTGCCGGAAGTATGGAGAAAATATTGTCAAAGTCTATACGCAGATAATCCCCAGAATGCAAATCACGATGAGTTCACTGCAGAGAGAGAACCAAACATTCTAGTCAGAGGTAGAAAAAGCAATCATTAAGTTAAAAAATAGAAAATCTCCTGGCGCAAACGAGATCACCGCAGAAGTTTTAAAAGAGACTGGAGATGTTGTAGTATATGTTATGCATATGATCTACAAAAAGATTTGGGAAACCGGAGAGAGGCCCAACGACTGGACAACATCCATTTTCATTCCTATATTCAAAAAAGGAACTCCGCTAGATTGCAGCAACTATAGAACGGTAACCCTAATATCCCATGAAAGCAAGGTTCTACTTCATGTAATACATGAAAGATTAAAAGCTTTTCTATTGCCTCAGATATCAGAAGAACAAGCGGGATTTGTCCCAGAAAAAGGTACAAGAGAACACATCCTTAATGTCAGACAGTTAATCGAAAAAACTCGTGAATTCAATACTCCTATGCTTATGTGCTTTGTGGATTACACAAAGGCCTTCGATAAAGTCAAATGGCAGCAGCTATGGTCCATACTAGCGGAAATGGGAACACCCCACCACTTAATTCAACTAATTAGAACTCTATATAAAAATACGAGACCCATTCCGATCATTTCAGAACAGAGACAGGTGTCAGGCAGGGATGCACAATCTCGCCAACTCTGTTTAATATCTACAATTATGCGAAAGGTACTAGACGGATGGAAGGGCGGAATATCAGTAGGAGGTCAAAAAATCAATAACTTGAGATATGCTGATGACACTTTAATAATTGCGGCAAATCAAGAAGAAATGGAAGACATAATGAGATGTTTGGAGGAAAAAAGCAAAACATATGGACTAAAGCTAAATAGGAGTAAGACAAAGATCATGATAGTAGACAGAGCTCGGAATAATCTTCAACACAGAGAAATTGCGGACTTTGAAGTAGTATATACTTTCATATCCCTGGGGTCCCTAATAACAAATGACGGAGGGTGTGACAGAGAAATACGTAGAAGGTTGACTATTGCTAGAACAAGTATGATGAAACTGGTAGCAATTTGGAAAAATTCTAGTATAACAATACACATAAAACTAAGGCTGGTAAGGGCGCTTATTTTTCCCATAGCCATATATGCATCCGAAACGTGGACCTCAAAGAAAGCAGATAAAAATAAACTGGACGCTTTTGAAATGTGGGTATACCGCCGCATGTTGAGAATATCCTGGATTGATCATCGCACTAACGTATCGATATTAGAACAACTTAAAGTAAAGGATATATTGCTTAAACAAATACAACAGAGATCTTTGCAGAACAGGTACGATGGAAAAACTGATAGTCGAGGGTAGAGTTAAAGGAAAGAGACCTAGAGGAAGATCTCCAAGCCGTTGGGTAGATAAAACAAAAATATTGATTAACCAAGGGTTACATGAAGCCGAACAACTAGCCCAGGACAGAGAAGGATGGAGGGAAATTGTGAAAAAACTGTAAAGGCCTGATGGTGTCACCACATCCCAAAAGGACTGTGGATGACGAGGAGGAGGAAATAAAATGAAATGTAAATGTTTTACAAATCTTTACTTAAATTGCTTACTCTTGAAGAAAGACGAATATTGCCAGATGTAGCTTACATCATTTTATAAATTAATATAAAAAAGTATGGATGATAGTGCTCTTTTGAAAAAGGTTTACTTCCGTACTCTCAAGGAGACACCAAATCTCAAGAATTATTTTATATAGAATTCCATTATCGAACTTTTACTGAAAATAAACCCGTAGAGAATATGTAGAAATGCAAATCAATTTTTAACTAAGTACTATTAAGAATAAGATTGAAAATACCTTTTTATGTAATCAGACCGTGCTGTTATAGTTTAGGTTAAATTTAAGAAGAATTGTAAAAAATGAAACTCCGTAAATAAACATTACATTGTATTCTATCTAATTAGCCTTCTTCGGTCCATCTTTGGACATAGGCCTCCCCCATCCTTTTCCATTCTTCTCTGTCTGTCACTACAGTCATCCATCTAGAGCCAACGTGCTTCTTGATATCATCTGCCCATCTCATTTGGGGCCTTCCTCTGCTTCGTTTATATTCCCACGGTCTCCAACTTATAAGAAATTTGTTCATCGGTCTTCTTTTTGTCTTATATTGTGTCCGGCAAATCTCCATTTCAATTTTGCAACTTCTTGTCTAACATCCCTCACTTTTGTTTTCTCTCTTATCCACTCGTTTCTCTTCTTATCCATTAGTCTTTCCATTGCTCTTTGGGTTTTTATGATTTTGTCCATGTTTGCTTTTGTAGATGTCTACGTTTGGGAACCATAAGTAAGAACAGGGAGTACGCCCTGATTATATATTTTGGTCTTAAGATGCTGTGGATATCTTTTGTTTTTAAGAATGTAGCTTAGTTTACCAAATGCCGCCTATGCCAGTCTAACTCGTCTCTTGATCTCTGCTGTTTGGTTCTCTTTGTTAAGTTTTATAGTTTGACCAAGATATATATAATTCTTAACTTGTTCTATTTCATCCTGTCCGATTCTCATTGTGATGTCTTCATCGTTATTTGTTATAGTTTTGGTCTTGATGTAATTCATATTAAGACCTATCTTTCCAGCTTCTACGTCCAGTTCTTTCATCATTTCAAATAATTTTTCTTTTTTATCGGTTATCAATACGATGTTATCAGCGTACCTTAGATGGTTCAAGCGTTGTCCACAAATTTTTATACCTTTTTTTCCCCTTCTAATCTTTTAAAAGTATCTTCAAGAGCCTGATTGAAAAGTTTCGGTGATATTGTATCACCCAATGTTCGACACTGTCGAAAGCCTTTTCGAAATCTATGAACGCCATATATAGAGGAATGTGGTATTCATTTGCTCGTTCTATAAGTATTTTCATACTTAGTAAATGGTCACTTGTGCTGAATCCCTTTCTAAAACCAGCTTGTTCTTTCGACTGGTATCCATCGAATTTTGTCGGCAATCTATTGGTTAAAATTTTTTTTAGGAGTTTATACATTACATTGAGGAGTGTTATAGGACGGTAGTTTTTTATATCTGCTTTATCCCCTTTCTTGTGTAGGATAATGGTTACTGACTCCTTCCAGTTGTTTGGGATTCTTTTTTCTTTTAATATCTTGTAAAAAAGCTAATGTAGAGTATTAATGACCACTTTTCCACCATATTTCAGTATCTCTGCAGTTATTCCATCTTTTCCAGGCGATTTGTTGTTTTTCATTTCTTTCAATGCCTTCTTTATTTCTGATTTGCTTATTTCGGGCTGCAGCTCTGAGTTGACATTTTTTATTTTGACCTTAAGTTGGTTTTTAATTTCTTCTGGTGGTTCCTTTTTTGTTTTATATAATTCTGAGTAGAAATGATGGATTATATTTATGATGTCATCTTTAACGCTTGTTTCTATTCCATTTACATCTTTTATTTTGTTTATTTCAAACTTACCTAATTTCGGCCTTAAGCATTTTATATTTTTGTTGTTTTGCATTACTTCTTCTATTTTTATTTCTTGTTCTTTTCTCTTATTTTCTTTTATCATTCTGCTTATTGTTTTATTAATTTCTACATATTCTATAGATTTCCTTTTGCCTTCTTCGTTCAGCTTCCTTCTTTTATCCATAAGCTTCTTTGTTTCTGTTGATATATAGTTGTTCTTTTTTAGATCCTTCTTTGCTATTTCTTTTTCTGATGTAATCATTGTTGCTGTAAGTGTGTTGTCTATTTCGTCTATATCTTTATCGTCACTGTCTAATCTTTGGGTAAGTTGTTCCTTTAATAGGTCTTTGTATATCTCTTTATATTGTCCTAGTTTGTTTCTATCTACTAGATTACATTGTATTACATAAACATTTAAAGTTAGTAACAATGTTGGATATATGTCTTGTTATTACATTAAGTCAAAAAGTCATTTATTGTACGATTTTTTATATTTTGAACTGTACTATTAATCGTCACCCTAATGCTTCAGACGAGATTAATAAAAAATTAATTTTTCAGCATGGATGGTATGCCAGACCTGTAACATTGGGCGACTATCCAGTAGTGATGAAGAAAGTAATCGCTGAAAGAAGCGCACTTCAAGGCTTTACCCAATCACGTCTTCCACAATTTACTAAAGACGAAATCACGTATTTGAAAGGTACCCTTGATTATTTGGGGTTGAATTATTATACCACATTTATGGTAAGAGATTCTGATGATGAAAAAATCAGCGATATATCTTTTGAAGCTGATGCAAATATAAATGCTTATCAAAAAGAAGAATGGCCGAAATCTGCCACGCCATGGTTAAGGGTGAGTATTATTTGTTTGTTAAGTCCATCTGTTTCTTTCCTTATATTATTGCAATTATCAAGCTACACTTTCTTTAGATCACAGTGTTCCTTTATTTCAATAAATTAAAATGATCCAATTCATTAATAAAATACGTCTTCAAATTGCAGGTTGTTCCTTGGGGATTAAGAAAACTCTTGAACTGGATCAAGATCACATATGGTAATATCCCAATATTAATAACCGAAAACGGTGTATCAGACGATGGTTCGTCTCTAGAAGATGACGCAAGGGTTGACTATTACCAGGTAAGTCAATAGCTTCTGTAATTGACAGCGTTTTTTATATAGAATTATTGTTTTAGCAACACTTAAGCAGTTTGAAAGATGCGATGGATGATGGAGTAAATGTTTTCGGTTTTACAGCGTGGAGTCTGATGGATAATTTTGAATGGTTACAAGGATACTCGTAAGTATTTCTCAAGCAAAATATTGTACGTCTAGAGAAGTATCTGCTATGCTATTTTTGATCTATTTCATAAATACAAAAATTAAGTTTTATTGAAAGAGTATGAAGATAGAAGAAGAAACTGGGAGCGATAAGATACATTAGGAGAAACTCTATCAATTTTGAAACACTAAAGAGATAGGTCCGAATAAAAATTAAATAGGAAAAGGTCCGAGACCAAACCACATCGTCAACTTCGGCTGTCTGATTTTATCCTGATTTGTGTTCCATTATTCCTTTATTTTCTTTGGTATTTTACATCGTTTTGGACATATCTAACAAGAATGACGAAGTCATTACTGTAGATATTAATAAAACTTCATTGGTCCCAGTTTTGTTTAATCTCGACATCTAAAAACAGAAAGATCTTTTCATGTAGCTTTGGCTAAAAATAATAGATCATAAAAAATAGGTGATAATACAAACACATTCAGCCTTTAGACCAAGTTCAGTTATTCATTCAAGGCTTGTAAGTGTAGCTGTGTAGAAGTCTTTTGGATCATCTCGGTGTCACCTCAATTTACATGCATATCTGGAACATAACAGACGCAGCTTGAGGTAGACAGTTTTCTCTATTTATAAAGATTCCCCATTTTGGTCAGTCATTGTCTTTTTTATCTCCAAATTGACCGAAAAGATCCCATTCACTTACGAGTGCACTTTTTTATATTGAATTAAACGGTCATACTCCTTAAAGATATATTATATATTGTAATTTTTTGTTGTATATTTACATTTTTAACTCCATATTTATATTAAAATTATATTAAAAATTTTAGGGAACACTTCGGGCTGTACCGGGTGGATTTTTCAAGCTCGAATCAAACAAGAACGCCTAAGAAATCTGCGAAGTACTTTAAAAATGTGATACAATACAGATGTGTTTTAGGAAACTCTACATGTGATAAATAAATTAAATTTGAGATAACGTAGTTTTATATTTTAAAAATGTTTACAAACGAAAGCGAAATACCTGGACTATGATCAAAAAACGTAACAAACCATCATTTTCCCGCCCTAATTATTAAAGGCTCGCATTAAACAAGACTAAAAATATTACTTAAATTTGGGAGATATATTAATTTTCGTTTTAAAATCTGATTTATTAAACGCTTTAACGCTCACAATTTAATATAGGGCGATGAATATCCTTTACAGATATTCCTTTTTGATGAATAATAGGAAGTATGTTTCACTCTTATCGTTTTTAGAAAATGGATGGATGAATTTGAAACATTTTCGTTGTGTCAAAATTTTTGACGCTTTGTATTTACGACAAATACTCCTAAGCAATTAAAACTTTCTAGAGCGCCATAATTTAAGATGTTTTGTAACGTTATTATATTATGTTATATAGATATTGTTATGATTTGTAAAATTGAAAATAATATTGGTTTGCTTTTAATATATTTCAAAGTACAAAATAAAAGATGTTTCGAAGAAATGAAAGTCCATTATCCTTGATTACCTGTAGTAAACAAAATTTAAAAATATACATAAATTATTTTCTTTGTAGAATATATTCGAGTGACGTGAGTGAGCTTAGTGAAATCGTGAACAATGCGAGCGGGTTTTCCAAATAGATTTGTACGTCGATATACAGGAATACCTCGGAATAAGACAATAGAATAAAAATATTTAGAAAATATAATTCTCCGTTAGTTCTTAAGAATTTGTAAAAACCGATTAGCATGTTATTAGTTGTTAGGAAATTTATAATTGTAGGTAAAATTGTTGTTTGTTATTTAAATTGTAGATGGGGATAAGTGTGACGAACTCTGATTGAAGCAGATTGAAAAAAGTGGGATAGGTATGTAGGAATGAGAGTTTAGCTAGATTTTTGAGGGAGAAAAGATAATCAGTTGTTTTCCAAGGGTGCAAGACGAACAGTCGTTGTTCTCTGGTGGTTCCGCAGAGGTAGTAAGCAGTAGAAGTGAATGTTTGTAAGTTTTCGTGGAGTAAGTGTATCTTACAGAAGCTGATCCAGTAAAATATTGTAGGTTATATTTTTCTACTTATATTCCAAGAGTCACTGTTCAGGCCAGAACGAGAGATTCAGTTTATCGAGAGGAGAAGAGGCTAGCATCATTTTAACGATACGTGCATTTGAAGGAGATCATTAAAGACGATAGGCTCGCAATAATTTGTTGTAAATTTGCTAATTACCTAGGGGACTGCTAAAAATAGATAGTGTAGGCTACAAGGAACAAGGATTTGAACAACTCATCATCAGAGAGATAGTTTTCCATTCGTCAGTATTTCTTTATCAACAACACATTTTTTTCCAATTGCTCTAGAAAAGATAGGAATATTTTGATCAGAAGATTTAGAACAACAATTTTGATTTGAAATTTTAATTTATATTTAATCTTTTAGCGAAAGCCGCTATCGCTTTATTATATTAAAAGGCCAAATATATGGCATAGGAGACAAATTCGTTAAACTTCCCGTGCTCGAATCGGTATCACTAAAGTGTTATGATCATTTCGGCCTATCCCAGCCATCGTCGGGCACTTGGGCTGATACAAATTTAAACTCGGAAAGTAAAACGAATGTCTCCCAGAACTTCACTACAGCGTAGTTAGCTTACAAAGACGATACCGATTCGATCACATGAAGTTTAACGAATTTGTCTCCTAGGCCATATATTTGGCCTTTTAATATAATAAAACGAGAGCGGCTTTCGCTAAAAGATTTAATCTTTCACATTTCGCATAGCACAAAGGATACAGAAAACGATATTATCATATCGTTTCGTTCACGGTCACCAAAGCAGGTGGCGCCTTTGTAAGCTAACTACGCTGTAGTGAAGTTCTGGGAGACATTCGTTTTACTTTCCGAGTTTGAATTTGTATCAGCCCAAGTATCTGACGATGGCTGGGATAGACCGAAATGATCATAAGACTATAGTGATACCGATTCGAGCACGGGAAGTTTAACGAATTTGTCTCCTAGGCCATATATTTGGCCTTTTAATATAATAAAGCGATAGCGGCTTTCGCTAAAAGATTTAATCTTTCATATATATATATATATATATATATATATATATATATATATATATATATATATATATATATATATATATATATATTTGAATTTATTAACAATTTTAAACTACCACAAGGCTACATTTTAGTTAATTTTGATGTGGTGTCTCTCTTCACTAACTTACCTTCGTCCAGTGTTATCACATCCTTAAAAAATCATTGGAATTCTATCAAACCTAACTGCCCTGTTTCTTGGGATGTATTTGCAGAGCTTTTGCAACTAGTTTTTGACACTAATTTCTTGGTCTTTGATGACAAATACCTTCAAATATTTGGCACACCTATGTGTTCCTCAATCTCTCCCATCCTAGCTAACTATGTATTGGATGATTTGGTTTCTGACCGTTTAGGTCTTTTGGATTTTCAAATTCCTTTTATTAAGAGGTATGTGGATGATTTATTATTCAAGGTTCAGGGTACCTTATCCTTCTTTAATGAATTTGATCCTCATTTACAGTTCACTGTTGAACTTGAGATCACTCAAGGTTGACTGTCTTTTCACGGTTTAGTTCGGTCTGTTTCAATTAACGCCATTTTCCCGGCGGCAGCTGTGAGGCTTTGATCGGTAACTTCATTTACACTACTTTTTAAAATAAATTTTTTATTAAAATCACTTTAATAATGCTACCTAAAGTAAAAATCAAAGCTAAATAATTATCAAATAGTTGGAAGTAAATCTATGATTTTCTTGGTTCTTTTTCACTACTTAATATAAAATAAAATATTACTTATACTTTAGACCACATATTTTTTCTTTATTTTTATATTTATATAATATTTTTTCTTTTATTTCGGAATTCCTTTCTCCGGATTTAGTTATTTTAACTCCTAGGTATTTGAAGTATTCTACTTCTTCAAACTCAGAACTTCCTATTTTGATTTTTTCTTTCATTGGTTTTTTTTCCTAATCTTAATATTTTTGTCTTGTCTTGATTTAATCTTAGCCCCATTATGTCCCCTTTATCTCTTATTTCTTCAAACATTTCGTTCATTATTTTTCTGTTCTTTGCAATAATAGCAATATCGTCTGCATATGCAATTATTTGACCACCTCATGTTCTAAGATTTCCTTTATATATATTTCGCAGTACATATTCTAATTCTAGGTTAAATAGCGTTGTTGATAAGGCATCTTATTTCATCCCTTTATTT
This sequence comes from Diabrotica balteata, assembly GCA_918026665.1. Taxonomy (NCBI): domain Eukaryota; kingdom Metazoa; phylum Arthropoda; class Insecta; order Coleoptera; family Chrysomelidae; genus Diabrotica; species Diabrotica balteata. Next base: position 105,028,714 of record OU898279.1, on the reverse strand, counting down.
CTACTGGATTCCTCTGTCTCTCCTCTTTGTGTCTTTATGCTTATCTTTGTAGTTCTCATTGTCATTTCTATTAATTTTCTGAGTTTATGTGGAATTTTTAATTTTTTAAGTGCTATCATTAATCCGTTCCTTTTAATTGACTCAAATGCCTGTTTGAAGTCTATGAATAACATTTCCAATTCTAATTTATACTCGTTTGCTTTTTCCATTATTTGTTTTATTGTGTATATTGCATCTATTGTAGATCTTCCTTCTGTGAATCCACATTGGTACTGTCCTACTGTCTTCTTTGTGATCTTTGATAACCTCTTTTTTATCATTGATGTCAATATTTTATGTTGTATTTAGTAACGTTATTCCTCTATAATTTTCACAGATTTGTTTGTCTCCCTTTTTATGTACTGTTATGATCTGCCCTACCTCCCAGCCCCCTGGCATTTTCTCTTCTTTCCATATATTTTTCAATAGTGCCAGTATTTTTCCTCTTAGTTCCCTTCCCCTGTATTTTATTAGTTCCATATTAATTTCATATTTACCAGGGCTTTTCCATTTTTGCTTCTCTGTATTACTTCATCCAATTCCTCTAATGTTGGTTCTTTTGAAACTTCGATGTCTACTTCACCTGCTTCTTCTTCGTGCACCGTTTTCTTCTCGTTATGCATTTCTTCTTCTGTTGTTTCCTCCGTCAAGAGCTCTCTATAGTAATCTCTCCATACTTGCTTGTATTCTTGGTCCTTTATTATCACTATTCCCTCTCTATTTTTATTCCGTTTGTTTTGCCCTTGTATTGTTTGTTTTGTTCTTTAATCTTTTTGTAAAAACTTTTCGTATTTCTGTTTGTTCTTTCCTGCATTTTTTTGTCTACCCATCTTCTTTTATTTTGCCTTATCACTTTCTTAGCATTCCTTCTTAATTTTTCATATTCTTCTCTGTCTTCCTCTTTATCTGTTCTTAGCCATTTATTTCTGGCTTGCACTTTTTTTCCTGTTATTTCTCTACATTCTTGGTTATACTAGGTTTCCTATTTTCGTAAACAGTTCTTTGCAATACATCCAAAGTTATTCCACGTCCAACTTCGCTCTATCTAACAATTTGTTTTTGCACGTCACGTTTCATTTTTCAGATTGTGGTAATTTATGTGGTCGTATCATTGTCTTTGCCGTAGCTTCCTAAACAGAATAGTTTTTTTATAAAAGAATTTTCAGACCTGTAACAAAAACTTGGACGATGGTTCTATTGGCATTTTCTTTGTGTTAACAACATATAATTGCATGATGAAGACCCTTAAAATTATAAATGAACCTTCTTGGTCGATGTTTGACGAAACGATATATTTTAGTGCCAAAATGTAAAAAGTATTTATTTTAAGTCTACTACTAATGAATATCAAACTATTGGTTAATGAATAAATCAAGTATTTCTTTAATAAAAGTGTTTAAAGTCATACGCACAAAGAAGAATTGAGCTATGTCAAAATTTTCCAAAATGTTAAAAACTTACGTATTCCGTAGCAAGTAACTCCACTTACCTAGAACAAAAAAAAATCAGTTTAAATATAAAAAATGATAAAGAATAGGTGTTTCGTATTTCATTGAAAATATGTCTGCCATGAAAATGTAAACAAATTGTTAACAAATACCCAAATTCGTCAAAGTGTGGATACGTATTTTTAAATACTCTCTGCATTTAAAGTTTATTTCATTGAATTTAAAGCAATACTGAGTAATTTAAAATTATTTTATTCGGCTAATTTTTTAAATTGTAGTGTTTAATAAAAACATATTCGCATAGTGCTCAAAAATGTGTTAGCGTCCCCTATGGGGACTGGAATTGACTCAAGGACGCTTTTAAGTGCCTCTAACAATATTGTTAGGTCATCTGAAGTAATGGAGCCTGAAGAAAACGTGGTACCGTTAAAAAATAGAGGATTTAACGTAAATTCAGATAAGTATAATCTTGAAAATATTTTTGTGTATATTGAAAGGATAGATAACACCGATCTTGGTCGCTTACATCCAATTACAATAGGTCATATTTTGTACAAAAAATTAGGAATTTCTAATATAATTCAAGTAAGGGCAATTGGTAGAAACAGAATTAAGGTAGTAATAGCTTCTTTACATGATTCTACAATCTTATAAATAATAGTAAACTAAAGGAAGAAAATTTAAAAGCCTTTATTCCCGGTCACTTATTAGAAAGCAAGGGTTTAATTCGGGATATTGATACTTAATTTGATACCGTATATTTACAGGAAAATATTGAATCTCCTTCACGTATATTAAATATTAAACGTATGAATAGAAAAGTTGAAAAAAATGGTACAATTGAGTATGTTGCAAAACGAACTATTATTGTAGCTTTTGAAGGTAATATACTGCCTCAGTATGTTATTATAAATCGAGGTTTTTGTCCAGTCGAACAATTTGTAGGTAGGGTTACTCAGTGTTACAGGTGTTTGAGATACGGTCACATTTCAAAACAGTGTAGAAGTTCTCAAAATCTATGTATTCGATGTGCAGAGAATAAAGACGAAAATCATTCTTGCGAAAATTCAGACATTAGTTGCATTCATTGTAAGAGTACTGCACATGTTTCGGTTTCAAAAAGTTATCCTTCTTATCAAAAAAAAACAAAAAATTAAAAATATTATGATTAAAAATAAAATTTCCTTTATCGAAGCCAAGGAAATTAATGAAAACTCGTATTCAGAGGCCCTAGGCCAAAATAAGTTTTCAATTTTATCGAACTACGATAAAAATTTTCCTAGTATTACACAAAATAAAATGTCCCTAACATCTGCGCAATCCACTTCTAATGCAGCTACGAGTACCAATTTTAATCCAACTTTTCGCCAAAACTCGAACAATTACTCAGTTCCTAACAAAAAGAGGAAAGCCAATTCTTCTCCTACTGTATCTTCTAACTCTGTTCAGCCACCTCCCATGTTTAACTTCAGATTTGGACCATCTCAACCTCTACCTGCTAATCCACCCCGTTCCACTTCTCACAGTGGAAAAAGGGAGAACCAAGATATTGCTCGAGCTATGACTAACTTTGTAATTAGTTTTTTAAAAAATATACGTACATTGGACGATTTGAAATCTTTAGATAATGAAATAATAAATCATAAAATTACTTCTGTACTGGAGGGTACAAAAAAGGTTACATAATTTTCTCTCTCTTAAATAGATTAAAAATCATGCAATGAAATTGTAGATCTGCTGTCGCCAACAAAAACAGTTTAACACATTTTTTTAAATGAAAATGATATTGATGGTGCCTTGTTGAGTGAGACATGGTTTAAACCCGATAAACAATATAACTTTAAGGGTTATAAGATTATTCGTCGCGACCGATATAATGGTTATGCGGGAGTGGCTATACTTATAAAATCAATTCTTCTTTTTCAAGAAATTTGTATTACACAAAATTTTAATGACGATATACTTGTTTGTGGAATCACGTTAAAATTTAATAACTCTGATATTAATTTTCAATTTATAGACCTCCAGATATTCGATCGACTTCCAAAGATTGGTGTAAAATTTTTGAACAATTTAATTTTCCTTGCATTATAGTTGGTAATATGAATGCGCATAACAGTTTGTGGGGTTCACTTAAGAATGATGGCATTGGGCACCAACTTATTAATGCCATTGATACTCTTGATTTAGTTGTTCTTAATAATGGCAAAGCAACTTGTCTGACCCGCCCGGATGTGAAACAATCTAGTGTTGATATTACGTTGTGCTCTCCTGATTTAGGAAAAGAAATTACTTGGGACGTCTTGGATGACACATTGGGATCGAATCATTATGTATTTCACATGAATTTTTCTTCTGTTATTTCTCGTAATGAATATATTCTTTTAAACTCCAAATGGAATGTTAATAAAGCTAATTGGACCCAATACTCTGATCTAATTGAACAAAACTTTCTTAACTATTCGGACAGCTTGTCCACCTCAGAGAAATATGACTTCCTAATGGAAAGTATTAATATTGCATCTTCTCAATTCATTCCCACATATAAACCCTTTAAAATTATTAAACGACCACCTCCTGCGTGGTGGGATTTCGAATGTGAACAAGTTGTTTCTGACAGGAAAGATGTTTTAAAAACATATAAAAATAACTCTAGTTTCACTAATTACGTACGATGTCAGAAAGTAATGGCTAAAACAAAAAAAGTTCTAAAACGAAAAGCGAAAGAAAGTTGGAAAAACTGGTGTTTATCATTAAATAAAAATATGCCTATTAAAAATGTGTGGAATGAAGCAAGAAAAATGCAAAGGAAGTATACTCCAAGTATTAATCATTTTAATGATGAACTGATTGAAGAATTTTTGACCAAATAGCACCTCCATCAGTTAACACTGCTATAGAAATTCAAAATAATACTATAACTTCAAGTCACTTTCTTCTAAATCCATTTACACGGGAAGAACTTGACTTTGCGCTAACTAATAGGTCTAACACCGCTCCGGGCTACAATGATATTAAATATCCTATGCTTAAAAAACTTCCCAATATAGCGAAAAACGTATTACTTGATATTTTTAATGATATTCTTTTTAAAGATGCAGAAATTGATGTATTAAGAACTGTTATTGTCATACTAATCCTCAAACCAAATAAAGATCCCAACTTGGTACAATCATATAGGCCAATCTCTTTGATGTCGTGTGTTTTGAAGACTTTGGAAAGAATTATCAAAGTTAGACTAGAATGGTGGATAACTTATAATAAATTAGCTTGTCAAAATCAGTTCTCTTTTAAAAAAGGGGTTGGTTCCTAGATGCTCTTAGTACTCTCGTGGTAGACATAAACAATAATTTTGGCAAAAACAATTACCTTTCTGCGCTTTTTATAGACGTAGAAAATGCGTATGATAATATATGCCTCCCCATTTTTAAAGATAAGATGTTGAAATTATTTCATATTCCAAATCAGGTAGTCAACATGATTATTAAATTTTACAATAATAGAAAAATATTTTTAAGAAATTTTGATAACACAATTGTAGGTCCAAGAAATAACAACAACGGACTTCCACAAGGCTCAGTTTTAAGCCCTTTTCTATTTAATTTGTATACTGCTGACTTACATCAATTAAGTTTTAATCACATTCCGTTTAAAATAGTACAGTATGCAGATGACCTCTGCATATATACTGAAAATAAGAATTTTAATACCACTATGGCTTCTCTCAAAGACATCTTTGGTGTTGTTCATGAATGGTTAATATTAAATGGATTTCAGATTTCCTACTCCAAGTCTGAAGTTTGTGTTTTCAGTAGACACAACATACCTAAATTAAGTTACATTGTCCTTGGTTCATATAATTTTTCCATTAAAGACTCCGTTAAATATCTTGGAATGGTACTTGATAGGAAATTGACATGGAAAATGCATATTAATTACATGTTAGATCGATGTATAAAGGGTTTAAATTTTTTAAAAATGGTTACTAAGACTTGGTGGGGAGCTGGCGTTGAAACCGCCTTACAATTCTATCGCGTCTATATCAGGTCCATATTGGATTATGGATGTATCTTGTACGGCTCTGCTAGTTCACAGATTTTAAACAAAATAGATATCTTGCAGAACTCAGTCCTACGTGTATGTCTTGGTGCCATAAAAACAACCCCAGTCGAACCTCTTCATGTAGAAGCTATTGAGTCTCATTTAAATCACAGGAGGCAGTTCCTGGCAGACAAATTTCTTTTTAAAATATCCAGAACCAACAGTAATCTATATTCAAATATAGTAGTATTAAATGAACAAGATTTGACAAATAAATATTGGTCGAAGAAAAATTCTCCACTACTGTGTATCGCACTTCAATCTAATCAAGATATCCTTAGTGATTTATATGATCCAAGCTCATTTTTGTTAGATCTTTATGATTACAATGCATTGTTTCTAAATATAAAGATTGTAAAACCTTCATATAGCGAAAATCTTCACACTAACATTAACTTATTATACTCAATACTTGCAAGCTTCGAGGAATCTGTGGCAATATATACCGATGCTTCAAAGTCCAAGGATGGTGTGGGATGTGCTTTTTATATTCCCTCCAAAAATATTAATTATTCCTACAAACTGGATAACATATTTTCTATATTTAGTGCTGAAGCTATTGCAATCTACGAAGCGTTGACATTTTTATCACAATCTACAATTGATTCTGCAGTAATTATATCGGACTCCCTGTCTGTTTTAAATTCCTTGGTTTTGGCAAAATACCCAAGTTACACCTCCAATTATATCATATATGCAATTAAAAAACGGATTTTAGAACTGCAAAAAGTTAACAAACACATTAATTTTGTATGGATTAAAGCACATATCGGTCTCGAACATAACGAGTATGTGGATATGCTGGCAAAGAAAAGTGTAAAAAATGGTTTGACCAATAAACTACCTGTAAGTTTTTGTGATGCAGTAGCTTATATTAGAATGAATTATCTTAATATTTGGAACAAATGTTGGTCACAACATACTTATACCAACCCTTTTAGATACTGCAGTATACAAAATCAAATACCGAATAAAACGTGGTTCCAGCAATATAATTATTCAAGAAAATATATCACAACGATAACACGTCTTAGATTTGGTCACGCCTGTTATCCCACACATCTCCATAAAATTCATGTTCTTGAAAATGATCTTTGTCAAAATTGTGGCAAAAAAGGTGATTTAGATCATATTTTTTTCGAATGCCAAAAATATAAGGATGAAACAGATCACTTTAATCAACAATTACATGATCTCAATGTACAGGCTCCGTTTAATATCCTTAATCTTTTAGCTAATGGAAATAAGAGAATTTATAATGCATTAGTAAAATTTCTGTCAGGTACCAAAATAGTCTTTTAGTGACAACTATAAAAAAAATATATGTATATACAAAATTGTGGTTAGCAACTTGGACAGTCCATAGCAAAGCAGCTGTCTAATTGAGTAAATAGCTGCCCAAGAGTTTGCTATGGAACTCTGAGAACCTCATCATCTTGTTTATATGTAAATATAGATAAAAGGGAGATAATACAAAAAAAGTTAGTATTTTGAATTATATTATGTGTACCATTTTTTTAACACACTGATGATTTTGAAAAGATGCTATATATTTAACTTTTATCCTATTTTATTTTTAGCTCTTAAAGCATATTATTCAGCTCTTCGTTATTGATATTTTATGGACCTTACGGTAATAAAATTCTTATGTTTAAGATAGTAGTCATGTTGTAACTGGCTGATTGACACCTAGTCTATGCCAATAAAAAAAAATACCCAAATTAAAAATATGTATAACTAATTTGCCAACAAGATACAGCTGGTTTCAAACTCAGTGGCGAGCAAAATATTTCATTACTTACTTAAACAATAAATGAAATTTGGTTTTACGAAGATTAAAACCAAAACCATTAAAAAAGAATTTAAAACCACAATTACTTAGACAATAAAAACGTACAAAAAACTGATTTATTAAAAAAAATTTTAAGAATTTTGAACCACTGGATTTAAGTTCGTAATGCAGTCTTATTAGAAGACGATTCAGTGTAGTACGAGTAAACAGATTAGATTAATACCGGAATTCAAAAGGATAGTGTTGTATATTTATATAGTTCTAATTTATTTGTCTTTATTCTAATTTATTGTCTATATTCTAATTTATTAAAACTCACGATAACTAATTACTAATTTATTAAATAGCTGTACAAATGTATTTATGTCACGTTTCGTTACAAGTAAACCGCGTTTCCCGATCTTCTTATGACTGACTCAAATACAAAAATCTTTCATTTATATACACAACTGTTGTCATCTGGAAAATTCGGCGAACTTCTTGAATAATCTCGTATTTTGGTGAAGGCGCTCGACTCGTTTTTCAACTGTTCGAAAAGCCTCGAGACGTGGATTACTCATAAAATTAGGGTCTAAAGGTTTCTGTAAACAACTTCGAATTTACTGGAACAGAAAACAGAATTAGTCATAATATATTGATAGTTATAAACGCCATAATTATCGTAACATTGCCCCCCTCTTAAAAGATGGTTCCTCCTGGAACCTTGTCGGGACTGGAACTGAAACGGTATGCTGGTATCGGCAACTGGACCCTCTTTTACAACTTCCAGTTTTATAAAAATGACAAGGGACGGTTTTCTCTCCGCACCAGTAACTATGCGGATTGCAACAGACTAACACTTGGACTTCGGTGTCTCTAAAGATTTCCTCCACCATACTTCGAATAACCCTCCAATCTAATTGGTGGCACTCTAACTTTGGCATGGCTAACTTTTGCACGTCGGACTCTAGTACGTGCTCTCTCAACTGAAGTAAGGCTTCCCATACATATCGGTAGGTAGGTTGGTCACGGGCAGTGTCTTTTGTTACCAGGTAGAAAAGGTAACGTGATGCATCTTGGAGTTTCAAGGTTTTACCGGGAGCTGGCACTTGGCATTGAAGTTCTGCAACTCGACCAAATTTCCTTCGAAAGACGGATGCCAACCCTGGTGCGTCTTTGATACTGGCCGGGATGGTAAGGGCCAGTGAGTAGTCATCGGGAAGCGCGAGTAGATCCTGCCTTTCTTCAGTGGTAACACCATGTCTTGCTTTACCGGTACCTCCATAAGCACCCATGAATTCCTCAAACGTGAGGTCAGACACATCTTTTACTTGGTTTACTTCTACTTCTTCATCTACGTCGTGGTCACCCTCGAAAGACGCCAGCCGGTTATGGTGTACTATCATCGGCTTTCCCCTCGGAATCTTGCTTATTCGGTAAATAACATCATTGATCTTCTTCATAATGAGGTATGGACCTTCCCAAAACTGCTGCAATTTGGGAGAACAACCTTTTCGCTTTTTGGGGTTATAAAGCCAGACTTTGCCGTTCTTCTTAAAACACCCCTTTTCGGCTTGCGTATCGTACCGTTTCTTCATTCGGTCACTAGCGATCTGGAGATGGGAACGGACCAACTCATGTACATCGTCCATTCTTCTTCGTAATTCGATCACATAATCTTCACCTGCTACATCTTCTCCAGGTCGACACCCAAACTCTAGATCACAAGGTAGTCGCATCTCGCGTCCGAATAGGACTCTGGCTGGTGTCTGGCCTGTTGACTCATTAACAGCAGATCTGTAGGCCATTGTGAAGAACGGAAGATATTGGTCCCAGTCTCGCTGATGATCGGACACCATCTTTGTCAAATACTTGCCAACTGTTCTATTCATTCGTTCTACCATACCATCCGATTGCGGATGATAAGCCGTAGTTCTTGTTTTCTTCATACCTAGTCTATCACATATTCCTTGGAATAAATCGCTTTCGAAGTTCCTGCCTTGGTCACTATGGATCTCCAAAGGCACTCCACATCGGCTGATATATTCTTGGATCAACTTATCTGCAACGGTGGCCGCCTTCTGGTCTGGAAGTGCGTAAATCTCGACCCACTTAGTGAAGTAATCCATTACTACCAACATGTACTTGCCTCCATTATCACTTTCTGGAAATGGCCCAGCAATGTCCAAAGCTATTCTTTCAAACGGGCTTCCAACATTATATTGTCTCATAGGAGCTCTCCTTTTTCGATAAGGCCCGTTACTCGTAGCACAAATAGTACATTTCTTACACCAGTCTTTTACATCGTCGGAACTGTTCATCCAATAAAACCGTTCCCGAATTCGCTGAAGGGTCTTCTTCACACCAAAATGCCCTCCTGATGGACTGTCGTGTAACTGACGAAGTACTTCGGCTATTCTGCTCTTTGGAATCACCAACTGTCTTCTCTTCTCTGAACCGTCATCATTTTCCAGGACTAGTTTGAGCAAGCCATCTTCCATGATAAATGAGTCCCACTAGGCCCAATACGTCTTAACTACTGAGCCTAGGTTCGATATTTCTTGCCAAGGTGGTCGACGGTTTTTCTTTTTCCATTTTCGGATTTTCTTTATAACTGGATCTCTCTCTTGTTCTTCCCTGATCTTGGTAGGCGTCCAGTCGTCGTTGATCACCGTCGTTCTTAGCACTGCTGCTTCCTTGGATTCCGTTTTGTTGCAGTGGGAACACTCTGCTGGGCATGGCCTTCTGGAAAGAGAATCAGCGTTTCGGTGGCTAACTCCGGCCCGGTGCTCAATCTTAAAATCATATTCTTGGAGTCGTTCGATCCACCTGGCTATCTGACCCTCTGGATTCTTAAACTGCATCAACCACTTAAGGGCGGCATGGTCGGTTCGGATTAAAAACTTCCTTCCATAGAGGTATTGATAGAAGTGCTCTACTGATTTCACTACTGCCAGAAGTTCTCTTCCCGTGACGCAATAATTTCGCTCAGGTTTTGAGAGAACTTTACTAAAATATCCAAGGACTCTTTCCTGTCCTCCTTGAATCTGAGACAGCACCCCTCCTATTCCCACATTACTTGCATCTGTATCTAAGATGAACTCTCCTTCTGGCAGTGGATACCCTAAAATTGGTGCTGTGATTAAATGCTTTTTTAAGGTCTCAAAGGCATTCTGGCAGTCTACATCCCAGCGGTATTCTCTTGCTTCCTCTGTAAGTCGCGTTAATGGTTTAGCGATATCTGCAAACTTCTTAATAAACCTCCGGTAGTAAGTACATAGTCCCAGAAAACTTCTCACTTGGTGTTTGTCAGTTGGTTTTGGCCATTCCTTAATAGAATCGATTTTTCCCTTATCCACGGCCACTCCTTCTTTACTGACTATATGACCCAGATAATTGATTTTACCTTGAAATAGCTGGCACTTCTTGGGGTTTAACATCAATTGGACAGCTTTAAGTCGATTAAAAACGTTTTCTAAATTCTTCAGATGGTCTTCAAATGTCTCCCCCAAGACGATTATGTCGTCTAGATAAACTAGGCATGTTTTCCAAAATAGCCCTCTCAACACATTTTCCATAAGATTCTCAAATGTCGCAGGAGCGTTACAAAGTCCAAATGGCATAACGTTGAATTGCCATAATCCAGATCCTGTGGTGAAGGCTGTCTTTTCTTTATCTACCGGGTCCATTTCTACCTGCCAGTATCCAGACTTCAAATCCAAAGTAGAAAATAGTTTACTTCCAGCCAATGTGTCTAATGTGTCATCGATCCGAGGCAGAGGATAACTATCTTTCTTGGTAACGTTGTTCAGCAAACGGTAATCCACTACAGAACCTCGTTGTTCCGTCTTTCTTCTTAACCAGGACCACCGGAGAGACCCATGGGCTCGTAGAAGGTTCTATCACCCCGTCTTTCTTCATTTCCTGAACAATCGTTTCAGCTTCCTCTCTTTTCGCCTGTGGTAATCGTCGAGCTGTTTGACGAATTGGCTTAGCATTACCAGTATCAATTTTATGCTTAACAACGGTAGTTCTTCCGTCTTTCCTCCTTTCGATACGAAAATATCACGATACTGCCGAAGAAATTCCTTAATTTCCTTTTCTCAATCTGATTCAGAGACTGTCCAGCAACCGCAACCATTTGATCAAATTTATCGTTGGAATTATCAGACGTTGTCGTCTGACGAATTATGGATGTGACAGGTACACAAGTTCCTACTTTTGTCTCTTTCTTGATGGTCACTGGGTAGTCTCCATTCTTGTTGAGAACAGTCTTCAGTCGTTCTTGGAGGATCTTCTTGGACCCGCTGCAGTCTTCATCGCGTTCTTCTAGTTGCTCACGCAACTGTTTCACTGAAAGTTCTACTAGCAGCATCTTTGGTCAGGCACACACGTACTTTTTAAATGTTCTTTCGTACAACGATCACTACTGAACTACGCGGATGTTCCCGACGAACAATACCTTTCAAAAGTTCAAAAGTCTTTTTCAAAAATCAAATTAAATTTATCTACAATCCCACTTCTGCACCACTGTTGTATATTTATATAGTTCTAATTTATTTGTCTTTATTCTAATTTATTGTCTATATTCTAATTTATTAAAACTCACGATAACTAATTACTAATTTATTAAATAGCTGTACAAATGTATTTATGTCACGTTTCGTTACAAGTAAACCGCGTTTCCCGATCTTCTTATGACTGACTCAAATACAAAAATCTTTCATTTATATACACAACTGTTGGCATCTGGAAAATTCGGCGAACTTCTTGAATAATCTCGTATTTTGGTGAAGGCGCTCGACTCGTTTTTCAACTGTTCGAAAAGCCTCGAGACGTGGATTACTCATAAAATTAGGGTCTAAAGGTTTCTGTAAACAACTTCGAATTTACTGGAACAGAAAACAGAATTAGTCATAATATATTGATAGTTATAAACGCCATAATTATCGTAACAATAGCTTATAAAGTGTTTAGATATAACCACACACTGTTTACTTAAGATAATTGAACTACTATCAACGAATCGTATAGTTCGCTACCTATTAAGTATTTAGACAATACTAAATACTGTAAAAATAAAGGTAAACCAATTGTATATATTTGAAATGAGGTTGAATGCTCGAATAAATGAACTTTGAAAAATAAGGCTATTATCGAGCACAAGTTAATTAAATCTAGCCCAAGTACTTTCGCTTAAAATAACATCTTCAGGGGCATTTCGTCAAAATGTAAACTATCCGGCAAGCGTAGAATGTGGAAACATTAATAATGACATAAAATTGTACAAAACACTACACTAAAACGAGGACAAACAGTTTAAAATTACTTAAAGATTCTACGCTACATTCTTTATCAGTATCTGGAGGGATTCATTATCCCTCCATAAAAATTAATAATAAAACGACGAAGCACCCATTTGTCGCACTCATCCAACTTAGATTTTAAAGCCGACTTATTTTTTTTATTTGGAGTACACAATGTTGATGCAGTACCATCTTCGATGCACTTCATTTTCTTCGAAATGGCTAGTATATCGGATAAACTTACATCTGTTGCTCTTAAAACACGGTTTTTTCACTTGTTTTAAGTCTATTAGAGGTACGTTATCCCATGCTTCTTGTTGTATAAAAAGCATAACATTTGCTATAATTTCTCGGCTTTGATCGGACAAAATTTTTCGATTTAATTTTGATTTAAATTTTATTTTACGTCACTGGGACTCACTGTTCTTTAAGAAAACTCGACTTCTTTTAAGAAAACCGCAGACTGTACCGACCGAACTTTACACGTTGAATTGTTGACTTCGACTGGTATATTTCCGATAAATTTAGTGCGCATCAGGTGAGCGTGGCGATTGTAAGATTTTCAAACTTCTTCCTATGTTTGACAAATAATAACTGACATTCAAAATCGCCGGTCCCTACAAGTGACGTTTCTGAGGAAACGGTACATGCTGTACTTTTGTTCATATTTATCTAAGCTACACTTCTTGTTTGAATTTTTTTTTTCTGTGGCGTAAAGGTTTTTGGGTAGATCGATGTTTTCCGTTTTCTTTTTATTTGCATCTTTTTAAGGTCCCAAAATTGACATCCTCAGCAAAACTCTTCTTCAAAAAAGCTTCTTCGAATAATTTTTAGAGTCTCAGTGGTATTTTTGTATCTGACGACTGGAGTATATTACAATTTTAAAATAAAATATCAACTTTTTGATTAAATTTTAATATTAGCAGAAACGTATTTTAGTATATTATGTGTTTAGACACTTTGCATAAGGTTTTTCAATCCGAATTAGCGAATTGTTTAAAAAAATACCTTTTTGCCTCATCCCTTAGTCTCAACATCGAAGATACAGGAGAATATTTATATCAAATTACACTTTATATCAAATTCCAAATTTTAATTAAATTTTTATCTTTTATTCACTGGGCCAACTTACAAATAGTTAGCATTTCAAAAATTTTTTTCGGGACGGTTTTTTCCTGTAGGGTTGCCGTTTTTCAACCAACCCCTTTATTTAATGTCGACCCGTTTTCTCTCGGGTAAACAAAAAGCTTTTACGATTTTTTTATAATCCAAATACCACATATATTCGTTGATCATTTTGGAAACAATCCGTTCAACTTTTAAGCTTCATTGATTTTCATTTTTAGCGCAGCTGGATTATGTTTCCAAGTAGGATTTAATTCATGATGGGTTATAATATAGTCAATATGACATGAATATTCCGTTAATTGGTGCAATTTCATAGCGGCGTACATCAAAAAATATAAATTCTTCTAAAAATGGTTACTAGAGCAAAAAAAATCATATTCTATGCAAAAAACTTTATGTTTGTTTAATAGACTCTTATTACAATCTTAAAATCTGTTATGTACAGGTGCGGTCACTAAATGAAGCGTGCATTTCCATAACGTAGTAAGTGCCAAATTATTTTTCAGGAGGAGTAAAAAACAGTTTTTTATCGAACATGTTTATTTCTTATAATGTAACATACTGAAAAAGGATTAGTTTAAAGGTATTATATAATACAAACATACCGCAAAGGAACAATAAACAAAGCTTACTTAAAAAAAATTCAAAAATCTGTCTAAGGTCAAAACGTTGTAAGTGCCATCAAGTTTGCAAGTCAAAACGTTTTAAGTGCCAGATTTTTAACCGTTGTTTCCTACAGTAGAAACTTGCCCTGGTTGACCTAATTTTTCTTTAAAATACTTCTTGGCATCATGGTGAAGATAAGGGAGCATTTTTTCAATATCTGTTCTTTTTTTCTCTGGGATACCAAAGTGAGTTCTAGTTTTTTGAATGTCTATGATTTTAAAGTCTTCTAATGTAACTCCAGATTTGAATACATTGGTCTCACTCCATCCAGCGAGCTCACTATGTCCTTTAGCCACCATCACCGTACCAAATTTCTCTCTTGTAAGACGAAGCTGCGTAGCTGTTGAAATTCCTAACTTCTTTGTGTTCAGTTTATCACAGACAACGGTTTTGAAATCATAAAAGTCCTTAACCACCATGCACAAGAATGGATTTTTCTGGGCCGCACTAGTAATGATGTTAACAACATTCATCAATGTATAAGCCTTACACACTTTTTTACGTTTTTCTATGATTGCGAAATCTCTGTCGCAATTAAGGAAAGTGTGTCCTTTTACAGGAAATTTATGAATAATTTCCTCAAAAACGTTATTTGCTAGTATGGTCAAATACATGGCGATCATGAACTGATTTTTATTTTGACCCTCACAATTATCCGACCACAAAATAAGCTTTTTCTTTCCGTGATTGCCAATTTCCTTAGTAAGGTAAGTATATAAACAGGAGCTAATTTCCAAGGCACCCCTTCCCCAAAGTCCTCAGTCCATAAACACATGAATCCCTTTCCTGTGATGGAATTGTGAATTCCTAAGTTACACACTGCAAGCTGTTGTGAATAGTACATTTCGGAGTGAGTTAATTGGGAATGTACATGTGCTGCTGCATATCGAAGAAAAGAACATAGCAATTACTTGTACATGCATTTTTAGTCTCAGTTGACATTGCTTTTGTAGCAGTTTCTGCTCTCCAATGGTGAAGCTACTGTTCTGTTACAGCAGCTTTATCTCCTGATTTTATTTGAACAGCCAAACTATCACACGTGGAGCATGTATCTACTTTAGGTCTTGAAAAAGATAAGTTAAATTTTGATATAAAAATTTCATTATACCATTGTCTAGTCACTGGTGGTTTGTTAGGCGGCTGATAATCCGCACAATATTTCTCTAAAAATGCACGGTACATTCTACTTACATTTAAATCCGGTGACAAGAAGAGCTTATCCGGGGTTTTCGCCCTTGCGTAGTGGCTCTCAATGTTTGGAAAACTTTCGATATGCTCTATAATCTTGTTAGTCCAGACAGTCTTGAAAATATTTTGTCGAGCCCCTCCTCGTTTTTCTGACATATCCATTTTACCATCAAGAATTTTTTCTCCCAAAAGTTGCACTCTTCTTGGAGTTACGGCAAACGTACTACAAAATGTTTTGAGGCAAACCCTTATTTTAGATCCTCCAGGCAAAAGTAAATTGTAGGTGAAAGAGTCCTTTCTCCTACTTTCACTGGGACGTTCGTACTGATCATGACGTCTCCTTTTGATTAATTGGGGATGAATAAACCTTTGTAGGTAACTTTGCTGCTTACTATAATCAGCCATTTCATAGAAATGATTGTACAACTCAACAAGGTATTCCAGTCTTATGGATCTACATGCTAGTGGACACTTGCATTTTACCTAAAACAATTTTGGATTATTTAGATAGATTTAAACAAAAAAAAAATTACTTATGTTTTAACGTCTATTTAGATAGGTATCTCTTTAAACCATACTTACATCAGCTGGTGGCATTCTCTTTGTAACGGTCTTTTTATTGACTAGAGAAACAGACTCTTCGCCAGAGTTTCTCATTTTCTTGGTTTATTTTTTTCCAACTATCAACAACGCTTCTTTTCTATTTGGATCGTTTTTCTGTAGTTTCATCCATATTCGTTCCAAATACTTATGTTTAAACCCAACCCAACACGTCCAAACCAAAATAATTTAGTAACTGATGCGCCACTCTATTTAACAGAATTGCACTACGATACTTACAACGTTATGACTTGCACCGCTACTTTATCCCCACTTTTCACGCCGTCGCTAGCCATATCGACACGAAATAAATTTTAGACGATGGAACATGGCACTTGCAACTCATTTAACTTAAAAAAACCAAATGAGGCATATTGGCACTTACAACGTTATGGAAATGCACGCTTCAAATAGTCTTCAGGTGTCACTAAATGGCGGACCACGGTGCGCATCCGGACCATGAGCATGTTTTTTGCGGACCGCCGTTAAATTCAAAAAAATAGTAATAAAATTATAGTGTAAAATTATAATCAAATCCAAATATATAAATATCTTTACATTTTAAAAATGTATAGTACTAAGACTATAAGTACTCCGAATCTAAAGAATATGTTTTGACTAAACGGTTTTCCAAAATTTCAGGAAGTACCTAACTGAAAATAATCTTTTACCAAACTACAATAGGGAAACTGTCTGTACACTAAAATTATTTTAATTTGCATATTTATGACGTACCTAGTAACCAGTTTATATTAAAACTAAAATGTTTTTTTTTAACTTTCAGGTAATAGAACCATAATAAAATGAATTTCTTTTGCATTTCAAATTTTGAAATTCTTTGGTAAAAAAATAAATTTCAATAGTTCTTTATCAATAATTTTCAACAATGCTTCAATTTGAATATTTCCAAGGATTACGAGTTTATCAATCATCGACGAATATCGCGCATCCCTAGTCTCAGTCTCAGTTTTGCTTGTCACGTCGCAATTTTCAATCACTCGCCATTTCGTATTGTTAACGTTTTTATTATTTTTATCGTGTTTCTAGTTAATACTTTAAAGTGTTGTTTTCTATATAGTTCTTGCGTTGTTTATATTTTACATTCTTATTAATATGGATAAGACGAACAGAAAAATTGTCATTGGCATCGTCAATTCAAATCATACTTTAAAGACACTAATGCTCAGTTTGACGTTTTGCTTCCTTATAACTAGATGAGATGGCTAAGCAAAGGTTTAGTGCTTGAAAGATTTTTTGCAATACTTGACAACATAAAAGATTTTCTTTTCACTATTAATAATGAAACTGCAAATGACCATTTGGGCTTCCTCTTGGACACAGAAAACGTTGCAACTATCGCATTTTTGACGGATATCTTCACACATCTGAATTTCTTGAAGTTAAAACTACAACGCAGGGAAAACTTGTTTATGACCTTCTGGCGCATATTCGTTTATCGAACTTTTTTTTAAGGATATTAAGACAGAACTTTTACATTTTCCTATTTTTCCTCTCTTTAAATTCGTTTGTGATAGTAATAAAATATTGATGTTACCTAGTTCTGATTTCCACAAAATTGCAAATGTTGTGCAACTGTTAAGCAATAGCTTTTTCACTTAAGCCTAATGGTATATGGACCAGCGAAGCAGCAGTGTAACAAAGCTGTTGCAAGAAACGCCTGCCTGTGACAAATTTTGGATTAAATATGTGTGTCACAAAAAATATCCAGAAATAAAATCTTTGGCAATGAAACTGTTTGAGCCACGCTAGTCGAATTTTATAATAATAAGATAGAAATTTGAGTAATTATAAGATTTTCTATGCGTCCTATTTTAAAGTCTTTAGTATTTACAGACTGTACCTATTATACTGATACGTGGACCAGACCAGAGTTTGAATAGAGGGTAAATTGAACTTAATCCCACGTTTTTAAGTAAATCGGTGTTTCCCGAAAAATTTGGGAGGTTTTGTCTTACTTTAATCTTTGATTCCTGGACTATACAGTAGTAAGGACAACATAACAAGCGAATATGTTAGCAAACGCAGATTTAAATAATTTACAAAAATTTCTAGCTACGACACCCGCCAATCGGTCCATTTGGGTGACCAATAACACTTGACTATTAAGTCGAATAAATAAAAACAAAAAAGGCAATGGGGACTCTCTGTTATAACTTCTTATTATACCTAGGTATATAGTCTGTTTGCTATTCACAGTCCGAACTGTCTAGTGAATTTAGTAATTATTTTTTTGCGAAGTTAGTTACTTTTTGACAGACTAGCAGTGGCTGGAAATTACTACAAAACCACGCACACACGTGCTCGTGTGTAATATTGATGTAAACAAACGTAAATAAAATAGAACATTATGAATTACCTACACTCAATATTACAGCTGCCGCCGTTTCTCGCAACCTAGCATCCAACGCTTGCGATCGTTCCAGTCATCTACTTGTAGACCCCTATCTTCCATTGCACCATTTACTTCTTGTCTCCACGATCTTCTTGGTCTTCCCTTTTTCCTGTGGTTGGTCGGGATCCACTGTAACATTCTCTTTGACCATCGTTGATCATTCATCCTTTCTACATGGCCATACCATTTCAGCCTTTTGCATTCTATAGTTTCCAGGATGTCAATGTCTATGCCCAAACGCTCTCTGATTTCAGTATTCCTTACTATGCTTTCTATGATACCTTTGTATATCCTAATTTTTGTGTTTCGGGTGATGTGGTTATTCCAAAGTATACTATTCAGTTGACGTTTGCTGAATTTCCTTGACCAATTCTAATAGCTATCTCTTTTGTATTCCGACCATTGTTTGTAATGTTTACACCGAGATATTTATAGCTATCAGTATTTTGAATTTGTTTGCTTCCTAGTTCTAAGTGCTTAAATGCTTAAATATATACTACAAAAATTATATGGGTTCAGTATACACTTCCATTTTTTTGAAATAATTCTTCTTTGTTCAACGAAAGAGGTCTGTAATAAAAGTTTATTTAAGCTATTAATACTGTGAGATAGGAATTTTTGTGTTGTAAATTTCCAGGTATGAATCTGTCAAAGTATCCCCAAGTAGACTGACCTGACCTTCATGTAGTATAACAAGGTTCAAGGAATACGTTGGAAATAAAAAGAAGTATGTGTTATATGATCAAATTAATTTATTTTTTAATGACTCTTCTTAAGTTGGCTTGTACATAAAAGCTGAAAACCGATAAAAAATATATGAGACAAACTTTATCCAAGAGCTTCCGAGACTGTCACACTACGTAGAGTTCTAGCAGAAGTATGCCCCTTAAATATTTAAAAGCCAAGTCGTTTAAATTATTGAACGAAAAATGGCTCCGCGGAATTCCTGATCAGCCGTACACTTACACGGAAACGGGGCAATGCTCAAGACTATAAAAATTTTATAGTGAGCCACTGCTTTTAAATAGTTAAAAGTTCCATTCGTGGAAGGCTCCATAATACTATATTTTTTAAATTCACATTTGACATACACCGTTTATTACGTACTAAGTAGTTAAAGAGGTTTTTGAAACTGTTTTAAATAGTTAATAGTTCCATTCGTGGAATGGCTCCATCCTAATATATTTATTGGGATTAAACCACAATTTATTTTAATCACAATTACATTCTACACTTGTTTTAATGTTTAATTTCTAATCCAGAAATAGTTTTCAAAAATTTAAGAAATAATAAATAAGAAATGGTTAACCTGTGATGTTCATAGCACACTCCCACCTAGCAGTGAAACTCCCCTTTTATCGAGTAAAATAATGATTCAAAAACATTGACATTACCTAGTGGCAGGGCGCGTAACTATATATACCTGGCGCTAAATTCAAAAGTTTAGTAATATTACCTAGGATTGAGAACTCATTTTAAAGTAAAAGAAAATCGATATAATCCTAAAATAAAAAGAAAAGTCCTTATCCTATACGATAATAAATATTTTTTGCATACTTTTTAGGATTTCTTGTTATGTTGAGGCTATATTTATTTTCCATTACATTAAAATGCCAAAGTGGTTCAAAAAATTAAATAATACAATCTTTATTTATAAAAATGTTACAAAAAATGTTATATGTGTTACAAGAAATATTAACAATACAAGCCAAGTGTTGTGACCAAGAACTGGTCAGTATTTAAATAATTGTTTTGTCATTCTTATGTCAAGTTTTATGTGAATAAAAGCCTAATTCTACAAAAGGCATTTTACTACAATTTTATTCGCATAAATTTACAATGGAGAAGTACTTTAGACAGATAAACTAGAGGCTGGTCCAAACTGTCAAACTTCCACCAAAGAATTCAAACATTGGTTAATAACATTCAAAAAATTTTGGAAAGCAATGAATCTAAAGATAAATCGCTAAAAGATAAAAAAAGTACATACTTTTAATAAATTTTATCTCGCATACAGTCTATGATTACATAAGCGAAGCAATCAATCTGGAAAACCCATTGTTTTTCCCATGTACCCTCACAGATTCCGAATGAAAACAAGTAATTGAAAAAGAAGCAAATGCGTTGAAGTATTAAAGAAATGCAGATATTATTTGGTAGGAAGGCAATTCAAACCAATCACAGATCAAATCACTATTTTGTTTTATAGAATGCCGGCATATATAAAATCTGACAGGAGAACTAGCTTTACTTCATACGAATTTATTAATTATCTACAATCTAAAGGAATATGTTCAAGTAGAACAACACCATATAACCATTAAGGAAATTGTTAAGTCGAAACATACAATAAGTTATATGGAAATTGGTGAATTTAACATTGAAAACAAAAAATTTAGACATCACTAAATGGGAAACTGCTTTGTCAGGTGCTCTGCACTATATACGAAGTTTACTGTTGAATTGAATTGTTATATTATTGAATGACGATAGTGATGACGATGAAAGTCCAAATAACACACTAGAGAATTCCACTACTAAATCAATACCAGATGAAACAGAAAATTTACCTGTTCAAAAACCTGACGATAATTAGGAACCAAGATTGGAAAATTCAGATTTTCAATCTAGCTGTAAATCAGTTAGAGCTAAAGATAAATCAAGATAGTTGCAATATTTTGTTCAAAAATAGGGACGGGTGAATGTAGTATAATTTAGTGTTCTAAATGTAGTGACAAGAACTTGTCCGTATTTAAATATTTTTTTTTGTAATTCTAAAATCAAATTAAAACCTAATAAGTAACAGACAGCCGTGAGACATGTAGTCTTTGATAAGTTCTTTGTAGTACTTACATCCTAATGTAATCACACACTACCAGCGATCAGTGGAACTCTTACTCTTAATTTCTACTCACAGAAAGACAAAACTTCCTGCTAAGTTGGAAACAGAAAAATTAAATGATTTAGTTCTAGAAAGATGTTTATATACGTTTATATATTATATTTATATTATATTTATTGTATTTTTACTCATATTTTCATTCCTGTATATATATATATATATATATATATATATATATATATATATATATATATATATATATATATATTGGATTTGAAACTTCCGCGGGAGCTATAAGTGATTTCAGTTGTTTTCCGGGTTTGACTCCGCGTTAAGTAATATTGGTTTTTAGAAAAACCATTGTTTTGACGACGTTTCGGCAAGGTCCCACTTGCCATTGTCAAGTCAGATTAGTTCTAGTTCTAGATCAAGACGAAGCAGAACTAATCTGACTTGACAATGGCAAGTGTGACCTTGCCGAAACGTCGTCAAAACAATGGTTTTTCTAAAAACCAATATTACTTAACGCGGAGTCAAACCGGAAAACAACTGAAATCATATATATATATATATATATATATATATATATATATATATATATATATATATATATTTATATATATATATATATATATATATATATATATATATATATATATATATATATATATATATATATATATCAAAATCATAAAGTTCCAGAAAAATATTCTGGTTATCATCAAAATTATGATTTTGATCAGATTAGCAAAATATTGCATCTTGCAAAAAGCAAACCCAAGAATGAGGAATAACCAAATGATAGTGAAAAGGTTCTTTTATTTCTAAGGTATGTTCAAAGTTTTCACCCAGAATGCAAGCTTTGCTAAAACCTGATATGGTAACTTCATTTGCTTTGTATAAACCCAAAACAACACAGGATAATAATGTTTTTATGCCTGAAATGAAGACATCCTTGATTTATTGTCTAGCAATTGACACTGAGTACTGTAACAATTGACAACCCCGGTGGGACCATTGTGGCATTTTGACGCGTTTGGTAAAATTGCAATTATAAATATAAGTGAAAGTTATTTTATTTTTACTTTTTGTTTACATATTCCTTATAAGTATAGATATTTTGTGCCAAAGAATTATAAATGTTTGATGAGTTAATAAAACGTTATGTTGGTTTAAGTTTTTTTGTAACTATTGACACACCTCCCCCCTACTCTATACACGCAAATGATAAATATTATATTGTCAAGGTAAGGTCACAGAAAACACAAAATGCTTCAACATCCAGTAAATAAAAGCCACAATTGATCATCAAACACTTTATTATTTACGGAAATGAAGATATTACCGATGGGAAGGTTTTTCTTTATTTTCTCAGGAACATTTTTTTTTATTTTCTCATGAGAGAATTATAAAATTCCCTCGCGAAAAATGTTATAAATCAAAACCTATTACTATTCGACCGTTGTAAAAGTGAAAAAAACCGCTGTCACTCTACAAATTCACCACCCGCCATTACATAAGTATTTTAACCCCACAGCGTACTGCAACAACGCTCCGGCCAATCACAACTCCATCAATCTTTTTTTCGACCGGTCGGCAGAAAAAAAGTTGAAAACACCACGGCGAGCTGGCTGAAGTGATTGATGGATATTGAATACATGTCCCCGAGATTCTAGGTATTAAGTTTCGTGGAAGTACAGTCGGGAGACACGTATCGGGGTGTAAGGGGTTTTGGCTGTATTCCTCAACAAGTCTCATTGAAAACGCAAGACTTTACACTTCAGTAGATATCTTATATAGGTTTTAAGGAACAGGGAAAAGAAGATAACTGCGATGGACGGTTATTTTTCCACAAAAACGGTTTCTTTAAAAGTACAAATTACGACCAATATACCAATACGAGGTACGATTACAAAATACCAACGCTATTGCTGTCAACTATTTGTTGGAGATATCTGAACGAAATTGCGCTGGAAAAGGATGAACGTTTAAATACATAGCGCTATGCTAAATATATAATTTTGATAGCTGATACAAAAATAAATGTAAAACAGTAAACAGTTACAAGGTATAATACCTTAAAATACAATAATAGATTATATATATTATATATATATATATATATATATATATATATATATATATAGTATGCGAGGAGATATTATATCAACTTCTGCTAAATATCATTCAAAGAAAGATTGATGAAAAAACATGTATAGGGAGAAGAAAAATGAGTATTAAACTTAAAATAGTGGTTTGTCCTAACTTCAGTCAACTTTTTCAGGCTGCTTTATCTAAAATTTTAATAGCTTTGATGATATATTGCCTAAATAAAAAAAACGCAAAGTAAAAATAAGACAAATCATGCGCAACAGACATAAAGAGTAGATCAAGAAAAAATTAGAGCTTATAAATCAAAAGATAACAATATTGAAGCCAATACCGCTCAAATTATAAGCTTTACAAAAAACTAATTAAACAACTTAATTAGCGCAGTTGGTAGGATTCCTGAAGGTTACCACAGATTTCAGATAATTGCAGTACTACCCTTGGTTTTCACCATTCGTTCAGAGCACCTAAAGTAAAAAAATAAGTTTCTGAGAATTATTATTTCTTCCTATTACTAGTAATTCCCGTTTATTTTTAAAAATTTATATCAGTTGTATTTTACCATTTGTCAAAAATTTTAACAAATCTTTTTCATTTGAGTTAGTTCTAATAGTATTTTATGTAAAGTGATATCGAAAATTTCATTTGTAATTTAAACAAAATCGTATTAAGTAACACACCTACAATTCCAGCAACTAAAGCTCTCACTGACTTTAAATTTGAAAGCTTTATCCAAAGATATGATCAGCACATTGCTGTTACGAACAAACGACAGTTAATACTTTGAATAATGTCACCTGATGTGTTGTGTTCAAAGATAATGTATTGAACTTCGTAATGTGTAGTCCAGACTTAAATATCTAACCATTAATTGGAGACACACTAAGAAACAACTTTGGAGACAAAATTGGTAGACAAACGCTATATAAAGAGTTTGTAAGAAAAACAAAAAACAGAAATGAAACTATTATAGAATTTTTGGCAAAATTATCCTATTTACTGCGCCATTTAAATAACTTAATGACTAAACTATAACTTAACTAAAACACAAAATTATTTAAAGTACTAAAAGGTTTAAGAAATAAGATAAAGGTAGATACAGCAGTAATAAACATATGGAGGCAGTGATTCTCACTAAAAAAGTAGAAATCATGGCAAGATGGAAAGATTATTTTCAAACCCTGACCGTTACTGGGGAAATTATCAAGAGAGTATAAATTACCCTAGAAACGATGGACGAGAGAAAACTGTTTATAAAGCATGCGAAGAAGTAAGGGTACCAAGAGACTGATTATAACTGTTCTAAAAGGTTTTCGCGGTTCTTCTTCTTAAGGTAACTTCTCCGTTACTAAAGGTTGGCTACAACTACAGCAAATTGCTCTATATCCTGAGCTGTTCTTAGTATCGAATGTGTGTCCATGCCTGTCCAGTCTCTTACATTCTTTAACCAGGAGCATTTTCTTCTTCCTGGACCCCTTCTTCCTTTCACCTTCCCTTCCATTATAAGTCGTAGGAAGTTGTATTTTTCTCCTCTGTAAATATGTCCTAGATAACTCGTTTCTCTGTTTTTTTTACAATATTTAGGAGTTCTCTCTTAGTACACATTCTTCTTAATATCTCGTTGTTCACGTGTTCACTCAAAGTCACGTGTTCTATCCAATAGATCTTGCTCGTGACAACGTAACAACCGACACGTGTTTACTCTGAACCACTTATTAAAACGTAAAAATATACTTAGAGGGTCTGAAGTGAGAACATTCAAGACAGTTATGCCTATGGTGTTATATATATGCAAGCAAAACATGAATAAATTAGAAGTCTTGGACAACCTGTACTGGATTTTGCGGAACTGGAGCTAGATTTTTACTTTGTCCAGGCATTCTATTTCAACGTGAGATGGTACCTAAAAGAATCCTGCTGGTAAATGGTTAAAAATTAACTTGATCTGATATAGCGCTGGATAAGAGGGACACATCTGATGTTCATTTACCAAAAAAGCTAAGAGAATCGAATACTACAGACTTCAGGAGTTTTCTTTTCAGAATAAAGTCTAGTGCAAATAGTTCTGCTGTAGCAGGAGAGTTTATAGATGGAATGTGCATGCGATGTCACAAAACTCGGCGGTTATATAAGTGTTCATTGTACATATTTTTATAATTTTTGTCTTATGTAATTTGGAATTGATCTTGTTTTATTTTATTTTCTAAGGTTTAAGAGAGAAAGATCCAAAGAGAACGTAAAAACTATTTCACAGGTGTCAGGAAGATCAATATTAAAAACTGAAGGGTATCTACTAGTTCGTTAGAAAGAACGTAAATCCTCTTTATTTTTTGGTATATTTTCTGCAATATGTAAGACACACCATGTTAAAAAGGTAAATTTTAATGGTTAGATTTTATAGCCTAAATATAAGAAGTGGCTTAGTATCACCGAAAAAGAGGAAGATCAAAGAAGAAGCTCTAATATTACTTAATGAAGAAAAATATGTATCAAAACTATCAGCAGAACGTAACAGGCTCAGGTTCTCTAAATGGCGCCGCTAAAGCCCAAATCGGACCCTGAACTCGCGCAGGATCTCTCTTTCCCTGTTATCCATCCTCAATATCTCTAAGCATCGATTCTCAATTCGTCAATCCACCTCTTTCTTAGTCTTCCTACTGGACGGCATCCCATCATAGTTCCTCTAAACGTTCTACTAAGTGCTCACTACAATCTCTGTATTTCTGCATGATTTGCTATAGAGAGTTGGAATATTGATATAACTCGTGGTTGAACTTTATTCTCCACAATATCTTTCTCAATATCTTTCTTACAAAAGTATTAAATAGGATTAATATTTTTTTATTTGACATCATCCATATTTCTGTGTCATATGTTGCTATTGGTCGTATGATGGTTTTTATGACAGGCTTAAATACCTACGACATAGGGAAAATATGATTTGATAGTAAGCATTATACTTTTCCGTATTTCCTCCTCCTCGGTGCCCTCCTCAGTTATCTGTATGCTTATGTATGTTTTCTTGCTTGTATTGGAGCTTTAGTTTTATCTGGCCATAGTTTACTTGACAGCTAGCACTATTTCTTTCGCATTTTCTTTAAGCTTCGCATAAAGTTCTGTGATATCTATTACGGTTCGGCCTATCAAGTCTACATCGTCTGGGTCCATCAGAATTTGTTTAGACTTCCTAAACAATATTTTTTTGGGTTTACAGACATTTTCTTATAATATATTCCATACATATATTAAACAGAGTCGGAGCCAGCCCATCTCCCTATTTTCGAAACTTATCTGGAAGGGACCTGTCAATTGGTTTTACACTCGTACTTGTGCTTCTGTGTGGTGGCGTGAACTAATATTAAGTATTTTTTTTTGTTTATGTTGTCATAGGCTTCTCGAAATCTACAATGATTTGGTAGGTATCTATATCGTGCTCTCCAGCTAATATTTGTTTTACGTTGAATAGTTGGTCAATGGTAGATCATCCTGGTCTGAAACGGGCCTGGTATTCTCCTATGATTTGCTCTTTCAAGTGTTTCAATTGATCAAGTATATGATTAACCAAAAAACTTTATAGCTCACACCGAGTAAGGATATACTTCTGTAATTTTTGTAGCTGAGCTTGTGCCTCTTCGTGTGGATATTGGGCATATAATTGCTTTTTTTAGAGATCTAAGATCAGTTATTAGTTTATGAAATCTATCTATTAGTGTGTGTCCTCCAATTTTGAGAATTTCCTATTTTTAAAGCCTATAAGCCTATAACCATATCAACAAACTCAAGGGGTGTATTAATGCTTAAACTATCGAGAAAAGACACAGCTGCTGCCTACGAAAAAGTGAAACAGAAAAAAAAACGAGCCACTATTATCCCTTCAGTCTGCAAGTCTGCAAGTAGCTAGTTAATCTACCTAGCCTTTTTTCTAATTGTGAGCTTGCTACACGTTCAAATGCTACAGAAATCTTTTTTAGACCTAAATGTATAACGTAATTATTAATTATTATTATATTTTGCTTCTAGGGGTTGAAAGTGATCATCCCGATGAAGCAGGACCTGTATACATCGAGCGTCTAGAAGACGTGGCTGTAACACAGCATGCTGAACCATTATTTCTTGTGCGATCTTCAAAGATCTTTAAACAAATAACTTTGAATAACTGAATTCTAAAGAAAGGAAGTAACATCTAAGATGAGGTAGCGGATAACATCTTCCACCGGCCCGAAAATCATGACTGAAGCGGAGCAACAACACACAGCGCCAAAACAACCTAAGGGAGAGCGCCCACCAAAGTGGCGTGGCAGTGGCAAGTAGCAAGTAGCACGCGTCTAGCATAATGTAACCAATGAAAACGAATGATTCAGTTTACACCAAAATGACAGTAACGTCATTCATTCTAATCATTCGTTAGGATTGGTTACATTATGCTAGACGCGTGCTACTTGCTACTTGCCACTGCCACGCCACTTTGGTGGGCGCTCTCCCTAAGGCAGTCTCAAATCAGAAGGAAATACTTGCAACTAAGTTAACTTGCACAGTAAAATGGTTTAATTTCAAAAGCGGTTATGGATTTATCAACAGAAATGATACCAAAGAAGACGTTTTGTGCGCCAATAAGCCATAATAAAGATTAACCCAAAGAAAGCCGTCCGAGCAGTGGACGACGCTGAAGTCGTAGAATTTAGCGTAGTCGTAGGAGAAAGGGGTAAAAAGGCGGCCAATGTAACCGGCCCTAACGGTGACCCTTAGTAAGAAGTTCGCCGTATGCCGTCGACCGAAGACGAGGTTACCGCCAGTGATATTACTCGAGAGGAAAACGTGATGGTGGACGTCGTGGCAGTAGCCGAGGCGGCGGGCCGCCAGGAGAAAGCCAAAATGAAGGCGAATTAAAGGATGGAGTACAAGCAGGCGGTGAAGGAGGCCAAGGTGACCAAGGACCCCCACGTCGGTATGCTACAACGTAGAGGATTTTCATATTAGAGGGGACCCTATCGCGAATCTCAGGAGATTTAAATACCCGTTTATTTTTAAATCAACCACAAAAAATTGTTCACATTATTAAAAACCGATACAAATACACCACCTTATAATGGTTAATTTATTTTTATCGAGTTTATGTTATAAGAAATAAACCGGGTGTATGTAAGCAAGACAAATATCGACGGACGGAGTTGCATATCCCTTGCGTTGTTATGTGTTACTAATGGTTTTTTAGTTTTCTATCTAGGTGTCGGAGTTGAGGAGATCGGAGAATTACAATTATCTCGTACGAGTCAATGTTGACAATTTTAGCGCTTTATGTATTTTCAATATCTAATCCAAAATTTAATGTACTGTATCAGTGAGCCAGCAACCTATGGAAACTAAGATTATTTAATAATTTCACAAACCTGGGATCTGATTACAAGATCCCAACGACAATATTAAATTGTTTTAATAATCCCAGACCGATAAACCAAGGAAATACCGATAAAGCGTTATTGAATATTTACAGTCAGGAAATAACAAATACAAAATATAACATTTCCGTCATAATTTTCCGACTCACGTGACGCGTGATGTTCCCAGTTCGACACTGCAGTGAACATATTTCATTTCTATGGGTTATAATGATAAATCAGTAGTGCATGATGGAACATTTCAGAAAATAAATTGCTCGCTTACGATTTTTCCTTGGAAACGATATTTCTGAAGATGTAAATAAGAAAATGCGGGATAAAATGAAATATGACCGAAAACGGGAGTATTTACAGGCGCCCTAAAAGTTTTAATGCGATAATACTTTGAATGTGTTTCCAACTTCCCTCCATTCTCCTCCGCGCGACCTCTGTTCACACATTTTTATATCTTTTCCGTTCTTATAAACGAGAGAGTTTCGTTGTCTTGCCCTTTACATCTGGTTGCCTGTCGCGAAATGGTTTATTCGCTGTGCGAGCATTCGCTTAGAAAGGATTCATAATCCTGTCACGCTTTTTAGGGCCGTAAAATTAAGCCCGAATAAAATTTAAGGTAGACGGTAAATTATGCGATAAAAGCTATTCGTTAGCTCGCAGATTTCAAGAAAAAAAAAATTGCATTTGGTCAAAAATTGTAACCTTTTGTCGGTTTTAACAGAGCTTTCGGCAATATCGTTCGAAATAAACCAACGGAAAATACCTAGACACCAAATATAGAATAGTCAAAAGAATGCGTTAACCCTAAACTGCGCAATGTAACAAATATGTCACCTTACGATTTCAAATCAGTTAATTTTAATTTAAATACGTTTAGAGCTACCCTGTGCAGTGTGTACAGTCTGCCACAACCTTATCTATAATGATAATAAAGTCGGATTTAGTCTAGAGCTGGACCATATTATATAATGGACCATGTTAATAACGGACCATATCGTTCGCATCCATGATACAAATACAAACCTTATGGTTCACATCGGCATTTACACGATTAGCACGTGCGAAAGCTTGTACAAATAATTTAGTCTTGTGGATTTTATTGACCAGTTATTGTGTTGGAATTTTATCCACTTTGTATAAGGTAGGTATGTTTTCTTTCAATTCATTATTTTTAAAACAAATACTATTCATATTTCGGCTAAGAACGGAATTTAAATAGGTTGTTACATATCAGACACATTGCGCATTAGAGTCACTATTTGAAATATTTGTGGGTTATTTTTGAATTGCTTATGCTTGAACAAAATATACCTTCTGGTAGGTTTTTAGCGATGTCTCGACGAATCAGACCTCTTACTCAATAAGAACTTGAGGAAGCATACCTCAATTAGACTGATAGTGATAATGAGTTCGGTGGTGAACTGGAGGATAAAGATGATGCCTATCTGTATCACATATGCTAGTAGAACTAGAAGATGGAATCATAATACAACCAGAAGAATTAACCAGTAGTGAGTATTCAGATAGTGAAATTATTTCGTGAATAATACTGACAATCCTTCATCTGTCTCTGTGTCATTGCGAGATACCAAAAGACAGGCACAGGAATTGAAAGACAAGTAAATACTTATCTCTTAAAATAATATTGCGTAAGAAAAATTTAATTCCGAATAAAGAATTTTCAGTTTTCAGGAGAAATTCCAAATTTCCTGAAAATATTCTTAACCTGTCAACAGCTTATCGCTTCTTTAAGTATGTATTTCTTTGATAAGAGTCTTTTTGAAAAAAATCACCACGGAATCTAATTTGTATTCGACACAAATTAAGCCTAGTAAACCTGCGATGCTTACTACTAATGATATAAAACAATATGTTGGCACCTATATATACATGTCGTTACTAAAAATGCCAAACGTTAGAAGCTACTTGCCCAATGCTTAAGGACTTCGCCAGATAAAAGAAGTTATGCCTCAAAAAAGATTCGAAAAAATTCGTCAATATTTACGTTTTAATGAAAATAATTTGATGGTACCAAAAGATCATCCTAATCATGATCCTTTGGTTTTTCATTTAGTTTTGAAATACAGGTTCAGAAAACGATCAAAAATTTCGTTAGATAAATAAACACGACTTGGGATCAAGTGCCAACGTTGTCAGACTTTGCCGAATAATGCCTTGAGTATATTTCGATAATTTTTATACTTCTATACCTTTGATAGTCTACTTTGTGCCATTTTCGAACCGATGTCTTCTTATTCAACTATCCGGAAAGCCAGTAAATATTAACACCATTCAAACTTATACCCCTACGGCCGATAAACCCATAGAAGAGCTAGAAGCGTGGTATGCTGACGTAGAAAAACTTATAAAGATGACCAAAAAACGAGACCTAACATTTATCTTAGGTGACTTTAATGCTAAGTTAGGTAGAGGAAAAGTTTCTGGATTGATCGGAGACTTCGGACTTGGAGCAAGAAACGACAGGGGAGAGAGAATGACCGAATTCTGCCAACAACACAACATGGTAGCGACAAATACATGGTTTAAATTACACCCTCGCAGATTGTACACTTGGACTTCACCACAACACAATAAAAACAGAGTAATCCGTAACCAAATAGATTACATATTGGTCAACAAAAGATATCACAATGCAATCATCAGTGCAAAAACATATCCTAGAACTGACATCAATTCCGATTATAATCCTGTTGTTGCAAAAGTTCGCGCAAGATGGAAACTAATAAAGAAACAAAAACCTCAACACCAACTGTTAGACACCCAATTATTGAAAAGCGACACCATACATCACACAGTAAATAAATAATTAAACAAAAATTTAGGAAATATCGACCACAACAGAATTAGCGAGTACGATGACATAAACGTTCTGTGGAAAACTATTAAAGAACAAATGAACAATGTAACGGGAAAACATCTAAAAGTAACACCTAGAAATAACAAACAGGAATGGATGACAGAAGTGATTTTACAATTAATGAACAAACGAAGAGAATCTAAAGAAAAAAATGACAAGGACGAAGAATACAAAAGACTAAATAGAATAATTCGAATAAAAATAACCGAAGCAAAAGAGAAATGGCTGGAAACAAAATGCGTTGAAATAGAAGAACTGCAACAAAGGCACGATTTTTTAAATTTGCATAAAAAGGTAAAAGAGTTCACATCGACTACCAAGAGATCGACTTTTCACACCATGCTGAACACAGATGACAAACTGCTAGAATCAACGGAAGATAAACTGAAAGAATGGGAAAACTATATTAAAATTCTTTTTCACGACATACGAGAAGAACCAAGATTGGAAAATAACAACGAAGGGCCAACAATTCTGAAATATGAAATCATAAATGCAATTAATCATCTCAAAACAAATAAAAGCCCAGGTCCAGACGGAATATACCCAGAAACGTTCAAATTAATCAGCGAAGAAAATATCGAAATATTTGTCCTTTTATTCAATCGCATTTATGATACAGGTAAAATACCCCAAGATTGGCTGGAGTCAATATTCATCCCGCTACCAAAAAAGCCAAACCCACAACACTGCAATGAGTTCTGTCTGCTAAGCCTTATGAGTCATGCAGTAAAAGTTCTACTAAAAATCGTACATAATCGTATCTATAGAAAGTGCGAAACAATCATCGGAGACGATCAGTTTGGATTCAGAGCCGGCATGGGAACGAGAGAAGCCCTGTTCAGTTTACTAGTTCTCGCCCAAAAATGCTACGACCAACAGAAAGATATATTTGTATGCTTTATAGACTTCGAAAAAGCATTTGATAGAGTAAGACACAACCTACTATTAGAACGTTTGCAAGAAGTCGGTTTAGATGGAAAAGACATCAAATTCTTAAAAAAAACTTGTACTGGAACCAAAACGCCAGAGTTAGGATCAAAGGTTGCACATCCGCAGAAGTAGAAATTAGGAGGGGAGTTAGACAAGGATGTGTTCTGCCGCCTCTGCTGTTTAATCTTTACTCCGAGTTTCTATTTAAAGAAGCATTGGAGGATTCCAAGGATGGAGTCAATGTGAATGGCGTAAATATCAACAGTCTCAGATACGCCGATGATACAGTGTTAATTGCGGATTCCGACTCAGGTCTACAACAACTCGACTTGTGAGCAATTTGGTATGAAAATAAACATTAAAAAAACCAAAGTGATGTCAATCCGAAAAAACCAAGACGTAACTCAACCTTGCACAATAAATGGGCACATCTTAGAACAGGTCAATAGATTTAAGTACCTGGGTTGTTGGATCGATAGCAGCCTAAATCCTGATCAAGAAATAAGATCGAGAATAGAACAGGCCAGAAAATCTTTCAAAAAAATAAAAAAACTACTTTGTGATTCTCGAATAAAACTCGAAATTCGACTACGTTTATTAAAATGCTACGTCTGGTCGATTCTTCTATATGCAGTTGAAACGTGGATCCTTAAAACATCAACCGTAAATAAATTGGAGGCCTTTGAAATGTGGATTTACCGGAGAATACTCAAAATTTCATGGACATCGCATACCTCAAACGAAGAAGTGCTGCATAGAATAGGCAAGGAAAGAGAACTTTTTAACACAGTAAAAGTTAGAAAAACATCATACCTAGGCCACATACTGAGAAATAATAAGTACCAATATGCCCAACTTATAGTGAAAGGAAAAATCGAGGGAAAGAGAGGCCTAGGAAGGAAAAGACTATCGTGGCTCAGAAACATCCGACAATGAACAGGGCTAAATTTTGAACAGCTGAAGATAGAAAAGCGTTTAAAATTGTAGTAGCCAACCTCCATTGAGGAGAGGGCACTTTAAGAAGAAAAAGAAGAAGATAGTCTACTTATTGCAACGTGGTATTTTCTCGTTGGGAACGGTAAGACGATCGAGATTACCTAATTGTAAGCTACCATGCTACTGTAAGCTATTTCTCATGAATTTTTATGTGATATTGATGGTGTTGAGGTATCTTCAGTAATTTTTCTAGATAATAAACCTGTTACATTCCTATCAACATATAAAGGTAAACTGCAACTAACTGAGGCCAAACGTTGGGATAGGAAGCAACGTAAGTACGTTGCGCAATGTAAGAGATCTGTCACAACATTTTTGTATATAATAAACTATGTTTGCGAAAAACAATTATTTTTCCTTGTTTTATAGACACTATTACATTGTCCAGATTTTTTGGAAACGAATACTAGCAGAAATACCGCAACATCAACGTCTTCATTAGAATGGTATAGTTCATACTAAGAGTATCGTAAATTTCTAGCTAAAATTGAAAATAATAAGGCATATAATTTTTATTCAACATCCTTACTTTCAATATGTACATCTTAACCGAATCTACAAACAAAGATTATCAGCATCAAAACAGCCCAAAAAAAAATTCGGCGGACTGACCAACTCTTTGCCTCAACAAACTCCTTAAACGCTACCATAAAAAAATGTAGATGTTGCATCGTTATGAAAAAATAGCCATTACCTCTTTTGTAAAAATTAACAATTTGTAAATGTAACTGCTCCTACAGAAAGGTTGTTTTCATGATACGTGACCAGTATTCTTTTCTTCTCTGTGTAGTGTTGAACTGGAGTTTATAAATTATTTCTAATATCACATTTGGCATTGAACTAAATTTAAATCGAACACCTGTAACACGAGTTTAATTTTAATTTCTAAAATTTGTGTACGTCCTTATGCCTCTCGTGGCTAAACTGTCAACCTTGATATAAACTTGGAAATAAGGATTTGTTAGTTTTGCGAAGATATAATTTTGCCAAAAATAACATATACATACACAACCGACGAACTCCTTTTCCGCACGATTTACTCTGGCAATTCTTATCCAAGTTAAACGAAGTTAGCAAACCTGTATTTATACATTTCAACTGCCGCTCATATAAAATCAGTGCCAGTTATCGTTAGTGCTCTCACGAAGACAAACTCAATTTTACCCTCAAATATTTAGATGATTAATAGAATACACATTAGAGTTTACATTCCGGGAAGAACATCCATATAGATTGAGGGAAGTTTGCAGGCATTTCTGAACTAGTAATAATTTATAGGTCAATTTCCGATTTCCAAGAGAAAGTTATGGGGGAACTTGGAAATCGACTTTACAGGTGCAACAGTAGTAACGAAGTTTATACTAATTGTCGAAGAATTTGAATTTTATATGATGGGGAACTCAATCTGCACTTGTGCATCTTTAATTCCTGACAAGATAAAATGAAGTCGAAATAGTTACCATGTTTGAAGGCAAAGAAATATTTTCTCATTATAAGAGTCTCTTATCATACAGTGTGTAAAAGAAAAATGGAATAAATTCATTATTTAGGTTACTGTACATATTTATAAAAAATCCCGAAACACGTCAAATTTAAATTATAACTTGACATTCTTTAACGTGAAAATGCAATCCCTACCTTCAACCCCCTTAGAATGACAGGTACAACCTGCAATTTTCTTTTCAACCTTTCAAGTATTTCAACTATGTATTTGATAGTTGGAATAGTTGGAAGTGAATCTATGATATTCTTAGTTCTTTTTCACTGCTTAATATAAAATATAATATTACATATACTTTAGACCACATGTTCTGTTGCTGTGCTAATTTTTTAATAAGTTGCTAAATGTTGTGAGTTAATTGATTGCTTATACAATATTACCGTATAATGTCCATTTACTTGAGTTTTACTCACAAATCTGTTAATATCATTGACTGCTACATGTCTTTTTAAGATGAACTTATGATGCTTTCAGAATACGAAAGCGAAACGTCTTCAAAATAGATAAAGTAGCCTATCAACTTTATCTTTTATTTCTCCACCTTGAGACCGATATAAGAACCCATCACTCGTCTGAGTGATCCTTATAATATATTGGATTGACGGTCGTACACCTTTTCCGGTTTTCCGATATATATATATATATATATATATATATATATATATATATATATATATATACATATATATATATATATATATATATATATATATATATATATATATATATATATATATATATATATATATATATATATATATATATATGTATATGTATA
This sequence comes from Diabrotica balteata, assembly GCA_918026665.1. Taxonomy (NCBI): domain Eukaryota; kingdom Metazoa; phylum Arthropoda; class Insecta; order Coleoptera; family Chrysomelidae; genus Diabrotica; species Diabrotica balteata. Next base: position 104,992,627 of record OU898279.1, on the reverse strand, counting down.
TATAATAATTGACGATTCAAATATCCTTACTCGGAAATTTTTTTACTAATTCAACAGTAATAATTAATTGTTTCGCAAAAGTCTGAATTAAGATGACACAAGAAAATACCTTCAGTACAAAATAATTTAAAGCTTTATGTTAAAAGTCAAGGGGTTATACCGTTTCTGCCTCATTTCCTATATAATATATATATATATATATATATATATATATATATATAATATAAAAAACGCTAAGGTTCATTTTGCATTTTTTAAGAGTTTTGTGGTGGGGGTAGAATAGTTCATCGGATTGTGACGAATGATACATTATTGCAAAGAAGAGGGGATAGCGACTATATTGAGAAGAAAAAACACACGTTGTGGCATTGCCAAAAGGGCATTACACATCTCCGTTGTTATTGATCCGATAGGAGCGTGTGATGCGTTAAATAAAATGGGAGGATATAATGAATATATTAAGATATAAAAACAAACAAGGCAACTACCAAAATGGCACTACACGGTATCTTCATTATTAATGAACGTATAGCGACATAAGAGATATCATAGTGCACTATGGATAAAATGGATTTACTATTTATAAGACAAATTGTTATTTATGGATTTCAGGCCTCTGGCTGAATACAACATAAACAACTGATCGAATCCCAACATGTGACATAGCAAATTAAAGAGGAGGAAATAAAGAAAATGTTGAGATAAAAAAACAAACAAGGCGGCTACCCACAAGGTAAAACTCAAAAAAGTTTTAATTGTGGTAATGGAAAGAGATAACTGAATGATAATTTATAACTATAGAGGTAACTAGATAGAGATATTATCTGGTAAAAGTTTTCTTATATATATATAGACAGTTTGTTGTGTTTTGATTCAATTCGAGTCTCACACCATTCTTCCACTTGTGAGAGAACTGAAGTGGATCGAAACGTACCAGCTAGTTGGACATTATAGTAAAGTAATATATTAAAGTATGCAATTAGCGACCTCTAACGAAGTAAAATGAAGTGGGTGTCAACAGCGATTAAAGTAAGCTATAAATTCAAGCTAATCCAGCTATCGGGCTGTGTTAAAAATGTATATTTATCTAATGCATCAACAATTTACACATGCAAATTTTTCCTCATTGGACATGGCTAGTTACATACTCTGGTATATTAATATTGTTTTGAAGCTATTTTCTTGTGGCATTTTAAATTAATTACTATTTAACTGGAAATAAGCCACAATTAAAGATAAAAATACGTTTATTGACGTTTCAATTTCCACTTCGCAAATCGTTTTCAAAATACAAACAGTAAATTTGTATTTTGAGAACGATTTCCGAAGTGGAAATTGAAACGTCAATAAACGTATTTTCATCTTTAATTGTGGCTTATTCCCAGTTAAATAGTAATTAATCTGCTATATTATTTTACTATAATTGCTATTTGAACACTATTGTTCTAAACTTCTAGATTAGACAAATCTTCGTCTTAAATTTCTGTAAGAAATTTATCTAAGTGTTACGTCTCTAATAGTAAAATAATGTTTATCTTCAGACGATGTTTTTATCCACCGAAAATTTGCACCCAGGAAAGGTAGCAAACATTTAAAAAGAACTAACCAATAGAAATTTCGAAGTTGTTTTCCACCAATCCCCTGGTAGGCATTGCAATTATAATTTGAATGTAGTTAGTAAGAATTTAGAATCCATCTAGGGTGGACGAATTCAGTCCAGTCCTAATTAGTGACCTTAAAATTGTATCACCACTATACTGTTTTGTGTTTTGCGGACTTGGTGTGAATCGGACAGTAAATGGGAGGTTTGAATATAAAAACTCTATGAACAAATTTTGACCAGATCTTAATTTAGTTACAATAACCTAGTTTTTCTTCCTCCTCTTTCTAAGCAATTTTGCTTGTTCATTGGCGGATTAATATCTCTATGAAAGGTTGTCATTCCATCTTTTGCGCGGTCGGCCGATACTTCTTCTGCCAATTGGTGACTTATCTCTTGTTATGTTGACAACACAGGTCTCCTCCATTCTGCTTATGTCGTTATTCCACTGTACACTGTACGTTACATTTTCTTCTAATGTCTTCACTTCTCTTTCGATTTCTCAGCATATTTCCTGTAATTCTTCTCAGTACTCTCATCTCTGCCGTTTCCAGTAGCCGTTGCGTTGTGTCTGTGTCGGGTCTTGTTTCTGAGGCATATGCCATTATCGGTCTTACACTAGCTTTATAAATTCTTGATTTCATCTCAGTGTTAATGTGTTTGTCTCCCCATATAGTGTTATTAAGGCATCCTGTCAGTCTATTTACTTTTTGTACTTGATCTCACACTTTTTTGTCCAGGTCTCCATAGCTAAACAGTGTAATTCTTAGGTATTTTATTTCCATTACTTGTTCAATACTGATGCCATCAATTTCTATTTTACATCTGGTTGGTTCTTTGCTGACTACTATTGTTTTAGTTTTCTGAGATGAGATTGTCATATTAAATTTTTTTGCTCTTATGGTAAATGTGTGGACCAGTCTTTGCAGACTATTTTCATCTTGGGCTATCAATATTGTGTCGTCTACTTAACAGAGTATTTTGATTTCTTTGATTCCCATTCTGTATTCTCTTCCTTTGATAACTGATTTCATCCATGATCAAATTAAAGAGCATGGTGTTTAATGAATCCCCTTGTCCTTGTCTTATTCCGCTGCCTATTTCTATTGGGACCGTGCAAGTTCGGAAGAACGACACCTGGTGTCGTAAATCAGCAAAATTTACTGCGCTTTCATGTTAGATCGAGGTTACCGGATAACTGTCAAGGACGTAGCCCCAAAAAAGAATAAGAAGAAAAAGTAAGATTGAAGTTATGTCGGTATGTTATTAAAAGGTAAACGTTGTATGTAGTGTAAATACAATTAAATACATTATTAAATTACAGCATTACTATTAATATGAATGCAATAATAAAAACTGGATTTGAGAAAGTAAGTCATCAAATAACTTTTCAACCAAGCACTGAGTCAAAGGGAAAAGCTTTAGTGGTGGCAAATTATGTTAAGAATGTGGAAGAATTAACAAAAAATGGACAAAGCTATCTCATACATAGCTAAAGTTAAAGTTACATTAGCATTAAACTTGGGTTAAAGTTAGCTGAAGTGAGTGTTATGAAAATTTTCACTTAAAAGTGAACTTTTATTTATTATTTATTACAAACCGAGTTTAAAATCGGGCGCAAGAATAATGCATAATATAGGTTATGTTACTTACTTATGCTTTTTTATGATATAAATCCACTTTTCTCTTTGTAGTAATTTGTGCTTCGAAGTTGGAAACGAATAAAATTTAAATTGACAATTTTTTGTTATATTTTTACAATTTATAACATTTACTAAATCCCATTTTCTTCAGTGACAGAAGGTGTAAATAAACAAACGAATATGAAATATGACAATTTGACAATTGAGAATATGAATTTATGAAATCTATGAAATGTGCAGTAAAAAATGCAAGATTTCTCCGCTACTCGCGCACGATCGTTTCTCGTATCATATCCAAGTACTTGCACGTCGCCAATAGGTTCTGTAAGGCGTCCGTCTATTCTGACTTCCATTTTGTTATTTTGGCGCATGTTTTCGATAGTTTTTTAATATTTAGGGGTACTTCTCTATTATACAATAGATGTATTACTGAAGTTATCTTTGAAGTCTTACTGAGTCAAACGCTTTCTTTAGGTTAATCAGATACAGAAATGTTGGTCTATTATACTCTAGTGATTTCTCAATTTGCTTTATAACGAATATTGCATTTGTACACGATCTTCCACTACGAAAACCCTGTTGTTCATCCGCTAAACTTATCCTTTGATTTATTACTACTTGTAAAATTTTAGTTTTTATCTGTTTTTATCTCCCTTTTTGAGTAGTAAAATTAGTTCGCTCGTTCTCCATTCTTCCGGTATTTCATTGTATTTTATAATTTTATTAATTAATGTTGTTAATTCTTCTGTCATTACTGCTCTACAATATTTCAGTAACTCGTTTAGTATCCCGTCTTTACCTGCTGCTTTTTTTTACCTAGTTATTCTATAAATTACATATTTGTTATTGCTTGTATTCTTAGGTAACTTTAACCGAATTGAGGGGAATTTATTATTTTGCACGATATTATTACATAGTTTAAAGGTAAATGATTTTTAATGGTAGCATCGTTGACACATTCTTCAATTTGCCCAATCATTGATTTTTATCTTCTTGTGAACACCTTAAATAACTGTTTTTTCGATACACTTCGTTATAATTTGAATATAATAAAATCTCCAATTTAAAAAATAATTTAAACCATTATTCTATGTTTTTTTCGTACAAAATATGTATTTTTAGAAATTGATACCCCTGTTTACTAACAAAATTTGATGCATAACCAAAAAATCTAAAAACGTACATTCTTCCCTGTCAATGAACTTTCAAAAGAACGTATATTCGTTCACGTATTTAAAGGATTATGGTATTAAAAGTGACAGGGAGCGTTTCTATGCTTAAGGATTTCCACGGAGTGACGGCTGCAATTGAAATAAGCTTCGTTTCCGCCACCTATCAGTTCGGATATCGGATAAGGAGAGCATTTGCCAGTGTCAGGCTTGCCAATGACAGAATGACGTATACCGACTGGGACTGGTTCGGTCCGAGACTCGGAAAGAAGGATAATTATGTGAGCGAAATGACGTTTTTCGCTGAACTGATGGAAAAAACATTGGACGAGTATTTCCGTAAATTTTTAAAAAGAAAAAACGGTTCGTCAGATAAACCACATTGTTACGTACAGGAAAATTTAAAGATTAGAAGTAGTTTTTACAAAATATATAAACGTATATAAAAATTTTTCGGCCACAGGCCTGGTGATGTTCTGGATAACATTATGTTGTTTATTTCCCTGGAGTATGTGTCTATCTCAAGAACAAAGAAATTTTACATTTTATAATATGGAATTTTATGGAATGGGAATTTGAAAATTCATGGAAAGGATGTCAAAAAGAGATCGACAATGTAGATAGAGTAGACGTTAATCATCTAATACAAAGAGTCGCTGATTTGGGGGTTCTTGGAAAGAGTAGGAGAAGAAGACCAAATAAGACCTGGGGGAGAAATTTAGGCATGACATGTCGGTAAATGGGATTGACAGGACCCAAGATAGACACCTAAGGAGAAATTTAATTTGAAAAGCCACCCTGCATAGGGATAAAGGCAATGAGAATATTGATGATAAATATGGGATTTTAGTAAACTTGTACACACCAATTCACAACAATTTGGATAGTGGAAACAATCAATTGGTTTGAATTAATGTTTGTCATCATCACAAAACGCTGTAGTAGAATAATCAATGACTTCAAAAAACACCTTGCATTGTACTAGTACAACAAAGAACCAGTTTTTTCACTAAATATAGTTGAATGATTTGGTTGTTGTATGGATGTAGAAAAAATATTTTCAAGTATTTTTTCATAAGGGTGTCTTCTTCTTGAGGACGTGCATTTCTGCGTAAACATCCACCGTACATTGTCTTTTCAGGTGAAATCTTAGACAGTTTCAAGCTTTTTTGGCAATCGGGCTTAAGTGCCCATCCAGCCAGTAGCAAATATGTAACAACTTTCGCGTAACTTAACCTATTTTAAGTAAATTAACTACACTAGTGTTCTGGAAATTAAAAGAAGAATTACAATTTAGAGGGAACTAGGATTGCTTTTTGCACCTAGGGCCCATTCAAATTGACTGACAGATAGAAAGGGTAGGTCACGGAAAGTATAGCTAAAAAGGTAAAATATTGGGTAATACAACAGAGGTAACGAGCTTAACACCTACACTAAAGTTTTAAGTTATACATTTTAATAAACTTAAGATTAATTTTATACATCTTATACCTATTTAATTACTGCAAAAAAAGTACATTAAACGGGGGTATATAAGTTTTGCAATAATAAACTAATAAAATAAGTTCCTGTCTTTATACTTCAAATTTACTACAAGTATAAAAAATGTAATCTCACACACCACATTGCAGGGTTCACAAAATTCGCTGTTGACTACACCGATTTTATGTACGTGTTAAGGGGCTTGCTTCTCTGAATTTCAGCAAAAAAATGGTCACAATATAATTTCTTGTAAAAACATAATCTTGGTGCCACAACACTGTCGGAATACTTGGATGTAACATTATGTATCGTGTAGGACTATTAGAGTATTATTTTTTCCAATGCAATTCCCACTTTCCCTTAGTTAGTTACTCATAGATATCAATAAATATTCTTAAGCTCCTAAATTGTTCTTGTATGAAACAATAAAACACTAAAAACTTTGTTTTCAAATTTCCACAAAATTTATGTTAAACTTTTACGTAGACACACCGTCTCAAGACTAGCAACTTCAACGTGGAGTCATATGTCGCCATGTTACCTAATCCAACGGTAACTTTAACATCTTAAATCATTATAAGAAATTTTGTAAACTAAATGTAATCAATTATTTGTTAACGGGTTTTTACCCATATATTTAGTGGCTACATTCATGTACTCGTAGTAAGTATTAACCACACTTTGTATTAACCTTAATCAAAATTTTAAACCTATGTTCTTCTTAATTAAGTGGTTAAATATTTTCTAGGACACTGATGATGGAATATCGATTCAGAAAACGTTTTGACTGTTTAACTTAGCCCGTTTGGGTTATTAATATATACCTTTTACAAAGGATTTTTAATAAATTTTTCAATATATGGTATACAGCCAACCACAGGAACGTAGATTTCTTGTAAATTATATAATGTCTAATTTTTTACATAATCAAAAAGTTTTCTAGCCTAGAAGCCCCGTCTTCTTAATACTTCCTCATTTCTGAATCTGTCCTTCCATTAGATTCTAAGCATTCAGCGCAGGTACCACATTTTAAAAACTTCAAATTTGTAAATGAATATGATCATTAACGTCCATGCTTTCATTCTGTACAAAAGAACACGCCAAAAGTAACAGATCTTTGCATTTAAGTAACTATTTCTACCTATCATTGTTTTTCCAAGGCGATATAAGCATTTAATATATATATTTCCGTTGCATTATTGTAAGGTTATAAAACATCAACATTTTTAACTGCAATAACACTTACTATAATGAGGTCTCATATAAATGAACCTAGAACGACTATCAGTAAAATCCATTTGTTTGTGATTCACGGAAACGACTCAGTAAACATTTCTATTATCTTTTTGACCCGAAATGCGAATCGGTCTTTTTGCTTTTGGTATAGCGGTAATTGCTGTGTAACAAATGGCAGCTATTTTCAGCAAGCGGTTACGATAAAATTATTTGGAACAATTAAACGAGAAACCTCATAAACCGACAACGTAATATCTTTAATTATTAAAACAATTAGTTCTGATTTATCATCTGAATGGTGCTTATTAAATATCGGGATATTTATATCAAATACGGAGTTGGGAAGCAGAAGGGGTAAAGTAGTAATATTTAACATCCATTACTTGTATAATACTTACGTCACCATGATTGATGACGATAACATTTGTTTTCGTTATATTTATTTTAAGACCATAATTGTGGCTATGAGAACAAGAGTAGGCTAACCCCAAATATTGAATAAAGGATTTGCATGAACCAAGAATATATGCGTTGTTTTTAAATTTTCTAAAATTAAAATATGATGCCAAAAGGTCGTCATTGTTTACAAATCATTAACTAATATTAAAAAACTCGAAGATCTTGCAGTATGTGCCCTGAAAAATTTTAATAGGAATGTGGATTAGACCTAGAGTACAATACAATTAAACATCAATGTTGAAAATAATCAAAATAATAACAAAAATACTTAATCTTCATCGTTAATGAACCATTCTTCTTGCTGTCCTGCTGTATAATGGATCCTATTGTTCTGGTGCTTGTATAAAATCCGTAATGTATTGAAGTTATAAAAGAAAGTAATTCCAAAAGATCTTTTTTTGCTTTGGTTATTGGACGTCCATCGGGATAAAGATAATCTAGCTGAAGTATTTCCCTGGATGTCATCTTTTTAACATCTAGTGAGTTAAAGAGAACATCTGCATTATTGCTGTATTTGTAGTAAATTGTAAATGAATTTGTTTTTCTGTATTGCAACCACTGAATCTGTAACCATTGGACTTTTGCTTTTGTGTATCAAGTTTACGATTTGTTATATTTTTTTTTTAACTTCTTAGTAGAATAAAAATCTTTTTCTTTCATCTTTATTACCGTAAAATATGCTTTCTTTCGTGCATGTGCTGTTACCTTTATCCAGTCGTCAGGTACGTAGATATCTTTAGAAAAAGTTTTCCTTACTTATTACTCCGAAATCTTGGTCACAGGCAAGGTAAGAATGTCCGCTGACTAAAAACTCAAAATGATCAATATTTTCCACCACAATATCAGGATGTGACAAAATAAGATCGCAAAGGACAGCCATTCTAATGTTACGGTTCTGCCTTCCGCATTGATCGGAATATAGTATTACATTTTTTGTTGTAACATTATTTTTAAAATAATGCAATAAACAGGATCCTATTTCTTGAGGTCCTCATGATGCTTGTGTCTCATTCCAAACATACATATGAGCATTATTAGTAGCCAAATTATGGACTCCTAAGACATAAGTCTATAACTGACGTTTATAGTAAAAAATTCCAGTGCTGATAACTGGTGTGAGCAACGTTCGCATCAAGTCAAATGCAATCTCTGTAATTTCTTCAGGATTTTGTTTTGCATACTGCATCTTGTTTCATACCACATCTAGCATGGTCTGCTTTTCGTTGGTGAACCTCTAGTGTTACTTCAAATTCAAGCTTTTGTGCTTGAACTGTTGAGAAGTTTATTTTATTGTTATACAAATCACATTTTTTGCAAAAATCCATTGGTAGGTTTCGTGTACCCTAGCGCATCTCCAATCGCAAAGAGAGGATACAATTAAAAAGAAATGAACTGCATTACACAGTCCAATTTCCCCCTTAACACAAACATCTATTCACTGGAAGGTTAGATTGTGTGATACGTACCCTTGATTAGCAGTTAAAACCGATCTATCCTACAAAGAGGATGGTTAGCCCACTCTTCCATTCTTTTTCGTATTTATGTACTAAACAATTTTGGTCTATTGCATAACTTCGTGGGTTAGCCCATTCGTATTTTCAAATTTTTGTTATTTTCTATAATGCAAAATCACCTTACTGGAGAGATTTATGTTATAATATACGAAAATATTGGTTAGACCTGTTTTGCTTTAAAACTTTAGATCGTTAGAAGTGATTGTAATCTATAACTCAATTATCAAAAAAATGTTGGTCAGCCCATTCTTGCTCTCATAGCCTCAATTTTGAATTATGTTACTGACTTTATTTAATAGAAACTGTAAGTTTTTCTCAGCATTGGGAAGGAGGACCGTGTCGCCAGCATATCGGGTGTTATTAATAGGTTTTCCATCCATTCACTTTTATTTTTATCCCTGTCTTATCAGGCCTCGCCTAATAGAAACTAAATTTAAAATATAAATTGAAAAGGGGTGTCGATTTTCTTGAAAATAAAAAAAAACAAAAATGGAAAAACCAGTGAACCTGATGGAATACCTACACTAGCCACCGTCGAGATTCATCACGATATCCAAAAACCCAACGCAAATGAATGTTCCGATCATCGAACAAACTCGTTTGGATACATTTCTGTAAGAAATGTAATCAAGTGTTGTTACGCTTCTAGTAGTAAAATAATTTTTACATTTAAAAGATGTTTTTATCCATCAAACACCTGTAGAGGAAAGGCACCGAATTCGAGACAAGCGCCTAATATGAGACACCGTCGTATATTTGTGTACGATAGGGTGACACCTAGTGAAAATATTGAAAACTCATCATTTTGTGCAGTAGTAGTAGATCTGCTTTTAGTTGACGCTTAGAAGTGACCTTTGTTGTTTTGTCGACGTTAATTTGATTTACACATTACACAAATTGTTTTCGGAATTTATAAAAACTTACAATACATTAAGGTAAGATGATTACATTTACTCCAATTATTCTTTTTTGTTAGTTTAATATTAGTTAATACATTTTATGTAATTTAAACAGTTATTTATTTATTTAGCGTATGGATAATTACAATACGATAAAAGTAACATTTAGATAATAATTATGTTCAAATTGGAATTGTAACCTAAGTTAAATATTAAATATTATTGTCCAAATTGCACAGCCATTCAATTGCACCAGGAGAACACTCTGCAAAATCTTGAAGGTCTCCGCTGTATCTGCGGATTGGGCAATCCGCAATGATGTGTTGGATGGTCTGTCTCGGGGATCCACAATCACATTGTGGGCTTTCTGCATGACCCCATCGGTATAGAGAATCGGCACATTTGCCATGACCCGTGCGTATGGGATTTAATTTTGTCCATATAGGGCGTGGCAGGTTTGATCCAGTGAAGCCGATCGACGTACCTACTTGTTATTTTGATGACGTCTGGCTCTGTTGTTGTCATCCATCTTTTCGTCCACTGCTCTTGCTTATTGTAGCTATCACCCATTCCCTGAACGGACTGGACAGGGGGCCGTCTGGACTTCAGTCTTTGTTGGTCTCGTGCGGCGTGCGGAATATACTGGTGAATTGGCAGACGCTTATTTGCCATAATTTTCTGATATTCTCTTACAAGTGCTGCCGTTCGTCGAATATCTGGAGGTGCTATATTGCTCAGAATTGGAAGCCATCTTAGTGGAGTTGATTTAATAGTACCAGATATTACTCTCATAGTGTAATTTAGTTGAACATCAATCTTGTTGACATGAGCGCTATTTAGCCATACCGGTGCGCAGTATTCAGCGACAGAATACACCAGGGCCAGTGAGGAGGTTCGAAGTGTATCCGCAGTGGCACCCCATGTCGTTCCAGCAAGCTTTGTTATTATGTTGTTACGGGTTCTCACTTTGGCAGCTACATTCGTAAGATGGGTTTTGAACGTCAGTGATCTGTCGAGCGTTACACCCAGGTATTTAGGGTTGTTATTATGTTTCAAAGTCTCGCCATTGAAGGTGACGCTAAGGGTGTCATTCGAAAGCTGATTTGTGAGATGGAAGAGGCTTGTCTCAGTTTTGTTTGTATTAGGGCGAAGTCGCCATTGTTTAAAGTAGTCGCAGAGAACAGATTTAAACAGTAATTGTGTGGCATACACATATCTAACAAAAATGCGTTTTATTTTTAACGGAAAAATCTTAATTTGAGATACCTGTAGGTTCCAAATTTGAGAGTGTTTCAAATTAGGACCTCGTGTAAAATTTTCATTTTTATGTGTTTTTTTTTTGTTTGTAGATGCCATCGAAAAATAAAAAATGGAACGCAAATGATATCTGTAAATACAGTAAAAAATAAAGAGATGGGCTATTTGAAGGTCTCAAAAGTATTTGCAGTACCAAAAGGTACTTTAGAACGATATGTGAAAGCAGAGAAGACTCCAGAAGAACTCGTCGGGATATCAATTGGCCGCCGACCTATTCTTCCTTTGGAATTAAAAAATGAGTTGGTTGAGTAATGCCCTAACTATGGAGAAACGTTTTTTCAGGCTAAGAGCGGGTGATATAAAACGACTGGGATTTCAACTGGCAATACGAAACTCAATACCACATCCATTTAGCGAAGTTCAAAAATCAGCCGGAAAGAAATGGTTGAGGCTCTTTCTGAAAAGGCATCCGACGCTTTCAATGCGTACTCCTCAGGGAATGTCATGTGCTCGAGTAAAATCTTTTACTTCTGAAAATGTATCTAAGTTCTTTGACCTGTATGAACCAGAATATCCTAAGCTTACTAACCCTGCACAACCTATATTCAATGTAGACGAATCGGGCCTTACAATTGTTCAGCAAAAACATAGCAAAGTAATTTCCATGAGAGGAAAGAAGCTGGTTGCGTCACTTACTTCAACAAAAAGGGGCAAGCTAATTACTGCTATTACATGTATGAATGCTTCCCTAGAAAAAATATGAAAACAGAGTTGATGCTAGGAGTTCCCACTGGAGCAGTCGCCGAATGTCATGTATCAGGTTGGGTACAGGCCGTTATTTTCACTAGATGGCTTCAACACTTCATAAAATTCACTAAACCTTCAGCTGCAGACACTGTTCTTCTCGTCCTTGATGGTCACTATTCTCATACGAGAAATGTTACCCTGATAGATTTGGCCAAGCAGAATAATGTGATAATCCTTTGCCTCCCCCGACCTTCTACACATAAAATGCAACCGTTGGATGTTGCTTTTATGGCACCGCTGAAAACTTACTACGCACAAAAAATAGAAAAATGGGTTAGAGAAAATAAGTTAAGTGATGTGTTGCCTTATGCCGTTGCCAGTATTTTTTGTAAAGCGTATAACAAAGCTGCGACGATGGAAATATCTTGCAATGGTTTCCAAAAAACTGGACTGGTCCCTATTTGTCGACATATTTTTAGGGACTTTGAATTTGGAATTCAAGAGCACTTAGAAACACAAAACGAAAGAGACGAACAAATAATAGAACCAAACCATGAACAACCAAGTCATTCAATGCGAGAACATCATATTCCACCACTACCATATTAACAACTTGTTTCTCCGAAAGACATCTGTCCAATCCCTACATTATACAAGAGAGATACCACTAAAAACCTATATGCCAGATCAGGAAAGGCTTCAGTAATTTCTCAAACACCCTACAAAGAAAAATTAGAGCAAAGTTTGCAGAAGAAAAAAGCAAAAAAACTACTATCCCAGCTAAACTTGGATTTTATATTTGCTCCAGAAAAAAAAAACAGTTCAACAAAAGGTGTTAGATAAAAAAAAACAGCAACGCCCGAAGAAGAAATAGCAGATGAAGACGTAGGTCAACCTTCTACATCAAAAGGCAAAACATCAAGAAGGAATCAAAGTTTCTTCGAGTTCAAGCTCAGATAGTGGTGAAGACTTTCCATTAGCTGATTCATCGTCCAACGAAAGTGGAGAAAACGACGCGGAATTTTTATTTTGCACCGGCAAATTTTCCGACGATATATATGGCGAACGATGTTCAAAGTGTTACCAATGTGGCAGGTGGGCACATGAAGACTGTGGAGAAATAAAGTTCAGCACATTTATTTGCCTTTTCTGCGAAGGAAAGGGCTTTTTTGAATAGTATCTCAAATTAAGGTACCTGTTTCAATTTTAGTTACCTGGCTTTCCCAAATTAGGGCACCTTTTATTTTTAATATTAAATGTCGCAAAAAAATTTAATGTATTTGAAACTTTTGAATATTCTGTTTTATATTTGTTTTTCAAAAAAAAGTGTCTCAAATTTGATGTCTTTCCTCTACTCAGGAAATCCCGGGTAGCAAACATTCAAAAAGCTGGTAGTCAGTAAGAAGTTAGAATACACCGAGGGTGGATTTATTAGTATCAACTTGAATCCAGCGAGGTCTGGACGCTTTTAGTTTAGAGTAAAAACTGTCGTGTATTTTATATAGTTGCTGTATGTCGCGCTTATAGCTTATAAGCTACACGTTTCGAAAACAGTTATTGTTATTTAAGTTTATTACCTAAAGAAAACATCCTTAGTTCATGTTCTAATTAGTGACCTTAAAATTGCAGTGCTACAGTATTTTGTGCTTCGCGGATTTTTGTGAATCGAAAAGTGAATCGGGGGTATAAATATAAGAACTCTACGAAAAAACTTAGACCAGATCCTAAGTTAGTTATCGTAACAAAGTTAGTCATTAAAGTTTATATTTGTTAATGCTTGTATTCTTTTGTTCCCACATTAGTGGGTGGTCCTTCGAATTGTAATGAATTAAATTGTCTATAACGCTCTAAATGGTAGTAATATCGCCATCTTAATTTATTGTTTACCTTCCTACATCAACTCCGCCTGTAGTTTGTTGGGTGGATCGAGTAGGTCGACAGAAGTGTTGCCGGTCCCAAGCCCGGATAAAGGAGGAGGGGTTCTATAGCCAGGTTAGCATCCTACTGATAGACTTTAAAACCATACAGCTCATACAAACAGGATTATGCATCGGAACAGGAATAATTTCATTACGACGACTAACGCAAGAAAGACAACGAATTTATGGAAACCGAGAAATATAAATCGAATCGATACTTTGAACGTAAAGCCTCTAAATACAAGAGAACAGGAAATTACGAAAGAGCTTGTAGAAAAAAATATGTACATATATGCACTACAAAAGACGAAGAAAAAATGAAAGCATCAAAGTTTGCTAAATGACTATCTAATGATTTACAGAAGTGTTGCGAAAGAAACCAGAGACAAAGAAGGAGTTGCCCTATTAGTACACAAAAAATTGTTACACCAAGCACAAGAATGTAAATATACCTTTGAAATAATAGGTCCTGACGCTGTTCAACCTGACTATGGATGAAATAATAAAAAGTAAGAACTAAAAAAGGATACCGAATGAGAGAAAAACAACTTAAAATAATCTGCTATGCAAATAATGCAATACTACTCTCTTAAAGTAAAGATGAACTACAACCTATTACCAATTTAACATAAACGCTAGAAAATTTATCATGTTAGTTTCCCCAAAAAAGACAAAATACATGGTTATAATAGCGAATTTACTAAGATATAAATTGGAGTTGAAGGTCAGATAATAGAACCAGTGATGGAGTTTAAATATCTAGGTATTACCTTATCTTGGCTTCAAAACCTAAGAAAGTGGTTTAATACATCGACAACCGGACTATTCAGAATAGCAGCAAGCAACGTTAAGATAGCCATGTTGATCGCCAATATCCGGAACGGATAGGCACCGTAAGAAAAAGACATTATCTAGCTACGAAACGCTCGAAACTGAAGTGGAATATCAAGTGAATATGAAGCAAATAGAGCCGCAGGTTGACTGAATGAAATAATATGGAGAAATAAAAATATCGGGAAAGAAATAAAAGGCAGAATTTATACAACAGTCATCAGACCCATAATGACATACGCAGCAGAAACATGACCTGACACAGGGAATACAAAAAGGATCTTTGAAACAGCAAATATGAAAACACTTTAAAAAAATAATCGTAAAACACTATGGAACAGAGCTACAAGTAGAGATATACTACGTAGCTGCAAGGTGAAGAACTGGGTAAAAAATAGGAGAGTAGACTGGAACGATCATATAAGCCGAATCACACCAAATAGAGTAGTAAAAATGGCAAGAAACAGTTCCCAAATAGGAAGATATTCACTAGGAAGACCACAAAAACGATGAAACAATAACTTACTGGAGGCACATTGGAAAACAGACAGAGTCATTACATGCCAAAATAAGAAGATATTGGATTGTCTATTTAAATATATTATTTATGTAAGTTTTCTACACTAACACTAAAACAGGATGAATTTATAACGTTTATTTATTTAACCGTACAAATAAATTTACTAGACTGACCCGTTAAACTATAATTGTTATTATATATAGTTCGTTTCTTTTTACAAAACGCTTCAAACAGCCAATGGAATTCTCTCAGCGACGTTAAAACGGCAGTAGATTCATCCATCGAACGCGTAGTATACTCGATCAGGGGCGAAGTAAGGGTTTGGCGTAACAATATTAATGTTAAGAAAATTAGTATATGCTCTTTAGTAACAATCAACATCACCGTACAATCATTATAATTAGTAATACTACTAATGACATTAGTCAAAAATTACAAATTACCTTGGACCTATGAGCTATAGAGCCATAGAAGTTTGCCCTGGTTGATAAATTTAAAGAAATTGTTTAACTACACAACAAACGACTTATCCAATATAATATCCAATTTCCGATAGGAGAGCTACATAAGAAGAAGAGCAACTCTTACACAATTGCTTATACTTTCATCCATCGTCTCAACTTTCAACCTGAACGACTAGTGAGGTTTTATTGAGTATCTTGTTCTACTTTTTGGATCCAGTCTGTAATTTTTTTGTAACTAAGACTTTCCATTTAGATTTTCTTTTAATGTTTGTTGAGTACTGCATAAGACACAATCGGAACCTAATAATAGCTGAACAACGCAATTCTTTTACAACTGCAAACTTAATTTAAGTTAAAAACCGTTTTGAGGCGAGTGTAAAGCGATGTAAACGTTTCCAATGACTGTCTTCGTTCCTAACTTTTCTTGCATTGCTCCGAAGTTCGTTTTCCGAAGCTCGGCAAAAAGAAAATTAACGACCTAGAAACTACCTTCGTCGGCTTCTAACAATAAAGCCGCAAAAGAATCGTTGCAACTTTCCGATTTCCAACAAAACTAGGCGGTATCGCAAACATGATAAATTACGTCTTCTGCCACTACTGTATTTAGTTCGGCAGCTAAATAAACAATTTAACGCCGTTACGACTTTTCTTTTTTCACTTTACATTAAAGTCATGCACGCTTTACAATTTCCAAGCCAGTTTCGTTTAGAAATATGGCATCGGTGGAGAAAAATGATAAATGGTTTTTATCTACACATATTTTAGTCCAAGAAATATTACCAAAAATTATACTAATACTTTATCTACACCAAATGGAATACTAATTTTGTTGTACGTCTGTCTTAATTTATATGTTGCTATATGTTGAATTTAAACTCCGTACGTAGAGATTTCTCTTCTTCAAGTGCTGTATCCGAACAGACGTTTTAGCAGAGTTTCCATTTGATAGACGCCATTCTCTCTCAAATGGAAACTCTGCTAAAACGTCTGTTCGGATACAGCACTTGCAGAAGAGAAATCTCTACGTACGGAGTTTAAATTCAACATATAGCAACATGTTCGGAAAGATTTCCGCGGTTAGTACAATAAAACTTAGAGCTAAGATTAACATTATTACTAAAATTAATATTAAACTCACCAGTCTTCCGGGTTGAACCGCGTCGTAATCCATTTTGCCAAGCTTTCGGCATCCTCTTTGATGCCTTCCTCAGGGCTTCCGAGGTCTCAGTCTCCCGAGCCCCCAGACACTACTGCACTGTTCACTATTCACGGCACGATCACTACTACGTAGTACTACGTATGTATACACTACTGCACTGTTCACTATTCACGGCACGATCACTACTACATACGTAGTACTACGTAGTAGTGATCGTGCCGTGAATAGTGAACAGTGCAGTAGTGTCTGGGGGCTCGGGAGACTGAGACCTCGGAAGCCCTGAGGAAGGCATCAAAGAGGATGCCGAAAGCTTGGCAAAATGGATTACGACGCGGTTCAACCCGGAAGACTGGTGAGTTTAATATTAATTTTAGTAATAATGTTAATCTTAGCTCTAAGTTTATATATATATATATATATATATATATATATATATATATATATATATATATATATATATATATATATATATATATATATTGTTGTACTTTTGAATGTCCATAAGCAATAAAAAACCGATCTACAAATTTTATTACTTAAATAAAAATTAAAATTATTGATATTTCATAAAGACACGGGCATATAAATTTTCAAACATCCTGTATAAGACAAAATATGTATTTTAAGTTGTTCAAAGAATTGTTCATTAGGCCTCAGAGACAAGACTTTCAAATATTATCGATAAGAAATTTAAATAAGTCGGTTATTGTGAAATGGATTTACCCGTAATAAAAGTGTATATAGAAAGTGTTTAAACAATAGACCGGGATGTGCGGTGGTTTTTCCCCCCGAAAGATTATATCGGTAAAAGTTTATTAACAAAAGACATTGAATTGAGAAACAGGTATCGTTTGTAGCGATTAGTAAGAAATATTTGTAAAGCAGATAGATTTAGGTAGAATAATTAAAGAATGTTGTTTTCTGGAATTACCCGAATGACGTTTTAATAGAGAGAGTTGGTTGATAACGATATACGTCACAGAGGTAGAAGATTTTTATTGGTCAATTTTTGAATGCAAGGAGGGGTGGTTTTGGCTATGAGATAGGAGAGAGGAAAGGAGTTAGTCAGTTTTCGTCGCCCAAGAAGGAAGGAGCTTTGTGGTTTGTGTTTGTTTGAAGTCCCGAAGACGTAATTTACCGGGTGTGTTTATTTGCTGTGTAAAAGCTGATGAGTGTGAGGAACGGGGTACAGAGAGATAGAAAAACCAAAAGGTTATAAGAATATTAATAGCAGACGAAGCCGGAAACATTTGAAGTTATAAACAGGCGCGGAGATTGGTTCAAAAGGAGGCTGCATAGAATTACACGAGTTGTTGGGTTGCAGATACAAGGACAGAGAGGAGAAAGGTGTACGTTTTCTGGACCAAAATAGGAGCAGAAGCAGAGAAAGGTTTTTTTTTATGGCGTGGCCATAGAATTGCAACGGCAGATAACGAAAGGTCAGTCAATTTTCATTAGAGCAGGAGTGTGGTTTTCATTTATAAATTAAATAAATTGAATAAATTATAGAGACAGTTAATTTTGCGATCATTCAAAAAAGAAAAAATTATAAAGAGAGCTTAGTTATGACACATATTAAAAATCAATGTAAAATAACATTTGGGTCCATGATAGAAAACAACTTCTCATATATTTAAAGTATTGTATTGCAAATATTACCGGATTGATTGTTATATAAAATTTCAATAAAATAAAGGACATCTCACATATACTTCAGTTGAAATTCTGTGTAATTTATTCAGGTCATATTACCTATCCCAATTAGGAAGCCAATTGGAAAATATTTTGAATCCACGATCAAAGGTAAATAGTACAAGTTAAATAGCCTGAGATTGTAATTAATTAATGCTGATTTATTGTGATTAATTGGAGATTAGATCATTTAATAAATATAGACAGGATCTTTTCTAAATAAGCAATAGAATACAATTTAAATAGCATAACAATATATATATATATATATATATATATATATATATATATATATAAAATTAGTATTTCTTGGGTTTAGGTTCAATAAAATATATATTACATGTGGAACTAGATTTGTTGTAGAACAACAAACCCAACAGTATCAAAACTGCTTACACAACTCTTCTATATATAAAAGGTTTATCGTAAACTCACAAATTTCCAAATCTTTTAGCCAAACATAATATAACAGTGGCCCACAAAGGCAACAACCTTTTAAATAAATATTTCACAAAACCAAAAACACAAACTCCAAAACTTAAAAAATCACATGTTGTTTACGATATACCATGTATTAACTGTGACGGTATCTATATCGGTCAAACCAGTCAACTGCTTCAATCCAGAATTCCTTCTCACAAATATGACAAGAACAACGTCACTGCGCTCACAAAACAAGAAAGTGAGAAACAGAATAAATTTGATTTTGAAAACATCAAAATTTAAAAAACAGAACAAAACAAAAAAAAAGAGGGAGATATACGAATCAATCGAAATAAAAAGAAATAGCAACGCAATATATATATATATATATATATATATATATATATATATATATATATATATATATATATATATATATATATATATATATATATATATATATATATATATAGATATTTTACAATAACTGTTTGTTCTTATACATGTACGTTTTAGTAGAATCTTGACAGGCAAGGACTTCCTGCCGAAATGTCGATTGCTATAGAAAATAAAATCTAGTTTCACATGTAATCCGAGTTTTTTCCGGTATATAATATTCTCGACATCCTTCTATATACAATCACTTACATATTCCAACACTTTTATATAATAATGTTTAAGCGTCCAACTTTTCATTATATTTGGCAATGTTGAAAATACTTACCATCTATTATCTTGTTCTCAGCTGCTTTGAAAGATTCTGGATTCAAAAACTTTCCCATTTTATTGAAAACGTTTCTAGTTGTTATAATCCGTGTTATTATCTCTCTTGTTTGATCATTCTTGTGTTATCCAAGTATTAAATATTTATAGACTTCTGCCTTTACAACAACGTTCATTTAATTTATTCGAGATAATATTTGAGTGAAAATGTAATATATCTTTACCGAAGACACTTTAATCAATATAAGGAAGAATTTTAAAAAATGTTTCCAAAATGAAGTTTATGAGACCTCAAGAAGGATAACAAAAATAAGAATAAGAAAAAAGAATATGACAATTGAATCAACGACTATAAAATTGCACTAATTGAAAAGAAACAGGAGACTCACAAATATTAAATAACTATAACGGAAAGCCAAAAATGATCAGTTATCATGGCAAACACATCAGCAATCATGAGAAAAGTTTATTGGTCAAATCATTTTACAAATTGATAAAACAAATCGTAACAAATAAAACAAACGTGGTAATCTCAATTTTTTCGTGATGGATGTTAAAAGATGGATGCCTTTGTCGCCATTTTGTATAGCTTTCAAACATCATTGAATGACAAATAGGAAGATCTAGGAGGAAACCACCTGCGAAAAGCACTCAGTTTATACGGCGTTTTTTTTACTACTGTCAGAAATGTTCGCGTTAGCCTTCAAGCCAATTCCCACGCTAATTCTCACGCCAACCTCAACCAAAACCACGTCACTCACCATCGACGGTATAAATGAACGATCCTCTGTTCCTAGTACCAGTAATACATTGGTTAGTGAACAGTGTAGTAGTAGTAGTAGTAGTAGTAGTAGTAGTATATATATATATATATATATATATATATATATATATATATATATATATATATATATCCAATATAAATTAAGGATCACTTAAAGAGTTGTGGGGTTTTTCGGTCAAAAGGTGGATAAAAAAGACAAAGAAGGTGGCTACTTCATCTATTTATTGAAGACGTTTCGCTTTCTAATCAGAAAGAATCATCAGTTCATCTAAAAAGAACAGTATGAAAAACCAAAGAAAAGTTATTACAATTATTGTGTTACCTCAAAAAGACCTGTAGCATCCAATGAAAAAAAAACCACGCCAACAGCGTGAAAAGACAGTGTCTTTGAGGTCAAAATATGACAGAACAGCAAGGCGAATTACCAACCTCTAGTGCAATAGAATGGTACATTTATAGAATATGATAAATTTAGGTCACAACTTGGGTCAGTAAAAACAAAAAAAAATGAAAGGAAAAGGTGGTTCAGATCACCATCCCCTCGCAGTGATTGGTTAACAGAAACAATAAACGAACAATCTAGGTCAATCCAAAATATCATATATTAATAAAGTCTACGTTGTGACTGGTTAGCCAGCCACAGGTGAAGATTGATTCAACTTCCACAGTCCAAGGTGTTCGTCTGTTACAATTTCTGGTGTAGGTTGTACGTTTTCTCCTTCGCCTTCAGCAGATAGGTAATCTCATAACCGTAAAGGGAAACTATGGGGTTATTTCCACCATACCCATACCCGTAGCGCACCAAACCCTGGTGGTGACCTGTCGTGTTTTGTTACAGAATTTAATTGTTTGCTGATTCGTGTGGGGGTGAAAATTATACACTTAAACCTTTATTAGCAGTTTATTTTACATCCACAATATCTTTTTTGTGGATGTAAAGGCTTGATTTTTGGACCGTTTTTGTCTCTCAGCCTTGATCCCAATTCTTCGACAGGTCCTTTGGAATCTAAGCCGACTCTTTTGTCTTTGTGCTGTAATTCATCTTTGGGCAGGCGATATACCCATGACTTACCTGTCGTAGCACCACTTACTGAGTCTGTTTGTGTGTCATTGCTGACTGAACCGGCATTTTACTTCTGCGCAGACTCCAGTTTGTGACGTAGCTCTGCATATTTTATACTTTAGGCTGGGGCATTTCCAGTGCGCATCAATGGTAGTTGGTCAGTTGTTGGTGGGAGTGCGGGCACACAGAGAGCTGGTGGAAAGCGATGACGGTGTTCGGCGGTGTTATAGTTACAGCCTGTAGTGTTTGTGGCACCCTATATTTAAGAAGGGTTTTCTTTTATTCTTTAAAATTTCATCGTTACTTGACCTCAACCGAAGGATTTTCTTTCTGGATAAAAACCATTTAGGTATGGTAACAATATAATAAACGTACCTGTGACATTGAAAACAATGAATGGCTAAAAAATTAAGTATACGGAGGACAGATCATATATACAGAATGATTTAAGATACAGTGGTACAATCAGCGCTTAATAATTTTCCAGAAGGTAGGGAGGACGTACGATTGACCAATGACACGCTTGAAAGATAATATACTGAGCTGAAGACATATTGAAAAAGATATGCGTATACGAAAAAAAAAGAACGAACACAGAATATATAACAAAATTATGAGGAGTATAATAAGGTACAGTAGTAAAATCTGGTCATTAAAAGAGAAATTCAGAAGAAACGTATAAAAATAATGATTTTTTAAAGACCTTGGATATAAATAACCCTAAGAATAATTAAAGTAAAGGGTATATCTATGTGGCCGTAATGAGACAAGTTAGAGAATATCTAAATAATTCGTTTAGTCAATAAAAAGCTAAATAAAAGAAAGCAAATCGGATTCTAAATTATTAGAAAAGTAGAAATATTTTCAAATCAATAAATTTGTCATACTTACAACGGATAAATAATTCAGGGTTGGATAAATAACACCACACGAAACTAAAGTTATATAAAAATATAAAAAAAGGAAAAAATTTTAAAATTGTTAATATACTTTTATTAAAACCGGAAAAGCAGAATTGTATTTCGGAAAATTGGAATATTTCCCGTACTAAAATACTCAAAAAGATTTTCGCATTATCATCTGAATGGCGTTCTCGTTCTCATCTCTAATTGATTATCCGTGCGGAGTTATTAGAGGTTAAAGGGACGAGATTTTGTGCCCTTGAGTGCCGATTTTGCCGCGACACTTTTTGCTCTCTCCCCGAGGGCTTTTGATGTTTTACAATGGGGGTATATATATGAATGAATGAATGGATGATATTCCTTTCCTTTGGCAAGTAATCTACTGTGTGGATCTAACTTCGCATGAATTTTCAACTCGGGAATAATAGGGAACTTTAATCAGGGCTGTCTGCCTCATTTCTGGCAAACGTTAAATTTTTATTTTCGCGCCTCGAGCTGTAGACATATACCGACAAAAAATTTTCTTCAATCTTACCTCTGGAAAGATTCATGAATCAGTACAAAGAGACTCAACGAGTTTTGCTCATAAAATATTAGGCTGTCGTCTTTTATTACAAGACTTAGGAAAATTACACCTAGTGTTCAGATTTATAACTTTAAACACCTCTTTAAAGCTTCGCTTGCAAGAAAAACTCTGAAAATTACTAAATTTTAAATGTGTACACGATTATTGTAATAAAATACCACAATTGTTTTGGCGAAAAACAACGTTGTAGGTGCTTTACTCAAAAAGATTGTACGTGTGTATATTCTAGAGGAAAAGAAGGTTACGTGACTATTTGAGGTCCTTGACATTATACAACTGATTTTTATGTATTTTGACCAGCTGAATCTTCAACATTATAATCCGAATTTTTTGGGGAGAATTTTTATTAAAAAATTATTTGTCTAAATGCTTACAACTTATAAACTAATAAAGATATAAATTGATATAAGGTTGAATGCTCCAATAAATGAACAGATATCGAGCACAGATTTAAGAATTAAATCTTGACCAAGTACTTTCGCTTCCTAGAGCATCTTCAGAGGCATCTGAAATAAGCCAGAAAACGTTTTTTTAAATAAAGAAATTAATTAACTTCAATAAAAAACTCGAAGTTAATGGATGATAAAAGTTTTTTTGTGATCAACGTTTTAGACGTACTTCGTCAATTTTGGACTATTCAACAATCACATAATGTCATAAACATAAAATTGTACATAACAGTACTTGTACATAACAAGGACAAACAGTTTAAAATTATTTAAAAAATGGGCGAAGATACATTCTGGACGGCAACAGGAGAGAGAATGTCTCCCGGTATTAACGGAAATTTTAAGGTGACATGTGACATATGACAGTTTGGATGGGCAGTTACAATCATAGATATGTAATCTGCACATTTCAAAATTCTATGTAACTAAGCATTGGCCAAAGGTCCAACTGACACTACTATAGAAAATCAACTGATGAAATGAAACTTCGAACTTTGGGGTTGTAAAGCCAGAATGATGAATAAAAAATGGTAGAGTGTATACAAGTTTAATTGGAAATCATCGAGAAGAATTACGTAACAATATTTGAAGAAGACATATTTCAGCTTAATGCACCAAATTAAATACCAAAAATAAATTAAAATAATTCTCAATCACCAATGTTAACTGGGAGGCATAAATCGATAAGGAATTATTAAAGTAAATTACATCAACAGAATAAATTGGCTGGCAATACATTAATATTTAAAGTAACCTACCTAAAATACACACTTTAACTCAACATAGTTCAGCATTTTACATCAACACGAATTAACAGTCAATTTTCTGGTTTTGTCTGTTGATGGATTAAAATTGTGAATGGCCCTTTAATAACTGGAACTTCCTGAAATTCTACTTCATCCGAAAAGGATTTAACCAGTTTATTATAAACAAAAAAAAAAGAAGAATGCATTTAATACTTTAATCATAACAAACATACATAAGTACAATAGAGTAGATTCAAGCAGACAGACAAAATCCGCATTAGATTACGTGTTAGTCAAAATAAGTAATAGAAAAACAATAATAGATCTGCGGGAAAGAATAGGTGATTACAATTTCTTGTTAATTATTCTTCTTGTTAGAATAGCAAATTTTACAAAATAATTTATTCAGTTTGCGGTGTTTAAGACTAATTGCATTTCCTAGAGTCGTGTAGTGATCAAAGATCACTACACGATCTAGTAGAACAGTAGAACTTTTTGTTGTAGTTCAATTTCTAATCTAGTCCAGTCGTCAGAGAAAAACATGTGACTGAACCTCTAAAAATCATACAAACCAGCTGAATTTTGCCGAACATGACAATTTTGATTTATCAAGAATCTGCACTCCGTAGAAAAAATATTTCAAATAAAAAATGTAGCTGAGATAATTTCCAAGAAAAATGTTAGATTAGCATTTTTGAGTAGAATGAACCGTTCTCTCAGAAACAACGCTTGAAGCGATCGGTGATTTGAAGGTCAGTGGCACGCGCAAATCAATGATCTATAAAATAAGTATCAGCTCAACCCTAAATTTTAAAGGTAACGAGTGCAGCTTTCGTATGCATTTTTTGTATTTTACTGCAAATGAGGTAAAATTTTATAAAGATGTTAAATAAATAATCGTGACGCGATTTTTGAATTTTTGCACTTCTCATGAGATCAATACAATTTATCACTTTCATTTACCAGCCACTATGACATTTCCATTTCTAGAGTCTAATCTTTAAAATCTATAGCATGAAATTTTAGTTTTACATTTTGGACAACAAATGTGAAGCATTTGAAATATGCTTAAAAAAGACTGAATTAAAAGTTTCACACTATAAACGATCTAAAACATTTAAAACTGCTCTTTTTCAATTACATTAGTACCTTTTTGGAAAAATTCGAACGTAGTTATGAGGTGAATCGTTGTATAATGTCTCTGTGTAAGCTTCTTGTCGATCGACGATGATAAATATAATAAAAAGTTGAAGTTGTGGAGTAAAAGTGCTGGTTTTATTGACAGATACTAGTAATTACACAATATGATGTTGGTTAGGTAACTACTTACGATAAATTGTTAAGAATAATGTGAGATTACAAATTAAGAGATTAATTTGTACAAATTAAGCGATTAATTTGTATTGAATACTTTTCAAAAGTACTTCACTTCGGCTACAAATTACACCAAAAACCGTCTTCTTGGAGACATTTTCCGTGACGTGCGATCGCTTTAAATGTTAAATTCTGCGTTGTTTAGTCATATTTCAAATGCTTTTTATTTCCAAACATTTATTTCCAAAACTTAAGATCGAAATTTCATGTAAATTTCAAGATTGGTCTCTAACAATGGAAATTTCACTACGACCGGTCAATGAAAGTGAAAAATTTTATTGATCCCACGAGAATCGTAAAAATGGAAAAATAAAGCAACGTTTATTTAACGAACATGGTAGAAACTGACATAGAACATAGAAACTGACTTCATTTGCGACAAAATACAAAAAATATAAACAAAAACTGCATGCTTCACCTTTAAAACGCATTTTGATATTTGTCGATAAGACAATCTGATCAAAAGGTCAAATTGATTTCACGCGCATAACAAACACTTAAAATCGCCGGTCACTTCAATCGGTATTTCTAAGAGAACGGTTGATTTTACACAAAAAGTGCTAATAAACATTTTTCTTAAAAATTATCTCAGCTACATTATTTATTTGAAACATTTTTTTCTACGGCGTACAGATTTTTTTACGGTTTCACCCCCCAACGTGAGGGAAGATTTGGGAAGAAGCCCGGGTGTAAAAGTGGTAAATTTTTTGTATCTTTTTTGGGGTCTGAAAACTGATATTATTGGTAAAATTCAGCTTTTTCGTATGATGTTTAGGGGTCAAATTTCTGATGACTGAACTACCAACAAATTTGTATTATTTTACTGCAACATCATTATGTATCGTACCCTACTTTATTAACACACATTCGCTTAAATTTTAAATATACCAATAACCATTATTATTTTCTACTTTGAGGAATATAAATAGTTTAGATAATGGAATTTGGATTATTAACTGAACACTAATCATAAAAAGATGTTATTCTTTGCTTTATTTAATCTATCATCACACAATCTTTCCTATTTTGCTCTTCTTGCGGCGTTATTATCTTACTACAGGGTAAACTGCTTTTTCGTCCGGTACAAATTTGTTAACTTTTTTGTTCTTTAGTGTGATTCCAAAAAATTATGCTACTAAATTTATTCCAAAGAACATTATGTTTGTGTTGAATCTGTTGTTTTCGGTCATCACAAATTTTACAATAACCTGACATACCTCGCAAAGATTTATAAATCTTAAGATAAGATCTCTAAAGATATCTAAAGATATCTAAAGATATCTAAAGATATCTACAGATATCTAAAGATATCTTAAGATATCTAAAGATATCTAAAGATATCTAAAGATATCCAAAGATATCTAAAGATATCTAAAGATATCTAAAGATATATTTAGATATCTTTAGATATCTTTAGATATCTTTAGATATCTTTAGATATCTTTAGATATCTTTAGATATCTAAAGATATCTAAAGATATCTAAAGATATCTAAAGATATATTTAGATATCTTTAGATATCTTTAGATATCTTTAGATATCTTTAGATATCTTTAGATATCTTTAGATATCTTTAGATATCTTTAGATATTTTAGATATCTTTTAGATATTTTAGATATCTAAAGATATCTAAAATATCTAAAGATATCTAAAGATATCTAAAGATATCTAAAGATATCTAAAGATATCCAAAGATATCTAAAGATATCTAAAGATATATTTAGATATCTTTAGATATCTTTAGATATCTTTAGATATCTTTAGATATCTTCAGATATCTAAAGATATCTAAAGATATCTAAAGATATCTAAAGATATCTAAAGATATATTTAGATATCTTTAGATATCTTTAGATATCTTTAGATATCTTTAGATATCTTTAGATATCTTTAGATATCTTTAGATATCTTTAGATATCTTCAGATATCTTTAGATATCTTTAGATATCTTTAGATATCTTTAGATATCTTTAGATATCTTCAGATATCTTTAGATATTTTGGATATCTTTAGATATGTTTAGATATCTTTAGATATCTTTAGATATCTTTAGATATCTTTAGATATCTTTAGATATCTTTAGATATCTTTAGATATTTTTAGATATCTTTAGATATCTTTAGATATCTTTAGATATCTTTAGATATCTTTAGATATCTTTAGATATCTTTAGATATCTTTAGATATCTTTAGATATCTTTAGATATCTTTAGATATCTTTAGATATCTTTAGATATCTTTAGATATCTTTAGATATCTTTAGATATCTTTAGATATCTTTAGATATCTTTAGATATCTTTAGATATCTTTAGATATCTTTAGATATCTTTAGATATCTTTAGATATCTTTAGATATCTTTATATATCTTTAGATGAGATCTTTAGATATATCAAACGCCTTGTTGTAATCAATAAAACAAGCAAATACATCTTGATTCACATCCACACACCTCTGTGTCAAGCTGTTAAAGGTAAATAATGCTTAGCGAGTTCCATATCCCTTTCGGAATTCAAACTGAGTTTCTCCAATATCTTCTTCCAAATTTCTGTAAATTCTATTGTGAATTATTTTGAGAAATATTTTAGGTATGGCTCATCAGACGGATCGCGCAATGATCACTGCACTGCTTAGCTTGTGCCTTCTCGGGAAGAGGGACAAAGGTTGATCGTAGCCATTCTTCAGGAGTTATACTGTTTTCATAAATTTTGTTAAATAAGTCTACTAACAAATGGATTCGATCTTCGTCTATCAACTTTAGTATATCCACTGATAGCTCGTCTGGTCCTGGAGCTTTGCCATTCTTTGATGACTTCACCGCTTGCATTACTTCTTCTTTGCTTAAATCTGAACCTGTCTCCTCTGGAAAATTATCACAAGGAGGCTGCCTTTGATCGTCAAAGTTCTTCTATGTATGTCTGCCAATGTTTTAGTTTCTCCTCTGCTTCCATTATCATGTTCCCTTGTTGGTCTATAAGTACTGTCTGTTTCCTGTTTCTATTGTTGATCACTTTTTTAACTTTCTTGTGAAGATAGAACGAATCATATTTGGCTTCCAAGTTTTTAATCTCCTTACATTTGTCTTGTAACCATTGTTTTTTAGCGTTGCGAATTTTTCTTTTGATCTATGTATTAATTTGCTTATACTGTTCTTCATTTTTACCTTTCGATAGTCTTCGAGAATTCATCAATAATAAAATTTCGTCACTCATTCATTCTTTCTGTTTCTTTGGTTTTTCTCTCTTCAAAATAATTTTAGCGGGCTCCAGCATGTTCTTTTTAATAACGGCCCAGTGTTTATTAATGTCTAGTTCTGGTATCTTCTCTGTCTTTTCAAGTTTTTCAAGATTTGCCTGAATGCTTGTTTCTACCTGATGTTTAATTTTTTCATCATTTAAACGATTGATATCTATTACTTGTTTGGGCTTAGGTGTTTGTACTCTTTTAAGTTTTATTCGGAATTGTGCCACTACTGGATTGTGGTCTGATCCTATATCTGCTCCTGGATACGTTTTTACAGATTCAATTGTATTTTTATATATGTTGTTTATGGTTATAGATGGAATTAATGTCAACAATCTCAGATATGCAGACGACACGGTACTTATTGCCTCCAATGAAGAAGACCTGCAACGACTTATAAATAGGGTAACCGAAGCATGTGATGAATATGGTCTAAAACTTAATAATTCTAAGACAAAATTTATGGTTGTCAGTAAAACGGAGTTACAACCAACGATCATCAGAGCGTATGGAATAGAGTTAGCAAGAGTCCACAATATTACCTACTTGGGTGTAAACGTTAACGATAACTGGGATATAAATAAAGAAATAAGAATAAGCATTGAAAAAGCCAGAGCCGCCTTCTATAAATTAAAGAAAATTGTAATTAATAGAGATATTACGTTAAATCTTAAAATCAGATTAATACGCTGCTACATATTCTCCACATTGCTGTGTGGTATTTAGAGCTGGACCCTTACAGAGACATTAATGAAAAAATTAGAGGCCTTTGAGATGTGGATTTATCGACGAGTATTGCGGCTAAGTTGGGTTGATCGAATAAGAAATGAAATAGTTTTACATCGAATGAAAAAGAGCACAGAAATAACAAAAACGATAAAAATTCGGAAGTTACAATATTTTTGGTCATGTAATGAGACATCCAGAGAGGTAATAACCTTCTACACCTCATAATATAGGGTAAGATCGACGGAAGGAGAGGCCCAGGCCGACGAAGAACATCCTGGCTACGAAATCTCCGAGAATGGTATCAAGAAACCACCTTTAATTTATTTAGAGTCGCCGTGAATAAGGTTATTATTGCCAATATGATCGCCAACGTTCGATAATCGGATAGGGCACTGAAAGAAGAAGAAGATGGTTATATAATCTATTTGATTTCGTATAATATGGCCTTTAGTGTCCCCAGGACATTTCGACGTGTATACTCGTCTTCTTGGTAGTTGATAAAATGTGTTTTTAATTATAAAATTATTTTTATTCTAAATTGAAATTCTTTTTGGTTATTATTTTACAAATAGTACAAATTTGAGATAATTACGTCGATTTCGTGGCTTTTATCTACTACCTTATCTTTTATCTGATGAACTTAGTAACTATTTAGCCTAATGAATATAATTCAAAATAAGCGTAATCCAAAATGCAAGAAAGTATTCTTGTGGCGACGGAACCCCGTAATTGAATATTCCGGTCTCGTCTTTTTGCCGCAGTAAAGGTTGCGGACTGTCTTTCTAGTCTCGTTTAATATTAAGACCCTTCTACTCGACGAAGACGCGGGGTGTTTTATTTATTTAAAACCGTTCAGAGAAAGCCTCACACAACTTAAATACTTCTTTTTATGCATTTTTTCCTCGCGGGAGTTCAAAGAGCTATTTAGTAATCGAGCGAAGGGCCGTAAAATAAATACAATTTCAAGTTGAGTGTGTCTGAGAAATAATTTAACGGACGGACGTCGAAGGGAATACCGAGAAACGAAGAGAGTTGTAAATTTGACCCTAGTCCAAAACGATCTGTTACTATAATTATTTTTGGTTTCAAATTTGGGTAAATCTGACAGTTTTTTTTTATTCGATGTAAAGAGCAGATCACTAGAATTTCCAAAAAATCGATTAAATTTGGTTTCGACGAGGAGAAGGATATATTTTAGGAGAAACTGGAAAGCACAGACAATGTCAGAACAACGACATAAAAATTATTGGTAATTTTAACGCTAAAGTGGGCCAAGAGACTATTTACCGACCCACGATCGGCGAGCATAATCTACATGGTAGGTAGTAAGTACATTATTTCCTCACAAAAATATCCACTAAGCCACATGGCAATCACCAGACGGTCAAACAAAAAACCAAATTGACCATGTACTAATTGATAGTCGACATTTCTCGGAAGTACTAGATTTAAGAGCATATAGAAGTACTAATATAGACTCTGACTACTACCTTGTACGAACAAAACTCAGAGCTCGTATATCAAACGCTAAGAAGGGCTAGAGCACAAAATCTACGAAATATAATACTGATATGCTACAGTATGAAGACGCTAGGGATAACTAGAGGAAAATTTTAAATGAAGAGCTGACAAGAAGCGACGAAAATTAAGGTATAGAAGAACACTGGACCAAATGCAAGGAAGCTATCCATACAGCGGCCAAGGAGTTTTTAAAACCTAACCAGGCTAAAATAAACGAAGATTGGTTTGACAAAGAATGTAGATCCATTCATCATCATCTTTGGCTCTACAACCCTAGGTGGGTCTTGGACTGTTCAAGAATTAGTCTCCATTCCCCCCTATCTTTCGCCTTGGCTTTCCAATTTCTGACCCCTAGATTCCTCAAGTCATCTTCGACTTGAATTTTGAATCTAGATCTTAGCCTGCCTCTCCTCCTGGTTCCTACTGGCTCTTGATACAATATCTGTCTTTGGGGGCTCCAGGGTCCATTCTTTCAAGGTATCCTAACCACCTTAGTCTATTAATTTTAATAGACCGGACGATGTTGTCAGGACAAGTTTAATAAGAGTTTCATATATTAGTATCTTGTTTTTTTTGCTAATTATGTATGTTAAGAACTGCTTTAGTCCAAAGTAAGCTCTGTTTGCCAGGTATATTCTTCTCTTAATTTCTACGCTTACTATGTTGCTGTTATTTAGTTGTGTTCTAAGATATATAAACTCCGAGACCCCTTCGAATGCGTGTGCTTCTGTCACCAGATCTTGTGGTGCCGCTATTTGTGTGCTGTTCGTGAACTTTATTTATTTTGTTTTGGATACGTTAACTTACATTGTCTTCACGGCTTTTTCTAATGTTTCAAAATCCTGTATCAGGTGTCGTTTTGTCCGTGTTACTATGTCAATGTCATCTGCGTAGGCCAATATCTGTACACTTCTATTGATGATCGTACCTCTGGTTGTTATGCTCGATTTCTCTATGGCTCTTTCTAGGGCGATGTTAAATAATAGACATGATAGACTGTCTCCCTGACGTAATCCAGTATGTGTTTAAAAAGACCTTGACACTCTGTTTTGTACCTTGACTTTGCACTCAATTTTCGAAAGAGTTGCCTTTACCAATGTTATAAGATGAGACGAAATATCTAGTTCTGCCATGGCATTACAAAGTGCGCTTCGTATACACTGTCATAAGCACTTTTAAAATCTATGAAGAGGTAATGGGTATCAATTCCATATTCATATGTCTTTTCTAAGGTTTGTCTGAGAAGGAAAATCTGATCAATTGTTGACCTTTGTTTTCAAAATCCACATTGGTATTTGCCTATTTTTTTCTTCAGTATATACTAGTAAACCATCATAAAGTATATAAGCCAGTACTTTGTAAGCCGTATTTAAGAGGGCAATGCCTCGATATTTGTCACATATTAGTGGATCCCCTTTCTTGTGAATAGGTACTATAATACCTACATTCCAACTGCCTGGGAGTTTTCCTTCTCTCCAAATGGATGTAACAAGTTTTATTATGTATTTTTTTAGGGCGTTTGCTCCATACTTGAACAGCTCAGGGGATATACCATCTTGTCCATGGAATTTGTTGTTTTTTAACCTTTTTATTGCCATGGCAACTTCTTCTTCTGAGGGTATATTATTTTTCTCCCTCTCATCGTTTGCATCTCCACTGTGGTCATTTATGTCAGTCACTTCTTGGTTGCCTATATTAAATTTCTCAGCAAAATTCTCCGAGTTTTTAAAACCTAACCAAGCTAAAATAAACGAAGATTGGTTTGATGAAGAATGGAGATCCATTAACCAACGGAAAAATGAAGCATATAAGATACATTAGCAGCGGAAAACGAGATCAAACCTGGAAGACTATGAAAATATTATACGAAAAGAAAAAAAGACGTTTAGAAGGAAAAAAAGAGCCATACGAAAATGCTCTAAACGAGATTGTTAACCACCACAATAGAAAAGACTCGCGAAAATTCTACCAGAAGACAAACAGCTGCAGAAAAGAATTCAAACCCAGAATAACAGCATGTACACACAGAGATGGTTCCATAATTAGCGACAAAGAACAGATAATAAACAGGTGGGCGAATCATTTTGAAGAACTGCTTAGCGACAGTCGTAAAGAGGACTGAATAGAATTTACTTTGCCTGAAATGGATGAAAACGCTCAAGAGCTGCCCCCCACCGAAGAAGAAATTAGAGAAGCCATTTCAAAACTGAAAAATAACAAAGCGACTGGTTTGGACAATCTATCTGCCGAACTCTTTAAAAATTGTGGTGACACCCTTTTTAAACACATGCACAAATTAGTAACCGAGATCTGGCAACGGAAGGAAACGCCCGCAGACTGGAAATTAGGTGTAATGGGACCACAAAAAAGGGAGATATGATGATGTGTGATAATTATAGAGGCACCACCCTACTTAACGTGGCATATAAAGCATTGTCCAACGTATTGTACAGAAGATTGATCCCCTATGCTGAACAAATAGTTGGATCAAAGGATCAAATCTTCACAGTCAGGCAGATTCACGTTTTTGTCTGTTGACTGAGTCACACGACTCAGTAACTTAAAAAGTTTTACATTTACCAGGTACCAAATGTTGTTTTTAACATACAGGGCCTTCTATACTTAAGTTATAAGTTAAATACTACATGAACATTACATTAAGTGGTTATATACTTTTTAGGACACTGATGATGGAACGTGGATTCCGAAAACGTTTTGTGATATAGCCCGATTGGGTTTTTAAATTAAATACCTTTTATAAAGGATTTTAATATTTTTTTTTTACATTTACTTCGTTTATAAAGGTATGAACAATGTAAACTTAAATAAGAATATTAATACTCAGAAGAATATAATATCGTCAGGCTCTTTCATTTTCGGGATCAAAAGGAGTCCCATAAGATAAGTTGTTGCGCACATAAAAAGCCTCGTTTCTCGCAACTTTCAGTCCAAACATATCTGATAATTTTTCCTCTTTACTGCTCGTAGCATAACTAACTTATTCCGAGCATTTCGTTAGCTAAAATAAATATCTTCAGTAGATAAACGTTCAAAGGCGAAACAGAATAGAGCGAGAAAGGATAATTTACACAACTATTTTGCACAGAGATTTAGAATTTCTTTAAAGTGGTCGCTTTGACTGAATTATTCGGCTGGGTAATTTTATAATTCGGTATAAGAACCTTTCCATATTATTTATTAAAAGGCAAACATTAAATACACTTTTAGTAGCTAATAATAAAAGCACACAATGAGCCCCAGTAAAAGAATGTGTTATTTACTGTTTTTATAGAGATTCAGTTTATTTTGACGTTTATTTGACACAAGAAAATAGTTTCAGAACAATATTAAGAAATGTGTTGATATAGCTGCACTATTTCTTAATTATAGTACATTGTTTACCGGGTAGGAAAAGCTTAACATTCCTGGACGACTGTGAAGATTGCTAAGTCGAGGCGCAAGCCGAGACTTAGCAACACAGAGTCCAGGAATGTGGCTTTTCCTACGAGGTAAACATACTATTTTTCCGCAAATCGTTTAAAATTCGACAGATATTGATTGATTTAAAAAAAAACGCGATAATTTTATTTCCAAATAAATGGTGCTTTGAAATTCCTAATAAAATTACTTGGGTTACTATGGAAACGTATTGAGGTTGAATTGTCAAACTTGACGCTTATAAATTTAATTGCTGGTGTACTCGAAAGTAAAATGATAAGTGATGATGAAATTTCCATTCCTGGGACTCCTCCAGAGCTGGTTGAGGCAGTGAATACTGCTTCATTAGAATTATTGCCAAAGAAATTAAGAGAAAAGTACGAAAATTAGAAAATGTATGTAGAACACTAACAACTGTACGGAGATATCATTTCCTTACAGTAAGGAAGTCCTGACTTTTTCTTCAAGAAATTTTGATTTGAAAATTTCCTGGCGATTTGCGGAAAATTATATTTTTGTTCGAGTGAGTGGAAAATGGAGGCAGGCCTCGATATCAGTTTAAAAATTGTTCAAGAAAGAACATCTGTAATAACTGGCGAGGGCAGTATTTTGCATAAAATTTAAGTCGATTAAAAAAATAATCTTCTACTAGCTAGATACATCAAAATACATTTTCAATACAATTACAATTCAATAAAACGACGCATCAATCAAAGGTTAAGAGTGGCAAAGAGTTTGAATGACTGAACGTCAATCAGTCCAAAGAATTATTTTTTCTCTATCTATTTCATTCCATTAAAATTGGATGTACTATTGGGGAATGGGACAATTCGCCGTCGCCAATTCGCCGTCGCCGATTCACCGTCGCCCATTCACCGTAGGGACAATTCACCGGCAGCCGATTCGCCGTCGCCGATTCGCCGTCAGAAATTTAATTTTGAGCATGTTTATTAATAACATTTGGTTATAAAAATAAGATTTTAGGCAACGCATTATTTTATGGTAAGTACCTATTTATAAATGTTTATTGAGTTGGTGTTTTATTTTTATTAGGAATAAATTAATTTTTTAATAAAACAAAACATAAAACAATGGATGCTTTCTTTCATTTATTTAGCAAAAATATTTAATTAAACATAAAATTATATGAATTAAGTTTTCGTTAAACACCAACCCTCAATAAATGGGTACTTACGAAAAAAAAATGATTGCCTAATTTTTTGTTAAACATTTTTTATTTCAACAATAATTTAAACAAAAAATTAAATCATTGAATCATTATTCACTGGTTATTAATGGTCATTAAATAAACAACAACTATTTTAACCCACATTAGAAGATCAACCACCCTAATTGTTTTCTAATTCTTGTTAAATATTTTATTCCTAATAAAAATTTAAACATCAACACACCATTAATTGGTACTTACTATAAAATAATTTATTGTCTAAAATCTTCTATTTATAACCAAGTGTTAATAATAAACATTCTAAAAATTAAAATTCTGACGGCGAATCGGCGACGGCGAATCGGCTAACGGTGAATTGTCCCTACGGTGAATGGGCGACGGTGAATCGCCGACGGCGAATTGGCGACGGCGAATTGTCCTAGACCCGTACTATTGTAGCAATAATAATTTCCTTTAAAATGCAAGTATAACAATTTTGCAGTACACTCCTGGAATATATAATATATATATATATATATATATATATATATATATATATATATATATATATATATATATATATATACATATATATATATATACATATATATATATATAATAATATATATATATATATATATAATATATATATATATATATATATATATATAACACTGTTTTTGATGGGTTGGAGTCAATAAAAGGGGCTATTTGTTGACTATTTTTTACTCGAGCTTTCAATTGTGATTACAATTTTTATCAAGAGCTTCTAAAAAATACAAAATATCTTACAAAGTTGAACTAGAAATAAAAAATTTTTTTGTTAACTCACCAAATAAAATTAGTTTTTTATATAAAACTACTGCTTACATATTAAATACAAAAAATATTAATAAAAAAATGTCTTATTCAAATAAATGTTTCTCTGAAAAATTTTGATGAAGTTTCTTAAGAAAAAAAAATTGAATTTGTAAACAAAAATAGAATAGCTACAACCAGCCTAAATGTCATAAATACTAACTTAAAAATTTTTATTTTTGACACATTGTCAAAAATAAAATTTTGTTTAAAAAATTCTTCTTTGTTTAGTAACAAAAAAGAAGAAGATTTATTCACCATTGATAGATGCCCGAAAAAATGTAACAAATACATGGAAAATTCAAAATGTGATATTTTACTGACTGCATATATAAATTAAATAGAAATTATATAATTATAAATTTTGCTTAAATTTTGAATTTCTGACCTTTTGTTTAAATTATTATCACTTTTGCTAATACAAACCATTTCCAAAAAAGTTCTTTTAAATTTATTACTTTCATTACATAAAATTTTTATATTATCAAAATCCATAATATGGTCTTTGTCTATTACATGCTCTGCCAAAGCACAAGATGGTTTCTTAATTCTACAATTACGAGTCACAAGTACTTCTTTTTTCTTACTCTTATATATATATATATATATATATATATATATATATATATATATATATATATATATATAATATATATATATATATATATATATTTTGGTGTCTTTTGTTTATATTCAAATCCCCCCCATTCTCTATTTACATTGTGAATGAAAAGAAAAGATTTCCAAATTCCGGTTATAACTAGGACGTTAAAATAATCGATATAATACGTACTTATTTCTACGATTTTAAAAAGTTGTTTGCTTTAGGGTCGTTTTGCGATGGGTTTAAATAGGGTTCGATAGTCCCCTTTTGATGCGCGGGGAAAAGCCGAGATACAACATCGAAGGTCGGAGTGAATTCAAGTTTTAGATTTGGAAGATGGTCCATTGAAAGCAGACGTCGTTTAGTTAAGTCAAAAAAAAAATTGTGAAAAAGAGTGATTTATTACTCAAAGTAATGTGTCGGCTCTCAGCGAGTAATCACTGTTTTTCTGTTGTGTGCCATATCTCATGTGAGAGATTTGGCGTTTTGCAACGGTTTTGAAGATGACCTCATATTGCCGTTATGTTGTACCCACACGTTCCAGTTTTTTAAGGAGACGAGCTTTCCAAGGTTTGTGTTCCAATGCTAGCTTCCATTCTCATTTTGTTATCCCTGGTCGTCGTCCCAGTCATTAGATACATTTTTTTGCGTGGCAGTGAATCTTCAATTCCAACCGCAGAAATGTTAAGTAAAGAAATTTAATGAAAATCAAGGCAACTTGATTAATTAAAATTAAAGAATTTGTAAAAATTAAAATATATGTATTAGGGCGTGACCATACCTGTTATAATTAACTCAGTTTTAAATTTAATGTTGACATATAACAGCTCGATTTATTACTTTTGACATTAATTTGCTTTGGTTTTTTAAAATAGGTTAGCCTTTCTATGAATAGTTTCATTTTAAAGATATTCCTTTATTTGTAATAAATTATTTCTGACATAGCTTTAGCCCAATAACATTTGTAAGTTTTGTAGCAACTCCCACTTGTAAACAAAGTTTGTAAAACGAATAGGACATATGTAAGTTTTTCTTTTTTATTATTTAGGTATAAATCATTGTAATTATTTATACCGTATTTTTTGTGCCATTTATATTTTTGTAACTGTTTGTAGTGAGACAACAATAAATGTTTAATTTATTTTCCTACATCATTTTTGTTTACTTATCTTAGAAAAGTCTACTAACCTCTCTTGTGTTTCTCTTTTAGAAAGGAAAAGCCTTTTTTCCTGCATCCAGCAAGACAAGCATTCTACCGGCGTCCTTATTTCAAATGGCTAGTGGTCTTTCTTGTTGGTTTTGTTTGCTCATTTGTCCAGGAGATTCATTTAAGTACCCTCTCTTTGCTTTATTTTGTAGTTGCCCCAATCCGACACCTTGCCATTCAACTCATCCACGACTCCAGCTCTCCAAATAAGCCCTGAGTGCCGTTCGCATAAATTTCGTTTATTTTGCTTGCCCTATCTCCAGCCCAATAGTTTCTGTCCCCAATTTTCAAACCCCTATACCCTATGTAGTAGGCAAAATATATTCGTTACACTATAAAGTGTTAAAATTAACGAGTTTATTAAGATTTAAAAACTTACGAATTCCTTATCAGCAACACACTTACCTGAAAAAAAAAAGAAAAATTATTTTTAAAAGAATAAATATACTAAAATAAAAAACCCTAAATTTCATGGATAATTTATGTACATTTTCAAAAATGTTTTCTATATTTCAAATATATTTCAATCAAAATGTAATTCAATACACGTTGGAACAAATTTTAGGTGACTAATCAAATTTTGGGTAAAAATGTTTCTATAACGGGATCATTGTTTAACTAATAAAAAAACGGGTGTGGCAGTCCAGTGGGACTGCCGGTAGAAGTTATACTTTTACATACGCGTTCGCCGTTACAAATTTATATGGGAGCTAATCCCATAATGATTACATATGTAATGCTATAGGTAAAAGAGAGCAGAAAGAGAAACAGAATTAGGTATTTAGGTATATGGTGCATCGTTTGCTGTATATAAACATTTGACCTGTAGTAGGAGTATAGTAACTGAAGGATTGAATCAATATTTTGATGAAAATATATATTTTTATTTTCATATATTTATTAAAAGGAGTTGAATGCAAAAAAAATTTTACACATACTCTGCATTAAAATTCGTTGTTTATTTTGTTATTAATAAAAAAATACAATACAATACACTGCAACATAATTCAATATAATAATACAATACAAATTAAAATGAAATGTTTATAAGTATTTAAAAATGACAATATACATAACTTACTTACGCATAATATGTTTCATTTACCATGATAATAATATTAATAAAATAAAAATATTATTTCGTGATACATTCACGAATTCATATTTCATACAAATGATGTTTCGTCAATTTGTCTGACATTGACAAATACAAAATTTAATTGTTGCTTGTTGTGTATATAAGTACACATTAGAACTTTCTTGAGATATCTACAAGTTTTAATTTAACATGCCTAATGAGGCTCAACACAAATCTGAACAGAATGGAAAAAAGAATAATAATATTAATAAATATTAAATATATTTACAAAAGAAACATTTTTATTCTCAAGAGAGAAAGAGCGAGAAAATATATCTTCTGTCTCTCTCTCACCTATATCTTACATATGTAATGATTTTGCCGATTCACTCCCGTACAAATTTCCAATGTCGAACGCGCATCTAGAAGTATAACTTCAAAAATGGGTAATTTTTGCAAACAATATACTTTTTTAACTGCTGCAATAATTCATATTTTGTTTATGAGATATTTATGTTGTTTATTAAATGTCACTATTTTTGTTAATTACAAAAATGCGGTTATTGCCGCAGGTTATCATTTCAATAAAGTCACCTTGGTTCTGCTCCTGATCGCTACGTTTTTTATTTTTCTCGCACAGTTATTTCTAACCTGGATCGCTCCATTCTTCTCTGTGTGACTCTCAATTTGGTAGCCGAGGCTTTTGTTAAGATAGGTAAGATTAAGATTAAGATACTCCCTATGTCAACACTGGGAGGACGCATTGATCAAATACTTTTATCTTCAGGCATGCGAACAGCTCACTTTTAAAAGTTTTTCTCAAATTTCATCCAAGATCGATTCTTCTGTTCTGTTCATGGGTCTGATTATCCCTGATATTCATAATTTCATGCTCTAAGTATTTATATTCATCTTCTTCTTCTTCAAGTGCCCTGTCCTTTCCGAACGTTGGCTATTAGCATGGCAATTCTGATCTTGTTTGCAGCGCTTTGGAACAGTTCGACCGATGTGAGCCCGAACCACTTCCGCAGATTTGAAGCCACGAGTGTCTTCTCCTGTCTGGCCCTCGCTTACTGTCTATTTTCCCATGGACAATCAATTGCAGTAGACGGTACTTATCGTGTCTCAATATGTGGCCTAGATATTCAAGCTTTCTTTGTTTAATTGTGCTCATGATTTCTTTCTCCTTTCCGATTCTTTGGATTACCTCTAAGTTGGTGACATGTTCGGTCCAGGATATACGAAGAATGCGTCGGTACACCCATATTTCTAATGCTTCTAGTTTTCTCGTGAGCGTCTCTGTCAGCGTCCAGGACTCCACACCATATAGTAAGATCTGAAAAATGTAGATAATTTAACTAGACGTAGTTTTAAGGGAGGAGACAAGTCCTTGCTTATGAGGAGCTTTTTCATATCGTTAAATGCTGCTCTAGCTCATTCTATTCTCGCCTTAATTTCTGTGGCCTGTTCACATTTTGCATTTACGTTGATGCCAAGGTAGACATAAGATTCTACATGGACAATTAGTATGTTACTTATCCGTAATTGTCAAGCAGGCTGTTGCTTTTTGCTTATCAGCATCCACTTTGTCTTCTTGAAGTTGAGGCTTAGGCCGTATTCCTCACTAACTAAATAAACTGTTTCCATTACCTGTTGTAATTCGTCTATGGTACTGGCAAGGATCACTCTGTCGTCGGCAT
The DNA here is from genome assembly GCA_918026665.1 of Diabrotica balteata. Lineage (NCBI taxonomy): Eukaryota > Metazoa > Arthropoda > Insecta > Coleoptera > Chrysomelidae > Diabrotica > Diabrotica balteata. Next base: position 104,951,440 of record OU898279.1, on the reverse strand, counting down.
ATCTTGTATTGTTCGGTAACTCGCCGTTTATTTTTATGCCCTCATTTGCATTTTCCATACATTTGCAAAATATTTCCTCGAAGTAAATATTGAATAGGAGTGGGGATAAGATACACTCCTGACGGACACCTCTTTTGATCTGCACACTTCCAGTGAGTTCGTTGCCAATTTTTGTTCTTGCTGTTTGATCCCAGTATAGGTTTGCAACAATTCGGAAGTCCTTGTCGTCAATACCTGTCTTTCGCAGAATATCTATCAATTGTTCATGACTGACATTGGCAAATGCTTTTCTAAACTCGACAAAGCACAAATACACGTCCTTATCAACGTCTCTACACCGCTATATAAGTACCTGGAGAGCGAAAACTGCTTCTCTAGTTCCAAGTGCTTTCCGAAAACCAAACTGCGATCTATCAATATTTGACTCACATTTATCTTATGAGGCTATGCGAGCAAGAGTGGGCTAACTAACATTTTGTTGATAAATGAGTTATAGATTGCAATCAGTTAAAGTTTGAAATCAAAACTGGTCTAACCAACATTTTCGTATGTTATAACATAAATCTCTAAGGTGATTTTGCATGAAAGAAAATAACAAAAATTTGAAAACATAAATGGGCTTCCACGAAGTTGTGGAATAGACCAAAATTGTTCAATACATAAATACGTAAAAGAATGCAAGAGTAGGCTAACCATCCTCTTTGTATAATAGATCGGTTTTTAGGAATCCTTTATAACTTTTACAAAAGAGAACATACAGGTAATCCTGTCTCATTCCACATATTTCGAAAAATATTTAATAACCAATTTAATATTGGATTCCATGCACCAATTACGGATTCGCGCAAAAAATGTGTTTTGTATAACAATAAAATAAAGTTCTCAATAGTTCAAGCAGAAAAACGTGAATTTGAAGTAACATTAGAGGGTCACCAACGAAAAGCAGACCGTGCTAGATGTCATATGAAACAAGATGCAGAGTACGCAAAACAAAATCCTGAAGCAATTACAGTGATTGCATTTGACTTGATGCGAACGTTGTCCACACCAGTTATCAGCACTGGAATTTCTTACTATAAACACCAGTAGGACTTACGTCTAAGGAGTCCATAATTTGGCTACTTATTATGCTCATATGTATGTTTGGGGACACAAGCATCACGAGGACCTCAAGCATAGAATCCTGTTTAAGGCATTATTTTAAAAATGTCCTTACAACAAAAAGTGTAATACTATATTCCGATCAATGCGGAGGGCAGAACCTTAACATTAAAATGGCTCTTCTTTGCGATTTTATTGTGTCACATCCTGATATTGTGGTAGAAAATATTGATCATAAGTTTTTAGTCAGCGAACATTCTTACCTTGCCTGTGACCAAGATTTCGGAGTAATAAGTAAGCAAAAAATACTTTTTTAAAGATATCTACATACCTGACGACTGGATAAAGGTAATAGCACGTGCACAAAAGAAAGCACATTTTAATAGTAGTAGAGGTGACATAAAACGATATTTATTCTACTAAGAAGTTGGAAAGAAATATAACAAATCGGAAACTTGATACACAAAAATAAAAAGTCCAATAGTTACAGATTCAGTGGTTGCAATACAAGAAAACAAATCCATTTACAATTTACTACAAATACAGCAATAATGCGAATGTTCTCTTTTATTCTCTAGATGTCAAAAAGAGGACATCCAGGGAAATACTTTAGGTAGATTATCTTTATCCCGATGGACGCCCAATAACCGAAGCAAAAAAAAGGTCTTTTGGAATTACTTTCATTCATACCTCCAATACTACATGGATTTTACACAAGCACCAGAACAATAATATCCACTATACAGCAAGAAGAAGAGTTTATTAACGATTAAGAATAAGTATTTTTGTTACTTTTTTTTTTTAAAGCATGTTTTCAACATTGATATTGTTTAATTGTATTGTACTTCAGGTCTAATCCACATTCCTATTAAAATTTTAAAGGGAACACTGATGCAAAAACGGTCTAATCCACAAAAAGCTTAAATTTTTATATTTTTGTTAAATATACTGCAAGATCTTCGAGTTTTTTGTTATTAGTTAATGATTTGTAAACTATGACTACCCTTTGGCATCATATTTTAATTTTATAAAATTTCAAAAAAACGCATATATTTTTGGTTCATGTAAATCCATTATTCAATATTTGGGGTTAGCCCACTCTTGCTCTCATAGCCTCATATATATTCTTCTATAAATATCTTAGTGAAGCTAAGTGAAGTGAAGATTGATCAAGCTTATAAGCTGGTAGTCATCACCGATCTGGGCATTTGGTTTCTTCGGGATTGCAATAAATGTTGACTGCAGCCAATTCTCCGGGATTTTACCACTAATATGTTGTTAAAAAGTACAACGAGATTATCAAGGAACTGTTTATCTGATTTACATAGGATCTTTAATATTTCGCAGGGTACATTGTCCGAAACTGCTGACTTATTGTTTTTTAGTGCTGCAATGGCATTTTCTATCTCCGATTTAAGGCTTGAAGGATCTAGGAATAGCAAGAGAGATGGTACAGAAACTCGTTGTGGCTACAGAAAATGTAGGTTTTAATATAAACATCTCAAAAACAAAAATAATGACAAATTTGGTACCCATCCAGAACATCAGTATTGGTGGACATACAAACACTTATTATAAAAATAAAGTGACGTTTTACAAACGTCATCTTAATGTTGAAATATTTCTAGAAGGCCAAGGAATATTTAAAAGGTGAGCAAATATAAAGAAATTGTAAGAAAAGTAATAAAAAATAAAATAATTTTATTTTCACATACAAACAGTCATATTAACCCCTTTGGATTGACGTCACTAAAACCGTGGCTATCTTCATGTCCATTTACTTTTTTTACTTTTCACGCAAATGACTAAGTTCAAACCGGTCCAGCAGAAATTTTTGACTTTTAAATCTATTCTAATGACATATAATGATTATTAAAATGAAGTAATTAAACATAAATTTATAACATCTTAAAGGCAATCAGTTAGCAGCAGTCTATATAAAAAAATCATTCATTGTGCAGTGTAACAACGTAAGTTGATTAATAATATTCCAAGAAAACACAAGTTTTTATACAATTCCGCGGCGATAAACTTAGTATCTTAAGTATTAACTTTTCCTGATACCACTTAAAGGTCTCTACCGAGTCGATCGTTAAAGCTGATTATAACTTTAACAGCAGCGTCGATATTCCAGTTGTTAAATAAACCAGCAATGTTTAAGATTAATCTTCTTAAGACGTTTACGAAACTTCATCGTATAATAAGTGTGAACCGACTGTGCAGTAAGTGGGATCAATATTTGCATAAGTGCCTTAATATACAGAATGTTTCTTGTTAGTTTCGAATGCCGTTAAGAGACTAGAATTGATAATTATTGGATAAAAGTTTCCTACTTTTATAGAAAAATTCAAAAAATATGCTTAAATAGAGTTTCACATGGATCTAAAATGAAAATTTATGGTAATTCACGATAAAATCTTCATACGAATATGCATTACTAAATAAAAAAGAATGCGTGTTTTCTGTATTTTTAAATAGTCTAGTAAAATATTCTAGGACTAACGGTTACTGAGATATGATCAAATTGTGGCACTTGCAAGGATTTGTATACAGATTGAACGAATTTAAAACGGATTATACAATTTAATATATGTCTGTTTGAACTGCATTTGAAATAGTGGACCAATATAAAACTTAGACAAAAATAAATCCATGCCCGGTGTTAGACATTGTATAAAATATCGTTCAACTATCCGTCTCTTTTTAGAACGCACCATAGTCTAGAGCGCAGCTCAAAGTGAATGTTGCCAATCGCCGTGTAATAATCCGATTTGCCGATCTTTTTGAGAGTTATATCTTCTTCATATCTTTAAATAAATCGGATATTTGCCTAAATTTTTCATTGTATTTACCAATCTACTACAACAGACTAATAAAAAAAAATAAACTTAATGGTTTGTAGTTATTTCAGAAGTTTGCAGTTATTTTAGAAACATCTACTGGAATGATATTGGCAACACTGCTCAAAATCTCCATCTCCGATAAACGAAAGAGGGGCTTGCCTAAAGGCGGCCACTCACGATACAGCGGCATTGTTCAACTTCGTTTTTAACTAAACACTTGCCTTGATCATATTATAGAAAATCGAAATGGCTTGATTTAGCGAGAATTTTTTAAAAAAGTTTTTTAAATTATATAAAAAACAAGAATGCTATAGCGAATAAAAGGTAAAACGTATCACGATAGAAATGCCCGAAAACAGGCAATGGACATTCTAGTTTTAAAGTTCCGAGAAGTAAACAAAGATGTGAATGAAGAGTATGTAAGAAAAAAAATTAACAATTTTAGAACATCGTATAAAAGAGAATTAAAATTAGCAGTGCAGTCCAGTAAATCGGGTACAGGGGCAGACGAGATTTATTTTGCACCAAAATCTTGGATTCTTTGCACCAGAATCTATACACAAAGAATTTATACACAAAGTAAGAGACGCTAAAATGATTGTTTGATTTGACATGGTCGAGAACCGAACAAATACTGCGGCGCAGTACGGTGTGTGGGCGCACCAGATATACCAACAAATTGAACAACGCCTGTGTCCGATTATGTCGAACGACACCGCTGTACCGTGAGTGGCCGGCTTTAGGAAGCGATAGGTGGTTTGACCACCTATGAATGAGTTCTTGAATTAGTTCAGAATCCAGCAGCCCGCTGAAGTATTGGATTTTTATAATATAATTATTTGACAACCTTTTGTTGGCCAACCACCTACAGCAGAATTGAGCCGAAATACATAATATTTTGTATGTTCCGAATTTATTTCGTTCAATCTGTATAACCAAATGTCAAGAAATGAATACACCAGTCATCAGAGATGAAAATCCCAATGAACTTTTTGTTTCGTTTACTCCAGTGTAATTATTGAGTAGCCGTTTAAATTTTCAATTCTTCGAAGTTTTTTTATTTAAATTATGACTGTTGCATTTATCTTCAGATTTCTTGGTCTGTCGTTTATTTCTTCTTCGTTTGACCCTCATGCTCTACAATGCTCATTTTCGACCGTACTGTGATAAATATTGATTTATAGAATAAATTGCAGTCAATGTTAAAGTTGTTATATTGGACAAAGTCAACAGTGGCTTAAGAAATGTGTCACTAAACACAAAAGTGACTGTAACATACGAAAAAACTCTTGTGCCTTAGTGGACGACCATTTAAAGACAAGACATAACTTTGACTTTGTAACGTTATAAACGCCACATTTTTATGAATTTATATTTAAATAATTATTTCATTTTAATTTCTTTATTAATTTATTAATTTCTTTATCTACAGATTCGTTTTTACTATTTTTTCTTCAAAAAGGAGTTAGCGCCCTATGTCTATCTTTTCTCTCTCTTTCTGTCCTGTAGAATAAATATTCGCCCTCTTTCTTTCTGTCCAGTAGACTAAATATTCTGTTCTACGTTAACAGAAAAACTAATTCCATGATAAAGGCCTACGTCCTATGACATATGTGCTAACTTCATTTAGTTCCCTATTTTCTGTCAATGAACTTTTCGAACGTAGTGGGAATATAATTTTTTGTTTGTTTTTGAAATTTTATTTTACGGTCTACAACATTATCTTGAGGTGAGTACTTTCATTGTAATTTTTATTCTATAATTCTGATAACATTTTCGCAACCCGACTTCTTTAGAAACCACGCTTTTCAATTAAATGCATATAGGAATCAACAGAATTTAATTAAGTAATAATAATTATATTTCATTTTATCCTTGCCAGCCGCTATTTGTTTAATTGTAATTTTGTAAAATGACAAGGAAGTTAAACCCTTTTTGATGTGTCTCTAAAACAAGCTATTGTTGTATTTCAGTTTATTGACGATTTTATTGACCATATGTACCTACGTATTTCTTGGCGATTTTATTCAAGACCATATTATAGACCATATTCTGATGAAATTATGAAAATTTATTGGCCATTGGAGGACCTAACATTTAATTGGGAGACAACACAAGCAGTCCATCGATGCCATAAACATTATCCTCACTAATTAATTGTTAAGCATTGGCAGGGTTGATTGTTTTTTATTTTTTTTTAATAAATATGATTTGACGTACCATCAATTACATTTTATAGATCAATTTACCATGTTCCTGATTCTTTTTCAATTCTCTACTATTAATTACATCTTTCCACCTGATAATATAGATAATACTGTCATAATAATTGTTTATGTTAACTTATTCACTAAAAATTGTGCAATAAGAATTCATTATATAAAATATTGCGGTTACCATAACTCCTAAATAAATTAAAATCAAACAAAAATATCATTTACTTAGATACCTACGTTAACAAAATTTAAAGTTTTACTCTTATAGTTGTAAGTATTGAAATATTCACTTTGATTACATATAATAATTATTCTAATAAATTTACAGTTTTCACCTGAAGAAGTCACAAAATCGTGACGAAATATTGATACATAGAACAAATGGGCTTTATTTCCTACAGACCAATTGCTGATATATATATAGATATATATATATATATATATATATATATATATATATATATATATATAAATATCTATATATGGTTGTAACTCTTCCTTACAAAAGTGGCTTCTAGTCACTTTTTTCGTAGTCATCTTCTATCCTTCCCCTCTCAGCAGCGCGACCTTTGCCCAATTTCCCTCTGCCATTCTCGCATAATGGCCCAACCATCTAAGTCTGTCCCAAGAATCTGGTTAATTTCTAGCTTCCCATACAGCTCTCTGATTTCTGCATTTGTTTGTCTCCTCCAAACGTCTGCATAGTCTTTTACCTTCCCGAATATCTTTCTTACAACAAACCATTCCCAGATATTCAACATATTTTCCTGATGTTTGTTCATAATCCATGTTTCGCTTTAGTACAGGACCGTGGTTTACTGTTCGCTATAGTCTCAATTTTGCCTCTGTGTAGGTGTTTTTTGCGCATAGTAGTTTGTGTAGAGCTTCGACCGATTTCCTTCATCTCGAAATCCGCATCTCAATTTCTTGGCTTTCTTCCTTCTTTACTTGCTAGAGTTCCTCTTAGATACTCAAATTCCGTCACCTTTTTGAAACAGTATTTTTTACTTTCGTTGTTTGTGGTAGTCTTCAGTTGTGATTCTTTATATGTGGTCTGCCCCATTTTCATATACTTTGATTTTACTGTTTAATAATCATTCCATAATGTTTAGCCTTCGCTTCAACCATTTTAAAAATCATCAGCTGTTCCCTTTAGTTCTTGCCATTAACACTACATCGTCATTAAAGACCTGGCTTCAGTTGTCATAAATCATAGATTTCTCTCTCTCTCTCTTTCTCTCTCTCTCTTGCTCTCTCTTATTATATCCTCTAGCAAGAAATTGAAGAGTATTGTAGACAGCGAATCTCTCTGCTTTAGTGCCCTTCTAACGTCAAATTTTCCTGTTAGGCTTCCTTTTATCTGTACTCTATTGTCGGGCTTCATTAAGGTTATCTGGTTATTTATTAAGCAGCTTCTTGAAATGGTCTAGCCATCGATCTAGTTTCCCATGTCTATCTGCTATTAGATGCCTTTCTTTACTTTTGTACTAATTATGTTTTTTTATGTCTTGGTCACTGCTCCTTTTCGCCACCTGGTAGAGTTTTACATTAATGTAATATTCTTCAATCTTTTAAAGATTTTTATTCAGATGCTCCCTTTTCTTTCCGCTATACACTTTTTTGCGTGTCTTCTCTCTGCTTCATATTTATTTCTATTTTCGTCACTTTTGTCCATATATTTTAGTCTTATAAGTTTCTACGATGTCAGTTGGACAAGTCATAAAAACAAAATTCGACACTCAAGTGTCGGCGTCTTTGTAAAACATAGGCGGCGCAATAGCAATTAAATAATAAACTTTTATTTTTAAATTAAGGTCTAATATTTTGTTAAACAGTAATAATATTGTTAATTATTCACATTTCTTTATGAACTTGACACCAAAGATGATTAAAAGTTAATACACAATATAGTCCATTCACTAACGGTAAAATATTGTAAAAACCTCTAAATTTTAAAGAACCACTGGGATTGACATGAAATTTGTCATACACATATAGCTAACGTGTCAAAGAAAAAAAGTGATATTGTGGCCGATGTGTATTTTTGCCCTGGGGGTGAGTACCGCACCTTCTTGGGGGGTGGAAAGATATACATCCAAAATAAGTCCGGAAGTGGATAAACTGACTAATTCTAGGTAACTTTTGTTCTATAGAGGTTTTTACTAAATCAATACTTTTTGAGTTATTTGCGAGTGAATATATTCATTTTTCATCAAAAACACCACGTTTTTGGACGATTTCTCGCAAATAACTCAAAAGGTAAGTATTTTATGAAAAAAATGTTCATAGCAAAAATACAGTTTATAAAAAAGTGAAAACAATGGTATATGTATGAAGTCTGTATACCCAGCAGAAGCAGAGTTATAGCTAATGAAAAATAGATTCTTACCTATTCGTCAAATTCCATATCGAATAATTCAACGTGAAATAATTAAAAAAAATGTTTTTTTACTTTTTTTTTAATTGTTTAAAGAAATCTTTATTTTTAATTTTTAAAAAAGTTTCTAGCATCAAACGTAAGCAAGTTACGCTCAAAACAAAGTTGATCCCTTTTTTGGTAAAAAAATAATCATGAATATGATCTGTAAGTTTCATCGGTTTAAAGAGGTTATTTTTGAAAGATACTTACATGAAATCGGCCAATTCGTCTTACAGTCGAATTGTCTCTTGGGTTATAGATTAATCGAGAGATCACATTTACTTCGATACACAGAACATATTTTTGACAAGTTGTGGAAGTTTTTGTAGAAATATTCAAACAATTAAACACTATCACTATCCGTGTGTCCAGAACTTGAGTCGTCGTTTGTGTTTATAACTACCGGTTCAATTGGTGGTAAAGTAGGATATTCTTTTTCTTTTACTTGATTATGCGCTACACAATTTTTCCAAATGTCAGTTTTGTTAAGTTCTTCGATCACTGTTCTTATATTTTGGACAACAACGTCACTTAATTGGGGAGATTGATTCATTTTCCGCAATTTCTTTTTTACATTGGCCCATATCATTTCAATTGGGTTGAAAACACAATGATATGGAGGGAACCGTATGCCCGTGGCGTTCAAAGAGTTTATCTATTACATATTCTTTTTGAAAATTTTGTTGCTTAATTAATTGCAACAATTGCTTTTTGGTACATTTACTAGGTGTTGCCATGCATTTGTTCTCCATAAATTCTATGATATCTCCCTTCTTGGAGCTAGTATTTGGAATTTTGGTGTAGAGTCTAGAATGGTATGACGCATTATCCATTACTATCACGGAATTTGTGTTAATATTCGGTAACAGCTGTTCCGTTGCCAATTGTTCGAAAAGTTCAGCCGTCATATCCTCATGATAATCAGCTGATGACACTGTTTAATGTTTTTGGCCGATAATAACAAGGCATTAGGTACAAACCCGCTCTTAGTCCCAGCATGTAGAATTATAATTCTTTTTCCTCTCGAACAAGGAGTATTCAAGCAGCACTTTTTGCTATCATCCATCCAGCTATATTGAACTACATCATGGGTGTCAAACCACGTTTCATCAAGATACACAATGTCTCTATTGTCATCTCGATATTCTTTAATGTATTTACAACTTATTTTCTACTGTCTTAACTCAAACTTAACTAAAACACACCACTACTGTTTGCACAAAAATATTAAAAATATACGTGAACTTGCTGTCGTACACGACGATACTGAATATATCGATGAGAAACCTGAGAAGCCATTTTTCACCAGATAACGATCAAGTTTGAGCGTAATAACTTCCGAAGAATATGACTAATTACACTTCAGTAGTGCCCGATAAGATACGTAGAAAGTAATAAACCACAACTGCAATATGGACAATACCGTTAGTGATCAATTACAAATAATGTTTATATTTCTGAATTATTCGGGACTGGACCCTAAAAATTCCTTAACTTTTATTGAAATTTAAAATTGATGATTAAAAGTATATACATACATAATGTAAATGAAATGTAATGTGCTTATTAATTTGAGAACTAAAAAATGAGACTACAATTTTACAAAAAAATAATTTATATAATAAGTTTAAAATAAAATAAAATAAGTTTATCACGACGAAGCTGTTATTGATGCTTGCCGCCTTTGAAACATGAGAAGCAATTTTTACCTGATAACGGCAAAGCCAGATTTGGTATTAGTGAATTCACTTCCGAAAATTTTGACCAATTACATTTCAGTATTACCCAATAAGATACGTTCAAAGTAATAAGCCACACCAATATCCATGTGGACTAATACCAGGAGTAATCAATAATTAGAATTACAAAGAATTATCTTTATTATTATGTTTGCCGTAGAATTACTGACCGGACCCCAAAAATTGTTATTTCCCAATTAATATCGTAACAACTTTACCTCGTTTGGTTTGTTAAGGCTTTTCTTGCAATCGGCATGTAATTCCAATTATCTATCTTTATGACTTATAAAATTGAAAAAGATATTACAGAATACAATATTATAAGGAACAAATGTTAATTTAACAGAATAAGCGCAATACACCGAAAATATCATTTTTGTTTCATCTTGTATATTAATTTTGATCGCCACTTAAATCGTAAAAAAATCTACCAGATTAACATACAGTAGATGAGAATGGTGTAGTAGATAATTCGCCGTCATATTCAAAATTCGCTTCATTCAAATGCAGTTTTGATGAGGTAAACTAACTACGTGTGCTCAACCGAGTTTAGATCAACTGCATCGAAATCCTAGTTGCTAATGAGCTCTTTCTCTGTCCTTATGTTTGCGTTCCCACTACCCTCGCAAAAGTTTCTTTCATCCTCCGAGTCCTAACGTCTCTTTGATCTAGATTTCTAACAAAAAAAGAAGAAGCCGACCGCAAGTTTTGTGCATAATCTCGACGAGAACTTTGGTCACTAGCGGAATTAATATATTTGGAGTTATAAAAGAGTCACGTTGATCTGTTTCTCTGAAAACAGACAAAAATTTGTCAGACAAAAATTTGTCTTTAAATGTTGCAGAAATACAGATATATTTATTCACAGTCTGCTCCTGTAATATTCCAAAAGTAGCTCCACTTTTCTTAGTTATTTGGGAATTATATTGTCATTATATTGTTTATTAATAGTTGATTTAATTATAACAAATGGTCAAAGTTAAGTTACGCATTTAAAAGTTCTCCGTGAATTTTTGTGATTTAAGAAGTTCTAAAAGTTACAACGACTGATATCGAATAAGCACACATGCTTTTTTAATTGATACTGACAAATTAGTAAATTTAACTTATAAAAACCAATCATAGAATTCTTACACTAAGTTAACATCATGTATAACAGTGTTAGTTCAGTGTTTATAGAAAAACATTTTCTGTGAGTACATATTTTTATATTAATAAGTAATTCATAACCAAAGAATTTTATAAAACTTTCAAATAAATAACATCAATCATTAATCGACACCAGTTTTTTGTCGTTAAAGACAATTACCAAAACCCGAAACGGAACAGGTCCGTACTTGAGAAAATTAAATGGTGTTGAGAAATGGAATTTGACATCACTAATCATAGCGATGAATTATTATCGCAATCTATTTCACAAAAACCTTTATCTTACTCAGCTGCAACTAGCAAACAACAAGAACAGATCTATCCATCCAAGCTACAAGCAGTAGTTTTTAATTCTATCAATGAAGTTAAATTAGAAGAATACTTGTTAGCGGTACAATCTCTAGTGCCGAGCTTTCGGTGGTTGTTTGCCACCTTTATCAAGGTCTACAAAGAAAATTACTAGTTTTCCAAACTAGTCACAAAACATTTTGGACTAATATATATATATATATATATATATATATATATATATATATATATATGTATACAGTGCTTTTCAGATAAAACTATACACCTTAAATAACTTTTAAACCTCTAATTTTTTGGAAAAACGCAAAAACACTTTAATTAATATCTGAAGGGGGAGGCATAATATCATATTTAAGGTTGCTGGAAAATGCACCCTCTCACCCCCTGTATCAACAATTTATTTTTTTTTAATTACTTGAAGAGATTAGTTTATGAGAAAAGTAAATACAAAAGCAAGAAAATTGGATTGAAAAAAAAATATTTTTTAACAATTTTATTACACACATGTAGAACAAACTTTTCACTTTTAAAAATGTTTACAATAATTGTTCAAAATGACTGCCTTTCACTTCCATACAATAGTACAATCTATTTTGAAATTCTTCTCTGACATTGCTTAACACGTCTGCATTTAATTGTCGACATTCATCCTCTATTCTTTGTTGTAAATCATCTACATATTCTGGTTGAATAGCATGTTTTTAAATACTCCCATAAGAAGAAGTCTAGGGGTGTTCAATCCGGTGACCTAGGTGGCCAATCGATCATCTGTCGTCTTTTACCTATCCAAGGACCGGGAAACGTTTCGTTTAAAAATTATCGCACAGGTAAAGCAAAGTGTGGAGAAGCTCCATCATGTTGAAATACAACCAAATCATCGGAAAGGTTATCATCATTTGCTATTATTGTTCTAACGATCAACCACTTGCCTATATATAATTCAAGATCCGATGCATCATTTAAGTTTCCAGTGATAAAGAAGGGTCCGATAATGTGAATACGTAGGATACCACACCATAAATTTAACCTTTGAGGATGCTATGTGTGAAATTCGCGTACAATATGTGGATCACTCTCAGCCCAGTATCGGCAATTATATCTGTTCACCAAACCGTTTAATGAGAATAAGCATTCATCCGAGAAGCAAATATTGTGTAACAATTGTGGATTGTTAATGATGCATTTTATTATTAATTCGCAACATTCGGGACGACGATCAAAATCTTCTTCACTTAACTCTTACTTATTACTATCTTACTTATCGTACTAATTTAATTTTATATGGATAAAACTTAAATTTATGGAGAACTCGGAAGACTGTAGAAGATGAAACACCGATTGCTCTGCTTATTGTTGACAGTGACTGTGATTGTTAAGAGTCTAAGTTAACTTGCCCTAAAACAGCTACTTGGATTGCTTTTTTATTTACAAGTTCCTGTCGGTTATGTTTTTTATTAAAAACTGACCCTCTTTATCTAACATTTTCTGCATCAGTTCAATCACACACTTACGAGTTGCATGTCTATTGTGGTGTGTTTCATTAAAAATTCTAGCAGCAGCTCTTGCACAATTATTATTTTTGTAGTATAAACCTACAATTTCGATTCTTTCTTGCAAAGTGTACACCATTTCAGCGATCAAATTGCACACATCCTATTTTGTTAGAGTCCTAACCTAACCTATTTTGTTAGAGTCAATTAAGGTGAGGTGAGATATTGTCTTGTTAACAGGAAAATTGTCTATCTGATAAACTAATCATTTCAAGCCAAAGGTATTATACATTTTTGAAATCAGAACAAAAAGGAGAATCCAAATATAAAACAAAAAAAGGCGGAAGTAATTTTAAAAAAATAAAGGGTTGATACATAGGGTGAAAGGGTGCATTTTCCAGCAACCTTTAATATGATATTATGTCTCCCCTTCAGATATTAATTGACGTGTTCTTGCGTTTTTCCCATAAATTAGAGGTTTAAAAGTTATTTAAGGTGGATAGTTTTATATGAAAAGCACTGTATATGTCGCTAATAACCTCAGAGGTTGATGCGACTATTTTGTAAAATAAAAAAAATATATAATAAATTATTTGTTGCTATTTTTTTTGGAATCCAAATTTTTGTACTTGCAGCGTTAACTATGCCAAAAAATCTGTGTCGCTCTCATTAAACAGCACTTTTAGTTTCGAAGCATATTCCTTAGTGTTTATAGTAAATACCTACCTACATTTTTTAATTGCTTAACATAATTTTTACTTTATTTTTGACGATGATAAGTGAAATTTTTCCATGACCGCAAAGCTTTTTTATCTAGTTGAAAATGTTGTATTTCATATTGAGAATGAGAAATAGAAACGAATAAAACCGTTTCGTCAAATAAACAGATCAAATAAAGTGTCGTATATTTTCGTACCACCTTCTTTTTCTTTAGAATATATGTCTATATGACCTATATAGCTTTCTAGATCGCACTATATTACGCCAATGTCCTTTGTGTGTATCTCTTGTTCCTTTCGTTATCGCAATATTTTATGCCTATCGATACTTCCATGTGAGCTCGAGGAATTTTATAGTAGGGTTGAATATTTGTCGGGAGAACGCCGCCCACCCCGAAAACCTTGAATTATTGATGTTACCTCTGTTATATTTCCAGTTTAGTCTCCTCTGATCTCCAGAAAATTGAATTTTTTTCGTACGATTTTTTCGGCTCCGTGTTCAGGCACGTAATTTATACTTCGTCCGCATTTTTATATGTTTGCCAATTTTATTTTCTAAATTTATGCAAGCTGAATTTACATATTCGACAAAATCTGTACATACCGAAGAGTTCGGCTCAGAAGAGATCATGTCGAATTAGAAATTTCGGCCTTCGAAAAAATTGGATTTTAAATTAATAGATTAGCAAAATAGCGCTGAAATCTGAAACTTTTACATTCTAAGCGTATCAACCGATGTGGTTATTGCAAACACTACATGTGGTATAATAGTATTAAAGATTTTTATTTAACCCTTCTGATCACCATGTCATATCATATGCCTATTCGCTATGTGCAAGTTCCGAAGAGCGACACCTGGTGGCAGAAATTACACTATTAATATTTTAGTCTTCGTATTATTAGCTGCAAATAAAGTTAATTAAACTTATATATTTAATACAATAATAATTGTAATTATATCAATAATTAACTTTTAAACTAAACTGAACTAAAAATTTTAAATTTATTTTTAACTGTAAAAATTGGTAAGTATATTTTTTCTGTTTAGATTTCATTATTTGAGACATTTAAGATTGAGGTTATAAGGTTATTAAAAGGTAAACATTGTATGTAAGTAAATAAAATTAATCATTAAATTGCAGTATTACTATTAATATGGATGCAATAATAAAAACTGGATTCCAGAAAATAAATTATAAAATACCTTTTCAACCAACTACTGAGTCAAAGGAAAAAGCTTTAGTTGTGACAAACAATGTTAAGAATTAAGAAGAATTAAGAAAAAAATGGACAAAGCTATTTAATTTAAGCAAGTCTTATTTTGGATGGGATGTTGTTTATCACCTACGCTGTTTAAAATATATCTGGATCGATCTCTACAAAAGTGGCAAAGACAATGCAGAAATATGGGAATACAAATAGACGAGGATATTCTCTATACACTATTCTTCGCTGATGACCAACTGGTGGTAGCAGAAGATATAGACGATCTCAGTTATATGGTTAGGAAACTACAAACAGCGTACGAAGAATGTGGACTGACAATGAACTTACAAAAATGCGAATATCTCTCAGTGGGGAAAAATACAGTCGAAGACCTGACATTGGAGAGTGACAAAATCAAAGGAACAAATAGAGTAAAATACCTAGGAGTAGTGTTTACAAAAGAAGGAAATAGCCATGAAGAAATAAATACAAGAATAAACAAAGGCAGAAACATTACCAAATGCCTAAACTCCATTCTCTGGGATAAAAAAATCACAAGAACGACGAAAAAACGAATATATAAGACGATGGTTGAGCCGGTGGTAACATACGGAGCAGAGATATGGGACACTAGTAAAAGAAACAGGAAAAAATTACAAGCTACCGAGATGGATTTTATGAGAAGAAGCTGTAGATTGACAAGGATGGACAGAATCCGCAATGAAGAAATAAAACGTAGAATGGAGGAAGAAAAAGACATTATAGATGAAATCCAGAAAAAACAACTAACTTGGTTCGGTCATGTAAACAGAATGGCAGACGAGAGGTGGCCAAAGAAAATATTAAAATGGATCCCAACCGAAAGAAGGAAAAGAGGGCGTCCAAGAAGAAGCTGGCGAGATGACGTGAATGAAGCAATGGAAGGAAGACAGCTAAATGAAGCCGACACCCGAGATAGGAAATGATGGAAACTAGGGACAGGAAAACAACGACAGTTGTAAACAACCTGTACTATATATATATATATATATATATATATATATATATATATATATATATATATATACAAGAAATACTGGTTATTAGTGACTGTCGATATAAACAAATAACAATAATAAAAAAGTCAAAAGAGTGTTTTTTTTAACATCCCGGCCAATATTCTGACTGCAACCCTAATAAACTGTGTTATTTGTTTATATATATATATATATATATATATATATATATATATATATATATATAATATATATATATAAGTCTTATTAGACAAACTTGACTCTAGCTATATTTGATCAGTTTCTTCTTGACAAAATACTGTTTTCCTCTCCAAAAAAGATGGCATAACAAAAAGAATTTTTTTGCCTTAACTGTCAATCAGAGTTTTGATATCTAGGAATTCTTTATCCGCCAATACTACATTCTCTTTTTCTAGTAAATCAATTAAATATGATTCAATTGTTATTTGAGAATCACTTTTTCTACCACCTGCTGCTGGTGACTTAAAACAGATGAAGCCGCTAGGAGTAATACCAATTAATACTTTGAGAGTAAACCCTTTTTCGTAATGAATATAACAATACACACGATCATCTACTACAAAAGGTACAACAATTTTAAATTCAGTACAATCAATAATAACACGAGTATTCTCTGCATACAATCTGGTATTGTTACTTGGACACTTGATTTATCTGGCCAAAACACCATGTTGCAGTTACTTTAGGTGTACTATCTAATGTTGAATAAAAGATCCTGGATACTGTTGTTTGATGAATAGAAAACATTGAACTTATTTCTGCAAATGTTGAAAGCTTTCATTTTTAAACGAAAAATAAACAGCCTCATTTTTTGAATATCTGAACATTTTTTTAATACTTATTTTATTTAATAAATAGTATCAAATATTGTTATCAGATACTCCAGCAAGATCTGTTAATTGTTCATCACTTGTAATAGTCCCTTATAAACGGATTTCACCACCATTAAATCCATTGTATGGAAAATCAGATCCAACTGCTGTATACACAAGAGCTTTTGGTGGTGTACTACATTTTTTATGAATTTTTTTTGCTATTTATTTTTAATTCAGTCTGTGATACGTTAATTTCAGTTTGAGTTTCTGCTTCACAAAAATTATCTCCAAAAATAAATATATTACAGCACAAAGTTTTTTCAACACTATTACAACGAACAAAAATGTCAACTTGACAAGCTTGGTCACTTTTACTGCCACCCGTACCGGCTACTGACTTATCTTGTATCGTATTACACACATTTTCATATTAAATTGGCTGCTATATCTGACTTCAAATGCAGTTCATTCACAGAACTGATGGGCTTATTCTCTACAATTAATGGCGATCTTTTTTGTAGACAACTCTTTTTGAAACGATCATGTCTATTTAAAGATGCATTTTGAATTAATTTATTCTCCAGTTTTTTGAAAATATTGTTGGTACATAATTAGGACTTAGTTCACTTTCATCCTTTTTATCTCCAATAAACTGAACACTGCAGAGAAGGTGACAAGGTGTAGAATTCCAGTTGAAATCATATCCACTGTAAAATACAACACAACATACCTTAATAATTGCATATCATATCAATATTTTGGAGCGACATTAACGCCCGATTTTATAATGGCAACCTAAAGTACACTTAATTTTCATTTTAGACTAAATTGCATAACTGTATCTGTTGACAATTCAAACCTTTCAAAAAAACATACATCATATTGGTTTAAATAATTAATTCTTTTCCCCTCAACTTTTGGGTGGCGTAGTCCGAACTTGAAGGAATATTTAGCATTTTTTTTTTGAATTTGTAAAAAAAGTGTAAACAAACTTACACCAACATAATTATTATTAAAATTTCTTCTTCTTCTTAACGTGCACTATCAAGTCCCCTTGACGTTGGCGATTAACATGGCGAAACTGTCTTGTGTATTAAAATTTACACTTTAAAATGAAATTTAATATAATGTTAACGTCAAATTATTATGAAATCGGGAGTAAGAATGCAAAAGTTGGAATATGTTACTTACTTCTGCTTTATTATGATATAAATCCACTTTTTCGTTGTATTAATTTGTGCATAGAACTTGAATTTACTATTTTTTATTGTATTATTACAATTTATAACACAGCATTTGGAAAATCCCATTTACTTCAATAACTGCTTATGAAAATATGCTAACGTTTTGTTAGCTGCGAAAGTTGCAAGATTTCGCCGCTACACGCGCACGATCGTTTCTCGTATCCCCTTCAAGTACTTGCTGACAGCGAATATCGACACCTAAATTAGTTTGTATTGTCTATTCGCTTAGCTAGGGCATATTTTGACAGACTCATTGTAGGAAACCTACAACACAACAATTCCTACTTCTCAGTATTAATAGCTCAAGTAAACTACTATTGGAGACTTCTTTCTTTGAAAAAAGAAGAATTATTCGAAATAGTGGAAGTGTATACAAAACCCATCAAATTTTCCCTGTATATTTAAAACATAATATTTGAATTGTTACAATTTAAAATATTGTAGTAAATATTTGTATTATTCGCGTTGTTTATTTAATTTAATATTGTTTTATTATCTTTGTTTAATTCTTTTGTTAGTTCTATTCAGTTAATTAGTTAGTTATATTTTAAATTTTATTATTATGGATAGTCAAAGTTTTCCATTTGTTCCATCAGCTAATGCGTTGGTAAGTTTTTCTTAATAAATATGATAAAATGTTTTTTAAAAAGTTTTTTTTAAAGTAAATATTTTTAGATTAGTAAGGATGCTGTTCCTAGATTACAAGGTAATAAAACTGCACAAAGGTTTATTCAAAATGCCTACCATTTTTTTTTTACCGAATGAAAACCCTGTTGAGGTAAGTTGATCATTAAAATGTATTTATCGAATTATGTAAATGTTGTAAATACATAAGGAACTTGCTGTGTCTTATTCTTATTTAACCTCACTTTGACTTCTTAATTTTGTAGAATTTATTCCCACTTTTTTATTTTGTACAATAAATAATTTTATTATTTGTTATCAATACATTATACGGTGTAAATAAATAAATATTGATTGTCGGCAAAGTTCTATTTTAT
The DNA here is from genome assembly GCA_918026665.1 of Diabrotica balteata. Lineage (NCBI taxonomy): Eukaryota > Metazoa > Arthropoda > Insecta > Coleoptera > Chrysomelidae > Diabrotica > Diabrotica balteata. Next base: position 104,932,152 of record OU898279.1, on the reverse strand, counting down.
TTACTTTTGTTTACATTAATATTGACTAAGAGCACGTATGCTTGGTTGTATAGTATTTTCCAGCCACTTCGAGTCTGTCAAAAAGTTACTAACTTCGAAAAAAAAATAATTACTAAAATCACTAGACAGTTCGGACTGGGAATAGCGAACCGGGTATATTTTGTATATTTTTAGAAACAATACCTAACACTATGATACTATGACTTCCAAGATAAAACCACTTCGCAATCGAATTTTGTACGTCGATGCGCATTACGTCACTTGACGATAAAAGTTTATCTTTAATTTAATATTCTGAAATATATTTTATATAAAGTGCACACATTTATTTGCCAACGTACTAGATAAACGATAAAACAATACTAAACAATACAATACTAAATCTGACAAAACTCGATGCAAAACAGAACATTTCTAGTGATATTTGTCGCCAAGTAACGTCACACGTGCAAAAGAGATAGACTGATCGCGGGCGCGTGGGTTTATCTTTAGTTCATAATATCATGACTTAACACCAGTTTTAACTGCCATTGTTAGCCCTTCCTGTTTTTAAGGTAATATGAAAAAAAGTAGCTTTTGAAAAGTTTTTCCTGAAATTTGGGAATTTTAGGAACGTAGACATTGATTTAAACTGTCACTCAGTGAATACAAAGTAGGCATTACGTGTATTATTTTTTATTATATAAATACAAAATTCTTTTATCTTTGATGTGTATAGACCGAAAAAAAAGATAGTACACCTAGCGTGAAGCTCCATACTATGTTTTCTTTATTTTCAAAATTGAATAAAGTAATTTTATTATTTATTTGTTATTTGTATTTTAAATAAATTATATTATATCAAGATAATTCAAAAAATTATTATGTATACTCCTAACGCCACCTGCTAACGTATTAAATCATACGTTGTTTACTTCTGATGGACCTATCAAATTCAGACCACATATTAATAATAAAATATAAATAAATATCATTTGATAGTAAATTTAACTATTACATCGACCAAAAAAGATGTTTAAAAATAATAATTGTATTCATACGAAATTACTTTAAAGTAATTCATACTTAGGAAGTGTCCCAAGACTTTAAACAGGTAATTCAATATTGTGATTAATTGGATGATATTTCTTCTTCTTCTTCTTCGTCTAGCCATTCACGTTCACATCTGAACATAAGCCTCTTTAAGTCTTCCTTTCCATAGAAGGAAGAAATAAAAAGAAGAAGAAAGTTAGCTTGGGCAGCATTTGGTAAACGGAACTATATACTCAGAAATCAACAAATTCAATTACATCTTAGATCTAAAGTTTTTGATGCATGCATTATTCCGATATTAACTTATGCGGCACAAACATGGACAATCACAAAAAAGAATATGAATATACTTAGAGTCACTTAACACGCGATGGAAAGAGCAATGCTAGGTATATCACTTAAGAACAAGAAAACAAACACATGGATACGACAGAAAACCAAAGTCACCGATGTGGTGCAAAAATCTAAAAGTTGAAATGGGAATACGCTGGACATGTAGCTAGGAGCGATCTAAACAAATGGCACAGATCAATTTTAACCTGGAGACCATATCAACACAAAAGACCCAGAGGCAGGCCTCCTATGAGATGGACAGATGATCTGAAAAGGACTGCCGGGAAAAATTGGCTACAAGTAGCGTACAATAAAAAACAATGGATGATATTTATGACTTTTAAATTGTGACAGCGGTTACGACGACTCGAATCTTTAATTGACAGATTATTCTTTTATTTTTTTACTTCTCATTTAATGTCTTTATTTTGTTAGTTATTTTTTATGCAGTTTTTATTTTAAATCTGCTTAGAATAAATATATGATGACTAGAAACTAATCGATCGAGAGTAGGGAATCGATGTGAAGAGCCGCTATTTTGTGACGCTACCCGTGACGCCAGTTCCGTTACGCTCGCCTCAGCATTTTACTATAAAGGAAAAAAGTAGTACAACGCCTGCATAGAACCTTCACTTTACTATTCAAAATGAAAAGTATATTACAGTTTATTTACTTTTGAAAATAAGTTCATTTGAGATTTTTTTATTTTGAAAGCAATACATAAAACCAATACGATTTTTGGAAATAATTTTGGAATTGAATAATTTTTGTTTTCATAAAATATTCATAAAAATTCTTAAATTGTTTACGAAGTTTTTTGAACTAATCTTAAATATATATATAAAATAATTGATGAGAAAAGTATTTTGGAAGTGTGTAATTTTTTTTCCTGTCTGAGCACCACTACTAGAGAAGGATCCCGTTGGTTGGAAAAATTCACAATTTTTCCCATTTTTAAAAGGTTAAATAAACGTTTAACCTTTCTTCGAAAAAATACATATAAAAACAGAAATATTAGACATCAATCTCTCCAATTCTGTTTAATATCTGCACGATTGGAGGGATAAAATATCGGTTGAAGGACAGAAAATCAGTGACCTTAGATATGCCTATGAAACATTAAAAATCTCTTCAAAAAAGAAGAAATGGTAAACATAATGAGACCCTGTAGATGGGAAAAACAGACATTATGGGCTACAGATAAATAGGAGTAAGAAAACAATAATATTAGTAGTACAGAACAATTTTTAATAAATTAAATAGATGGGGATTATGATGAAACTGGTAATAATTAGAAAATCTGGACCATAAGAGTGCACTCAAAATTAAGGCTGGTAAGAGCACTCATTTTCCCCATAGTCACATACGCACCCGAAACGTGGACCCTGAAAAAACCAGATAAAAATAAAATAAAGGCTTTTGAGATATGGGTGCCGCCGCTAGTTAACAATATCTTGGGTTGAACATTGAACCAAACTAGAACAACTCAAAGTAAAAGGTAGATAGTTAAACAAATATAACTGAGATCTTTTCACTATTTTGCACAGATTTTGGACACACCAAGTACAGGTGTGATGGAAAAACTTATATTCTAAAGCAGAGTTGAAGGAAATAGACCTAGAGAAGGATTCCAGGCGATTAACCGAGGGTTAAACGAAGCTAAACAACTATCCCAGGACGAAATTAAAAAAAAATAAGCATATAAAAATTTGATGGTGTCACTACGCCTCTATAAGAGATTGTACTGAGGGGAGGGATCACTCTTACACTTTATAGAGTGAATTATTTATAAAATTAGTTCTTAATAACTATTTTATGATTACAATTTGAAATGATGTCATTTCATTTCGCTATTTGCAGCTCTTAACAAAATTATTATCCAAGAAATTCTTATATGTATATCTGTTTTTACTTAACAAGTTTTGATTGAGTTTATACTGAGAACTAGTATTTCTAAACTAGAAGCTTAACACAAACTTCGTTTTCCGTTTCCTGTTTGAGTAACTTAAATTTCCTATTTAAGTTAATGAATTAATTTCTCCAAACCCGCTAGCTTTAAGGTGCTTCGGAATGGAATCTAAATATGTTTAAAACTGCGGAGAAGAAAACGACTTTTGAGTATTTAGTATTGCGGTTTTGTGAACCTGAAATCGAAATTCTTTTAAATTGATTTCATAATATTTTATACAGGACCGTATGCTAAAAAAAATTTATAGATCACTTTTATCACAATTTACGTCCTGTTTAATCACAAATTAATCCCTTAATTTGTAATCTCACATTATTCTTAACTTCTTAATCTTTTATAGTTTTACCGTGTATACATTGTAAAACTATATCGAGTAATATTTTAATAATTAAAGTACATTCACCTGTTAATAAATTGTCAAATAATATTTTTTCAATTGAACTTCTTAAGTGTTGCAATTATGGCCTAGATTAAATTGTACTGTAAGCTCATAGTTTAAAGTTTGTTAGTATGATAGAAGCAATAACCTCTGTGCTGAGGTACGATTTGTTGGTGAGATTATAAATTGGGTATTTGAGCTCATGTGAGCGCAGTCTATTATACATAGTTACCTAACTAACATCTGTAGTGGAATTAGTAGTAGCTGTCAATAAAATCAATATTTTTCTCCAGAACTTCAACTTTTTATTATATCTATCATAGTAGATCGACAAAAAGCGGACAAAGGGACATTATAAAACGATTCGAACCTCCTAACTACGTTTGAACCTGTCCATTTGGACCTTCGACAAAACAACATCAAAAAGGCGTTAATTGGATTTAAGCTTAGAAGGAGACGACCCTTAGCAACATGAGTAGCTGTTTCCGTACAAGATCGACGATCGAATTCGAAGTGTTGAGAATAGAAAAAAGAAATAAAAAGACCAGAAAATTTACGAAAATTAAGGAAAGGAAAAGCAATGGTGCAGTAGATGCCTACTACACAAAAAGGAAGTACCAAGTAATTCCTATTATAAATGTGCAGAATATAGTGGACAGCACCATTCATTACTACACAGTACAGAAGACCACAAAAAAAAAACAAAATTTTAGTGGATGCCAGTATGATAACAGAAAGAAATTTGAAAACATAAGGCCACAAAATAGACCATATTCTAGTTTGTGCCAGTATGATAACAGAAGGAATTCTGAAAACAAAAGGCAACAAAATAGAGTTAAAAGATGTAAATCAAACCAATACTCTTTCAGCAGAAGAAAAATAGTGTGAAGAATATTATAAAAGAACCGTAAAAAGGGATAACGAAGCAAGATTTAAAGTTAAAATACCCTTCAATTCTAATACAAGCCTATTAGGGGACTCAAAACAGCAAGTATATGCGAGACTGCTGCAATTAGAGAAGAAATTTTAAATAGACACAAACCTAGAAAAAGAAGAGGTGGTATTGTACGCTCGTTGTTGGTCCCAAGGAATATACATGTAGTAGATTCCAATGTCTTATACTAATTTTAAGTGACATATGAAAATAAAGGAAGGTAGTCAGATATATTCGAAACTCCAAGAGAGCCAGAAAACAAAGGCATCGAGGTTCTTGCATTAAACCTTATCCAGCACCTCGAAGACATACGGTATCAAAACCAAATTTAGGTAAAACTTTAGAGAAAGCCTTTCCTAGATCAGTTTCACTTAATGAGCTTAGATTTGAATTAGATAGTTTAGCTGAAACATAAATTCTAAATATTCAAGTTATAAGTAGCACTGCTCGGGTGAGATAATAATTCAAAAACCGAGTGAATTAGTGTTATGATTATTTTTATATTATTATTTTATATTTTATATGTGTTGAGATATGTTTTCATGTTTCTTGTTTCACAAACAAGAATACATCTCTGAAATCTGCCAAGAAATAGAAAATCACGGATATCGAAATGAAACCAAAGACCTCTTCCGGAAAGTGAAAATTCTTGGGAGAGAATTTAAACCCAAGAACTATGCAATAGAGGACAAACATAATATTATCATAAGTGATATCGACAGAGTGTTGTAAACATGGAAAAACTATTGTTCAGAGCTCTACAGGGAAGAACACGTAAATCTAGGTCACACTTCAGCCCTCGAAAACACTGAATACAACCCTGAACCTGAAATTCTGCTGTCCGAGATTGAAGAAGCTGTAACTCACCTCAAGAAGAACAAATCCCCTGGCTGCGATGATATCACGGGAGAGCTCCTTCAGAACATGGGAGACAAAGGATGTTACATAATGTGGAAACTTTGTAATAAAATTTGGAGATGCGGAAAGTGGCCCAGAGAATGGCGCACATCATTGTGCATACCAATCCATAAAAAAGGAACAACTACAAAGTGTAGTAATTATCGTACCATCTCACTGATTTCCCATCCAAGCAAAATATTACTAAGAATCATTAAACTCCGTTTGCAACAGTACTTAGACAACCAAATTCCCCAGAACAAGCAGGCTTTGTCAAAGGGAAGGGTACGAGAGAGCAAATCCTTAATATGCGGCAGCTCATAGAAAAGGCCCGCGAATTTTAAAATTCCAATAATAATCTGTTTTCTAGACTACCAAAAGGCATTTGATTGTGTAAAGTGGGAAGTTCTCTGGACAGTTTTTCATGAGATGGGAGATCCAGATCATTTGGCAAGATTAATTAAAAACTTATACGAAGATAACTCAGTTAAAATAAGAATTGAAAACCAGCAATCTGATACCTTCAAAACCAGCAGAGGTGTACGACAAGGCCGCATACTATCTCCAGACCTGTTCAATTTATATGGAGAATACATAATGAGGAACGCACTCGATGGATGGAGAGGCGGCATCTCCATTGCAGGGAAAAATATCTCAAACTTAAGATTCGCAGACGATACAACACTGATAGCAACATCTGAAGAGGAGATGTCGAGACTGATAAAGAGAGTAGAAACCGAAAGCAACAAGTGTGGGCTCAAGATTAATAATCAGAAAACAAAAATCATGATTGTGGACCACGCGAATATCCTCCAAACAACAGGCGCCCTAAATCAATTCGAGAAAGTAGACGAGTTCACGTATCTAGGATCTTCCTTAAGCAATGCAGCCTCCTGCCATACGGAAATTCGCAGAAGGATAGGAATGGCCAAGAACGCGATGAGTCGACTGTCAAAAATATGGAAGGACTGCTCTTTGTCCAAAAAACTCAAAATGAGACTGGTACGGACACTCGTTTTTTCAATCTTTAGTTACGGTGCCGAAACATGGACAATAAAATCAGAGGATAGGAAAAGGATTGACGCATTCGAAATGTGGTGCTGGAGACGAATGCTACGCGTCTCGTGGACGGAGCACAGATCCAATCAGTCGATTCTCGAAGAGCTAAACATTCAGACCAGACTCTCCCCTCAGTGTCTTGCAAATGTTTTAAAGTTTTTTGGCCACATTGCGAGAAGAGACAATGACAACTTAGAAAGACTAATTGTGTGCGGAAACGTAGAAGGACGTAGAGGCCGAGGACGCTCACCTATCCGATGGTCAGATCAAGTACAGAAAGCCACTGGAGAGACGTTTTCCGAGTCCATGAGAGCAGCCCAAAATCGCAAGAGATGGAGAGAATTGACAGCCCGCATTGTAGGGAATCACGATCCTCAGCAATGAGGAAACGACAAGAGAGAGAGATATGTTTTATTGGTCAATTGTTTGCTTCTTTTATATAGTGGCCAATATATTCAATCACAAATTAATCCTTTAATTTGTAATCTCACTTTATTCTTAACTTCTTAATCTTTTATAGTTTCACCTTGTATAATTGAGACATTGTACAACTATATCGAGTAATATTTTAATAATTAAAGTTAATAAATTATCGAATAATATATTTTCCAATTGAACTTCCTAAGTGTTGCAATTACGTCCTAGATTAAATTGTATTGTAAGCTCATAGTTCAAAGTTTGTTAGTATGATAGAAGCAGTAACCTCTTTGCTGAGGTATGAATTATTTGTGAGAGATAGCTACTTAGGGAGACACCCGATTTAAAAATATGTCAGTTAAATTTTAAAGCAGTTTGCTTAAAATAAATTCTGAATTTAATATATTACCAAGTAAACCATCAATGTAACAGTTAACAGACCTTTGGGCAAAAATGCTTTTGATGAGTTTGCTATATCTCGGAGGATCTAATATAATTTTATGGGCGGCTATAAAGTTATGAGTTAGTACACATCCAATCATTATTATTGACATCGTTGGTATACTTATCGGACTGTAAGAGGTAACTCATGTGGTCAATTTATGCAAGCCAGATCAACAAATGCTCACATCTTATTTATTGGTCTTATGAAAACATATAATAGTATATCTGTTAAGATTTTGTATTGTATACTCAATAATAAATATATATGTACTGAAAAAAATTTTAAATGAGAAGTTTGGTAAAACTTTAAAGAACCGTATCTTGCTTAAAATTGGTCGCAAACCATTCTCCAACAGACAATTTTAAAGGTAATTGATTTTTATCACTATTAAATGAATACCTGGATATAGTAAAACTATGCAGAAAAAATTATAAACAATGTTTGCGAAATATTGTTCTGAAGCTATTTTCTTGTGACATTTTAAAGCAATTACTATTGAAATGAATAAGCCACAATTAAAGAGGTTAAAGTAGAGGTTAAATAAAAGAATATAATGTCATTAAAAGATTCGATTCGTAACGATTGTCAAAATTTAATAAAAGTCATACATGAATCCGATCAACAACAACATTGAATAATCTGTTTAAATTTTTATAATAATTCTCGTTTTTAAATAATTTTATATAAATACAATTATTATTATTAAACATATTTATGTAATAATTAACTAATTCATTAATTTATTATTAATGTTTGGTCTGAATTTGACAGGTTTGTCTTAACAACAACCTATGCTCCTATAATTTGTTAATACGTTAAAAGGTGGTGTTAGGAGCAAACATAATAATTTATTGAATATGTATAAAATATGAAGAATAAATGATTAATAAAATTACTATTTAATTTTAAATGTATTATTTAAAGTTTAAAAATACAAAAACTATAGTATAAAGCCCCGCGCTAGCCTACAGTACCGCCTACGGTTTCACTTTTTTTAAACTAACTTTTAGAATTTGTAATTTTAAAACATTTTATTTAGTTTTAATTTTACTATCAAATGATATTTATTAATATTTTCATAATTTCATATAAATATAATTTCATATACAGTGGAGCCTCGATTATCCGTCTCTCTATTAACTGTCACCTCTGTTAACCGTCAGGGTCCATACATAAATATATTGACTATAAATGATACCGTGCTTTTAGAGTTCTATTTTTAGAATCACAAGCCGAAAATACAAACGCACAGCACAATAATTATTAGAGTCAATATCTGTGTGTCATCATAATTCAGTTTAATTCAAATTCGAACATTGATTGTGTCATTTAATAGTTTGATTAATTAAGTTTTGAAAAATGAAGCCTTCCACATCTTGAGCATCAAAAAGAAAACGTGATGTTTTGTCAATTGCAAAAAAATAGAAATTATTGCAGAACTAAAGAAAGGTGTTTCTGCTGTTGCACTGAGCAAAAAGTATAATGTTCCGAGAACAACAATCAATGATTTAAAGAAAAATGCCGAAGGAATTGAAAAGTATGCTTCGCAAATGGAATCGTTGGATGGCCGGGTGAAACATCGTAAAACAATGAAAAAAGCCATAAATGAATCACACGGTCTGTATTTGTGGTTCGTTCAAAAAAGAATCGAAGGTGTTCCTTTGTCTGGGCCAACTGTAGTCGAAAAAGCGCTGTTTTTCAAGATGAAATTGAATGGCGATTCTTCATTCAAAGGAAGCAGCGGTTGATTGGAAAAGTTCAAAAATCGCCACGGTATAAGGACACTGAAAACTGAAGGTGAAACATTGAGCGCTCCAAGTATTGTCGTTGACGAATATAAAAAAAAAAGATTCAAGCTATGATCGATGAATATGGTTTGATACGCGATCAAGTGTTCAATGCGAATGAAACTGGTTTAAACTTCGAAGCATTGCCAAGGAAAACACTCGCTGCACTGTCTGAAAAATATGCACCCGGATTTAAAATGCAAAAGCAACGAATCACAGCAACGATGTGTTCAAATGCAAGTGGTTACCATCGCCTTCCTTTATTATTGATAGGTACAGCAAAAAACACGTTGTTTCAAGGGCATAAATATGAACGCGCTTTCCGTTAACTACTAAGCACATTTCCGTTAACATAGTGCATGGATGTCCCAAAAAATATTCGCTGAATGATTCAAAAAGGTATGTACTGCAAACCAAAATTTGTTTTATCTATTTTTCGGATGTCTTGTTTTTTAGGATTTTATACCGGACGTTCGACAATACTTGTAAGCAAAAAATTTGTCTCCAAAGGCGATTCTCATTTTGGACAATGCACCTGCCCATCCTGAAGCCAGTATGCTTCGGTATGACGATGGAAATATCACGTGCTCTTTTTTGCCTGCGAATACAAGATCATTGATACAACCAATGAATCAATCGGTCATTGAAACATTCTAAAGGAGATATACAAAAAAAATTATTCAAAACCCAGTTATGGAATAGGGTTATTCTTTGCCAGAATACTGGAAAGCATACAATTTAAAACACGCAGTCGAGAATGCTGTGGATGCTTGGGCTGATGTTTCGAAAGTAACGCTGAAAAGAGCGTGGATTAAACTATGGCCTAAATCAACTCAAGATGAAAATGTCCCCATGATAGCCGAGCGTGATGCGGTAACAAAGGAAGTCATGGCTGGATCAACTGTTTTGTTTTCGTTGAATAAAGATGACATAAACGAATGGTTAATTTGTGATGAGGACGCAAACGGCTATTGATTGCTGACAGTTGAAGAAATCGTTAAAATGGCAACAAAGGCGGACGAAACTGATTCAGTAGTTGACACAGACTTGGTCGGTGGCAATGTTGATGATGCTATTGCAACTCACAAAGATTTGTGCAAAGAAGCTAGAGGAGCTGCATCGCACATACAACAATTTGTATTCTCGTAACATCGAATTGTATTCTCGGCATGAAGAAGCAAATAAGGTAGATTTAATAATTTTATGTCGATTAAGAAATTTGGCCGTTGCAAAATAACAATGAAGTGAAGTAACAATAAAACAAAGATATCGGAATATTTTAAATCCTATTGATTCGACTGTACTAACATAAATTCCTCATATATTGTCAAATAAAACATACAAATAAAATTTGTAAGTTATACTCTAAATTTTTATTTTTTTTAATGTTCTGTTAACCGTATTTTCGATTATCCGTCATACCCTTGGTTCGGTGCCCTGAAGGATAATCGAGGTTCCACTGTAAATATCATTTCATATAAATATAATTAGTAAAACATTTTGAAAATTTTCATATTTGTAGTCACAGCGGAAGAGTTCACTTGTGTACTTACGATGTGGCCGTTAGGTATACAAAATGTCACAACTGACTTTTTATTTTGATTTTTGAAATATTTCATATTTTTTTTTTTTATTTAAAAAATACAGAAACCTGGTATGAAGCTTTGGTCTAGTTTATGGTATCGCCTACTGCACTACTTTTTTTATATTTAACCATGTTCCTATTTTTCCTAAACATAATCAATAGCCTGAAAATGTAGAAGTAGACTGTATCAGGCAAAATGTCAAACAGTTAAAAATTCCTTATTGAATTGGATAATTTGATTATCTAATTAACATATTTAAAAAAATTTATTAATTTATAAATAAAATACATAATATATTTCATGTTTGCTCTGATCCGGTATTTTATTGCAAATAGTTCCATTGTTCAGTGTCAGTTGAATATTATAATCTGGTAACAAAGACGGCGAAAGCCCTAGCTACAAAGCTTTGTAACAAAGACTTCCTGTAGTACAAACACCGCTGATATTTGCTTAACGACTAGTCCCTTTGGCTGGCCCCAAAAATTAATTGGAATTCCTTTGATGGAGCCGCCTAAATATTTGAAGTTTTTACTAAGTTTCGGCAGATAATTAGTAACGTTTATGTTCATAATTTTTGTCTAGTTTCCTTTCATGGATTATTTTAAATGGAGTATATATTTCATGGAGCTTTTACATATCTATTATTATATAAGGTATGATAAGTTTGGCGTATAAAGTGTGTTTTCTAACTTAAAAAGTTATATATCTTACAAAGATTACTTTAAAAACAAGCACTCCAATTCACTACACTTTCTGCACGAATTTTGTGCAATTCAAACTAGAAATTCTAGACCAGATTCTTTATAGTCGAATAGTTATCTATTGTGATCTACAAGAAAACTAGATTCCTGTAGTTGGCTGTATGTATCATGAACCATGTATCACAAAAATTTTTAGTTAAAAAATTCCTTTATAAAATTTATAAAAGGTATAATAATAAAAACCCTCTCGGGCTACAGTGCAGACCGTTGTCGGAATTAATATTCCATCATCAGTGCTATCCTAAAATCATAACCACTTTAATTAAGTCCAAACTGAAAGTTAAAATTTTCTTCTTCTTAGGGTGCCTGTCCGTTCCGAACGTTGGCGATCATTCTGGCCATGATGATTTTGTTGGTTGCTATACGAAATAGCTGTGTTGAGGTCTTTCTATACCATGCTCTCAGGTTAGCAAGCCAGGATATTCTTCTTCGTCCTAGGGCTCTTTTAAAGGGGCTTAAAATTTTGACCAAGGTTATTATAAAGAAGTGGTTAATACTTACTGGATGTACATATTTGAAGCCACTAAATATATGGGTAAAAACCCTATAAATGTTGTTATATTAACTTTGAGTTACATTTTTTTTAATTATAAACTATGATGTTTAAATTACAACCGCAATTGATTACATGACAACGCAAGACTCCACTGGAGGTTGCTAGTCTATAGACGAAGTGTCTGTCAGGACTTATTGATAACAACTGATTAAAATAACATGTTAGAATGTAAGTCTGAACAAAGCAGTTAATGTAACCGGAGGTATGTATCTAAATGTGATAGTAGCCAGAAATATATAAAATTAAATAATTTTTAATATAGCCTTTCAATCTCCTGAGAAATCAAACGTTAGCTTGGATTGTAGAGTTATCTCCTTACGCCATTACCCAGTTTTCACATTCGTACAATATAGTAGATGTATAAGATTTAAAATGTTGTTCTCTAGGATATTATTTAGTAAACTGATAATTGCCATAAGGAATATAATATGCTTTATATATTTTGCTTTGTACTTTAAGTGTTTCTTTTACTATATCAATGAGTTGAGTTGGAACATTAAACTCTTTCAGTGCATGGATCAGAAATACTCGATGGATGCTATCATAGGCACTCTCAAGGTCAATGAAAAGATGAGTTTCTATCCTTACTGAACAGGATAGTTGCCTCGTTTTTGTGAGTATAGATGTCCTTAGTGGCCTTTTTTGTTCTTTTGAGATATGCCTCGCAAATTTTTTAGAAAAGCTGGAGCCACTCTAAGTGCATAATGGACGCAGGAATTATTAGTATCTGTTATGGAAGAAATTAAGGCATTCTTGGTATTCTACAAAATTTCTGGTCATCTACAAAATTTCACACACATTTGGAATTATTTTGAGAACATTGAGAAGACACTTTGAAAATAAAAATACCAAAAAACCGATTTTAGGTCAATTTTTTTTGACAGCCGGACTTTCCTGCTCCATCTCTAGCAATTGCTTGTTTCGCATGAATGTTTCGCATAAATGTTATATTGACTTGTTTTTTTTTAGCAAAACATCGAAAACGATAAATACGAAGATTGGCATTTGAGTTCGCTAAGAAACTAAGTGTGAAAAATAATTTTGATAAAGAGATATGAAAAGCTATGCCGCATAGGTTGCGATCGTTTTTAGAACGTAATAAAGAGCTTAGTATTCGTCAGACTGAAGGCTTATCAGTTGCTAGAGCAAAGAGGTTAAATCGAGATGAGGTTCACAAAATGTTCAAGTTGTTACTTAGTGAGAATGATTTACTAGATAAACCAGATATATTATATAACATAGATGAACCGGGTGTCCAATTAAACAATTTTATGGGAAAAGTTGTTATTACAAGAGATGCAATAGTAGTACATCTGATGAAAAAGGTGCAACTCTATCTGTTTAGTGATTAAACTTGAAAGTCGCTGGTTTAAATTATATTGAATAAATAATTATAACGAAAAAATGCGATATTGGTGATACATAAAATTGGTGAAAATAGCAATTATAAATTGTAGAAGTAGAAATAAATTAGAAATAAACTGGTTTACTCATTATCAATGTTTTATACAAGAATAGACTTACCCTTTGGTTCTATTGATGAATTCGTACCAAGCTGTAGAGTTGGCCGGTGGTACCGACGCCCGGGACGCGGGAAGAACCGTCTGGAACTTGATGCGTGTCGATCGATCGATGTCTGACTAAGAAGTGGCAGTTGAGAATGCGTTAATATGGTCACAGCTAAGAATCAAGCCCTCTAAGCGGTGGTCCCAGAGGGTGTACCAATAAATCATTCCATTGTATTGCGACCCTTCTGATAATTTTAACTAATTGTGACGGTAACACGAAACTTTTGTGTGTATATTTTTGAACCATACAAAAGAGAAGTCAAATTCTCCGTATACACAACATCATAAATGAGATATCCAGTTTAAGTTTTATGAGACAACAGGAAACAATATATTTCAAAAAGGTCTTTTAAAATACAGCACCAAATTAGGTCACATTACAGTACCGTAACAGAAAAAAATATTAACTCTAAAAATATAAAATGAATGCGCAAATACTTTCTCCAACATTCTCCCGCTCCAAAAACGAATGTTTTTAAGAACAGCTAAAAGTATAAGTATAAAGAATAGACATGAGAAGCTAGATATACTAAATAAGAACTAAGTAAGACTAAAATATAAACTAACAATTAAGCGGCGGTCATATTTTGACCACAGAACATTGTTGGATGCCATCTGAAACTGTACTCAGATTAACAACGCGTACAATGTCATCAATTAGAAAAGAATAGCGTCGAATCGGTAGAATTTTCGATCGGCTAAACTAAAAAGATTGTGTCAAACACAATAGCGTTGGCCTCTTTTCCTATAAGAATTCCGTGGGGTGCACCAAAAAACAAGAAGAATAACAGCGTCGAAATCTCGGCGTGGTGTCGCATTTCAAGTCTGTAATGACAGCCGGGAAGTAATGATATTTCAACGAGATCCACGGTAGGAAAATGCCAGTTTGGTAAAAATTGTAATAATTGTGCCCGTGATAAAACACGACTAACACAATCAGAGAGGTGTTGATTAGAAGGCATATAATGCCGAGTAGAGTGTGGTATCAGTTCTTGTATGTGTTTAATACGATTGACAATTTATGGGTAGAAAAATTAGCTCAAGAGAGCGCAAGCGTAGAGTCAGATCAAATATCGGAGGATCGGAAGGAAAACCCTATGACAAAGGTGACTTGATCAGCCAGCACTATGGCTGCCAAGAGTTCCAATCTTGTCGAGACAGAGCGAGCATGAAAATTGGACTAGACTCGTTGACAAATGTGACTAGATCAGTCAGCCGTATAGCTGCCAAGAGTTCCGATCCTGCGATAGATGTTCGTGTATAGAACTAACACCAGAAATGTAACACATACAAAATACAGAGGTCAGATGTATCTGTTCAGATGTTCCATCATCCCAGACTACATCAAAGTACCACAACGGTTGTAGAAGACGTTTGACTAGCAAAAAGACATGTAAAAGGAATAAAAACAAGAGTATAGCAACAAAAATACGACTGATTTACGAACGAATAGTCCGCTTTGTACAGGGTTTGTCAAAGGGACGAGAAGCATGAGAAAAGAAGTCAGCCGTAGGATTCCATTTTAGGCCTAGTACCGTAAAAATCAAAAGTTCCTCTGTGTTAACGAACAACATGTCAAAATGTCTAAGCCAAAGACTTACAAATAAATAAAAATAATTGCTGACACAATGTTGCTTTGTCTAGCGAAAAATAAATCGAGCTTTAGAAGCTAAGCGATTACTCACTGCAGAAGGTGAGTAGATCAAAGAAAATCACTCGAAGCGTGATTATGACGTAGGTCCGTCGAGATGGCTGCTGGCCCACTGCCTAGCGAAAACCATTGAGCAATAAAACTAAGCGTTACTCTTGTAGAGTTTGTAAGCGAAACAAAACGCGAGGCCGTGATTCGCAAACCGTGTTCGTCGTTCCGAATTAGGTGGGAATCAGGCTGCGTACACAAAGCGTTACTCTTGTTGAGTCTTTAAGCGACATAAAACAAAGAAGTACCGTAAGTAACGATACGTAATAACAACTTGGAGAGGTTTAAAAGTCCGATCTCCAGAGGACCCCCTTTTATAGTTCCAAAATTCCTTATTTGCTTTAATTTGTCGATACGTTTGCCTTATATTGCAAATAAAACAACAACGAGGATATCGAAAGTTAAGTAAAGAACCAGATGCCCTTTTAGGATCAGTATCAAATGTGTCGATTAGCGTCGAAGCTAGTACGAATTTTGGATAAAAGAAGCGAAATAAAAATTTGTTTTTTGAAAACTGTGTGAGAGTTATAAGAAATAGTCGATTTAAAATCGGATTCAGGAACCGGCATCATATGTTGAGAAGCAATAAAATCCTCCATGAATGCAACATATGTTTCTTTGAGATTCGGGAATTTCCTGAAGCGATTCTTTAGCATATAAAACGAAGATATGCATAAGAATAACGAATAAGTAGCGAATATAAACAAGAGAAAAAGATAAATAAAGAGCATTGTGTTGTAAAAACGGTGGAATAACAGAAAATAGGCTTTTTAAGTTTCAGAAAATCCACAACTTAGAGATATCCTTCACGAGCTGGGTCGTGTTGGGACAAAACTAACAGGTGCCTACTAAGAAAATCAACCACTTAGAAATATCCTTCACGAGCTGGGTCGTGTTGGGACAAAACTAAACGGTGCCTACTGAGAAAATCCACAACTTAGAAATATCCTTCACGAGCTTGGTCGTGTTGGGATAAAACTAACAGGTGCGTAAAAACAATATAATAACAAAAAATAGGCTATTAACTTTCAGAAAATCCACAACTTAGAAATATCCTTCACGAGCTGGGTCGTGTTGGGACAAAACTAACAGGTGCCTACTAAGAAAATCAACCATTTAGAAATATCCTTCACGAGCTGGGTCGTGTTGGGACAAAACTAAACGGTGCCTACTGAGAAAATCAACAACTTAGAAATATCTTTCACGAGCTGGGTCGTGTTGGGACAAAACTAACAGGTGATTACTGTTTTCTGCTTCCCAAAACCTTTGTCGTACATATCTATGTTTGTATACATAGAAGTAGCGAAAGATATGAATAAAATATAGAATGAGTCTTGGAGACTCGCCCTTATGGAACATAATTGAAAATGATTTCCAAGGCCACAGTATGATTTGGTTCGCCAAGAATTCTGACCAGAATGTACGAAATGAAGAACCAATTCAATCCCTATGGGTATGTCTATAAGGTCCGATTACAAAATGCGTGATTTGGTAGATCACTGATATAAAATTGGCTGTGAAGCCTATATTGTGCAAGATACGAATTATAAGAAAGATGCGAAAATATATTTGATATGTATCAACTATATGGAAAGAAATAGACGAGGATAGTAAATGTGGTTGTGTAGCAAAATAGAAATGTTGGTATTTGAAGAAGTGATTGTCTAAAGGAACAAGATACATTTGACGGTTGGTTAACAAAAGAAGCAAAACGCGAGGCCGTGATTCGCAAAACCGTGTTCGTCGTTTCAAATGAGGCGGAATCAGGCTGCATACACAAAAATTATGGGGTTAACTAACGAGAAAAGTTCTTGAAGCCGTTTAGTCCCAAAAATTACGAACATTTATACCAATGGTGAGAACCAGAACACAAAGCACATTTAACAGCTTGATTAGTTACCTTAGGGTGCTCTGTAGCACTAACGAAACCACAGGTAACGTATATTTTATCGAAATATTGAAATAAGACAGCGATAATCGAAAGCGAGTAGAAGAAGACAATAAATTAAATCGAAACAAAGTTGTAAGATTTATGAAAATCTAACCTGGCTACGAATAATAATGAAGGTGTGTGGTTTTGATACTTGAATGCATTTTATAGGCCTCCTTGAATCTAGAGAATGCCGAGTATGGCGCGAAAAGTTGGATTTGTTCATTTTGTTGAGCATTGTATGATACGAGCACAAAAGAGAATATAATGCAAGAATAAATTAACAAATCAACACGAAGAGAATATCTAGATTTAAAGAAGCGAACGGTTTTAAACAAAATCAATTGCAAACAAGTGAGAATATCGATCACAAAAGGTAAGTAACGAAAAAAATCGAAAGTGGATCGAATGTGTGGAAAGTATGATACAAGTAAAACAATAAATAATTCACAAAAATTACCATAAAAACAATGTAAAAAATGCAAAACAATAATTCATAAATGTAATATAATATATATGTATAATTAATGCATGTATTAATCAAAATATATATAAAAGTATTTTACGTACTGAAATTATGAATTATAAAAATAGAAATAAATTTAAAAATTGTTACGTAAATATGACCAAATTTAATTGCGTAAATTTAATTTAAAAATATAGCGTGAAGGACTGTATCAGATTTAAAATAAAAGAAACACAAAAAAAACAAATAATTAAAATGAATTAATTAAAAAAATGAAGTTAATTGAATCAAAGTTAAAATCCGGCTCGAAGGACCAAATGTTTAGTGATTAAACTTGAAAGTCGCTGGTTTAAATTATATTGAATAAATAATTATAACGAAAAAATGCGATATTGGTGATACATAAAATTGGTGAAAATAGCAATTATAAATTGTAGAAGTAGAAATAAATTAGAAATAAACTGGTTTACTCATTATCAATGTTTTATACAAGAATAGACTTACCCTTTGGTTCTATTGATGAATTCGTACCAAGCTGTAGAGTTGGCCGGTGGTACCGACGCCCGGGACGCGGGAAGAACCGTCTGGAACTTGATGCGTGTCGATCGATCGATGTCTGACTAAGAAGTGGCAGTTGAGAATGCGTTAATATGGTCACAGCTAAGAATCAAGCCCTCTAAGCGGTGGTCCCAGAGGGTGTACCAATAAATCATTCCATTGTATTGCGACCCTTCTGATAATTTTAACTAATTGTGACGGTAACACGAAACTTTTGTGTGTATATTTTTGAACCATACAAAAGAGAAGTCAAATTCTCCGTATACACAACATCATAAATGAGATATCCAGTTTAAGTTTTATGAGACAACAGGAAACAATATATTTCAAAAAGGTCTTTTAAAATACAGCACCAAATTAGGTCACATTACAGTACCGTAACAGAAAAAAATATTAACTCTAAAAATATAAAATGAATGCGCAAATACTTTCTCCAACACTATCGGTAATTGCGTGCTGTGCTGCAAGAAACTTTATTCCACTAGTGATAATTAGATAAGCTGTAAATAAGAAACCTAAGTTTTGTGTGGACTTCCACCTGGATCAGACGTTTATATGAATAGAAAATCCGACATATTTTTTAATATAAACCATACTACATTTAATTACTCTAAATAATATAGTAAACCATACAAGAATCACTATATCAAAAAATAATTTCAAATATCAACTGTTATTTAGTAAAAAATTACCATTTTAAAATGTAAGGCAATTATCCAACTTTTGCCCTATATGGAACAAAAACTAGTTTTAAGCTGCTCTTAAGATTTTTTCGAGCAGTGTATTTGGTCGTACACAGCAATCGTACTGGATTTTTCCCTATCAACGTTTTTTTTTTATTTCGACAATTTAATGGTAAAATGTATATATATTGTTTCGTCGAAAATGTTCGAACATGTGGAGTAATTCAGTGGAAAATGTCGGTTTGAATTGTTTCACATTCGACAATATCCCCTTGTTAATGTTTATATGTTTTGTTTCATTTGTACCTATGACGGAACATTTCATTTGTTAACGTTTTATTAGATGGAGCATTTACGTTTGGGTAACCAAATTTTTAGAGAGACGCGTTAAAGCATATTTGTTAAAAAGGGTGTATAACCTGATACATTTTAATATTTAATATATTTTGAAGGTGAGTTGTAATTGACCCGAAAAAACTATTATAATAGCTGCCGAAATCATAAAGGACCTATAAAAGCTAAAAATGGACTTATAATTTATACAGATTGAACCAAATTAAAACGGAACATACAATTTAATACATGTCTGTTTGAACTGCATTTAAAATAGTGGACCAATATAAAACTTGGACAAAAATAAATCCATACCTGGGTATAGACATTGTATAAAATATCGTTCAACTATCTGTCTCGCAACAAAGTTGTTTGCGTAAGACAGGTTTGTCTAAGGAGGCGTAATAGTTCAGGAATTGAAGCTCGAAAAAAGTTAAAACCTCGCAATTTTTTCGCCCTGCATGTATCCAATTGAAATTTTAGCAGAAGGTAGGTAATAGCCCAAGGATCAAAATCTATATCGAACCGAAGTGCGCTGAAGGGTTTTAGGGGTGAAAACTACCCCTAATTGTCAAAAATTATAAAATAACATATTAAACCTGAATATGGGTAAGATTTGGTTTGAATTAATTAAATAATGATTATTTTATACTTTTGAATAGATTTCCATCATATTTCAACCCTCAAAAAGCAACCCTTGTTAGAGATTAATGTAAAAAATTACTAATTCTAAAAAAATTATTTCGCCTTGGATCGATTTGGATAAAAATTTGGATTTAAGCTCAATTCACCCGCTGCTTTATAGTTTATGTCATGTCGACGAACCCTGATTGTTCTTAGGGGTGAAAACTACCCCTAATTGTCAAAAATTATAAAATAACATATTAAACCTGAATATGGGTAAAATTTGGTTTGAATTAATTAAATAATGATAGTTTCGTGCTTTTCAATAAAGTTCCATCATATTTCAACCCTTAAAAAGCGACCCTCATTAGAGATTAATATAAAAAAATTAGTAATGTGAAGAAAATGATTTCACCTTGGAACGACTTGCATTAAAATTTGGAATTAAGCTCAACTCACCCTCTACTTTATAGTTTATGTCATGCCGATGAACCCTGATTGTTCTTAGGGGTGAAAACTACCCCTAATTTTCAAAAATTGTAAAATAATATTACAAATCCTAAGATGAGTGAAATTTGGTTTGGATTAGTTAAATAGTGAGTTTTTTATACTTTAAAATACAAATTCATACATTTTCAACCCTTAAAAATCAATTGTTATGAGTGCTATAGGTGAAAACAATTTTTTGCCAAAATTTTGCAACTTTTCAACTTTTGAAAATCACCCTTTACAACATTGCAGTTTTTATAAACTAATTTATAGGATATAAATTGAAAAAAGTAGAATTAAATACAAACAAAATTATCAACATAAAAAGGCACCATATATTCTTATACATTTACATAAATAGTTGAAAATATTTACATTTTTAGGTAAAACAATTATAATATTAATTTTATTCGTCATCAATTACATCTTCATGTGATCTATGTCATCATCATCTTCCTCAATTATTGGTGGACTGTTATTGCACCCTTCACCTGAGCACCCAGAACAAGTAGAGTTACAGTATAAACCAACCTTTCTGCACCCATATGAAACGCCGCATCCTTTTTTGCATTGGCAAAAAATTATGTTCAAAAATTTATCGGGTGCAGGTTGTTTGTTCATGCGTACGGGTAATAACAAACCATCTTTGGAAAACCATCCAGAATCTGTTTCTCTGATATTTTCATTGCCAAGCCATAGACATATGAGCAGATGTTTTATTCTGTTGTATGGGATTTCAAAATAAGAACGCTTAACATTTCGAATGTATAACGCCCCACTAGCTAATATACCGGTTTTGTAGATTATTATGCTCCGAAATGTACTGTACTATACTAATGGAATTTTCCGGAAAAAAATTAACCGGTTTTTTTAACGTATTTCCTTTAATTTTTAACGATAGATGTTTCTTCAAAAACGATTTGTAGAGGTTTTTAATAGCTACAAGGATCTGTGAATTAAATCTTTTTGGAACCCTTGGTTTTTAAATGGGGTGAGTTTAAAGGGCTCGAAAAAGATGGTACTTGATCGTAAATCGATGCTTTAAACGGCTATATCTCGCCAAATATTCATTGTACAACAAATCTAAATAAAGAATAATTTTAGTCATTAAAAAAGCTACAATTTAGTAATTTTTATTTTTTTCATATATTCAGTATTTTCGGGCATATTTAAAAAAAGAAGGGTAAAAAATATGAAATTGTAAATCGTTTCTCGCTTTAAGCTGTACTTTTTCTAAAACTAAGCATTTTAAATGAGTCAAACTTCTTGGACGTATTAACAATACATCTACAAAGGGAATTGCAGAAGGGTGAAAATCGATTTTAATTATGGGGGTGGTTAGGTTGTTGTTTTCCTCGATTTTTTCGTAAAAAATGAGGTATTGACCTTATTTTTTTATGATAGGTCTATTTATGCTCTTTAAAAAACGTTTTGTGAGTTTTCTTCCAAAAATGCATCATTTTCCCGATATTTGATTTTGAATCTTTCAAATTTGGCATTTGAAGAAAACCGCTGAACATTGATATTGTATTTGTAATTGTATTTGTCTTTTTAAAAGCTACAAATTTGTTCTCTACAATTTTTTTGATAAAATGCACCATTTTCGAGTTATTCGCGAAAAATCGATTAAAAACGTGGATTTTTTCGTCTAAAAGTTGTTACTTTCAATCGCGAATAACTTGAAAAATATCATTTTATAAAAAAATGTATAGCACATTTTTTGTTTAGAATCACTTTTCTAATCGAAACCTGTAGTTAAAACGTAAAAAAAAATTTCACCCCGGAGATGGGGTGGCAACTACCTCCTAGGCTTTTTCGCACTTTGGTTCGATATAGATTTTGATCCTAAGGCTATTACCTACCTTCTGTTAAATTTCAAGTCAATCCACGCCGCACGAAAAAATTGCTAGGTGAAATGCTACATTTCCTGGACTATAACTGGTTTGACAGCATAATGAAATCGTAGATTTATGTGTAGCTTTTAATTTTTATGAGTTCAGAATCCAGCAGACCACTGAAGTATGGGATTTTTTATAATATAATTATTTGACAATCTTTTGTTGGCCAACCAGCTACAGCAGAATTGAGCCGAAATACATTATATTCCTATGTTCCGAATTTATTTCGTTCAATCTGTATATACCTATACACTGATTTTGATGAAAATATTTTTTCAGCTTGAATTAATAGATTAATTTTTATAAATCGGGCGCCGATTGGTTCCTATGTTGTTATATACTTTTTAGAACTTGTTTGATGATGATTGCTACTTATTGTTTGAAGAATAGCTATTTTCAACCACTTTATATAGGTATTTATCGTGACAGGAAGGTATTAATTGCCATCATGTCTTTATACTATGAAAATGAAGTACTTTTATAGACGAATTACGAAAGACTGTAAGTCTATTTTCAAGTATTTCCCATAGTTTTGACGCTTAAAGAAATGACACAAAATGTTGTTAGAGGAACAATTGTGTGATTTCTTTAAAATACAATTTTAGCAAAAATAAAGTCATATAAAACATGTTCAAGTACTTTTTGTTACTGTCGTAACATATACAGGAGGTATATTCGACAGGAATTTAATACAACTCATAAACAAAGTCATTAAGGTTGATCTGTAACCATAAAAGACAAACTACACATTCAGAAAATTTTGACAAAATTTTGATAACCAGAAGTATTTTGACAAATTTTAAGCAAACTTCATGTTTTCGTTTTCAACAAAACTCAAAAAACTACTTTTTTCCAAGTATAAATCGGGAAAATCAAACACAATTTTGTTAATTTTCCCAGGACCTCCGTCGTGGGTCCGGCGTTGTGGAACCTGACACATGACGGGGTTTTAAACTGCGAATATGGGGAGGCTGTGACCGCCTTTGCATTCGCGGAAGATCTTGCTATACTGGTGACAGCACGAGACAGGTGGGATCTGTTTTTTCGGATTAGGCGTGCGTGTGTCCTCGTTGAAGATTGGATGAGCGAGCATGATCTTTCTATCACGGAGGATAAGACGGAGGCTGTAGTAATCAAAGGTTACAGAAAGAAAAATAGGGCTGAATTTGAGTGCACAAGAGCGAGAGTGACACCAAAAAGTACGTCAAGTATCTGGGAGTTATTCTCCAGCAGGGTGGGAGTTGGGGAGAACATTTGAAAGGGGTGCCCCTCAGAGCTATTTAGAGAATGGCTGTGCTGGGGAGGATAATGCCTAATATCGGTGGATCCAAATCCGAAAGGAGAAGGGCGCTTTACGGTGTTGTGTAGTCTGTCGTAATCTACGCGGCGCCATTCTGGAGTGAGGCAATAGAAATACCAACTTACAAGAGGCGCATGGTACACGTGGACAGACCTAGTCTGCTGCGGATAACATATGCTTACAGAACTGTGTCAGCTGCAGCTCGTCAGGATTCACAATCGTAGGGGGCAAAACATTGGAGAGCGAGAGATGAATGAGATAAGACCGGCCAAGAGATTAGGTTCAATCGGTCAGTGGCAGCAAGAGTGGGAGCAACACGTGATGAGGCAAAGTGCACAAATTCACTAATCCCGAATTTTCGAATGTAAGGAATAGTGATGCGCAATACATAGCCTCTCCTATTCAAATGTCAACCTCACTTGCCCATGAGATGATCTAGATCATGATCATGATCTGGTGCATTCTGCTAGATAACAAACGAGGCTCTGGCGTCCGAGTGATTGCCGGTATAAGCAATCTCCCACTTACTGACCAACAGTAGAGAAGAACACATAAAAGAACACATAAATAAGTTAAAGTCCTTTGAAATGTGGTGTTACAGGAGGATGCTTAGAATAGCATGAACACAGAACAAAATTAACACGGAAGTATTGCGAGAAATGGGCAAAGAATGCGAAATAATAAACACAATAAAAATAAGAAAGTTACAATATCTGGGACACGTAATGAGGGGACAGCGATATGAACTGCTAAGGCTGATAATACAGGGAAAGATAAGGGGAGGAAGGAGTATAGGAAGAAGGAGTGTCATGGTTGAAGAATTTAAGGGACTGGTTTAAATGCAGTTCTATAGAACTCTTCAGAGCAGCAGTAGATAAAGTAAAGATAGTGATGATGATATTCAACCTCCGATTGGGAGACGGCACTTACAGAAGAAGAACCTTCGAAGCTGGGTGGACTGTGGATTATTATCTGGCGCAAATTCTCACAGGCGATTTCTCCTTCAGCAGCTACCTTTTTAGGTTTAGGAGGGCTCAGTCCGATCAGTGCCTTTACTGTGGCCTCTACTGTGAGTGGTGGTGCACACGGATCCACAAATTTATCAGGGAGTTGCTCTCTTCAAAAGAACGAGAGGAAAGGGAACTCGCAACAGAATTCAAAAACAAGCGAGTAGCACCTCGGTGGGGTTCGGGCTGTCGCAGGTCGAAGTAGGAATGAAAGAGAAACAAACGACGCAAGAGAGATAACAGAGGTGGCCTCGCTAAGAAAGGGGGTTAAAAGTCTTTGGTGGTTTGGTGGTGTGGGTGTGGTTTCCTCAATGAATGTGTTGGAGAAAAAATAGGAATCGGGTGATAGCAGGGCATCAGGAGAGATGTTTGCCTGAACCTGCCCTTCCATACTGATGTCTGGTGTGACAGAGGAGAGGTTTTTTTAGTTTGACGCCGACCGTCTTGTAGTGGTGACAGGACAAAGTGTCAAAGGTCTAAATCCCTTGGGCATTTCGTCCTGGCACAGCTTCGTTAGGGTATTAGGAACCAAACACTACCTGTGTGAGTCACAGGTGTCTGTATGCAAATTTTCTTTCTTCTCTTTAAAGATGTAAAAAAGGGATAAATAAGTAAAAACTTACAACAAACAAAAAGAATGAAATATTCTCAGAAGTAGAACATAGAAGATAAAAGTTATTAAAATAGCAATAGATAAATCACCAAACAATAGAAGTACTGGCTGATCGTGCAAAATATACAGTGAAAACCTTCCGTAAACCGCCAATTAACAGGTAGAACTATTTATATATCAAGATAGAAAGAAGTACATAATATTTTCCCCGTAATAATCCTATCGGCTGTTTGTTCCAGGACCTTAATAGAGAAAGTAGTACAGTACGAGTTAAGACACCACCTAGTGAACGTCGCATTTTACTTGTTTATAGTACCAACTCTCGCTTATTTATGTTATAAATATAGTTTGAAGGCTACAATTTAGCAAACGCTACTTACTATTACAATTTAGTTACCTTTAGTGACAGTACACATTGCTAGTGTTGTTGTATTTCTCGGTGGACTAGTGCAATCGGCGGTTTTGAATATGTGAGATAAGAACCTTACGAAAGGACTTAGACGAGATCTTATTTTAGTAATGGTTGTAAAATTAGACATTAGATTAAATATTTCGTAATTATTTTATTCTTTTTTGCCCACATCTGTGAATCGTCCATCGATCTTTAATTTATTAAATCGCTAATTTGCTCTAAATAGTGAAAAGGTCGCCATCATAATTTTTTGTTCATACCGGGTGGTGAATCGTCAAACGGGCCATAGGAAACTCAATGGGAAATTTTAAATTGTTGAATTGCTGCTTCCCTAATTATTTTAGATCAAAAGTCATAAAAAACTATTTGTAGAGGACTAAATTCTAAATTAAAAACAAATGTTAAAACTAACCTAAAAGTTAGGCCACACGTAATACAGGAATATATTATCACTTGTGTGTTTTATCTAGATTCTAACAAATCTATAATTGAATTGTCAATTTTTTTTATTTTATGATTAAATTATAAACAATGAATTTTACTAAATACTACTTACTACTGAACAATATTACTTCATGAACAATAATAGTACATTGTTTACCGGGTAGGAAAAGCTTAACATTCATGGACCACTGTGAAGATTGCTAAGTCGAGGCACAAGCCGAGACTTAGCAACATAGAGTCCAGGAATGTGGCTTTTCCTACGAGGTAAACATACTATTTTTCCGCAAATCGTTTAAAATTCGACAGATATTGATTGATTTAAAAAAACGCGATAATTTTATTCCCAAATAAATGGTGCTTTGAAATTCCTAATAAAATTACTTGGGTTACTATGGAAACGTATTGAGGTTGAATTGTCAAACTTGACGCTTATAAATTTAATTGCTAGTGTTCTCGAAAGTAAAATGATAAGTGATGATGAAATTTCCATTCCTGGGACTCCTCCAGAGCTGGTTGAGGCAGTGAATACTGCTTCATTAGAATTATTGCCAAATAAATCAAGAGAAAAGTACGAAACTGCATACCGACGTTTTATGGATTATCGCATGAGTAAAAATACGAGTTCTTTCTCAGAAAATTTTGTAATGGCATACTTCCTAGACCTTTGTTTAAAGATGAAATCTTCAACATTATGGGCCAATTATTCAATGCTGAAGTCAACCCTTGCACTTAAACACAATGTAGATATATCTACATACTCAAAACTTTGTTCTTTATTGAAACGGCAAGCTCAAGGTTATAGGGCAAAGAAATCTAAGATTTTAACGAAGGAAGAAATTGAAAAATTTATCCAGGAAGCTCCAGATAAAGAAAATTTAATGATTAAGGTAATTTACAAGGTTTTAATTTCTATTTAGATTATAGCTAAAATGTTGTCCAAAATGTTTCTCATAGTTCTAAGAGTGTTCCTCCAATGTTCAATAATTGTACTAACTGTCAAATTACTGTAAATATAACAAATTGATCTTAAAAATGTATTCAGCAATGACTTGATGTTTTCAAAATATAAATTAATTCCTTATAAACAATGTGTTTTCTATCATTTATGTAGAACACTAACAACTGTACGGAAATATCATTTCCTTACAGTAAGGAAATGACATTTCCTTACAGTAAGGAAGTCCTGACTTTTTCTTCAAGAAATTTTGACAGGCATGTCAAAATTTCCTGGCGATTTGCGGAAAATTATATTGTTTACAAATCGGTCAATATAATGAAATGTACTCAGTTGACGAAAAATCGCATAATGTTGTATTCTGGCAATAGCGCGAACCTTTTCCTGTCACTACCGGCTCTTTATTTAAAGTAAGATATTCTAATACACTAAAATTTAATTCCATGTTAAGTTAAGTTATACAACAATTCAATGAATTCCAATATACTGTTACTGTTATCTTTATTCCTAATAATAATATACAATAATTTCTAAACATAAAACTATAACAAATGTTATAATAAAACATGAATAAAACATTTTTATTATTGCTCTTTTCTCCTTAACTGAGTACATTTTTTAATCAACTTAATTTGTCTTTTAAATAATAAATCACAAAATTTTGGCCATTTAAATCATAGATAAATTTAATATACTTTATTTAAATATTGTCAAATATTATAAACGTCAATATGACAAAACGCAACACGTAATACACATTCTTTTCACGGCGTCTGGCCTGACTTTTAGGGGTGTCCTGAAAAATGTATTATATTTTAGCAAAATTTTGGAATACGTTTAAGTCGTAGAACCATTTTAACAATTGTTTTCGATACATATTTGAGTCCTCTACAAATAGTTTCCCATGACTTTTGGTGTAAAATAATTAGGGAAGCAGGAATTCAACAATTTAGAATTTCTCATTGAGTTTCCTATGGCCCGTTTGACGATTCACCACCCTGTATAGCCGTACAATATACCAGTAGCTCTATACTTTTTTTTTAGTTTGAAGTTGAAATCTTCTATCAAACCTAGACGCCTTGGTTTTTTAGCCTTTCTGTATTATATAATTTTGTTATAAATGTCCCTTCTCTAGTACACTTATATGCTGTTGAAATATTTTTTACAAAATATATTAAAAAATTGCGCATAAGAGCAAAACATTTAAAACGACCAGGTTTTTTAGCTTCGGCAGTGTAGTTATTAAACCGTAAATGTCGGAGCAATTTCGATAATTACTCGCTTGTTCTATACAATGAAATATCGATAAATATGTTCGGGTTTTCAGTTGTTCGAACAAAAGTCGGGAGTTTATTAATAGCGATCATATTTATTATTCTATAAATATGCTGCAGTACATGTGACTACTAGGATATGCATTTTGACAGCACCATTCATTATGTAAAAGCAAGTAGATTGTTACTTGACGAGAAGTTAATGGATTTTATTCGTTTATTGTCACAAAATTCTTGTACGTCATCAGTTACACAATTATGAACACTATAGAACTGTAAAATCGTTATTGTTTCTACATATTTCATGAATATGTAACCAAAAACCTATAAAATTACTAAATGAGACGGATAACAGACAGTGTTTGGGAAAGTATTTAGTATTGATTTACATACTTTTCTTTGAATATCTTTATTAATGTTTTATAATATGACCTTATTTAATTATATATTCTAATTACTTATTTAATTTAAAATATTACAGTTTATTCTTGTTTTCTTTTTTCTATTCAGTAAATTCTCATTTTCAAACTGGCTAACACATGGTAATCTGTTTTTCAAAGTTCAAAGAAGAACACTTGTTGTTAAATGCTTCAAAAGCCCAGAATACAAAATTTCTGCGAAATTGTATGTGCAATTTGGTATCAAGGTTAAAGGCAAACGTTTTAAAACCCTGATTTGTTAGGGTACTTTTCCTGTAGCTGTATTGTAACCTCGGAAACCTTTTTTGGATAGTGCTAGAACGGTCACCAATGGAGACACTGCGAACGGCAGCCAGATGGTTGGTGGAGAGCGAGTCGTGGCTTCGAAACTAGCTTTTGGAACCGGGAATGGGTCCAACGGACGAAATAAGCAGGACATAGAGATACAGAAGATATACATACAATACATAGGAGAAAAGATACAGAAATAAACAAAAAGATAGATTGGTAAAATTACCAAAGATACAATAAGATAGAAACAGGGCGCCACACATTTTTTTGGGGTTTAAGGAGAAAATTAAGAAACCTTAGAAAAGAAAAAAAATAAGGAAAGATATTTAGGTTCTGAGACCAATACCAAGGAAAGATACCAACAGTTAATTATTAAATAAATTTGGTCAACGCACTATATAAACAAATAATAAATATATTAGGTGTACTCCGTCCGCCTACTTACCTACAAAACTTAATCAGCCTGATCTTTCTTCTGGTCGAATGTATAATAACAATTTAATATAATAATCAAATATTCAGATTTATTGTTATATCAGGAAACTTGTTAGGAACGACAAATAAAATTCATACTTTAAACAAAAACAATATATTCAACAACACAATGATATAGGCGGCTGAATGTACACAAAAGTAATAAAAAATGCACCATTAATATTGATCAATGGTTGTATACATATAAAAATGAACAGTATTATAATTAGCAAATACCTTTACAAATACAATATAATATATCATGCACAAATAAAGAATTTATGGGCGTTTATCGAGATAATACAGTAAATAAAAAAAAACAAATAACAAATAACACAAAGGTAATTAAAGTTAAAATGAAAGAATACAAAATAATTTCAGAAATAAAAATTTAACCAAACCGCACTTAGTTAAGTTGATTATCTGTTCGCACTGTTATTTAATGATTAACTGAAATTTTTTTTTATTATTGAAATTAACGTGTCTCGACTTCTATGGTCATTGACACTGAAAATTAAATGTTCGCAATTTAGAAGATCCTAAAAACTGATTGAAAGTTCATATGAAATTATTAAATGTTCGTTGAATTCAATAGTTAAATCGGTAGTTAATCTTAACTACCTAAAGAAATTATGATTATGATAACTTACAGTAATTCTCGATGACTGCTACACTGCACTGAAGCTATCTAGTATACTTGTATTAAGCATTGAAGTTATTTAAGTTAAAAGGTACTTTATACCAATATTTAATCTAATATGATATTAGATTATAAGAAATCAAATATATAAGTGTATACACACTTAGAAAGAAAATACACAGAGACGTGCATAGAAGTGAGTTGGTTCCTCTAAAATTTTACCAAACTACCCAAGAAAGGTGGGATATCTCCCACTCAAAAACGACAAATCCTTCTCATTAAGAAGGTAAAGTTCTAACGACTATCGAAAAGTTTGGGGTAAATACGGTACTAGTAAGTGGACGTGAGGAAAATAAAATCTTCTGAATTACGTTCTCTTCAGAAAAATTACTATAACGTGCTTTCGGCGATATTTACCGAACACATTTTATTTTCACTGACCAATTTCAATCAACAATGTAAACAGTGACCTAATATCCTATATATAAGCCAACCTTGAACACAACATTCATTAACAGACCAAGCATAGCCATTTTCTATTGCGAATTTTGCATATTGAGCAGTAAACTGATCAGTTAAGTCTACACCTCTCACATTAGAATTATAGTAAGAAATAGCATCAGGCATTTTAGTCATCACCTTCTTTTTTTTACGTTTACTAAACCGCTCAACATTTTTAAACGGCACTTTCGTGTGGCAATTTTTAATATTGTTACAAGAGCATTGTCATTCCATCTAACAGCTGTTAGCTTTCCGTTAGATGTGGAATATGTTGTCCATCTCTCACATTTTTCACAAATTCATCTATTTTGCTATTCTATTTTTTCGCAACGTTCCAGTTCCTCCCAAACCTCGTTAAACAGTTCTTCAAGAAAGGACACAGAAGTGAATAAATTGTGAAAATATAATCTAGTTCCGCTAGTAACGTTGGCTGGTATTCAGTAAGCTCTAGTACTACATTTCCTCCTGGTCCGAGACTAGTATCAGTAAGCTTTGTATGTGCACCGCAGTATGATTCAGCGTAAGATACAAATCCATTCAGGTTCACTAAAACCCACAATTTAAACCGAAAATGAATCGGTTTGCCCTGAGTTTCCAACTGAGTTTCCAACTGGTACTTTCTTGAATGAATTATTTAGATACTCAAATAGAGGGCGGACATTGTAAAACCTGTCAGTGATTATTTTCGAGTTATCATTTAGATGCAGATACCGTAATAATGTATCATCCAATTGACGTCTCCGCATTGCTTCTGCAGTTGTAGCTAATTTTACCAATATATTCGCTTGCTCGGCAGTTGGTGGTAATCAGACAATAAGATTATTCCCGAGAAGACAGACATTTCATCATAAGTTACATTTAGGGTTTGCATTGTCCGACATAAAGATTAGTTTGTGTAAATATATGTTTTATAGAGTATCGGTAAAAAGCATTTGAAACCTTGAAGGAGATAATTAACCCTTGAAGGGAAGAGTTTAAAAAAAAAATAATAGTCAATGTTCTAGAAGATAGAGTAGTGGCAGATAAATTTTAACTGTTTTCTTTGTATTGAGACCAAACAGTGTTTTAAGATGCAAATACTTTTCATTTTTTGGTTCCAAGAGGTTTTGGAGTATCTGGGCAAATCAATATTTTTCTCATCAAAACAGATATTGACTGTGCTGTTTCAATAACTCTCAGCAATTTTTATGTAACTCAATAATTGCCTGCGATCTGGGGACTCTACCTGTCAGGTGATTCGAATTTCCTTCAGTTTCGTCATATGATAAATTTGAAATTTTTTCAGTATTAGCTTCAGCAGATTCGATTCGATATATTCGATTCCATAATTTTCTTCACAAGCTTTCATAATCTCATCTATGCTAAAGGTCATCATCAGATCTAAAAGAAAAAATAAATCACTCCAGTGCTTAGTGGCAACTAAAGTTGCCACTTGATAATAATCAGGGTACCATAATTATGTTATAATTCAATGAACAGTTAATTTTCTTAGATCAGTATATATAGTAACCCTTTAAATTAAAATGAACTGAATATTAACACAAAATATTATAAATTAACTAAAACATATTTAGCGTAAAACTCTGATATTAAAATAAATACTAGCGAGAACCTAACAAATTTATAAAGCTGTCCATTCACGTTCCAACTTCAGTTCTAGTTTGTTTTCACGACGGTGTACATCGCTTAACCAAAAAATATATCAAGTAAACACTACGCAAAATATAATTATAAGGTGGAAAATGGCAGCAAATTAAATCTGTGCCTATTTGCCAAAACTTGATATGTCAAATAGAACAAGTTTTCAGTAGAGCGAAATTAAAAATATATAACCTCATGACAATTTGTTTTCATTTTTTACTCGCTCAAATTTAATTAGATTTTTATGAAATTTCGTATATAAATAATTAAAATGCTGCTTAAACTAATAGTGTACATTAATTTTGGAAATTCTATTGTGAAAAATGATTTTACTAACATATCATGTTTTGGCAAATATCTTAGATGCCATATATAGACATATCATGTCAAATTGAAGTATATAAAATACATGAATATCATAATTACAAAATAAACTTCAGTATAAATCTCTCTGAAATGAGTAATAACAATTAGCAAAATTATTTTTATTGTTCACTGTCATCAATCTACATAAAAAAGCAATGTTTATCATTTAAAAATAAAACATTAAATTCCATCATTTACATTCTCAGTAGTCTTGAGTCCGTGGTAAAATGGATGATACACTGGATCAAGGTATTGCAGCAGGAAAAGCAAGTCTTCCTTTTTTTATGTTTTATGGGTTTAGGTCCACTATAAACAGGTTCTAATGTAGGATCCATCTGCTGCTCTCTGCGTTTAATATTAAGGGTAGAAACGTCAAGACCTTTATGTGCATATTTAATGTCTATAAAACCCAACTCTTTACCAAAACGTAGAACTTTCATATCATACCATTTCACATTTTCATTTTCCACACCTTTATCACGCTTTACATAGATATTCTGGAAAAGTTTTGAATGCGCTATAAAATCTTTCCTCTGCATTTCGATAACCTGGAATTTCTTCTTGCCGGGGACAGTTCTAACAAACTGGTCCCAGTCATGAGGTATCCTTATTTTAATTTGTGATGATTTTTTGGCACGCTCAATTCTTGCATGGTCAGCATCACATTCCATTCTAGTATGACCCACTTCCAGGAACTTGTGTTGTATTTCATTTATGGTTGTTGATCTATAAACAAATAAAGACAGTGCTCCTGCAACAATGTTATTTTTGTTTTGTCCGGGACAAGAATCTGAATATAGAACAACTTTTTCAACTATATCAACTAAGCCGTCAAGGTATTTTAAAAGACAAGAAGCCACTTGATCTGATCCATGGTCTGACAACCCCTTATGCCACATAAAACATGAAGTGATATTTTCAGTGCAATTTCTGATGGTGGGTTTATATGTCCAGAACAATCTTTTATAGTAGACTACATTTGTGCTTAAATTGGTTGTTGGTAGGTTCTGTTGTAAGTCAAATACTAAAACAACCATTTTACCGCTACTGTTTCTGGAGAACTCTATATTTTTTTACCATATGCAATCTCTGCTAGCTGATGGTGTTTATTTTTCTCTTCATCCACGGCTGCACGTATTTCTTCACTATTAGAGGATTTTTTCTTGTTTTCTAGATATCACAAGTCTTACATGTATCTATACTAGGATTTTTAAATTTATATCTCTTTAAAATCTCTTTAGCTCTTTAAGCTCTTTAAATCTCTTAGCATAAAATGAATATGATACAGGCATTGTTCTGTTTGATACGTAAAGATCATAAGTTTAATATTTAGATTGGGAGCTAAATAGAGTCGACTTTTGTGTCTTCGAGAGTAGTGGTTCTTATATTTTGGAAAAGACTCGTTTTATATATAGACTATGCGTTTTATAGCTTCAGCTTTTTCGTCTGGTCGAGCGTTATGTGGTTGGCGTTTTTCAGATCCATTAGGTTCTATAAAACCCGTGGGTGATATTTGTTATTTTTATTAAAATATCAATTTTTCCTCTTGTGATACCATGTAGATTCTGCAACATGTATTTGCAAACTTTTAACGTTTTATCGTTATATGTGATATTATAGGATACCAAAGTTTGTCTGTTTTTATTATTTCCTCGTTCTCCTTTATCTTTTCTTTCTGTCTTCTTTGACTCAATCTTCACTCTTTTAGAAATTACTTGGTCTTTGTCTTTCACTTTTTTAAGAAAATCATAAAAATTTTTTTTGTTCATTTATGTTTCTCGTGACTTTATTGCGACAGCAACTAGTAAGCGCTTGATATACTTTTGCAGGTTTTTGTATATCTTTTCTTGTAATATGTTCTTTTCCTAACATCTTCTTTTCTTTTATTTCTACTCCGTCATATTTCGGTTTTTTTTTGTTGAATATTAGAGTTATTTGTTTGATCTTTGCCATCGTCACTTTTTTTTGTAAAAGTATCATTACTTACTATGTCATCCGTATTATTACTGGAAGTAGCTGTTGCTTCACACTTTTTAGATGGTATTGCTTGATATTTACCTGGCCTCTTATTGTCACTTGTGTCAGATGAAGTGTCCGACGGAATTTAATCTTCATCCATATCTGAATTATCACTATTCCAGTGGCGGCTTTTCTTTATGTGCTGCTGAGCTGCAGAACTACCAAACAACCATAGCAAATCTTAATTATTAAAGAATAATTAATATAGTTTTATTTCAAATCTGCCATATTATCATATTAAACATAAACTGTTAATAATAATTCACCAACAACGATGATTAATATTATTTTTTTTACGTATTTACTCCTCTAGTGAAACCGTATAATTTTTTTACGTATTTGGTGCTCCAGTGAAGCAATCTTTTTACGTATTTGCTGCTCCAGTGAAGCCGCGTCGATAACAACCGAAACACTGGCAGCGGTTAAATGCATTTATTAGGCAAACGGCGATCTTAGCCGATGTGCTTCGGCAATCGGCTGATTAACGGCCTCGGAAATGTGTTTGCGAGCTGCAATTCACGACAGTTATTCGTGACCGTTGCATCTGTGCCAGAGAACTACGAACGCAGAGAAGCGACACTCCTTTCATCTTGCGTGGGCAAGCCGCCAACGAGTGAAAATGACAGGAAAGCACCTTATTTTTTAATAGTCAGTGGGCATATTACACAATATAAATTCTTAAATAAAATTTAGCATTTATGTTGACTTTCAATAAATATGAAATATTGCACATGAAATATATTTGTATTTATAAATAATACTTCATTACTTACAACTATAAGAGTATTAGTATATTCGAAGTGTATTGTAAATAATGAAGTATTTAACTTTTGTCAATATCTCATCTTAATAAATTTACAGTTTTCTCCTGATTAAGTCACAAAATTGTCACTAAATATTGAGATATACAATAAATAAAGTTTTAATATTTTTTATTTGTAATTCCCATTTAAATATTTATTCCCTAAATATGTTGTGTACTCCGATCCATATATTTGATCTTTGTTATTTATATGTAACGAATTAAACATTGACAGACAACTTTTGTATATAGCAAAAAGTAGATGAGCATTTAGTTTTTTCATAATTTAATGTAAGTTTGTTTGGTGAAAAAGACAGCAAATATTTGAAGTTATGTTAATGTAAGTTTGTTTATTTGCAATCATGTTTTTATTTTGAAGTCTTGTTCTGTTATAATTTTAAGATTTTCCCAATTTTCGATCTAATTATGTCTCCAACAATTTTTAGTTTGAGCATTTTAGGAATTTCTTTGTTTCGTTTAAATCAAATATTCTCGTGTATAAAACCCTCTATATATTTTTATTTCCTAAAAATACTATATTCGTATTGTTGTCTGCGAGCGCTTTCACACCAGTAGGCCAACATCTGTGTTGATTTTTTGACCTGAGCCTTCGGAGACAATAAATTTAATGTGTGTTCGTAATTCTCTGGTTTTTATTAATAATTAATAAATAATAAATAATTGACTGTATAAAATTCTGTGGGGCTTTTGAGCTCGCCTTACGAGGACACGATGAATCTGAAACATCAGATAACCCTGGAATTTTTCGTGGTTTAGTGAATTTTTCTGCTGAACTTGATAAAACACTTAGTGAACACCTTACAAATGCGACAATTTTCAAAGGTACCTCAAAAACAATACAAAATGATATTTTGGATTGCATGCTAGAAGTATACGCTGAGGAGATTTTAAACCAAATCAATGAAGCCCCATTTTTAGCAGTGATAGCTGATGAGACAACGGATGTTTCTATGAAATTTCAAATGGTCATTGTTTTTCGTTATGTAAAAAACGGTGCTCCAGTTGAAAGGTTTTGGACTTTTTTGCTTCCAGAAAAACATGATGCTGAAACCTTAGCTAACACAATTTTGAATGTTTTAGACCCAATATTAAAGAATAACAAAAATAAGCTCATTGCACAAAGTTATGACGGAGCAGCTGTTATGAGTGGGATACATGGCGGAGTGCAAACAATAATTAAGAGAAAATATGAAACTGCTCATTTTGTGCACTGTTACGCCCATCAATTGAATCTAAAAGGTGCAGTGCCTTTACTAAAATTTATAATTTCTAATAATTTAGAGGACACATTAACAGAAACCAAAAAGTTGATACAAATTCTGGTGACTACGCCAATGACCACAGCAGAAGCTGAACGTAGTTTTTCAACTTTAAAACGGATCAAAACATTTTTAAGAAATTCAATGTGCGAAGACAGATTAACAGCCCTTTCCACACTCTCGATAGAAAAAAAGTTCATCGCTTCAATACCGAACTTTAACGATAAAGTAATCGAAAAGTTTGCGACAAAAAAGGACCGGCGTATTAATTTCCAATTTAGAAAAATGCAATAAATGTAAGTTAATCAGATTTTTATAGCATGTCGTTATTAGTTACTATTAATTAGTATTAAAGCTAATTTTATTGTTTTTGTTTTCGTATGTTATTCTATTTCTATTATTTTATATTGACCGTGGTTCATGCAGCACACCCTATAGCAGATGTCACGAGCCGCCACTGCACTATTCAAATATGACACTAATTCTTCAGAATGGCCAGTGGATCTAGAAGTTGAACTTATTTCTTTAATTTCGGCATCAACTAAACACATTTTCAATCTTCTTATATCATTTCCCACTGATTTTTTAAAGGCCTCACTTTCAGTGTTTAATACTGTTTCTTCGATATTTACTATCGCCGAATCTTCATGTTGGCTAATAACCATATCAACTAACAGCTTTCCACGCGACATACTTTTACTAATACTTTTCCTTAAGACAACCAAAGAACCACCTTAATTTAGTAAAATGCATAATAATAAAATTGGGTTATGTTATCGTCAGCGGGTAACCAAAACTTAATATGTCTGTAAAACATCCGTCATCATTTTAAATCTAATGGTGACATATATATGTCGACTTATCAACTTTTGGCAAATATTAAAATGAGATAATTTAATACATCATGTTTAGTCTTTAACATTATGTTTAATAATATTGTCCTTAGACATATCAAGTTTTTCCAAATAAAAATATAACTTTAAACACATATCATGGTTCGCAGAGCTAAAAACCATGATTTTTGACATATAAACGTTTAGCAAATAACCACAGAAATGTATTTGACGTTTGGACTTTCACTTCGGAAATTGTTATTAAAATATTGCGAAGTTGAAGTCGAAACGGTAAATAAATTTAATTCTAACTAATATTCAGGCTTATGTCCAATTAAAATAGTAAATGTGCATAAGATGTCACAAGAAAATAACTTCAGAACAATATAAATAAACAGTTATTTCTAATTTCAGTACAACTATGATTTAGTTTTTCTGTTAATAATTATTCTTCTGTAGCCAATCCGAAGTGTTGGAAGTTGTACCTGTGTGAAAGTATCCGAAATAGATCTACAGGAAGGAAAATGATTTGCCATAACAAAAGTAGATGATGATTAAGAATCGTGCATTTTATTAATGGTAATTTTTGTGCAACTGAAAGTTTATTTTCTATTATTAATTTGCGAACTAGGGATCTTTGAGTAAAGTAATTCATAGAAATCTCATACGTAAAGGTGCCGAAGGTCAACTGACCGAGGAAATTTTCGATCCGACTTCCAACTTCACCATTCACGCTCCGCCTTCGCCAGTCGGAAGTCGGACCTTCAAGTCGTCCCAGATATTCTGACTCGTACCACTAGTTGTCCAACTTATTCAACCAGCTAACTTACGGTCCGATTTCAGAACCAACTGCAGAAGTTGAACAACTAGTCGGAATAAAAGTCGAAACGGGAATGGCCGGTTTAAGCACTGTTGTAAGTTAGAAATATTCGACTTTGCTAAGTATCAAGACAATTACTCTACACACACACACACACACACACACACACACACACACACACACACACACACACACACACACACACACACACACACACACACACACACACACACACACACACACACACACACACACACACACACACACACACACACACACACACACACACACACACACACACACACACACACACACTACACCTCAAATTGTAAGATTGGCGAATGGATTTAGTGTCCGCAGTAATTTAAACACAAACAAACAACAACAACAAGTTAGAAATACATGTGGACATGTTAAAAAATATATGCCACCTAAAAATAGGCCACACACAAAACACATGAGATTTTAAGGGTGTTGAAAGTCACTGGCAAAAAAAGTTCCCACTGAGAGCAAATGGGTTAAAACAGGATTGGGAATGTATGGTAGCAGTTTTTTATGACAGAAGATTACAAAGTAATTTTTTCAGAACTCCTTAAAGCCAAAAAATTATAAATAATCATTATTATACCTATAACAAGAATTTTTACTCTGAATGATTTAAACGTAAATCATCAAAAATTTTATTACTTTGTATTATAAAGCTTTACTTTGTATTAGCAAATTTATTGAAAAATTCTTAAAAAAACTATAAGAAATATGTGCTGAGTTTAACTCATACATCACTTTGAACGAAGATTTATGAAAATAGCTGTCGCACCGAAGGGGAGCTCGAAAATGAATTTAAACGTCGGTATGTGTAATTTACCATACATAGCGAGGATGATGTACATATTTGATTTTAAAATTTTAGATTTTTCTGGTAAAATGTTTGTCACGAAAATTTACCAAACTACTTTGCTGTATCTAATAGTTGAAACAATAAAATATTGTGTATCCAAAAGAAGTCCTGAATTAGAAAAAATATCTCAAGATGTTTCTAAAATATCGCACTAATAATACAATAGTGTCGCAACTCAAAATGTTTCGAAATTGACATAATATATCCACCGTAAAATTAAATTCCCTATAAGTCAATAAAACTAAAAAAAAATTTTGTTTAAAATCCTTTATAAAAGGTATATAAAAATGCCTCAAACGGGCTATCACAAACACATTGCAAAACGTTTTCGGATTAAACAATCCATCATCAGTGCAAACCTGAAAGTATATAACCACTTTAATTAAAAAGAACGTTAAATGAAAATGTTGACAAAGGTTAGAGCAAAATGTGGTTAATACTTACGGTTGTACATGCTAGTAGCCACCAAAATATATGGGTAAAAACCCTTTAAATGTTTTAAATTTGAAGTTGTTTTACATTATTAGTATTTATAATTTGTGATGGTTAAGTTACCGTTGGATAGGTACCATGGCGGCGTATGACTCTACATGAGTAAAATGGTCCTGAGACGAATTGTATACGAGGACCTGTTGATAACAACTGATCAAAATGACATTGTTGACATGTTAGGACGGATGTTGTGTCAGAGCAGTCAGTGTAACTTACGGTAGTTGTCTAAAATTGACAGATATCAGCCTTATTTAAAATTGAAAAAGTTAAAATTATAATAATGTAACAGTATCGGCCATCAATATTGTAATCTGTATTATAAATTAATCAGATAGGTATATTTGAAACATTGAAAATTGGTTTTTTAAAAATTAATGTAGGTCAACTGGAATTTATGAAATTTTGTATTATTGATAGGTAACCAACTATACACGTGTAAGAATCTATTTATTTTAAGATAAATATTTTGTCAAAAGGCCCTGTATGTTGTGAGACATTTGGTACCTAGAAAATGGTAAAAAGTCACATGTGGGAAGATGGGTCCTAAAAGATTTATTATTGAGTATTGATGTAGTAGGTGGAGGTGTGTTTAGATATGTTGTTGAGTTGAAATCTAAATGTGATAAGAATGTGATCATAATGTGGTGTTCATGTAGTACTCAACTTAAAACTTAAGTATGTAAGGCCCTCTATGTCAAAAAACTACATTTGGTACCTAGTAAAGATAAATAAAAAAAATTTTAAGTTATAAGTACGTG
Source organism: Diabrotica balteata (assembly GCA_918026665.1). Taxonomy (NCBI): domain Eukaryota; kingdom Metazoa; phylum Arthropoda; class Insecta; order Coleoptera; family Chrysomelidae; genus Diabrotica; species Diabrotica balteata. Next base: position 104,891,510 of record OU898279.1, on the reverse strand, counting down.
AACATGAATTACTGGTTATGTGTGTAAAGTAAAGATGTTAGGTTGTTTAAACTCTCGTTTTAATGGCGCAATAAATGAATACGAGACGGCGCTATAAGACGTCGATCATCACTGACCGACTGTCGTCACCTCACAATATCGCGTCATCTTTAGTTGCAACCAACAGTGATTGGAATGCGTGTGTTGCGTTGCTCATTATTTTAAGTTTCCTCGTTATTGCTGAATCAAGTATGTAATTTTCTCCTATTACAGGTCAAATGTTTATATACAGCAAACGATGCACCATATACCTATATACCTAATTCTTTTTCTCTTTATGCTCTCTCTTACCTATAGCATTACATCATGATTGTGCAGATTGACTCCCATATAAATTTGTAACAGGGAACGCGTGTATAGAAGTATAACTTCTACCAGCAGTCCCACTGGACTGCCACACTCGTTTTTTTTTGGACATGCTACATTATTGTTGAATCATCACTTTAAATAATTTTTGTTGTTGTTTGTAAAACATTTATTATCATTATCTATTTGTCGATCACCGGATAGTGATAAATGATTTAAAATATGTAGCAATGTTATTAAAAAAGCTTACCAACTACTTTATTTTATAAATTTAGAGCTACTACACTCTTTGTGACATTCTCGCGTCAAGTACCTATATACTTAATCTAATAATATTACTTGATTCATTTTTAGGTTCAATACCCATGAATCGTGAGCGATTACTTGTTGCTATGGCAACAAATGCTGAGGATTGCGAGCAGGAAATCTCTTCACCGTCGTTATTGACACTGGAGGGTACAAATAATGAACCTGGTGTCCAAATAGAAAACAGTGACGTTGCGAAAGTACAACCACCACTTATACCTTTACCATTTACGAGTCATCAACTACTTTAAGAAATTGACGGAAACAGTTCCTGTTATAAGGTTAGTAATGTTAAATATATTACAGAATCCATCCAAAGGCAATATTATATTTCACCGATGAACTCAGACCAGGGCGACTTTCATTCCAATGATTGCGACCGGGATCCGATTTCGTTCCTGGTGTGCAAAGTGAAACCTATAGTTTGCTTCGAGTTCTAACAGTAAAACCATTAAGTAGCTGTTCTTCAAGAAGCTTTTCTTCAAGAAACTCTTCTTCAAGAAACTCTTTTACCAGTAGCTCTTCATCAAGTAGCTCGGAAGATAATTTAAATCCTTTTAGGACTGAAAGCTGAAAACAAAAAACAAGTACCTGCAAGAAAATGGGTCCGACTTGTAACCAAAAATTCAGGTTAAACTGTCGTTTACAAATAAACAAAACATCAAGATAAGATATTCTTAATAAGTATTGGAGTTTGAGAGATTTACAAAAATAAAGAGAATTTATTATTAGACATATAGAAAGTAAACCAAAATACAGATATTCTTCAACACAAAATTTTTACAAACTAAACACTGAATTTAACTTTACAGTAAACAACGATCACATTAGAGTTTGCAAAATATTTTTTTATAAATACTCTTGCTATAAACGATCGACCTATTACTATAGCCCTATCCAAAAAGAGAGTGTGGTTTAATACAAGATGAATTACAAGGAAAACATGTCACATTACCTTAGAGCCCAGACGTCATCGGAATATATCCAATATGACAAGTCTTTAGCTGATTTATATTTAGACTACAAAGATAAATGTACAGAAGAAAACTTATCATTTGCGTCTGCATCTACCTTTAACCGCATTTTTAATAAAGAGTTCAGCATTTCCTTCCACATACCAAAAAAAGATCAGTGTGATCTGCGTGAAAAAACTATATTGTTATGGCGTACGAAAACCACTTGAAAGAAAAAGAAATGTCCAGAAAACAAAAAGAAAAAGCACTGTCCATAAAAAAGAAAGAAAAAGACAAAAATGCTAATTGGGAATTGCTATTTTTGGGAAGGAACGGAGAGAAAACGTGCAAATGAGATAGGGAGTTGTACTCAGACTTCGTTATTTGGTTTGACACGAGAGTACACAAGCAAGATACCTTTAATTCAAAATAAGAAAAGGAACTTAAAGAAATTACTTGACAAAAATGTAATCTTCTTCTTCTTCTTAGACTTCTGTTGTCCATGTTTGGACATAGGCCTCTCCCAACTCCTTCCATCGGTCTCTATCCTAAGCAACATATTTCCAATTTGTTCCGGCTAGTCTTTTAATGTCATTAACCCATCTGATCTGTGGTATTCCTCTTGGTCGTTTACTTTCGTAAGGTCTCCAATGTTGTATTGTAGTATTCCAACGTTGGTATTTCTGTCTAGCAGTGTGGCCCGCGAAGCTCCATTTAAGTTTGGCAATTTTTGTTGTTGTGTCCTCGACTTTTGTTTTGGATCTTACCCAGTCGTTCCTCTTTTTATCTGACAGTCGTATACCTAACATTGTTTCCATTGTTCTTTCTGTTGTGGCTAGTTTATTCATGTTTGCCTTGGTTAGGGTCCAAGTTTGACATCCATATGTAATGATAGGAAGGATGCATTGGTTGAACACTTTGCTCCTCAAGTATTGGGGTATTTTGCGGTTCTTAAGTATCCAACTAAGTTTTCCAAATCCTGCCCATGCTAGTCTTGCTCTTCTAGTAATTTCCGCACTTTGGTTCGCTTTGTCAAGTCTCAGGATTTGGCCTAGGTAAATATATTCCTGGATTTGTTCTATCTCACTGCCGTTTATAGTTATATGTCTGGGGTCATCTGTGTTTGTCATTATTTTTGTTTTTTTCATATTCATTTTTAGGCCGACGTATTGGGAGCTAGCTGCTAGTTCCCCCAACATAATTTGCAGTTCCTCGAATGTGATCACTATAATCACTATGTCGTCGGCGAATCTGAGGTGGTTTAACTTGTTGCCATTAACGTTAATGCCATAATACCCAGAATGTTAAAGATGAGTTAAAATGTAATACCCAGGAGTTATCGTGAAACATACTAGAAATATTTTTAGACTGATAGACTAATAATTTGTTTTTTTTTACCTAGGTTCTTTTAATTGACCAGGTCCATTTTAATTATTTAAATATGACTTGATTTTGTGTTCTTTTTTCGGAAGGTTTATTTTGTTAAATATATAGATTAAGTACAAAATATTCAAGAATACTGTATTTTGATTATAATATAAACGTGATTAAAAACAGTCTTGATTTATTTATTAAGATCAAAAACAACAATTCTCGGTAATTGTTAACGTATAATACAATATTTTTAGATCCAATGTTAACAAATACTAAGAATCTGTTCACAAAATTGTTGTAAGTCCAAAAACTAACGTAAACCGATGAAAAAAAAATAGTAAATCAAATTGTGGAACACAAAATATTTCATAAATAATGTCATAACTAAAAATAATATTTCGTTTCACCTCACTGTCAGTATTTTTATTTAAATAATTGTACAAACTTTCTTTAACATTAATTAGAAACATATTATGCATTACTTTTTTTCTTGCAATAGGAAATGATTAAATAGTTTTTCGTTGATTCTGAAAAATCATATTTTTTGAGTTACGACACTATGCAATATATTAATTAGCAAATAAAAACCATCCCCATAGTTATCAGCGTTCTATATATACCCATCAAAAATTTAAACTTCCAATAGCCCAGCTCTGTACCATAAATGCCTATAAACCATTTGTTTACTATTTTTTACCTGATCACTTTTTGCACGCCTTTGAGTCATCAAAATCTAAACTGCTCCACCCGCCACTCATTTTCACACCATAAATCAAACCAGCCGTTTAAAAAAGTAAATATACAAGCTTTTATATAAGTGAGAACAACCTAACCCTCTATTTACATATTTTTTGCCCAAATATCCGGTATTTAGTTGTAGTAAATTCCACAAAAGATAACTGGAAGTTTACCAACCTGTCAACACTCATAAATAAAAAAATAAACACTGAAGAACGGTCGGATCTTGCTTTAAAAGAAATATTTCTAGTAGGAGTGAGTGGGTAAGATATTTGTCAACAAAAATGTTTTTCATGGGTAATCTACTGAATGCTATATTGGTATGTCGATAATAGATGCTACGAGCTAGATAGCATGCTTATTTTAATTTTGCTATATCATATTATAATGTAATACAGGATCAGCAAGTGAAATGCTAAAAAAATATCAGCAACAAAACAAAACTCCAATACTTTAACATTGACAATTGATAAGAAATTAAATTAAACAGAAAAACTAGAAGATCCTGCAGAACCGTTCTCAAAATGAAAAAACATTTATTAATGTTTTGTATTTTGAGAACAATTTCTGAAGTGGAAATTGAAACGTCAAAATAAAATTATCTTAAAGTCAAATTGTGGCATATTCCCAATAAAAATATTAAATTGCATTAGTACAATTTAGTTTTTTAATTATTGATGAATATGTATCAGTGTTGTAAAAGACGATTTTCAAGAAACCTCTGTATAAATCATCCCTTTAATTAATTAATTAATAATCCATTTAAGGGGTGCCAAATTATAAATGTTGTGAGTGCCACTCGAGCTGAAATAAGTTTTATATGATTAAAACATTGTATGTGCCAACCTTTACTTGTACTCTTGTAGCCCAAGCTCTCAGATGCCCCCATCCTTGAATACTAAGAAAAAGAAAGTCATAAAAGCAATTGACAAGGTACATATAACGATATGTACCTTGTCAATTGCTACAAACAATCTACGTAAAATAGACGACGAAGGAATTGATTTTGTACCTATAGGGCACAACGAGAGCACACAGAGAGCTTCTTGTCTGTACAGGTTTTTACCAGTAGCGAAATAGAATTCGTTACAGATAAGCAAAAGCTAATCCTATGGTCTGATAATTGTGGTGGACAAAATAAAAACTAGGCTAAGTATATCTCCTTTTGATTGCAAAAGGTTTATCTTCAGAATACTCATAAATTTCCTGTGAAAGGACATACCTTTCTCTCGTGTGACCGCTATTTAATCTTCTTCTTCTTCAGATGCAAATCCATTAATGGATGTTAGCGATCACATTTTCCATTAATTTTCTATTTCTTGCAATATGTATCAGAGATTGTATGTCGTTAATCCCTGTCCATTGCCTTATGTTTCGGAGCCAGGACATTTTCTTGCGTCCCATTCCTCTCTTGCCTTCAATTTTACCCTCGATTATAAGTTGGAGGAACTGGTATTTTTCATTTCGCATGATGTGACCTAGATACGCCGTTTTCCTTTTCTTGATGGTTTCGAAAAGTTGGCGTTCTTGGTTTATTTTTTTAAGGACATCTATATTTGTGATTTTCGCTGTCCATGGTATTTTTAGGATACGGCGATAAAGCCACATTTCGAAAGCTTCTAATCTGTTTATATCCCTCGTTTTGAGTGTCCAGCCCTCTACGCCATATATAACAAAATTTCTTATGTTTCTTCACTTTCGGAAGCTACTGTAACCAATAGTAGCTAGATCACTTGGACAAGGTCCCTGATGTTATAAGATCGGTAAAGTAGTGTGAAGAAGTTGGAAACCAAATTAAAATGAAAGTTGAAACTGAATGCAGTTCGGCTAGCTGGGTATGCTTGAGACTGGCCAGTTGATACTCAAGGTAGGGTTAGGCCTATTTGCATGCCCTTAGAAAACAGTAAGGAATAGAAAGGATGTATATTATCTAAGAAAATATAAGAAAAACCAAAACGAACTAAGAGTAAGTACTGAAAACCGGAATAGAGGAAAGAAGAATGATTTGGGCGCCAGGGAAGATGTTGACTGGACTCTTAGTCTAACAAACACTTACCTAGTGACTTTATTGCTGTTGTTAAATATGTCTTCTATAACTAGATATAACCTTATAAAAAAAGGAAAAAAAATAGGTGGTTTAATAAAGCAGAGTATTACCGATAACCCAATTTAATAACTAAAATAGAAACCTATAAACTCGGTAATGTACAAATTAACTTAATACCCTATATAAAAATCCGCTTAACAAAGTTCTATATACCTTTTCTAATTTTGAATACCCTTATAATATACAATATATTTACATTCAATAGTTTACTAGGAAAGTATCAACTTATTTTGTTAAGTTTTTTTGCTAAGATAGTAAATATGCACGACCAGAGATATGAGCAAGACGTGAAATTAACCTGGAATACATGCTATCATGGACAGTCCCTCTAAAATCGGATATCCTTTGAGCCAGGTCCTCCAACGTCTGGTTTATCTCCTGTTGTTGTTCCAGAAAAGGAATATCTACAGAAGAAATTTGTCGAAAGCTCCTATTTCCTTGCTCTTGTTTCAAGGCACCGCGCAATAATTGGTGCTTTTTCTCAACCTTGGTAGATTCCTCAAAGGAAATTCCCCTTATCCTCAGCTCATAATCCACTTCCTTAACTAATAAATGCTCAGCCTTAAAGGTACACATGATGAAAGAGAAGAAGAAGAAAAAATATCACCAACAACCCAAAATCAATACTGTGCTAAACCAAATGTAACTTACAATACCTTTAAATATAAATATATTCAAAATAATTTAAATTTGATTTCAGAGATCAAATGACAATAAGTAAATTAAACTTATTTTATATCTGCAATAATTATATATATTATATATATACCTATGCAATAATTGACCAAAAAAAAAAATATATTATATAGTGTGATCGCACCTAAACGAAACCACTATTGGCTTATAACAATGTAAATAGTAATACAATGAATCATTCAATATTTTCCAACAAATGTACAGGTATCACTAACCCGATCAAAACAGAAATGTCAAACCAATGTAATTATCAAAAATATTATACTAAATGAAGGTTTACAATTAATTATTAATTTAAAGTTATCAAAACCACCAACACAGCAATATAAGACACTATTAAATTTTTTTTCAGATACTGTATCAAAGAAAACTGGATCTGAATAACTATAAAATATTCAAAAATAGACAAACAAACTAGGAACAGTTTAAAAAATGACAAATTAATTAAGGAATACTAACTTACTGAAAATCTGGGCTCCACGTTGGACTACGCCACTATAACAAAATTTCTTATGTTTCTTCACTTTGGGAAGCTACTGTAACCAATAGTAGCTAGATCGCTTGGACAAGGTCCCTGATGTTATAAGATCGGTAAAGTAGTGTGAAGAAGTTGGAAACCAAATTAAAATGAAAGTTGAAACTGAATGCAGTTCGGCTAGCTGGGTATGCTTGAGACTGGCCAGTTGATACTCAAGGTAGGGTTAGGCCTATTTGCATGCCCTTAGAAAACAGTAAGGAATAGAAAGGATGTATATTATCTAAGAAAATATAAGAAAAACCAAAACGAACTAAGAGTAAGTACTGAAAACCGGAATAGAGGAAAGAAGAATGATTTGGGCGCCAGGGAAGATGTTGACTGGACTCTTAGTCTAACAAACACTTCACCTAGTGACTTTATTGCTGTTGTTAAATATGTCTTCTATAACTAGATATAACCTTATAAAAAAAAGGAAAAAAATAGGTGGTTTAATAAAACAGAGTATTACCGATAACCCAATTTAATAACTATAAAATAGAAACCTATAAACCCGCTAATGTACAAATTAACTTAATACCCTATATAAAAATCCCCTTAACAAAGTTCTATATACCTTTTCTAATTTTGAATACCCTTATAATATACAATATATTTACATTCAATACTTTACTAGGAAAGTATCAACTTATTTTGTTAAGTTTTATTTATTAATTAACGCCAAATCTGATGACAACCAATGTTTCTATATATTTGAACAACTATAACCCCTCCCTATATTTATTACAATTTATCAGTTTGACAAGTTCTACGTTGATTCAAATCAGATCACCTGTAGATATATCTAAATTGGTCTCTCCAGAAAGGAACAGATCCAATATGAATTGGTGATATTACCAGTAGGGTTGTAGAAATACAAAATGGACCTTTGTGCACAAATGACCTTACAAAATTGTATTAAAATCCACCCCTACCCTGTTATAACTAATACATATGTATATATATATTTAAAATATTTGATGACAAAAAATGAGCAAATGATATTTTTTTTTTCGTTCACTGATTAAAGTTTACACAAAATTTAAGGTAAATTATTTAAAAAAAAATAGTCTGACACAATTAAAAAAACCTGACTACTTCCCAACAGAGAAGATTCTTCTTCTGGACGCCTTACGTCACTGGGACTCGTAAAGGTGAAAGCTATATAAGCACACTCTCCTAGTAGTTAAACTAAACAGCTATTCCAGTAATCGGGAAAAACCAAAAACTTCAACCAAACTATATAAACTTCATTATCTCAAATTCAAAATAATCTTGAATTGACTTTATATTCGTTTTTACTCCAGCGACTAAAAATAAAATCAAAGAAAACTCTCATTAGCTTTATTCTGAGTTGATAAACAAAAAGGCGGTTAGGACAAGAAAAACTAGCCCGAATAATGATAATTAGTGAAGGTTTGTACACTTTTTGTGACCTTGGAAAATTAATTGAAAACTATGTATTTATAAAAATAATGTTGGGATTAACTATGAAGATTTAAAAAAAAAATTAAAATTTAACATATCTTAACGAATATATTATAGGCCAAGAATAATGGAGGATCTCCTTACATTACCGAATTGCTTGGATATTGATGAGAACGTGTACTTAGGAGAATTTCTAACAGAAAGAATTCTGAACGTGATTTACTGATATAATTAGGGTAAAATTATTGTATAAATGATATTAATATGAAATTAAGAATGGTTTAAAAAAATGATTTAGTTTAATTAAAATGAAACTCACCCAACGCAACACTATTTCACTATTTAAACTAAAATCTTATTATCCCAAAAATTCTAATATTAAAACAAAAAACGCCTTCTGTAACTTAAATAGTGGATCTCTGAATAAATTAAAATGTTGTCCTGTTAACTTAAAAACCACGTGCGTTGGTCGCTGGAATTAATCAATCCTCTGTCCCGATCAAAGGCTGGATATAAAGTGAGTTCTTATACTTTAAAAATCGTTGGCTTCCGTCAGCTCCAAGGTAAACGGAAGCGGTAGGTAAGCAGTTTGACCAATGGATAAAAATTAATAATACCATTATGTATAGTTGGTTGCATACCTTACAGGCAGAATGAAGTTATTTTAAAGTTTTCAGTAACCATAAAGTACTCTTATCGTTACACATATAGCAGCACTGACCATACGTAGCACTATATGTAGCTACGTAGCACGTAGTTATTTAATCATAACCGAGAAAGCAAAAAAGCATGCCAAGCCGCTTAAATCAAAGGACCCCATTGAAATTATTACTAATACTGGAAAGAAAAACTCGTTCTTAGTAGTGAATACTACATTTATGACTGGATGAATCTAGCTAAATCCATGATAAACAATAAAAAGTTGCAGATATCGTTGGCTACTACGATTCACGTAGCATCTGAAAACTTTGGTGAAGCTTATATAAAGAAAAGTTACGGGGATTTTGGTCTATACCATAACTTCAGTGATTAAACCGGGAATCACGAAGGCAAGTTTTAAGAAGTTTGAAATCAAGATGAGGGAGACACCTATGCCATTGTCTACCAAAAAAAGGAAGTTATCCAAGTCAAGCTATCATATTTAACAAGGGAAGCAAAAACTTTTTACAAAAATCTTACAAAATTATGTTCTTTAAATTTTGAATTAAAGTTACTTATGCAAATAATGTATTTTCAGTTTCATTGTTAATTTGATCTTTTTCTTTTAACATTTAAGTGCAAGTAAATACACCCTTAAAACATTATGACTTGCATAAATAATGACATCTAAAACGTTTCGTTCTCTTAGTTTTCTTTTAAATAAATAAAAGTATAAACTATTTTATTTCACTGGACTTCCAATTTGTAATGTCAATAGCTTAATTGAACCGAAGTTTAGAAATAAAAATTGTTTCGTTCATTATTTTTTATTTTATTTTTCAAAAATAGTTTTTTGTCCCTACTTAAAACTTTTATTTTGGAGACTTAGTGGAAACGTTAATGGCCCTATTAATTTGTGTAAAATTTTCAGATTTAAGACTCAACAAAAGATTAGATACACAGTTTTGTGTCAAGTTATAAATACTACACAATCAAGCAGAACAACAGAAACTTTATAAACTTCATCGATTGTATTTACTCGACTTTTTCCTAAATCAATCATGCGAAATACCAAATCGGCTTTATTTCTGGAAAATCCTCTGTAACCGTTTTTAATCTAGATTGTTTCTGAAAAGCACAAAAATCTTTAAATCAAAAATTTGTAATCTTTCGAGGCTCGCCGAAGAGAAATTTAATATAGCCGTTATGTTTTATCGATTCGATGGAGTTTTTCCAACAATAGTCGAAACATAATAAAAAAAAGATTGCAAGAACGAATCTGCTTTTTCGTCATGCTCTTCTTAAGATTATTGCTGTAGTAATCTTTTTATAGCGACCTTATATATATGTTTATCTTTTTCTTTTTATCGTTTTTCGTTGGTCGAACTTTTACATTTGTTTTTGTTATGAGTTTTTCCGCCAATGGCGCATCGAGGGGGATATCAAAACATTTATGACGGCGTCGGTCCCTTTATTGCCCGAATTTATTAAAGTCTGCGCTATTTTTAACTAAAGAGACGATTTGGAGTCAAAATTACGTAAAGTTTTGTATTTCTTATAAAACAAATACACACTTCGTAATTTTTGTTTTTTGTAATTTATATTAACGAAAAATTATAGGAGATAAAATTGTTTAGTCATAATGTATGTCCTAAAAATTTTGGCGAAAAATATGTATTTTTTTAATAATTATTTTTTAAGAAAAAAATTATTTAAACAAAAATTAGTTATATTATCAGATTATGCAGAGTGACCCAGTTTGCTCCACCAGGCTCAATTTTTTTTAATATCTCTCATGAGGTCTTAATTATTGTTCTTCATCGTGGGTTTCCCAGTCTCCATGATAGACCTTTCTAGACAACTAGTAAAGCCCAAAAATCCTCTATTGGACGAGCCTGCGGCAAGTTTGAGAATTGCAATTGCAGAATGTTTTTTGGAAACAAAAGCTATGTGGTGTTTTAGAAGCCAGTATTGGGTATCGGTTGAGTAATGACATGATGCTTGGTCTGGCCAACACATGATATCGCCATTTTCAAGATGTTAGTAAATAAACTGAAGCAATTTGGAACTGCAGTTGTCAATATAGGTGTGACTATTTAAAGCCTCAGCTAAATTGAATAAATTATGAAAAAAACGAACAATAACAAGGAATACTAAGCTTAGGTTGGTCAATTCCTCTTATTTTTCCATTTCTACATACGCAGCTGAAACATGCACTCTCAAAAAAATCGATAGAAGTAATATCTTCGAAATGTCGGTCGACAGAAAAATTCTACCCGTGTTCTGGACATAACATAGAACAACCTGTTAATTCTGGAAGAGATATAAAGACAGACTATTAAAAAAAGTAAACCGAGCATACCTAAATGACTTTTGGAAGTAGAAGGAAAGGTAGAAGGTTGAAGACCAAGAGAAAGATCTCCCATACGATGGGCAGAAAAAATGAAGACTCTGGTGGGTAAATCCCTAAATGAAGTGGTCCATATGGTACAAGGTGGGGACAACAAGCAAACAATATTAAGAGCATCATTATGCCCTGACAAGGGCTCTAAGAATGAAGAGGATTTAAAGCAGTCTTCCCACAAAAGGTTGGGTTACACCCCTGTTAGAAATTGCGCACCAGGCATGTATTTTATCTGCAAATTTCACTTTATGTTTCTATCACATTATGTTTCACACAGTTTCCCTTTATTTTAGAATCACTCAAAGTGAAATTCTTTTCATCATCTAAAATATTTAATTTTTCTTATCTACTCCGGTACTGTTCTATAAATGGTACTGCGCGAGATGTTTCTATTCTTAATATTTGATAGATTTCTGTAGATATTTTTCATATTTAGAATTTATATGACATCTTAAAGCAAAAACTTCAAAATAAATATACCTCAACTGATATTACGCAAGGTAAACAAACTTTTGTTTCCAAATGCAACTTGATAATATTTTGTTTTTGTTCAAATTAAAGCCAATAAATTTTGTGCCAAAACTTTTAGGACATACGTTAATATTCGAAACATATTTTTTGAGTCAAATAAATCATACTGGAATAACGGAATCTTCAATATTGATATTTTGCAGACTTAAAAGCATCCTTTGTTGAAATTTACAGGAGTATAAATATATCCTGAATAAGGGTCGTAGACCATTGGAAGCATCACAGGTACGAGTACGATGTTGTTGGATACACTTAAAAAAAGGATCTATACACCTTTTTGCATCCAAGTGAAAGAAACAAAGAACGAAAGTAGGTACATTTTAAAGGATACAAACAATTGGTGATAGAATAGACAAATTAAAGTATACTTCAATCCAAGTATATTTCTGACAACTATTTTTTGAATTAAATTAAAATATCAAAATTAAAAACAAAGGTTTTATACCTTTTTGAACGTTGCTATTTGTAAATGGGCAGCAACTTCTGTTCAATGAGCTTGTTTAGAGCAGCAAGTTCTAAAATAAAAATGGCCATTATGATTGCCAACATCCGTATGAAGACGGCACTCCAAGAAGAAGATGTGTAAATGCTCAAGTATTAATGCCTTTTGTGCATTAAAGTAAATCGGGAATACTTACTTTCAGGTTTTCACTGATGATGGTCTAATAGTAGGTACCGAAAAGATTTCGAAAATTGTAATCCTTTCGAAAAAGAATTCAAGACAATTTTAATAACAAAAGGATGAGAATTTACTGTCAAAAGCATCTAAGGGAAAAAGCGAAGCAGTTATTACCAGCTGAAAATGACTTTCTCTAAGGACAAAGAAGGAAATCTACTATATGGCAGCAGTAAAAATGAAAATTATATACAAGACAGCAATTTAACAATATATTAAATAACAAAATTTAAATGTAGAGCTGGCCGAAAATGAGAAGTAATGGCAAGAGTAGAATTAAAAGAAGTTATTAAATATCTCAAAAATAACAAGGGTGAAAGCACAAACGGAATTGATAACGACATAAAGGAGGAAGGTCTTATACTTGAAGAAGCATTGTATAATCTCCAAAAATATGAGATGAGAATGAGCTGACAAAGTGGTCGGAAGCAATATTAAACTTGATGTGGAAAAAAGGAGACATAATAATATAAAATGTAATAACTACAGAGGAATCGCACTACTATATGTAGTGTGTAAGATATCGGTCAATCCTATTAAGAAAAGAATTTTAAAATTTTAAAAGACCATAGTTGGAGAGTACCAGGCTGGCTGTAAATTAAGTGTGAACATTGAACAAAGGTTCAGAAAGGAAAATTGGAATATGGGAGAGGAAAATACTACACAGCATACATGAAGCGATTTAAGATGACGGAAAGAATATGTGTGTAAGAATGAATGAAGAAATGTGTAAGATTATAGTTGCCTCGTATTTCGGTGAGACTGTGTAAAAATATATGTATATGTAATACAGAGAGGAGTCTGCCAGGGTTGCGTGCTGTCCCCACTACTTTTCAATGTCTACAGTGAAGCGGTATTTCAAGAAGCGCTCTCAGACTCAATAGAAGGTATATCTATCAATGGAGAAGTTTTGAATAACTTACGTTTTGCAGACGATACAGTAATAATTACGGATAACAACAATGATTTACAGAACCTAATGCAACGCCTTAGGCGTGATCATGACTAAATCTGCACATGCAAATATCCAATTGACTATTGAAGATACTGCAATTGAGAATGTTAATAACTATAAATACTTAGGAACATGGATAACATCAGATGTAGACCAAACCAAAGAAATTAAGACACGTATTGAAATAGCACGTACATCATTTATTAAACTTAAAAAGTTTCTTTGTTGTCGGGATATAAGGTTAGAACTACGCCTGAGAATGCTTCGATGTTACGTTTTCTCTACTCTTTTTTATGGTCTGGAAGCTTGGACACTAAAACAAGTTCATCTGAATAAGTTGGCCGCCTTTGAATTTTGGTGTTACAGAAGAATCCTACGAATATCATGGATTCAAAGAATGTCAAACATGGAAGTAACTAGAAGGATAGGAAATGAGGCGGAAATAATATTAACTATTAAAAGACGAAAACTTGAGTACTTGGGACATGTGATGAGAGGGCAAAAATACGCATTATTACAACTTATTATACAGGGCAAAATCCGAGGAAAGCGAAATGTGGGAAGACGAAGAATATCCTGGCTTAAGAACTTAAGGGAATGGTTTGAATGCAGTAGTGCAGAACTTTTTAGAGCGGCAGTCAACAGAGTCCGCATAGCCATGATGATTTCCAACCTTCGATAGAAGATGGAACTTAAAGAAGAAGAATACAAGCAGACAATAAAAATTAAAATAAAAATACTGTACCAGGAGTAGTTATTAACTGCAAAATTATGAATGACTGAGATGTATAATAATATAAAGTTTTACTATTCTCATTGATATTTAGATTCAGATGAACCTGGTATTATGTTTGAAAATATGGACAGTTTGCATACCCAATTGAAGTTTTCATTGAATTGTTAATCAGTCTACGTGGAGCAAGATCCAATCAATAGGTGCATCGGCATTATGACAAATCATAATGTGTTATCTTTTATTGGCAGATTTATGCATCCTCCGGGAAAGATATTTGCCGATTTCTTTGCCAAACCATAAAATAGTTTATCAGGAAAAATAACGTTTCACCCCGTCCAGTGTTTTGCACTTGATAGGTAGGTATATTTTATTTTTAAGCCAGCGAAATCAGATTTTGCGAAACAAGATATTTTTAGTATAATCATAGCTACAATAATGTTCAGTTAAATTCAAGTAGTGAACTGCAATTAGCATAACTGTGAAACTGAGAGGTGAAAAGTGGTGAAACTTGAAATTTACAAAGACACTTTTAAAATGTAGCATCCGTGATGTGGTAATAATTCTGCAGCTGAAGAGCCAGTGGAACCCTCTAATCAAATGGAATATTTACAAGGCTGTGTAGTAAAACGTAAGCAACATTTTCAATACCTCTCTGATGATCTCAAACATGATGAAGCATGTTTATGAAGGATTGTATTCTGAATTGTCTAAATCAGAGGCAATTGCAGAAACACGATTTTTTAAAATCAAAGTGCCCAAAGCAACCTGATACAAGATTATACAAGAAAAAATCTTCTTCTAGACAGAGGAGAAAGGATTGTGACAAATTCAGACAAATAGAACCGCACTTAACGGAACCTATAATCAGAACAATATACAAAAAGAATGCGGCTCACATTTTTCCAACTATTGAAAGCATTCGAAGTAAACTGGTTCGAAAGGACATTCTCTCATGTTCAGCAATAACACTTTGATGATTTCTTAAAACCCATAATTTTAAATAAAAATCTATAGACAAGCTCCAAACACTAATGGAAAGTACTAGAATAATTATTTCGTTAAGAAACAATTATTATACCAGACAGATAACTGAGTATAAACAAATGAAACGAAATGTAGTTTATTTTCGATAAAATCGAAGACTCCAGAACTTTTATATGAAAAGCTCTATTCTACATAAATTAAAAACCAACATCCCGATGAAAAACAGTCAATTTCTGTCCTCCGATATTTTTTCAAATGTATCGGAATGAAAACCGCAATCGTCTGTCTGCTTCGGACCAAAATCAGGGATCATATAATTCTTGAATCACGTCAAATAAGGAAAGAAAATAAGCTACACTGTCTCTACAATTTTGCTATCTTCAACCTTATCTAGGACACATAGAACAAGCACGTTCACACATAACTTTTTTTTTTTATTCAATTAACCCGGGATCCGACAGGTGGGGTATAGTACACCCCAACAATACTGAAGCCCCTAAAACATACGGAAATTTTGCATATAGTGGCAACTACGGTTTGATAGCTTCCTATTGTATATTCATCTATGCGATGACATATGGTTTTTAGTCATCTGTTTAGTTTCGCCAAGTATATTTGGATTGACAGCGGTCCAACCCACGTGTCGGATTTTGTACATTCTGCAGAATTATTTTTAATTTGTTTTACTCCTATAAATAAGTAAGTATGGTAAGTAAATAATACTTATTATAGATTTTAACATATTTTTTTATTAGTTTAAGCTAAAATGAATAACGAACGAGAACAAGCACGCCTTCAGGCCTTATGGGATGAAGTAGACAGTGACGAATGTATTGAAAAGAGTGATTCGGAAATAAGTGAAGAAATAGACAATGTTAGTGAAAATAGTGACTATCCTGACCAGCTTCAAGATGTTGACGTTCCAGATATCACAGACAACTCAGATGAAGATGGAAGTCCAAATGTAAGAGCCCACTTGTTAGGAAAAAATGGAAGTAAATGGCTGAAAGCTGTACCAAACAAAAACGTTAGAACACGATCTGAAAACCTTATAACATATCTACCTGGTGTTAAAACGTATGCTAAATCTGCCACAACTCCTATCGTATGTTTTTAGTTATTTATATCTGAAGAAATAATTGTTAACATTGTTACATGCACTAAAATGGAAAGATTCAAATCACTTTGGAGAAAGAAATCCTTCAGAAATAAAAGCTGCACTTGGCCTCTTATACTTAGCCGGTGCATTTAGTAATAATCATCGTCGTCTGTGTGAGCTATGGAATGTGGATGGCACAGGTATGGACATATTTCGATGTACAATGAGTCAACTATGCTCCAACAGCCGACAAAGATGAGGAGGAAATTGAAATATTCTATAATCAACTCAATGCCGCTCTAAAATTGACAAAAAAATGTGAGATAACAATCATCCTAGGGGATTTTAACGCCAAAATTGGTAAAGGAGCAGTGGCACCATGGATTGGTTTGGATTGGGCGTTAGAAATGAACGTGGAGATAGACTCTTAGAATTTTGCCAAAATGAAGATCTGGTTATAGTAAATACCTTATTTGATCTACCTAAACGTAGACTATACACGTGGAAATCACCAGCAGACCGAGAATCACACATCGTCAGAAACCAAATAGACTTTGTCTTGATCAGAAATAGGTTTAAAAATTCAATAAAATCAGCAAAAACTTATCCAGGTGCCGATATAGACTCGGATCACGTCCCTATTATTGTCGAAATGGAAGCAAAATTAAAAAAGTTAAAAAACAAAAAGATTAGAAAAGAATTCGATGTGACAAGATTAAAAGATACTCAGATAGAACAAAGAGTTAGACAGAAAATCAATGATAATCTTAAACCCATCAAGTCAAAAAACACCAACTCTAAAGACGTAAATGAAAATTGGAGAGAGGTTCAACAAGCTTTAAAAGAAGCGGGAGAAGAAATACGTGGACCAATACCAAAGAAAAGACATATGTGGATGACAGACGAAATACTAACTCTCATGAATGAAAGAAGAAAATATAAAAACATAAACACTAGCAAATACAAATCCTTAAACAGCAGGATTAGAAAAGACATAATAACAGCAAAAGAAAGATGGCTAACTGAACAGTGTCACGAAATAGAAGAATATGAAAAGAAATATGATAGTTTCAATATTCATCGGAAAGTGAAGGAAATGACGTCGGGAAAACAAAATAATATACATGTTATAAAAGACTCGAATGGTAACATTCTCAGAGATACAAAACAACAACTAAACAGATGGACAGAATACATAAAAGAACTATTCGGGGATGAGAGACAACAAATCATAGATGAGGACTCTGGTGAATCGGGACCAAAAATTTTAAAACAGGAAGTTCAATACGCATTAGAACAGACAAAAGGGAAAAAGGCCACAGGTCCGGATGAAATCCCGATTGAGTTTCTTAAACTGATCGATGATGAAATGATAGACATTCTAGTAGAACTTTATGATCATATTTATCAAACAGGTATTTTACCAAAGGAGTGGTTAGTATCCACATTCGTAATTATTCCCAAAAAGCAAAATGCAAAAGAATGCTCAGAACACCGTACAATTGCATTAATGAGCCATGTTTTGAAAGTATTTCTACGAATAGTCCACAACAGAATTTACAGAAAGCTGGATGATGAAATTAGTGATAGTCAGTTAGGCTTTAGAAACGGCACGGGAACCAGGGAAGCATTGTTCGGTATAAATGTGCTCATGCAAAGAAATCTGGATATGAACCAAGACATGTATACATGTTTTATTGATTTTGAAAAAGCATTTGACAAGGTACAGCACAATAAACTAATTAATATTTTAAAAATGAATAACATCGATAGCCGCGACATCAGAGTAATCTCGAACCTCTACTGGAACCAGAAAGTCAAAATAAGAATTGAAAATCAAATGTCGGAAGAAATAGAAATTCTTCGGGGTGTGAGACAGGGCTGTGTATTGTCACCACTGCTGTTTAATATATATAGCGAAGCCATTTTCCAAGAAGCTTTAGGAGAGTGTAACGATGGAATGATAATAAATGGTGAAATTATTAATAATATAAGATATGCCGATGATATTGTCATATTCACTTCAACTCTGCAAAGTCTAACAAACATACTGGAACGGCTGAATGAAAAGTGTACCATATATGGTATTAAAATGAACTTAAAGAAAACAAAATTCATGGTCATTACAAAACATCCAAAATACAACGAGACACTCCATATTAATAATATCCAGATAGAAAGGGTAGATAAATACAAATATCTAGGAACATTGGTTAGTCAACACGCAGAACAAACGCAAGAGATTAAAAGCCGTATAGAAATAGCAAGGGCAAAATTTGTAAAAATGAAACATCTATTGTGTAGTAGAGACCTAAGAATGGATCTAAGGATAAGGTTATTGCGCTGCTACATTTTTACAACTTTGCTCTACGGATCTGAGGCATGGACATTGAAACAACTGGAGATTAAGAAATTGGAAGCTTTTGAGCGTTGGTGTTATCGAAGGATGCTACGAATAGCATGGGTAGACAAAATTACCAATATTGAAGTCCTTGATAGGGTTAATAAGAGGGAAGAAATTGTACAGAGAATTAAGAGGCGGAAACTTGAATATTTCGGTCATATATTAAGAGGTCCTCGTTATGGGCTACTACGTTTGATTATAGAGGGCAAAATAAAAGGTAAAAGAGATGTAGGAAGAAGACGAACCTCCTGGCTACGAAATCTAAGGGAATGGTTTAGTCTGAGCTCTAGCCAACTATTTAGAGCTGCTGTAAGTAAAATAAGAATTGCCATGTTAATATCCAACCTTCGTTAGAAGATGGAACCTTAAGAAGAAGAATGAGTCAAAGAAAATTCGAGTTTTTAATTTAATGCCTTCGTTTTGATCTTAAAAAGACTAGGGCAGACAGATTGAAACTGGACAAATTGGCACATATCCACTATTGGCAGGAATTGTTGACCAATTCATGGATATCTGCAAAAATGCCTAGACACCGTCTCAATATGTAACAATCGACGAAAAATTGGAGGCGTGTCGTGGCCGCTGCAGTTGTAGACAATATATACCGAACAAACCAGCTAAGTACGGTATAAAAGTACACGCTTTGGTAGATGCATGTACATACTACCTTGTTAATGTAGAGGTTTATGTTGGTCAGCAGCCAGATGGACCTTTTAGACAAAGCAATAGCCCTAAAGATATTGTAGACCGTCTAGTTGCTCCGATATCTGGAAAAAACGGAACGTGATGTTTGACAACTGGTATACCAGCTACGAACTCCTCGAAAACCTACGAATTACTCACAAACTCACTGCGGTTGAAACAGTTAGAAAAAATAAGCCACCCATACCTCCAGAATTTTTAAATGTACGCAATAGAGATTTGTATTCTACACTGTTTGGGTTTCAAGAAAATTGTACACTAATATCGAATCACTCAAAAAAGGGAAAAGTGACATTATTGATATCATCTCTCCATCATGATAATTCGTTGGGTGATACGGAGAAGAAAGTTCCTGAGATAGTATCTTTTTATAATTTTAGTAAGTGTGGTGTTGATGTCGTGGATGAAATGTCCGCATCTTACAGTGTCTCACGTCGAAGTCGCCGCTGGCCACTAACAATCTTTTCTCCCTTCTCAATACCGCAGGAATTAATGCCCAAATAATTTACACAGTGAACAATAATAACGTGAAAATTGCTAGGAGAATTTTTCTAAAAGAGTTAGGAAAAAAATTAATAGAAGGCAATCAACGGAATAGAGTAACAAATCATCGGTAACTCGATCGGTTCACCCAAAAACTCAGAAATTTTTTGGGTGAACAATCAGAGCCAGTACCCAAGAGACGGAGACCAGGTCAGCAGGGAAGATGTTCTAGGTGTCCTCGTGTTCGTGACAGAAAAACCAAATACGTATGCCAGGCTTGCGAAATTTACCTCTGTCTTGAGCCTGCCCAAATCTATTGTAAGGACTGTACAGATTTTGAGTAATTATTTAAGTTCGTATTGTTTACTAATTTAGCCATTTTTGTTTTATTAATGATAAATAAATTCATTTTTCTTTTGTTTTTAATTTAGTTGTGTTAATTTGGTTATTTTTCTTGGAATACAAATTTATTACAGAATGCAATATAATTTATTTTTTATTAAGTATTATTCATAAAATCATTTTTCTTTTGTCTTTAATTTAACTTAAACTCATATAATGTTGTGTATTACAAATTACAATAATAAATTATAAAAAATAAACGTTAAGATATTTTTTGGAATTCTTTAACTTTTTCAGTTGCTGGGGTTTGGTCCACCATACCTGTCTGTTAGTGGAAAAAAAATTCACCTGTCGGATGCCGGGTTAATTAACTGACTTTGGTAAAAATTCACTACTCAACTTTGGCAACTAAACTCTTTAAAAATTTATTCTATAGTCCTTTTGCTAATAATAAACTGAACACAAAAAATTTCTTCGACCATAACTGTGTTAGTTTTGTAGAAATAAATAATTTATGTTCCCTAAATTATTTATTTATTTTATTTACGCCGCCACTGGACTAAATACAAACTAAGTCCGATTGTAGACTCCAATCAAAAAAGTGCTATATAACATTTCTTTCATAACTTTTATGACGATTTGTTCTTGATACCCCCAAAGATTTTCTTTTCGGGAGAAATCGTTTTATTGGAAAATCCCAAAGAAAAGTTTCATTTGCGTCGCTTTCCTAATCACGTAGAGTGAAGCCGGCCACATTCGTTGACTTTGGGTCAAACCGGGTTTCCTTTACTTTCGGAACAAAGTGAGTAATTAATAAATAGAGTGATTACTGAGTGGTGGATTCAAAAAGGTCGATGATAGAGCTTCGAGACTTTGTTACGTTTTTCCGCAGACTTTTCCATCCCACTCTTACTTTAATTAAGTTAAAAAGTTACTTCAAAATACTTTGCACGGAAAGAGTAATTGTAAGGTTTAAAAAGATTCAATAGAGAATAAAAATAGAGATAGTGCAAGATATTTTTTTACTCGAAGCAAAACTCAGAATAAAATACGCTAGCAAAACGATTTAGATTTTTAATAGTTTCCTTCGTTTTATACAAGTTTATTTATACAATTTAAAACTAATTATTTATATTAAAATCATCAAAATAATTAACATAATGTGTATTATACATCGTTGGTGAGCTCTGGTGCAATTTATATCATGCAATAATGGACTGAATTTGGGAGTAATAGTGAATGACCAAAACAAGAGAAGTGAATAAGTAACGAAACGAATACTAGCAAGCAACAAAACATACTGGAGATATCATAGGCTTATAAAGAGCAAAAATTTATCCAGAAATACAAAACTGAAAATATATAGAGTTGCAATGTTACGTTACGTACGCAGCTGAGACAATGCGCCTCGCGCAAAAAGATGAAGAAAAATTAAAAATCCTCAGACGGATTATGGACCGGATAAGAATGGACAAGGGGGAAATGAGAAGAAGAATAAACTATGAACTAAGAGACATAATGAAAGGAGAAGATATAGTTAGATTTATTAAAGCACAGAGGCTGAGATAGCTGGGATACATAGAGAGAAGAAAAAACGACCTACTGATTAAGAACATCACCAGATGGAAACCAGCAACTGAAAGACCAAGGGAAAGACCCAGAGAGAGATGGGAGGACCAGGTCATGAGAGATATCCAAATTCTGGAAGTAAGAAAATAGAGGGAACAAACTTTGACAACATACAAGTGGAATGCGGAGTGATTCACCGTAATAAGAGAATCAGAGAGCTCTAAGTAAGAGCGGCAAGCATTCCATCCGAAATTAAAAGTCCTGATGATGATGATGAATAATGGACTACCTAAGCCTGACGTCTAAATGGGCGTATTTTTTAAAAACCTTTCCAAACCTTTCTAATTTGTGTGTATTTGTCCCATAAGAAGTTGCAAATATTGGTTTTAAAATTGTTTGAAGAATAAATAAGGACTTTTGATTAAAAACATTCATTCTATACGATTGATATTATTTGTTTTCGTAAATTTGTAAAGTAATTTAGATTTAGATTTTTAATAGTTTCCTTCGTTTTATACAAGTTTATTTATAGAATTTAAAACTAATTATTTATATTAAAATCATCAAAATAATTAACATAATGTGTATTATACATCGTTGGTGAGCTCTGGTGCAATTTATATCATGCAATAATGGACTGAATTTGGGAGTAATAGTGAATGACCAAAACAAGAGAAGTGAATAAGTAACGAAACGAATACTAGCAAGCAACAAAACATACTGGAGATATCATAGGCTTATAAAGAGCAAAAATTTATCCAGAAATACAAAACTGAAAATATATAGAGTTGCAATGTTACGTTACGTACGCAGCTGAGACAATGCGCCTCGCGCAAAAAGATGAAGAAAAATTAAAAATCCTCAGACGGATTATGGACCGGATAAGAATGGACAAGGTATTAAGATTTTTACTACGAATGTTCATATTTTAAGATTATGTTATTGAATGATTAAAACTTTAATTATTTTTTTACTGTATTTCAAGGTATTTTGTTGTTATTTTTATCGCGGTTATTTCAAAATAAATCAAATCATTGAATTTATTTACGAAATATTTAAGTTATTTTTTTAATATTTTTTCGTTGCCAGTAATTTTACCCTGTTAAATACAAAGATATTTATTTTCTCGTAGATCCAATTGTAATATAACATTCTGTGGAAATATGTAAAAGTAAACCTTTGTTTATTTTAAGTGAAACAGCAGGGTTTAGTTATTTTTAGTTATTTAAAGTTTTAGGTTGTATGACTCTTTAAGTTTTATTGACATTAGAAATATTTAAAAGTGTAATATAAACTAACATAACTTAACAAATATACAAACCTAAAAAGAGAATCCAGAACAATGCTGTTTCTTACACCATTAAGTAATTTGACAATACAATTTACAATATGTCAATGTCAATTTGACATTGACATATTGTAAATTGTATTGTCAAATTACTTAATGGCGTAAGAGATAGCATTGTTCTTGATTCTCTTTTTAGATTTGTATATTTGTTAAGTTATGTTAGTTATGATATTACACTTTTAAATATTTCTATCAAATTGTCATAATGAGTGTTTTTTGAATGTAAAAAAATGTTTTCTGAATGTTGTAATAGTTTTTCAGATTATTTTTAAGATCTGGGTATATAATGGCTAGTAAACATGTGTTTACTATGACAATGACAACAAAAGTACTATTAACTATTTAAACTAAAAGAAAACGAATATATTTAGTCCTCTAGGGGACAAAATCACTAACAATTAAAAAAGATTAAAACACTACTTTAAATATTTTTAAATTCGTAAATAAATTCAATGAATTATTAAATAATTTTGTAATAAATCCGATAAAAACAACAACAACATCATTTAAAAAAAAAAAAAGTAAAAAATAATTCAAATTTTATACAAACCATAACATAATCTTAATATTCTTACCTCAGAAATTCACGAACAACAAATAATACTAATTACACATAATGCATGTCCATAACCAAAAGTCCTTATTTATTCTTCAAAAAATAAAAAAACCTATATTTACAACTTCTTATGGGATAAATACACACCAATTAGAAATGTTTCGAAAGGTTTTTAAAACTTCCGCCCATTGTGACGTCAGAGATTATGTGTAGGTTATTCCACGAATATACGACTGTTTTGGATTATTGCTACAACGAATATTTTACTGTGTAAGTACAAGTATGGAAGTAAATTGGTCTAATTATTATTCCATAAAAAAGGATCTTCTGTTACATGACATATAAACTAAAATCATTTCAGTTAATAGATGTTCAGATAGACGCAAAAATTATTGTGAAAATTAATCCGATAATAACAAAAAATTTTACGTAAATGCTCCTACAAATAAATACAATGACCTCTATGAAGTTAAAATGTGTTCATCAACCATTTGGGTTGGATTTCGGTAAAATGTAAACACCAAAGAAGCGCGCCGGGTTTCTTTGATATTACACTATTTTATTACTTTATTAGGTACCACAACGGTAATACAAAGAATTATACTATTTTTAATATAAATGAAAAGAAATTGACAAAACGATGGTTCAAAAACTAGAAAAAGAATCTAATATTTCACTTTGTTAGTTTTAAATATTTGTTTGCTTTGAGTGGATGTACTCTTAAAAGTTCTGAAAGTAACTGGTATAAAATAGCGGCTATTGATAGTTAAAGTATCGAGTCATTACAGATATTAAAAAGTAACGAAAACTTACATACAGTTTCATAAATCGCCGACTGATTTTAGTTTTAAAAACCGTCCGTATAGAGGTGTCCGGTGAAGAGACGTGTCCGTTAAGAGAGAGTTTAGTGTAGTGTATTTGTTTGTAGGGTTCATTAGGAGAATAAGAGAATAAGTAAGTTTTTTTGTTTTTTTAATACTAATTGAATATTCGACTAAATAAATTACACTATTTAATTACTTAAGTATTGTTACACTTCGTTTATATCACTTAATTTAAAAACCAACTTGTTTACAATACTAAAGTCAATGATAGTAATTATATACTTCATAATCTATACTTCTGTATATAGATCATGACGTCATATTTAAATCTAAATAAAATGGGGAGAATTTACCATTGTACAATTCAGCACATTGGACCCTTTAAATCGACACCTTAAAGAGAATTTAAAACAGTCGTAAATTCGTGGAATGGAGTATAGTTCATTGGATCTAGAATCTCCTATATAATTATAGGTTGTGGTGGAGTGCTTACCCATAGGCATTTAATACACATAGATTGAGCGCTGCAATACAGGAGTCCCAGTGCGACAGAGACAACTGAAGCAACAACTGATGTTTTCTCTGTCACACTGGGGAAATGGGCTGTACTGCAGCGCTTAGTCTATTTGTTTTATATGTCTATATGCTTACCATAATAGTCAGAGAAATAGATATTTCTGAGACTTTGACCGGCCAGGTATCTGGCAAGTTTTTGAATTTTATGGACCTTAATAACCAAAATATTTGAGGTTAAAAATCCACCCCTAAGTACCTTCGTTTACCAGTACAACGTAAAGCATTTTAAATCTTGGTAACTATCTGATAAAACACGGTTAAAACGTTAAAATGGCGATTTATTAATGATGAATTAATTAATTATTAATAATTAAGTACTAGTAGGCTGAGAGTTAAATATTTTTATTGTATTTGTTTAAACAATCTTTGCTATTTTTAAGAACTGCGAATATGATTGTCTTAGTAAGTAAGAGATAATAGTATCGACTGAGAGTGCGAGATTTGTAATAACTATTATAGGCGAAAAACCACATTTTTATAGATATTTTAAGCGAGGGGAAATTTGTTATAATCTTTTTGCATTTTCAGATCTGTAAATTCAAAAGCAATAAAATATTTTTTCTACTCTCTTACCAGTAAATTGTATATTACCTACTATTTGGATGCTAAGTAAATGCATCATAACAGATACTGACACGTAATGACTAGCACGTAATAAAAAAAATTACGCTTCAGTTTTATAAAAATGTGTAATATCACAAGCCTCGTAAGTCAGTTGGTCGAGTTACCATGGAAACAAATTAACAGACTAATTAAAAATTATTAATCTGTCAGTGTAAATATAGTGGTAATTTAATTTTTATTTTTATAAACGAAAATAATCGTAGAAGAAGTATAGTACACAACTTGAGTTGTAAGCTTATTACATGCTTGTAAAATTACTGCGCTCGCCGCTACGCAGCTCACGCGCAACTTTTTTACTCGCATGTAATAAGCTTCTTACAACTCCCGTTATGTAATATACTATTACGACCCGCTATTCAAAAACCTTTTAAGTTAGAGGATGTAGAATAGAACAAACAATATTATGTAAATATTATGTAAATATTCTTAGATTATTATGAAAAAAAAATTACATTTAGACGTTCAACGAAACTCAATTTTTTGTAGTAAAGTAAATATAGTACAAGGCTCTATGTTTTCGATAAAGAAATATATACAGAGCCGTATCAAGAAGTAAATCTGTTAGGGCTGTAACAGTGAATAGTCTTGTAAAAATCAACCTAAAACCTTGATCTTTTTCTTACGGTGCCTTATCCTTAAGGACGTTGGCCATTACATTTGCCCATTTAATCTTATTTGAAGCAGCCCTGAATAGTTCTATGGATGTCATGTTCCTCCATTGCCGTAGGTTGCGTCTTCTTCCTGGTCATCTTTTGCTATTGACTTTGTCTTCGATTATAAGTTGGAGCAGTTCATACTTTTGATTTCTTATGATGTGACCAAAATATTGTGTTCCGTTCTTTTATTATAAGCATAAGCTCTCTTTCCTTATTCATCATCCGCAAGACTTCCTAATTTGTCGTATGGCTCATGTAGGATATTCTGAGCATTTTACGGTAACACCAGAGTTCGAACGCTTGGATTCTTTTTTGTGTTGCTTCTGTGATTGTCCAGGCTTTAACACCATAGAGCAAGGTGGAGAAAACATAGCACTTAAGTATTCTAGTTCTCAATGAGATGCCCAGCTGGCGGTTGCATAGAACTTTTTGCATTTTGGAAAACATTGTACGTGCCTTTTCCAGGCGTATTCTTATCTCTAGGGAGTGGTCCCAAGTTTCATCAAGATTACTTCCAAGGTACGTTGTTCTTGTTACTCTTTCCAGATCTGTTCCGTTGAGATTGACCTTCACCCTTCTGTTTTGGTGCTTGCTGATGACCATCGTTTTTGTCTTCTTTGTATTCAATTTCATTCCAAATTATCTACAGGCTGTCGTTACTCGGTCCATTAAGCGTTGCAGGGCTTCAGCATTATCTGCCAATATGACAGTGTCATCAACATATCGCAGGTTATTTATACATTGCCCGTTTATAATTATACCATCCGAGGTGCCTTCCAAAGCTTTCTGAAATACCTTCTCAGAGTAAACATTGAACAGCAAAGCTGATAGGACACATCCCTGTCTTACTCCCTTCTCGATATTGATTTTTCCAGATGTTTCGCTTTTTATTCTGATTTTAGCCTTTTGTTCTTGGTAGAGGTTTGAAATGATCCTTAAGTCTTTATGGTCGATATTACATGACCTTAAAATATCTATTAGTTTATCATGTTTCACCAGGTCAAACGCCTTCTGAAAGTCTATAAAACACAAGTATACATCAGAATCGACATATCTACATCTTTCAACTAGCACACGTATTGAAAAAAGTGCTTCTCTTGTTCCGAACCCATTCTTAAAACCAAACTGAGTTTGGCCAGTGTGTTCGTCTAGTTTATTGTATACTCTATTGTGTATTACTCGTAGGAAAAGCTTCAACATATGATTCATCAGGCTAATAATCCTATGGTCTTTACATTTCTTTTGTAGTGGTATAAACGACGATGTCAGCCAATCATTTGTTATTATGCCTGTTTCGTATATTTTGTTAAATATATCTTTCATTACTCCGATGTGTTCGGCTAGTAATATCTTTAGTATTTCAATTGGGATATTATCTTCCCCAACAGCTTTTCCGTTCTTTTTCTGATTTGCCGCTTTAATAATTTCTTGCTTTGTGATATAAGGTCCAGTCGATGCCTCCTGCATGCAAATGTTCGTCCTCTCTCGGTCTTGAAACATCTCTTCTACGTATTCTCTCCATCTACGTATTTGATATTACATGAAAAGTTGGGTTTTGTAGTGTTGAATCTTCAAAATTTCAGAGGGATTCATCGATTAGTTTAAAAACTAGTAAAATTGTTTATCCCAAAGCACTTTTTTGCAATAATATAAGTAAAAAAAAGTAAGTTAGAATGATTCTACTGGCACCATAAGCAAGAGAGTTATTTTATCAAAAGAATTTTAAAAAAGTGAAAAAAAAAACACTTCCCAGATTACGAAACATTGCAATTTTTTTTGGTTATAAACAATTTGAGCAACTTTCTCGCTATTACCCGGGAAAAACATTTTTTTTGTATTCGAAAAGCTGGCGTTTGTACACAAATAAAAAATGTCCTACGGTAACTAGGGACAAGTTAGTTACTTTTTTTAAATTAAAAAAATTCACACCTGGTTTGTTTATAACAATTAATAATCCTCATTAGCGGTATTTAAAAGATCAAAGACTGAAGTTTTAATTTAAAAATTTGAAATGGCTTCGATATGGATGCAATAGCGACATCTGATAATAAATCCGTAAAATAGTTTTCGAAGTTGAGTTCCCCATGCCTCTTTTAACATCTTTATCAACGTCTGTTTACCTTGCAATTTTAAGAAGATTCAGATTAAAGTAGAAATCTGAATTGGTTTCGAAAACTATTTTGCGGATTTATTATCAGATGTCGCTATTGCGTCTATCTCGAAGCCATTTTAATGTTGCTTCTTAAAGCAACCTTTACTATGGTAATACTATGGTAATAGGTCTGTAATTGTCTGGAGCATTTTTATTTGCTTTTTTTATGAAGTGGTATTACTTTTAATATTTTAAATACATCAAGCCAGTAACCCCTGGTTAATACATTTGTTAAATATTATTGTAAGTGGTTCAATAATTATATCTAGAGATGCCTTAATAATTTTACTGTTAAAAACATAGTAGTCAACACATGAGTAATGGAATTTTTTAATTTGTGTATACATTCTTTCACATCAGATGCTACTATTGGTGTCATAAAGAACGAACTCGACCTTCTGGGTAGCCAGATAAGATAGTAGTTTACGTCATCCTCAGAGTTTCCTATTAAATTCGATATAATATCTGCTATATTCGTAAAGTATTTGTTAATCTCTTCTGGTGTTAAGTTCAAATTGGACGTAGTATTTTCCTTATAGGTTTTTTTAACAATACTCCATATTGTCTTACTTTTGTTAGTGGATTTGTTTATTATGTTAGCCTAAGCAGTACGTTTTTCAGCTTTTATTGCTTGCTTGTATTTCTTTCGCATATGACAATATTTATTCTAATTGTCAGTAGTATGTGTTTTTTTGCTACTCACGTTCTTTAAAGGAAAACAAATGCTGTATTCTTAACACATATATCTCATAAACAACTCTGTTATGCTGGTTGAATTACAGTGGATATCGTTAAACACAGTCTAATCTTTGGATTTAATTTTTCCCACAAAGGTCTTAATTTTTTTTTCATTAATGAATCTTTTTTTAACTTTTACTATAATTGTAGACACATTTTTAAACTACTTATAATAGCAAATATACCTAAATGATCAGATATTACAGGATCGTTAATTGATTACGACGATCTTGTTAGACAAAGTTATGCAAATAGAATATTCATTTACGTAGTAGTGAAAGTTAAAAAAGCTTTCACTACTCAACTTTTTTAAAGTAAAAATAACACGAAAGAATCACTTCTAAAAAATAAACAGGTAGGGTTGAGCTCCAATCTTTTAATTACAGTTTTACAAAAAGCCATGCCATTTCTTCGTCGTGGAAAATTAAAAATGTAATACCCTTCCCCTTCCAGTTGTCTAAAAGATAAACATTGCAACTACGACGAGAGAAAAGTAACTTCGAGTTTTAACTCTGCCGCCCTATTGACTCGAGGGCTGCTGAAAAATAACATGTAAACAAACAACTGTTTTCAGGCATCCTGAAACGACAAAAGAGCTCGCAGCCGTCGATAGAACTACTACGACAGAGTCGCCTTGTTCCGCGAACCATTGTTGTTCCTACTCAAAAGATATTGTGTCTGCTTCATCAAAATCTCTTATCTGCCTGGGTTTATTGTTTGCCTTTAATACTACCGATTCCATAGAGCGGCAGGAAGGGGGCTCGAAAGGATACTTACTCCGTAAACAACCGTTTAAAAATAAAGAAAAAGTGTAACATCAACTACGATTCTTAGGATTTCAAAAATTACATACAGGAAATAAAAAATCAGTAAGTTTCTTTTATTTACATTTGTGATTGTTATTCACATTCTTTGAATGTGTTTATTTTCTCATTTAGATTATATACAGGTTTGCCCATCGAAACGAAACGAGGCATTTTCGGTCAACTAATTGATTTTCTGTGAAAACTATAGACATCGATTATATTTCAAGAGGGACGCTTATTATTCACCAGTTCACTATCATATCTGCAGCACAAACAATAGTGAATTTTATGCACTTATTTAGGAATTTGTGACGCAGTTGGTTTCGAAAATGTTTCCTAAGAGAGCTATAGCTCTTTGAAGATGGCGCCTTATAAGTAGTTTTTTTTAATAACTCCAGAACGCTTCTCACTTCTCATAATGTGCTGTTACATCATTATGTCGACCTGTTTCATTATTTTTTGGGAACACTGAACTTGTTTCTCTTCACCAGGAAATTTTTCAGCATATCTACTTTACTGCTCGAGCGTTACACCTCATTTCGCAATATACTGGAAGTATATCAGCGTATTCCTCATCCCCCTAAAACTTCACGAACTGACAAGAGTTTGACAATGAAAAACATAGTTTATAGTTCTGCTGACAGTTCAAAGCCTACTAGCGCAAAAATATTAATTTAACTTTCATGACGAAGAAACGAAAAATTTTCAAATCGATTTTTCTCGAAAACGATGTATCCTACCGGCTTGGCTTAAAGTAAGAGTACCTTTTAGTACTAGAATATCTGAAAATTTAATAATCTAGTATTACAAATGCTTAAAAGTTACAGACAAAGAAGTTATGCCTTAAAATACCTGTTGACCGACCTAAAACGGACACCTATGAACGGTACTAGAAATTCGCAATTCTTGGAATCGATTCAATTCTGGGAGATAAATAATCGTACTAGTTTTTATTTTCTAAACAGAAGCCTTCTGGAGTTAAACTCTGGATTAAAAAAACACTCTTTACAGGCCGCCATCTTCATGGAGTTCTAGCTTCTTCTAGATCTATCTTCTAGATCTTCTAGCTCTAGTCTTAAAATTATCTGAGGAATTTGCGATTTTCCATTGTCAGGAGAGTTTCTGAACACCCTGTATAACCACAAAATAAGTGCTTATAAAGAATTACAGGAATGGGAATTGATATTGGGAACCAGTGCCTAAAATTTTTTTCTTCCAACACGATTAAGTCATTATAGCAAATGATGAGGAAGACATGGATTAAATGATTCGAAAACTGCCTGAAGAATACGAAAACTAGGGAATAAATATCACGTCAATAAGACAGAATACCTTTTAACAAAGAAAAAACAAAAAAAAATCTTCAAGTTTCCAATAAATATATAAAAACGTGCTTAGAATTCGAATATCTAGGAGAAATAATAGAAGAAGAAAGAACATCTAAAAGAGACGTACATCAAAAAATACAACAAAGACGAAAATTAATATAAATACAATCTCAACTTTGGGCTACTAAAATTAGAATAAAAACAAAACTTACAATGTACACATCTATTATAGAACCAATTTTAACATATAGTTATGGTTGGCAACTAACATAAACAGAGAATAAGCCAATTGACGATCTATAAATGAACTACCTGAGAAAAACGTGTGGAATCTCGAAAATTTAACATATAGAAAAAAAAGACATAAGAAATAGGAAGAAAACAACAACTATAATATATTTTACTGTACTAATAGAGTCAAGGATCTTAAATGATACGTGTTAACAATTCAGTTAAACCAAGTGTATAAGGGTTTTTAACTAATCTTGGATTAGAAAAGTACAAACATAAGATGCAGTATCTTAAATAGAAGCCATTTGCTTTAACATCGATATATAAATGTTGTGACTGATCTGTAATTCCACGAAAGCTAAAGGTAAATGAAAAAGCACGTAGAGTCACGACAGTACAACAAATGAAATTAAAATGTAAAATCCTAAAATGTCTATTCTATCTAAATTTAGAAATAACCGTATAACAATAAACTCAATATAAACTTAAAAAAAAATTGTTTAAAATCATTTATAAAAGGTATATAAAAAATGCCCCAAACGGGATATCACAAACACATTGCAAAACGTTTTCGGATCGATAAATCCATCATCAGTGCAAACCTGAAAGTATATAACCACTTTAATTAAAAAGAACGTTAAATTAAAATGTTGACAAAGGTTAGAGCAAAATGTGGTCAATACTTACGGTTGTACATGCTAGTAGCCACCAAAAGATATGGGTCAAAACCCTTTAAATGTTTTAAATTTGTAGTTGTTTTACGAAGTGTCTACGAGGACCTGTTGATAACAACTAATAAAAATGACATTGTTGACATGTTAGGACGGATATTGTGTCAGAGCAGTCAGTGTAACTTACGGTAGTTGTCTAAAAATGACAGATTTGAAAAAAATTGAAAAAAGTTAAAATTATAATAATGTAACAGTATCAACCATCAATATTGTAATCTGTATTGTAAATTAATCAAATAGCTATATTTGAAACATTGAAAATTGGTTTTTTAAAAATTAATGTGGGTCAACTGGAATTTATGAAATTTTGTAGGATTGATAGGCAACCAACTATACATGTGTAAGGATCTATTTATTTTAAGCTAAAGATTTTGTCAAAAGGCCCTGTATGTTGTGAGACATTTGGTACCTAGAAAATGGTAAAAAGGCACATGTGGGAAGATGGGTCCTAAAAGATTTATTATTGAGTATTGATGTAGTAGGTGGATGTGTGTGTATTGGTAGGAACAATATCACACCTAACCATCTTTCAGCCATCAATTTTGTGTTAGTCTGGCATACTTGCCCACACACATAAACAACCTACCATCTTTACTTTACACACATAACCAGTAATTCATGTTCATGTACTTACAACTTAAAAATTTTTTATTTATCTTTACTAGGTACCAAATGTGGTTTTTTGACATAGAGGGCCTTCCATACTTAAGTTTTAAGTTGAGTACTACACGAACACCACATTACAATCACATTCTTATCATATTTACATTTCAGCTTAATAACATATCTAAACACACCTCCACCTACTACATCAATACTCAATAATAAATCTTTTAGGACCCATCTTCCCACATGTGCCTTTTTACCATTTTCTAGGTACCAAATGTCTCACAACATACAGGGCCTTTTGACAAAATCTTTAGCTTAAAATAAATAGATCCTTACACATGTATAGTTGGTTGCCTATCAATCCTACAAAATTTCATAAATTCCAGTTGACCCACATTAATTTTTAAAACACCAATTTTCAATGTTTCAAATATAGCTATTTGATTAATTTACAATACAGATTACAATCTTGATGGTTAATACTGTTACATTATTATAATTTTAACTTTTTTCAATTTTAAATAAGGCTGACATCTGTCATTTTTAGACAACTACCGTAAGTTACACTGACTGCTCTGACACAACATCCGTCCTAACATGTCAACAATGTCATTTTGATTAGTTGTTATCAACAGGTCCTCGTAGACACTTCGTCTCAGGACCATTTTACTTATGTAGAGTCATATGCCGCCATGTTAGCTATCCAACGGTAACTTAAACATCACAAATTATAACTATTAATAATGTTGAACAACTACAAATTTAACACATTTAAAGGGTTTTGACCCATATATTTTGGTGGCTACTAGCATGTACAACCGTAAGTATTGACCACATTTTGCTCTAACCTTTGTCAACATTTTAATTTAACGTTCTTTTTAATTAAAGTGGTTATATACTTTCAGGTTTGCACTGATGATGGATTTATCAATCCGAAAACGTTTTGCAATGTGTTTGTGATAGCCCGTTTGGGGCATTTTTTATATAGGTACCTTTTATAAAGGATTTTAAACAATTTTTTGTGATATATGGTATACAGCCAGCTACAGGAACTTAGTTTCCTAGTGGAATTATAAACTTAAAACTTACAGTTCTGTCGTGACAATAGTTCGTGTCACAAACTTACTCATATACACGAAAAGATCAGTCTTTGGAGTACAAAATTTGAAGTTGTCGAGTCCCAACGCTGAGTATTTTGGTAGTCCATCATGGAGTTTTCAGTACTAATTTTTGAGGTGAAAATGTACACATGCGTACGTACACCATTCGCACCAAGTATTGTGCATATGTGGCACTTTTTTTATTACTTTAATTGCCTGGTTACACAAAGTATTGTGTTGCTCAAAGCATGATAAATGCGTGAAACAAAGTATGGTTTTAAGTGAGCACTATGTGTTGACTCTTACGAGACTAGAGCTGTACAGTTGCCTCCGTCTATCTATCGTATGTCGGCAAATTCAAACAAATACTACATTTAGTCCAGACAAATTAAAATATTTTTTGCCACAAAAATGAGATGTTTTAACCAAATAATGCTTCAAATATAATATGCAGAATGAGTATAAGAATAATACCTCCAAGTGCTATCTTTAAAGGGACTGGACTTTTTCGCTTTGTTGTCATCTTTGCAACGATATTGTTTGTAGATGTGCATTGCTTCAATTATTATGAGTTATGTTGAAATTTCGTTGTTTTGAGTTGGTGGTTATAATTGTAGTATTTTTTGGTTGTTTGTTTTTTGAAAGTCAACTACAGTTTTTAATCCATGGAAGCAAGAGAATCCAAGTAGTAGTAGAGAAAGTGTAATAGTCGACAATAATGTAAGTAATATAAGAAACAACGGCACTGTGACTGGACCTGTAGAAAAGATTTTATCATTTCCAAACAAAAGGATTGTTTTGAATGAACAATCCAAGAAAATTTGTATAAGCCTTTACAAAATCTGCAAAATGATCCTGAAAAATAATTGTAAAAGCAGTATCATAAGAAAAGCGGCCTTTCTAAGAAGGAATTCCGTATTCTACCATGCGCGACTTTGTGGAGAGTGGTGTTAGAAAGAAAAAAAAAGTTCGGATACTGGAAAACCTAAATATTTTAATAAAGTGACTGCTAAATGTTTAAGGAATTTGTTTTTCGAGAAATACGAAAAAAATATAATACCAACAATTGATATTGTATACACCAAGTTTGTTACAATGGTTACATAAAACCACTTTACGCAGGCAGAGGGCTAAAACAACTTGGATTTAAATACAAAAACGTTAATAAACGAGTGACTATTGTGAAAAGTAAGAAGATAGTACATTGGCAAGCAAATGCAAGAATATCGAGACCAAAAGCGATTTATTATTTAGACGAGTCATGGTATCACACGCATGATACCGCTAGCAAGGGCTGGACTGATAGTTCACTTAGTTACCAACTTAAAGGCCTACCTCTGAATAAAGGCTCTTGAATTATTATTATGTACTGCGGATTTTTAAATATTTGGCTGCCAAATGGTTATGTAAAAATAGAAAAAGTTATGTAGATTATAGTCAGAATATAAATTCTAATATATTCAAAGATTCGTTTAAGAATACATTACCTACTTCCTTTTATAATACCCAACAATGTGATAATTTGACAATCCAGCTTTCACTTAAGAATTCTAAAAAATTTTCCAGTTCGTCTTCAAAACAGGAACTACCAGATTTCCTCTCAGATAATGATTTGTATTTTGAAGAGAATTATGATGAGAAAAAATTACGTAAAGTGTTTCGTACTAAAACTTACAAATAATATATACTGGACACGATTGTAACAGAAAATGGACATATTGTTTTGAGGTTACCACCTTATTTTTGCCTTTATAATCCCATAGGACTTATCTATGGTGACAAGTAAAAAAATGAAATCGGAAGAAAAATATTTTTCCAAAGTTTGACGCTAAAGTGATTGATTTAAGGCTGTTTTATCGGTACACCAAAACCTAAGGCTGTTATTTACCGACAAAATGTCTCGAAATTTGGACACAATACTCGAAACTATGTTGCTTTTAAAATGATGGTTTTACTTTTGTTATTTTTTTGTTACTTCTGTTGAAAAATTGGATTATACTGTTTAACGCTCTATTATAACCAAACTTTTTACGCCCATCGCTTGAAAGAGTTTTTTTCTGTAATCGTTGATTTTTTTTTCACCTTTCTGTGTCCAATAATAATCGAGAAAAGCGTGTTCAAACTTTGAAGAAAATTGCTAAAAAATACTAAAATCTAATAGTGAAACGTGTTATTCATCATTGTCGTTTACGTTCACCGTTATCGCCTTCGTGACTTCAAATCTCATGAGCGTACGGCAGTTAGTTCGTGTTAAAACTAATTTGAATGGAGAGTAATGCATTTGTTGCCGGTTGGCCGACGCCACTGAGTAAAGATAGTCTCGCGTAAGCACTGTAGAAATGTAAGTGATACGCCCATTTTAAATCGCAGTGTGCTTGAACTTCTAAAACAGCCTTAATTCGATATGAACTTTCAGAGTTCAGAAGTGTCGACTGGAAAAAGTCAGTAAACTATGTAGTAATTGTAGAAAATGAAGACTCATACAATTAATTTCAAACAGTGGACAATTTATTATTGACCTGTTGGATAGTGACGATGATGAAAGTACGTCTGCATAAGAAATATTTTAGACAATGTACGCTAATGTGGTGACTATTTCAGTTAAAACCATTTAGTTTTTTATTATAAATTGTTAACTTTTTAAAACAATATGATTTTCTTAAGTGTAAACTACTATTCCGCAGTTTTATTTATGTGAAGTCATCGTCATTGCGAGAGGGGTCAGGCAAGGATGCGTCTTGTCTCCGACGCTTTTCAACGTGTACTCACAGGTCATATTCAGAAAAGCCTTATGGGAAAGAAAAGAGGGAATAAGAATTGGTTGAGAAATGGTAAACACCATGAGATGTGCAGATGACACGGTAATTATGGCTGAGAGTATAGAAGAACTACAAACTTTACTAGATGCAATAAATAGTGAATGCATTCAAATTCAAAGGACTCCAATAAATAATGAACAACTAACCCTTAGTGGACAGCAAATAGAGAGAGTGACAAAAAGTAAATATCTGGGAGCTTATATCAACAAAGAATTAGATCTAAACCAGGAGATCAGGGTACGAATAGAAATGGCAAGGGCAGCGTATTCAAGCAATTGTTCTGTGACAAAAATCTGAATACTGCGCTGAGACTAAGGTTTGTTGAATGTTACGTCTGGTCCCAACTATTGTACGGGGTAGAAACATGGGCATTAAAAGCGCAAATAGTTAAGAAACTTAAAGCCTTTGAACTTTGGATATACCGGAGAATATTGAGAATTCCATGGACTGCCAGGGTCACCAATGAGGAAGTGCTGAGAAGGAAGGGACGAGACAAAAAATTGTTGAGAACAATGAAAGTACGCAAGACTGCATACCTTGGACACATATTGAAGAATGATAAATATAGTCTTTTGCAGGTCATCATGCAGGGTAGAGTTGATGGCAAAAATGAAATCGGTAGAAAGAGAAAGTCGTGGCTGCGAAATATTCGAGACTGGAAAAATATGACTGTAGACGAAGCATTCCACGTTGCAAAAGATACTTTTAGAAATGTGGTCGCCAACCTCCGTTAATGGGGACGACATAGGAAGAGGAAGAAGACGTCATCGTTAAACGATTATAAAAAAGGTTAATGTATATCACCTAGTATTTTTTCTAACAGGGTGGAAGATTGATAATTTTTTGACATATCACTTTTTACCATTTGAAGAGCAAAAAAATATAACGATTTTATTTTTATTCCAAAATCAGATTTCTCTGCTTTTGACTATTTACATATTTAACATTGTTATATTATTTAATACTTACATCAATAAATTTTTGTCGGTATATCACGATACGTCCCTGGACAGCGACTACTCAAATTTCAACAACCAAAATTTATACCGCTACTTTTTTTTGATAGGCGATAGAAATATGGACGCAACTATAGTGAGGTTTTTGTCACATAAATTTTAACACTGGGGGTTGTCGATAAGGCTGGGATTTATCCCGAATTTAGGAATATTTTAGTATAAAAATGGACACAGGATTTTTTTTTTGATATTTAGTGTAAAAGCTAGGAATTTTTGACCGGCTCAAATATTTACCTATACTTCATCTAATTTACTTACCGCACGTCATCCGCGTCTTAGTCCGTGAGGTCACAGGCGGTAGGTGTGTTCTTTTTTAGAATCACTTTGCGTACACTGGGATTACAGCCACTAGATATATTTTATTATATACGCGTAAAAATAATATTTAAAGATGTCTATTAATGTCAACTTACAGAAATACACAATAATATGTTTCATTTAATTTGTATAAATGCATTATAAAGCGTTTCTATGAAGAACATTTGTTCGGAACACACTCTAACTGTAATCGAACGAAGGTGATATTTTGGCTTAAATTGGTAACACTTATTTGACAGTTGCGGTGTTGACACTTTTTGTACTTTATTATCTTGAATTTTAAAGTGAATACCTCTGGTTTTATATTTTTACCTATTTAATAAAATCTGTTCTTTTTAGAACACAATTAGTGTGTTTTATTTCAAAAATGTCACGTAAGAATTTAAATAGTCGTTGTAAAGAGATGGTATTACTTTTGCAATAATTATGTGATCTATTTCATTTAGAATGGAGTCAGGATTTTTTTATACTTTGGCAACTATATCAACTTCGATCTCGGTCAATGATAATGACGTGCAACGGTAAGTAAATTAGATGAAGTATTCAAAGGCCTATTAACATTTTTTCTTTAATTCAGGTATAAAACCACCTCGTATTAACAGTATTAAATAAGCGATCTTTCATTACAAATAATTATTAAACTACTAGTAAACTACTTAAGGA
The DNA here is from genome assembly GCA_918026665.1 of Diabrotica balteata. Lineage (NCBI taxonomy): Eukaryota > Metazoa > Arthropoda > Insecta > Coleoptera > Chrysomelidae > Diabrotica > Diabrotica balteata. Next base: position 104,852,430 of record OU898279.1, on the reverse strand, counting down.
TTCTATTATCAGATGTCTCTAACCATCCACGTTCTTGGAATTTTTATTTTATACTACCAAATAGATTTCTGCCAAAAATAGATTCCTATATATTTTCAGAAATGAGAAGCAAATTCTGGACCAGGAATTAGGGGATTTACAAAAAATTAGGTTTTATAAAATAAATAATTAGGAGATTTACAGTAGGAATCGGGTGAATTACAAGATTCGTGGAGATATATAAATAAAATTCTATGCTTCACCTTCACCGTCTCATTTCTCTTGAAGTTGTACTTTGTATTAATTTTATTCAGTGAATAATACATAATAATATATTAAATGGAATATTCAAAGTCATAAATCAGTACGTTATTCCGTTTTTGTTAAATTTATTCAAAACCTCGCTATTGTACCGTTTAAAAATGTAATAGTTTTTGAAATAAAGGTATAAAACAACAATTATTTTTTTACATCTATGTTATTATATTAGGTAACCATCAATATATCCCATCATTTTATTCATAATTAGGCAACCATATATACATTTATTCCAATATAGGGATTTCTAGGGATATTTTAATGTTCAATTTAGGGAGGACAAAAATTTTCACCTGACGACCCTGGTTGTCGAGAGCCTGGTAAACACTTTTCTACTTATCGCTAAACTTAAAATCTACTATGTTACCAAGTTTCCTTTTAAGAAAATCGAACTTACCGAAATATATTAAATGATTTCGTAAGTTTAAATGAAATTTAAACTGTACGGAGATGTAACGAGCTTCAATGATGAACTACATGGCTAAAACAGACATTAAATTATACTGCAAGGAATAGAAGAAGAAGAAAAGACAAATTGTAGAATGAAGTTAATGAATCAAGTAAATAATGTAAGATATAGCCATAAATAATGGGACTGGAGAGACCTAGCGAGGTAAAGATCGAAAGGCGGGATACAGCAGACACTGTACGACCCATCGAGAAAAAAGACAAAAGAGAGAATGTAAAGGTAGTGGGGGCAAAAATATTGTTAGACAGGAAGTGCGATCTTTAGAGGCCACATTAAACAAGGAAAGAGAGTATCTCTCCTTGTTTGACATAAAATTTAGTTGGGTTATGTTATTGTTTGTCCCAAATGTCACATTAAATCTTATTTATATTGAAGTTTTTTAACAATTGTGTCGCATTTTAGACTATTACCGTTAATTAATTAAAACTTTCTCGTCTAAGACACAATCTGAAAAATATATAGCTACTGTTAATAGGTGTCGGAAAATTTAAATTTGGCGCATTCGCATTTCCGGATATGTCCACCATCAGAGGCCACTTTTTTGGTCTCCTTTTTATAAGGATTAGATTCCCTCTTTTGTCTTTTTGCTCGATGATACGACCCTACTACTCCCCGTTCACGCTTACTGGTTAGTTTGAAATATTTCTAGTTTAAAATGGCAGATTAATTATTATATTCCTTTTCGCTTGCTGGGTTAGTGTTTAGACAATCTGAATACTTTTGCCAAGGGCGATTTGTCAGACCTTAGATCAATCCACGTAGGTACTTGGAGAACCAGAGATTCTTCTGTCAGAGTAACTATACCTTAGCAGAGATTGTAAAAGTTTAAGGCTTTTACCTTGCTCCTACTTACTTACCGTCATGTAATGATTTTGTCTAGTTCCCAACTTTAAAGTGATCTAGGACCTAAATCTAAAGCTGGTTAATCGTGCAATAAGTTTTACTCAATTTATAATCTTTTCTCTTTTATTTTGAGTAGCTATATTCCGATATTATACTTTTATGAAATAGCCCTAACGATAACATGTTTGTTACCCTTTTCTGTATTCTAATCTTGTCCGCCTATGCCCGTCTGTTTTTTCATGCGAGCTATCATGAACCTTTGAAAAGGGAAAGAAATCTTAAGGGAGCAAATCGTTTTGTGGATTACAGTATTAAGGAATAAAATTAAATGGGGAAAGTCCAGTAATGTTGATTTAGTATTCAGGAGATTTAGGTTTAGTATATTAAGAATAAAATTAGGGATAAAAGAAAAACTGGGCAGATTATGATGTTGTGTATATCTCTTTAGAGAGAAGTAGAAACGTAAAATAAATGTCTCGTAAAGATATTATTAATTCATTATAACTTACAGTTTATAAGTACAGTTTATTTTAATTTGATGAGGAAAGGAAGGTATTATGGAATTCCACACTTACTATTTTTTAAATAAAAATTCCAAAAATCATCATGACTCATGACTCCCAAAAAAATGACAAATGGAGGTTAATATGAAATAGTCGGGTAATATGGAATACGTGTTATAATCATTGAATAAAATTAGAGTTCATAAAATATTAACTAAAAAGAAATATTTCCAACTATAAAAATCATATTTTTAAGATTATATATGCTAGTCATTACTGTTTCTACTTTACTCTGGTTACAAAAATCAAACACATAATCTTCCTTCCCTGCTTCGGTACAGTCAAGCTGGGCCTACAAAGAACAGCTTAAGCATTGAATCCAAATCTCTCCTCGTTCATCTTCGGAGAATTTTCCATTACAGAAGATACATTCATGTTCTTTGTTTTCTGGTCCTTTAGCTGATGGCATAAATTCCATTACAGATGATACATCAGAGTAGAATGATTCATCATTACTTACACTGGAATCATCTCTAGTATGTTTAGGTATAAAACAGAGTAGTTAAAAGTTTATTTTCTTAACAGGAGGTCTGTGAATTTTTGCCTTGTTTTGTCGTTTTGAAGCTCCTGGTTATTTTTTCTGGTCTTTTCAATCAGTTCATACTCTAGATCTTTTTTATATGGAGAGTAGGTTATTATAGAAGAATATCTAGCGTTTCTGCCTCTACTTGAGTTCTGCTTTTCTGGAGGTGGTAGGAAAGTTTTCTATTTTGTCACACATTTTATTTATCCACTTTTCTTTTGCTTCTTTGATTTTTGAATCTATGGTTATTCGGATTTCTTTATATAGATGGGGGTTGTTTTTAAGTTTCTTTTCTCTTCCATGAGTTCAGTTCTTGAGTTCTTGAGCAGCTTCAGTCATTATTATTATATTTAAATCCGTTTAAATTTTTTATTTAAATATAATAACGCGCCGAACAAAGGGAAAAGTTTTTTAAGAACTAAACATACATGTCCTGTACATTCTTGTCACTATTTCAGGAAGTGAAGACGAGTCTGAACCTGAAAAACGTTCTGGGTATATTCATCTCATTCATAGTGTTTCACTCACTCATAGGATTTTCGAAGATAAAGAACACATATTACAATCAACTGTTAATATGCAAAGAATGCGACTGCACATCATGGCAAGTAATTAGTACAGTCATTAGTAACAATTTTCCAAAACTTTCGTCTAAACTGATAAAATTAAATTTGTAGAACGTGAAAACACTCGATACCATGCTGGGCGAAGTTTTACTACTTCTTTGTGCTCTTAATACATCAACTACCAATATCCGAAACCGTCAAAGCGATTGATTAAACTTAATTACAGATATTAATACGAACGTTAGACCTGGGGCGAGAATTCGCCCCACCCGGTATTAGGAAGGTTAATAATATTTGCCGATTAATTAATTCATGAAAAACACAGAATTCCAGACAGAATTCCTTAAAAAGTAAAATTACATATTTTTTCTTAGGTCTTATAAAAGAACTTATAAAAGACGGTCCAGTGTTGCGAAAAAAAAAAGATTCTGGTGCCCATCGAGTATTACCGAAATTTCATTTATCAGCTATACGGGAAACAATATATCATATGTATTCAGTGAATAACTTACCAACTTTAAATAAACTTTTGAGTGAATTAAGAAACAAAGAAATAATCCCTTTCAGTGTCATTAAACTACTTTTTGGGGGTTTTTTAAATCTAATTATTCTATGTGAAAAACAGTGAATAAACGGCAGTGATTATGGAATCTAGCCGTTTAATAAAGTGGATGTTTGATTATTTGGAGAGTCTAAGGTCTTTTAGGAGTGAAGGGAAGAACTTGTATTATTTGGATGAAACTTGGTTCGACATCTACGATATAGTTAAAAAATGTTAGACTGATAGTAATAAAAATTGCGTTCCTCTATCTAAATGGAAGATAATTTGTATTTTATATTGTGGGGGAGACTCAGAATGGGTAAAAGATGCTTTATTACACTCTGCAAGAGTGTAAGTGATTGTCACCTAGAATATCATCAACAAATGGACAGTATTTTGTTTGAAAAGTGGTTTGAGCAGCAATTACTACCTTAATTACTGGATCTTAAAAAATCCGTAGGTAAAATGGTCCTGAGACTAAGTGTCTTCGAGGACCTGTTGATAACAACTGATATGTAATATAAAGTTTTACCTATGTAGGGTCATACGTCGCTATGTTACCAATTCCAACGGTAACTTAAACATCCTAATTTGTAACTATATATAATGTAAAACCACTGTAAATTTATAACATTTAAGGGTTTTGACCCATATATTTTGGTGGCTCATAGCATGTATACCCCGTTTACATTGATAATGGATTTAACAATCCGAAAACGTTCTGTAATGTAATTATGATAGCCCGTTTGGGCATTTTATTATATACCTTTTATAAAGGATTTGAAATAAATTTCTTGTGATATATGATATACAGCCAGCTACAGGAACTTAGTTTCCTAGTGGATTTTTTTTTATTAAAATTAGTTAAATATGAAAAAAATTATGTCATCGACAGGCTAGCTGAGAATTATGGCCATAAAGTATTTAAGATTACCTCCTTACTATTGTATACTAAATCCAATAGAATTGTTGTGGTTTCAATTAAAAAGTAATGCGAGGAAAAATAATAATTCTCCTAAATCATTTTTGACTGTTGTAGATTTAGTTAAGACCGAATGTAATAATATTACAGCAGATAATTGGAAAAAAATGTATAGAGAATGTTAAAAAAAATAGAAGACAAATACTTACAGTTTCAAAACATTATAAATAGAGTAGTTTGAGTCTAGACGCCTAGAATGTCTTTTAGATTTCCTTTTAGGTTGTGCTTCTTTCTGAAAGAATCATACTGGCAGCAGTCCACTATCACGTGGTTGATGGAAAGGGGGCTTTTACAGTAGTGACATACTGGAGGGTTTTCTAATGCCATAAGGTATCCATGCGTGAGACGTGTATGACATATTCGTAGTCGGTGAATACCTCATTTTTCTTTCCTGTTCATAGAGGAGATATTGACCCGAGATAAGTTGGGTTGAACGTCATGCAGCTTAGTTTTTGTTTACCCCACAGGTCCGCCCATGAGCTGAGGATTTTTTGTGTTATAAGTATTTTAAGATCCGTATGGATTTGGACCTCTTTGAAGGCTAAGTTGGAAGAGCATGCTGCTTTAGCGGCTTGGTCTGCTTTTTCGTTTCCCAATATACCAACATGTGATGGAGTCCAGATCATTATGACTTTTTTGTTAGCAGAATATAGTTGGTTACAGATGGCGTGGATTTCCTGGACTAGTGGTTTTTTCGAGAAAATGCTCGATTTTTATGCTTTCATTTGAAGTAGGATGGATAAAAGTCTTTAATGCTTGGAGTATTCCATATAATCCTGCGGTGTAGATACTACAATTTTTAAGCAATCGCACAGAGCTTATTGTCGTCGTCAGTGTGGACACAGCGGTGCCGCAACAGTCTTCATTATTGGACGCATCGGTGTATAAAATTTTATCAAATTGTGTTAAGTTGAGGATGTTGTGGTTTGAGTTTGTGATTTCTGTGTTGTCGAATCTGCATAAATCCGTATTGAAAATTGGAAGATTTTGCATCCATGGAGCTGTCTTGGGGGTATAAATAGAAGTAGTATTGGAAAAGTTGATGGAATCTAATAAAGGAGATAATATTTGTGGTAATGTGAGAGACTGACTGGATGCATTTGCCGGAGGAGGTTCTATGGGATTGATTAGATTTGTTACCGGGTTACTTGGGTTTGCTGATATTCTTACAAAGTATGAAAGTAGAAGCTGCTACCTTTTTAGATGGAGTGGTGGCTCTGAAGACTCAACGTAAACACTTTCAGTGGGGCTTGATTTGAAAGCACCAAGGCATAGTCGTAGGGATATATTTTGAATCAAGTTTAGTGATTTTAGTAGAGAGGTACTAGATGTCATATAAAGAATACTGCCATAATCTAGCTTAGAGCGAATTATCGCTCTATATATTTTAACGAGTGATTCTCCATCAGCTCCCCAAGAGAAGATAGCAAGAGATTGGAGTAAATTGATTCTTTGGGTACCGTTTCCTTTAAGTTTCTAAATATGCTGTCTCCAGGTCAGTTTTTTATCAAAAGTGATACCAAGAAGTGTCAAATAATTAACTGTTTGTAAACGAAGTCCGTTTAGAGTTATAGAGGGTAGATTAGGTCTATGCTTTTTAGTAAAGTGAATTACTTTGGATTTAGGAGCTGAAAATACAAATCCAGCACGCGTAGACTAGGTGTCTATTTTGTTTATTGCATTTTGTAGCAAAGGGCTGGTGGTAGCTGTGACTCTGCCTTGGCAGTATAATATAATATCATCAGCATATATCGAGTACCTGACTGGTAGTTCTATATATGAGGAAAAGTCATTCATGCTAAGTAAAAATAAGGAAGTGTTTAAATTGAGCCCTGAGGCCAACCGTTGTCCAAAGCATGTGGTTTTGATATTTTTCTATTTGTTAATACTCTGAAATATCGATTTGTTAAAAAATTTTTAAAAATAAATAAATGATACCAGTTAAATTATATTCCCTTAATTTTCTTAGAATTAGAGGTTTTTGTATAGTGTCGAAAGCACTTTGGATATCTAAAGTTACTGCTATGACTTTCGAAAATGCGTTAACAATGTCAGTGTGTAGTGTGACCAGGTTATCCATTGTACTTCGATTTGATCTGAAGCCTGTTTGGAATGGGCCAAGAATATTATTTATTTCTAGATACCATAATAAGCGTTTAGTGACCATCTTTTCTAACAGTTTACAAGTGAGAGAAATTGGTCTATATGAATTTAGAAGATTTGGAGATGAGTCATTCTTTTTGATAGAAATTGTAGTTGCCTGTCGCCATAACGTTGGGAACTGGTTTTGAGACCAGATCTCTTCGATTTAAATGTAGACGATAGTTAAGTTTAAAATTATTTTTTTTTTCACTGTTAAATATATATTTTAATATAACAGTATTACTTATATTATATGTATTTTTCTTTTACTTTGTGTGATAGCCGTAATTTTGATAAACTGTATCAGAATATAAGTCCGGCCCTGTATACAACTATACCTAGAAGATTAAATCCGAAATATAGTCTAAGCGGGATCTGTTTTGGATTGGAAATTTTAGAGGGAAGCTATTTTTTTGCTGGAATCCCTTCAGGATATGCCCAGTATCGATAATCACGATATGCGCCAGTCGCAAACCTTGTGCTAAATTTTTTATTTAACAAAATCTGAAAACAATTGAAAATTTCTCATTTTTTTGCTCATATTTTCATTTATAATTCGAAAAATATTGATCTTAGAGAAAAAATTATAGGTGGTTAAAAGTTTCGTTATTAAATTTTACACAATATTTTGTTAGCTAGAAACTGAAAATTTAATGGTTATTGTTGAAAAAATAGCAATAATTGGAAAAAAAAGTACAAGAAAATGAAGTTAATCCTTTAAATGTTTTCGACTTTCTAAACTTGACTTACAAGTTCCATATTCCGCCTAGAAAAACTTTTTGATATGTTTAAAACGTGTGCTAAATTTTGTTAAGATCGGTCGGATAGGTTTTGCATAATAATTTTGCAATCCAGCCTACTGGAAAAAAATCGCAAATTTTCAAATTCATAGTAGGGCCTAAATAAGGCCCTCAGATAGTTGCAATTTTTTTTACATATAAAGGAAGTCTCACACTTTCAAACGCTTTTTGTAAAATTCAAATCGGTTTACTAGGAAAGCCTATAATTTTTTTTAAAGTTATAAACATTTTTTAGGCTTATAAACAAATTAAATAACTTTACGAGCTTTAAACATATCAATTTCAAAATGTATACACTTAAAGAACATTAAAAGACGCTTCTTTTAAAAAATAAAACGATACATTTGGCTTACTGATTGCCGAGATATTGAAGGTCAAAGTTGGTATACATTTGCCGTGTAACCATAAGTGATAGAGGGCTCGTTTTTAAACAAATACCCTCGTCTTGCCAAATACTTTTTATATGAAAAGTTTTACGTAATGCGCTTTATGGCAACATCCATAAAAAAAGACAAATAAAAAACCGTTTTCGCGTAAAATGTCGCTCGGAATGCATCAGAGGTGGTGGTGAGGGACATTCACTTCAAATGTGAATCGGCGAGTATCAAGTAGGGGACCATCAGTTTGTTTAATTTCGGGTTTTGAAATATAAACAAAAGTAAAGTGCTCCAAAATCTGTAAGGGCTTGTAAAGTAAATTGTTACTTTTAGTAAACAAATATGTATTTATAAATTGTTAATAAATAATTTGAATTGTTAAAACGAAGGAAATTTTTTTTTTTGTAAAAATCAAACATTTTAAAATAATTAACATTAAAAATAATTTATTTCTGCAGTTTTATCATAATAATGACATTATTTGATTTGAGAATATATTTTGATTCGAAAGTGACGTGTATATTGTATATTGACGTGTTATTATACTGCTGTGTAATGCTCGAAATTGTTTTTTTTTTGAGCTTGCAATTTATACATTGAAGTAAATTGTTACTTTTAGTAAACAAATATGTATTTATAAATTGTTAATAAATAATTTAAATTGTTAAAACAAAGGCGAATGAAACAAAAATTTTCTTTTCATAAATAACCTTTATTTTGACTCAATCTTCAATAATTTTTTGTAAGTCTTTTTCTTTTTTTGGAAGGACAAGAATCTTCAGGTTTTATTTCTTCCTCAAAATCTTCATTTTCTATTTCAATATCTTCATCCTCGATCTGTAAATTTAATGTTTCTTCTCCTTCATCTGTAGCTATATCTTGTGCCTCCAAAAAATCTAAGGAATCCATCGACTCCATATCCATATCTCGTTCAACTTCTTCCAATATTTTATTGTGATCAATATTTTTACATGTTTGACCATTGCAGTGAAGACAATAGTCAGAACATTTGAGACCATGTTTGATACAACTGCATGTTTTTGTACAAAGTTTTTTACATTTGCAACTAATATTTCTGAATAATGAGTCAGGTAGTAATACTTGCTCAGTTTGTATTGGCTCAAGACCATTTTAAGTTAGTTCCCACCCCCATTCAGTAGCATTCAGGTTATTTCCAAACCACTGCTGTACTTGGAAATATACACGAAGCGAGTGTTGCTCAGCTGCAGATTGTGTAGGTGGCAGCATGGACAATTGAAAATTTTTATTTTTGCAACGTTTTTTAAAGCACAAGTAGCGAATTTTATTCAATGTAAAATCGCCCTTTGAGTGGCCATTATACAATGCCGATATAATTTTGCATCCGCTGCGTTTAATTTCTTCCTTAGTGGCACTTTTTTCATTAAAAATGGTTGCTTCTTGCCGTATATCATTATTTGTTGAAACCAATTTAACAAGTTTGCTTTTTCCTTGATAAAAAAATGCAGAGGTTGTATCACAACCAGAAAATGCGTGTAAAAAGCCCACTAAATTTTTTAACGAAGAATTCGTAGATTCACTTATTTTAAGTGCATTATTGAAAGAGTTGTAGACGTAAATTTCTTCCGATTTTTTTCTTTTGCTAGGTTTCCAGAAAAAAATATTTTTATTTTCAGTTACTTTTTGTAAAAATATTACCGGAACATCAATATCCTCTGCAATTATAAAAACTGGCTTGTTATCTGAGGCTAATATATACTTGATACTCGCATACTTGATATTCACATTTGAAGTGAATGTTCCGCATCACCACCTCTCATGCATTCCGAGCGACATTTTACGCGAAAACGGTTTTTTATTTGTCTTTTTTATGGATATTGCTATAAAGCGCATTACGTAAAACTTTTCATATAAAAAGTATTTGACAAGACGAGGGTATTTGTTTAAAAACGAGCCCTCTATCACTTATGGTTACACGGCAAATGTATGCCAACTTTGACCTTCAATATCTCGGCAACCAGTAAGCCGAATGTATCTTTTTGTTTTTTAAAAGAAGCGTCTTTTAATGTTCTTTAAGTGTATACATTTTGAAATTGATATGTTTAAAGCTCGTAAAGTTATTTAATTTGTTTTTAAGCCTAAAAAATGTTTATAACTTTAAAAAAATTTATAGGCTTTCCTAGTAAACCGATTTGAATTTTACAAAAAGCGTTTGAAAGTGTAAGACTTCCTTTATATGTAATTGCAACTATCTAAGGGCCTTATTTAGGGCCTACTATGAATTTGAAAATTTGCGATTTTTTTCCAGTAGGCTGGATTGCAAAATTATTTTGCAAAACCTATCCGACCGATCTTAACAAAATTTAGCACACGTTTTAAACATATTAAAAAGTTTTTCTGGGCGGTATACGGAACTTGTTAGTCAAGTTTAGAAAGTCGAAAACATTTAAAGGATTAACTTCATTTTTTGTACTTTTTTTTTTCAATTATTGCTATTTTTTCAACAATAACCATTAAATTTTCAATTTCTAACTAACAAAATATTGTGTAAAATTTAATAACGAAACTTTTAACCACTTATAATTTTTTCTCTAAGATTAATATTTTTCGAATTATAAATGAAAATAGAAGCAAAAAAATGAAAAATTTTCAATTGTTTTCAGATTTTGTTAAATAAAAAATTTAGCACAGGTTTTGCGACTGGTGCATATCGTGATTATCGATACTGGGCATATCCTGAAGGGATTCCAGCAAAAAAATAGCTTCCCTCGAAAATTTCCATTATGGTCTGAATTTCTACAGATGCCGCCTAGTCTAATATCTTGCAACGAAGTTATATATGCTAACATTATGCATTTTCGGTTAAGAATGATGGTAACGTTCGACGTATTATTTCAAAACATTTTTTACACTTTTTTTATTTATTCAGCTCACGACTCTTTAAGCAACTATCATTTAATTATTTATTTTTACTAATTAAAAACTGTTGCCATTTCGCCGGCTTTTGCTTCACGTATCTTTAACGAATCCAATATATATATATATATATATATATATATATATATATATATATATATATATATAAATATATTAATATTTTTATTAAAAAAAGGAAAACAAACAAATGCCTCTCATCTGTTTGTGTTTATGAACCAATAATGTCTCTATGGATAACGGGAAATATGAATATTTTACAACAAAAGTTTTAATCACAATTACAATTATTCCCTTTCAGTGAATTTATTATTTGCGCTTTTAACTTGCTGACGTCGACGTCGCCTTTGTTCATCGTCCATTGTTTATATGTAATATATAGGAAGGTATCTGCTCATTATAGAACTTTTCACAAAGATGGTATACGTCAAAGTGAGGCTTTGAACAATAGATTGCTAGATTTTTTGTTGTTTACATACCGTTCTTTATTTGATTGCGTATGCATATATGAGTTAAATCAAATAGAAAATATAGAAGGCTGTAGTAATAGAGTAAATAATTAGTAGTTAGATATTTACTTACTATTACATTTGAAAAGTAATTTAAGAAATTAAAATATAATGTTCCATACTTTGCGCTTTAAATTTTACAATTTTTAAGAAACTAGTGGGTATAAAAACACGTTCATGTATGCCATTACAGACGTTTCAAGGTCACTTTAAGTCTTTTTCAATTTTTCAAGACATATCTAAAATAAAATGGAAATATGCTACAATCTTTTTTAAGGAAACGTCTGCAAGCCGCAACAATACACGCCAAATTCATTTTTGTAATAGTGTTGATCTTAGCTCTAGGTTGAATTGTACTAACCCTTTAGCGGTCACTGGTTGATTTTTCAACCACTTATTTTTTCTTCGTGTAGGATTAAGTTCGTAGCCTAAAAATAAACCAGATATCGTCGAGACTCTTGCCGGCAACGTTTTCAGGTGAAATATTAATCAGTAGTTAAATCTGGCGCACTTTATAGTGTATACTACTACCTCGTCTGCTTTAAGGTCGATTCAGACACATCAGTCCCGTGACAGTCCCGACGCCGAACCGGTCCTGTTTGGTCACAGAACTATCAACTATTATGACAGCTGGCAAACTGTTCGTCGCCTGATGAATGTGAATGCCGGCGCCATATTTCTATTAAAGAATATTTTGTATAACGGATTGTTCGGTTCGGTACCAGGACTGTAACGAGACGTGACTGATGTGTCTGAATCGACCTTAAAGTTGTCGAAAATCTGCCTCTGAACGTCTGCAGTTATTTGTTGTTTTGGTGGATCGTGATTGTTTCTCCAGTTATTATAAAACAAATATATTTATAAGTGAAAAAATGGCAAGAATACCTCAATAAATATATTCCGAATATATATTCGATACTAAATCGATACTAACGTTCCGAATATTTTATTACATTTTTAATACAATTTTTTCTAGAAATCGATGAAATAATAAAAATAGCCTCACTTATTTCATAACAGTGTTGTATACATTTGATTTTTTTTTAAATTCACATGATTTTTGTATAATTATTAATGTCACACAGTTCCTAAATGTTGTTTGGCGTCATTTTTTAATTTCCTTTATCTAGTACTCTTGGCGCTGAGAAAATTTGGGTAAATTTTTTCAGATAAATTGATAAATTTTGGTCCCGTTTTGAAACATTGATGCGAATATAATATTTTTCTACTACCGTATGCAAATTACACTAGTATGTAACTAGTACACTAGTACGTAAAGTAAAACATGTACGTAGGACAAAATTAAGCGTTTGATTTGAAATTGACATTTATGTCAGTTTTTTCTAATACCGTAAATATTATCCACTAAGTCAATTTACGCACTTGTGTGTAAAGTAAAACTAGGATATAAAGTAACTTATGTAGTTTTTTTCTAAGTGAGCACTTTTGGTTGCGTAACTTTCAGGGTTGATAGAAAATATTATCCAAAAACAATACTGAAAACAGACAAGATGATGTAAATAGGGGATTCAGATTTTGCAGAATCAGGGGAACTATCGGTAGCAAAGTGGAGAGATAGAGTGTAACAGATTTATTTTGACCCTAGGATTGTTAGTATAATTTGAATATATATATATATATATATATATATATATATATATATATATATATATATATATATATATATATATATATTAAGTAAATTTGTACCTGTTATGTGATTTATATAACATTGTTACATAATAAAGTATATAGAATTTCTAAGTGTAGATATTGTATAGTTCCTTATAGGTGGTGAAATGTCTTTCTGAGAGTTTTGTTTTATTTTTACTTTAACTGTCAGCCCAAAGGTTTTGTCTACTTTACTACCTCATTCGGTTAAGGGTACTGTGCTGTAACCATCTATTTTTGTTCACCATCATGACAAATTTGTTGATAGACTACTGTCAGACCAGAGTTTTTGTGATTATTCTGCCACTATCAGTCCGGATAAATAGTGCTGTCTGTATCCCACTAAGTCATAAGATCTTGACAAAAACATTCAGATCACTAAAAGGTTGCTAGGTAAGTTATTGTATTAGCGTCCACTTACTGAAAAATTTGCTAAAAAGGTTATTTAGTATTATCTATTTTTGTTTCTTATTTTGGGTATAATTGGGTTCTCTATGTGGTTTTTACTCTAGTTTTAAGTAACCGTGGGGCTATTGTGTGTACATACCTGTGTGTCTCTCGATAGTCCAAAAACAGCCCGCTTCAGTCTGACAGGTACTATAACTTGTTAGGGTGTTTATATGGAAAACATAAAATATCCTTGAGAAATCCTCTAAAATATTTCAGCTTGATAAATGCTATAATTTATTAGGAAGTTTGATTCCTTGAGATAAATTTGAGGTTATAAGAGGGAAAAATCAGTAAACGTAATAAGTTCTATTCATAATCCAGTCATAACAAAAGTGAAAGGAACAAACAAAATAGGACATCGAGAAGAAGTCAGCTGTCCAGAGACTATTGCTGAATATAATTTATATATGGGAGTTGATAAATTTGACCAATATCACTATACATATTTAATTTCTTGGAAATCACAAAAGTGGTGGGTAAAGCTATTCTATTATTTAGTTGATTGTTGGATTGTTGAATTCCTATATTTTATATAGTCAGTTCCTGCACAGGGAAAAACTATCTCACAATTAAAATTTCGAACAATTCTCGCTGATGAGCTAATTGCACCCTATAGCAGTCGAAACAGAAGGGACGCAGCTGCGACAACAATAAAAAAATTTTTAAAAATTTGAGGAAGATGTGTCTCTATGGAAATTAATCTTAGAAAAACAAATTTGGGAGATCACATGCCCGTAAAAGGAATATGTCGACGTTACGCATCTTGTAGCACCGCAAAGAAAGCGAAAATAAGTCAAATTGTTTGCCGTAGATGTGAAGTGGCTCTCTATTTAGAATACCTTGCACCGTTTCATGAAACATAAAAAAGTGTTTGATATACTGATTTTTTAAGTAATAAATACTTTTGTTTATTATTTTTTGTTTTTATTTTGAAAAATATAAGTGGTCAAGATTTTGACTAGAATTCAAGCATAGAGTATATTGTCCTTGACGTGCGCTGGTCGAAAAATAGACCATCCTCTCCATCTCAAAGTTCAAACTTAAATTTTTTTGAAACATGGCAATATGCTAATTTTTGTTTATATAACTCGTACATACCGTTGTTTTTTTAAAACACCGAAAAAAATAGTTTTGCGCGCTAAAGGGTGTACTAACCGCGGTAATCTTTCGGAACATTTTTAAAATCAACTGAAAACTCCAGAGGAAGCCATAATTGAAAAAAGTCTAAATTTTCTCCATAAAGAGATGACGGCATACGAATACTTTCGACTTAAAGACCTCTCATAAAGAAAATACCATCCGCTCCATCCGTCAATCAAAATGCTACTGTCAGAAATATTCGCGCCACCCCCCGAGCCTATCCCCGCGCAATCATTACACTGGCACGTCACCATCGACGGTATATGACTCTTCCTCTATTACCAGCACCAGTAATGCTTTAATAAGTTATTAGTGTAGTAGTGTATGGGGACTTGGGAGACTGAGACTCCTTAAACTCCGAAGAAGACATCGAAGATGATGTCGAAAACTCATAACCCAAATTAACCCGATTAACCCGAAAGACTGGTAAGGTATAACTATAAGGTATACCTATAATAGTATAAATCTTAGCTTTAGCTTTAATTGTACTATTCACGGAAACCTTTCGGAACAGCCCTTACTGCTGATCACAGACCATACCGTGATATTGAGAGGATGCTTTACTCGCTCCACTATGCAATCCTTGTAATATTTTTCACCCACTAGCCTTCGGACGAAGGCCGACTTATCCATTTCCACTGTCGACTCATCCGTCGACTGAGTATTTCCACTGTCGACTCATCGGAGAAACAAACCTGTGAATAAAAAAACTATAAGATATTTTCTTTGGATAAAAACAGTGGTTATTGGGATTTAAACTTTAGTAGTGACGTAATTTACCTTATTCCAATCCTCAATTGTCCAATTTTGATGTTCTTTGGCCAATTCCAGTCTCTTTTTCACCATTGCGATGGTCAACTTTGGTTTTATGGCAGGGCGAGATGATTTGAAACCTTGTTCAGCAAGCCTTCTGCGGACTGTCTTGTCAGAAACTGGCATCCCAGTTTCACGAATAAGTCCTGTAAGGATTCTTCTTGGCTTCTTTCTATTGTTTACGAAGATATCCCTCATTTTTCTTTCATCTTTCATTCTTTCATGATACACTTTCGAGCACATTTTTGGGCAAGCTGGTTAGTCAGGGGTTTTGTTGGTATCAATTTTTTTCTTGATATTGCTCACTGTTGCTTGCGCTACTTGACATTGTTGGGCTATCTGAGGTTGGGAAAGCTTTTTATTCGATAAAAGTTTCTTTATCTCCACCATTTTAGACACAGTAACGTCTTTAGCCTTACCCATTATGATTTTTTTCTCAAAAATAGAAATGTTTGGAAAATATCTTCAAAATCAAAACTGATAGTTTTTTCACTCACAATCAGCACTAATACATTAATAAAACATACCACAAAGATAAAACGATACTAATCTTTTAAAAACAATACAAAAACATACAAATTCAGTTGCAAACTCCAAGCGCAAATTCACCACAATGTGTATGTTGTCACGTAATTTGACACAAATGACAGTTCTAGAGCTGTAATCGTAAAAAAAGTAAGGTTATTAGTGACAAAATATATTGGCATACCTTAATCGTATAGCAGCATATGATTTTATTATAAAATTTTTAAACAAATCTGAAAAACTTAAACTTTTGTGACTGATCATTATAATTTGATCACCTACTGTATATACATATCTATATATATATATATATATATATATATATATATATATATATATATAGGTATATATATATATATACATATATATATATATATATATATATATATATATATATATATATATATATATAGGTATATAAGTATATAAGGTATAAGTAGTAAGATATATAAGTAAGTAAAATTCTTTAGCTCAATATTTTGTTAAAAATATTACTCATGTGGAAAAACCTTACTTGTTGTTATTTTCAGTACTACGAAGATTATTAATTTAATTCATATAGCTTTTTCATAAAGTTTAAGAATATAATAAAAACTTTTGGACACGTGCTCGCTACAGAAAATTATCCGAAAGAAACTTTATACTTTTGAGAATAATGAAATAAATATGCGAAACTCCCGAAACACCTCAAGGAGTAGCTGTAGGGAGAGAAGGAGAAAAAAAAGAATAGCATCTGATCCATTTGAAAGTTTCTGCTTTAATTTAATCAGCGGAGAACATCGCAGAGAATCGGACGCTTTTGTTCACTCAAACAAGTTTTGAGTCATTTTATACGCCATCTCGTTTTCGTCTTCGTCCACATTCGCGACCTCCGCTCCTTATTTAGATGCGCATCATCTGGAAAACGTCATTCTAACGGAGCGTCCTTAAATCAAGAGGACAAAAAGAGGTAGTAGCATTGCCTGGATAGTAATGTCAAAAGTTTTTCATTCGAGATAGCAGAGACGGATTCAGATACTCAAACTTGACAAAAACAGCCCTTGCTCCATGCTCCAAAGTCAATATTACATTAAAAGTGCAATTAAATAGTTCAGAAAGAAAACAAATATTACGAATAGATTTAAATAATCAAAATGACAAATATACTCTAGTCGATTTGACAATTCATGATACACAGTTCTTATAGCATAAGCATTACATACGCAGATGATAATTAGCTATCTCTATAGCGAAACTGACATACACTGAGTGATAGAAAAGGTAAACACCTAAAACTAAACAACTAAACAACTAAAAAGATATGATTCTTGGAATTCATTTAATTTTTTACATATCGACTTATCTTACTATGAACAACAAATGATAAAATTTTCAGGTTTATCAGATAAGTTTTTGTGATAGTTGCATGGATTGTTTGGTGATAAAAAGAAGTATTCAGTTTTAGTAATTCAGTTTTTCAAGTATTTCATTTATTTTTAGACCGATGTTTAATGCAGCTTCTTCAAATCTCGAAAAGGTATCCTTATTTTCTAATGCTGATTGTGCCATGTACTGAAAATATTCCTGAAAATTATACACTCTAGAGTACACACAAAACTGGAACTGGACATCAATAATACCCAGTTTGGATTCCGAAATGGACTCGGAACAAGAGAGGCGTTGTTTGCACTGAACGTTATGTCTCAAAGATGTCTTGACATAAATCAAGATGTATTCATGTGTTTCATAGATTACAACAAGGCCTTTGATAAAGTGCGGCATGATCACCTAATCAGACTCCTGACAGAAAAGAATTTAGATAAACGAGACATCCGACTAATAGCAAATATGTACTACAATCAGAAAGCAGTAGTGAGAGTAGAGAATAATACCACTGAAGAAATTGAAATAAAGCGAGGTGTGAGACAAGGGTGTATACTGTCACCAACCCTGTTTAATCTCTATTCCGAAGACGTAATGAATAGAACACTCTCTGAGCAATCCGTAGGTATTAAAATAAATGGTGTTAGATTAAACAATCTGAGATTTGCCGACGACACCGTTCTGATCGCAGAAACACTTGAAGAGCTACAGACATTGGTGAATAAGATAGCAGACTGCAGCGAAGAATATGGACTATCTTTGAACATAAAGAAAACGAAATTTATGGTAATATCGAAATCAACACAAAATGTCCAAAATTTATATTTACACAATGAAATTATCGATCGAGTTAGCAAATACAAATATTTAGGCACTTTTATAAATGAAGACAACGATAGCTCAGCGGAAATCAAAATAAGAATAGAAAAAGCCAGATCCATATTCACTAAAATGAAGAGAGTGTTCTGCGGAAGAGATTTGAGCCTTGAAATGAAACTTCGCCTGATGAGATGTTACGTACTTTCTGTGCTGTTTTACGGAATGGAGTCATGGACGTTAAAAAAGATTGATACCAAAAAATTAGAGGCATTTGAACTGTGGATGTATCGCAGAATCCTGAGAATATCATGGACCGAGAGAGTCACAAATGTCGAGGTCTTGAGAAGAATGAACAAAGAAAAGGAAGTCATATTTACAATCAAAAAACGAAAACTGCAATACTTGGGCCACATTACAAGAGGCGAAAGATATGAACTGCTTCGAATAATTATGCAAGGGAAAATAGCAGGAAAAAGGTCCATAGGAAGAAGACGAAACTCCTGGCTAAAGAATCTACGGGAATGGTATAGTTGTAGCAACAACGAATTGTTTCGGTCAGCAGTTTCGAAAATACGTATAGCCCTGATGATCGCCAACCTTCGGAACGAAGATGGCACTTGAAGAAGAAGAAGAAGATTGTGCTACTGCGTCTACGTCATCGGCAAAGGCGAGTATGATTTTTGCTCCCCGAGCAGTTATGTCTGGTTTGATTTTTGGATATATTTCTGAATACTTGAAAAACTGAATTACTAAAACTGAATACTTCTTTTTATCACCAAACAATCCATACGTGATATGTGATACGCAGTAAAGACAATCGCCTTATAAACAATGTGTTCTGGGAAAGGCCAGATGGAAGAAGGTCTGTAGGGCCGCCTAGAAAAGGGTGGAAAGATGCAGTCAGAGAAGATCTAGAGAAGATGGGAGTGCGACAATGGGAATTACTGGTACAGGACCGACAAACATGGAAGGCAATAGTAAACGCGGCAAAGACTCACGAAGAGTTGTAGCGCCATTAATGATGATTATGATGAGTTTTTGTGAATATACAGAGTGTCAGTAAAATTTTAAATTTCATTTAGCTGATTGAGAAGTCTTTTTTATTGCTCAAAATGTCTAGAACGTGTTGAATTCGCCGGGTGTCCCAGCTAAGTGACTTTGAGAGAGGTCGAATTGCCGGGTTGCGTGAAACCGATATATCGATTAAAGAAGATTCTATGAGGACCAACAGATCCTTACGCTGTATTTTGCAGTTGAACGAGCACACTCCATAAGGCGGAAGACACCGAGCGAGAGGTTCTAGATGTCACAGAGGGACCACAGAGTAAGATGATCGTCGATTAAGACTTCTGGCCAGATTCAGGCCTAAGAGACAGATTCAGTAGTAGTCGAGCCATCGCAAATCAGTACTTTGAAGAGCATGGACGGGTGGTTGATATAAGTACGGTATATAGCCGAATACGACAGTTTGCCTTTTTTTCTTATCGCCCACATTGGGTTGTACCTCTCATATCTGAACATCAGCGTAACCGTTTGCTCTGGCGTAGAGACAGAATTCTATGGGACCAAGAATGGAATTAGGTGGTCTTTCGTGACTAATTTCGCTTCTTTTTGATCGCATCAGATTCAATATGACAGCCCGACGCTGTATTCAGGAAGTAGTGGAGCCTTATCTTACTCCATACCTAAACAAATGCCTGAGACATGTTAGGTTGTAGGCTCTTGAATTTGCAATACCCTCCACAGACTTTAGCAGCTTTTACTGTTGCTAGTATTTGCAGTAGCCTACAATAAGATACCCCAACAGGGGCATAATAAACCGTGGACCCTCAACACAGTGTTACAGCAGCTTTTGCAGTAAGTTGACGAATCAAATGAAAATTTAATCATTTTACTGGTAAGGGACACTGAACAAGTATACCAAAAATTATTAAAATTGTATAATTATATATGACTGTTCAATAAGTTTTGCAGTTCGATTTCATTTCATTTTAATCTGTCAATGGATTCTTGTTTACAAACCATTAATTTATATAAACGTGTTACTGTGTTTTTTACAATCGAAAAAAAAATTAAATATCATGCAGTGATTCAATTTTTGTTTGGAAGGTTTAAAAGTAAAAGGATATTTATGAACGAATGTTGAAGTATGTATAAGGACTCTTCGCCTTTAATTAGTACAGTAGAAAGATGGGCTGCTGAATTTAAACGTGGTCGTACGAGTCTTGACGACGATCTACGTCAAGGACGTCCAAAAATAGCAACAACGTAAGAAATCGTAGAAAAAATACAGGATATCGTATTGGAAAATCGGCGAGTGACTGAAAGAGATTTAGTAGAAGCCCTGGGCATGTCATTGCGAAGTGTAAGAACTATTTTGACTAAAGTATTAAGTGATTTGAGTATTAGAAAGCTGTATTCACAATGGGTGTCCATTCACTAACAGGTGAGCGTTTTCGAAGGGATAAAATGGATTTTGTGCATCGATTTATAACTCCGGATGAGATTTAAGTCTATCACCATGATCCTAAAGCAAGAGACTCGAAAATGGCGTGAACTTTGTTCTTTTGCTCCTAAATTAGTTTGTGTTCAGAAATCTGCCAAGAAGGTGTTAGCACAAGTTTTTTGGGATGCAAAAAGAATTTTGTTTGTGGATTACTTGCAAACTAGTAAAGCAATAAATTCTCAATATTAGTGTAAAATTTTAGCTTAGCTGAAGGAAATAATTCGTGAAAAGAAACCCGGTTTATAGAAGAAAAAAATCCTTTCCAATGAGGATAATGCACCATGTCATTTGAGCATGTTGACAATGATTAAGGGTCGAATTGTTAAAGCATCCACAGTATTCACCAGATTTGAACCCTAGCGACTCCAATCTGCTTTAGTACCTAAAAAAAAAATCATGCGTGGAAGGCGTTCATCAACAGTCCTTTCAGATTCTTACTTCAGGGATGGAATTAATGAAATTCACGATTGGAATTTCGTTAGAACAAGTGTATTGATGTTCGTTCAGGCACATTAAACAATAAAGTGTATTTAAATTATAAAACTGTGTTTTTCTTATTGAATCGCAAAAATTATTGAACTACCTATTATCTTGTGCGAATGTCCGTTTTATCATCCATAGGTTACCTTTTTTTGTCACTCACTCTATTAACACTGAGATGAGACCAAGAATTTATAAAGTCGGTATAAGACCAATAATGATGCATGTATCTTAAGAAGACCCGAAACAATAAGGCTATATTAAACGAAGAAGACGAGGACTAGTTATAGCTCTGTAATGCGGTTATGTTGATTTACTTCTTTTTATTGTTATATGAAGACCTTTTTGAAAACAAAGATTTTTATAAGGAAGATAATTATGTTTTTTAACAAATCTGCTTAAATAAAATAATTTAGCACATTTAAGAATATACAAGTTACATTTTATCAAGCTTTTAGCCCGACAGCAGGAAAAAATATCACAAAATTGCACTTTACATCACAAGACATTGCTGTAATATTTTTGAAATCATTTGTGTATTAATGAGTGTATTAAATCGCGTTACAACTATCAGAGTACGGACCTTGCGTCGAAAACGTAAAAACTGTCACGAGCAGGAGGTCTTAGAGCCAAACGTTAAAAGGGGCATCGTTGGAAACGTGTCGAAGCGCTTGTAAGTGGACACAGGACGACGATAAATGTTCCTCCAGGAAAAGAATTTGATGCGTGTGCTGAAATATGCGTCTGTAAATGCCATTCTGTTGCTTCTTCTCGAGAACACTTATTAATGCCAATTGACGAGAACAAATCGGCGATATCCGATAAACGAAACTGTGTAAGAGAAAATCGGACAACGTAGTTACATCGGCTATCACAAATTAATTGGATGGCACCAGCGGCAAGAAAGCGTATTGCACAATATTGTATAGATTGGCAAAAACTCTGGCGACTGGCTAGCAGTTTCTCGCTGTTATTAATAAGGTAAAAATGTTTAATCCGATTCACTGTCGGATATTGTTGGGACAAGACATATTTCTTTGTCCTACACTTTTCTTTCCTTGAATCTTCTCCTCCTGAGCATGTGGCCCTAATAACAGCTGCGGTTATTCCATATTATTCCCATATACATATAGAATATAGAAATATTCCATAAAATACTCAGTAAAATCTTCAATAAATTCTTTAATAAATTCTCCAATAAACGAATAAAATTTTCAATAAACTAGAATATGAGGAACAGCTTTAGAGATACATCAAAGAGGGTTAACTTCCTTGCCAATTATTTTACAAAAATTATAATTAAACAAGTAGCAGATGGCAAGGATAAAATAAAATAGAATTACTATTGAACTTAGTTAAATTTTGTTAGATTCCTACATGCATAGCATTAAAAACGTGGTTTTGAAAGAAATAACGTTATAAATATTGAAAATGCTGTCAGAATTATAGAATGTAGATTACAATGAAAGTACTCACCCCAAGAGAATTCTGAAGACGATAAAATGAACCTTATAATAATTTTTATCTCTTTTATAAATTTCAATTACAGACAACAAAGCATATCCCACCATGAAAGTTTCCCACCCAACAGAAAGTAGGTGGGCGATTATAATGAAGTATAGCACAGATGTCATAGGGTGTATACATATGATGAAATTAGCTCTTCTGTCAACATAGAACAGAATGTTTAGTCTACCGGAAAGAAAGAGAAATCAAGAAAAATACAATAATTATTTAAATATAAATTAATAAAGATGTGACGTTTATAACGTTACACATCTATTGATGTATGTCACAAAACTATTGATTTTAGAGAAAACATTATAAATAAATGAATTTAGGAAATTTTCTCTACTTTAATTTTGTACTATGCGCTTTACTATAGTAAGTACTATATATTTTGTACTATACCCCCCCTAATATCTTATTTATTTTTGCACGTAAGCAAAACGAGTTTTAAAATAATCATAGTATATTATATCATCAATGTTTCGAACTTTACGCGCTTCCTCTTTAGGTCACAATGATAACTTTAATTTTTTAAACAGGAAAGTGCATCATGTGACACCTCATTTAAATGGTTTTAAAATACTTCAATATAAAAACTATATAATACATGGGTTTGAAAATTTACAGAATTTAAGTTATGCGAGAAAAAATTTTAATACGTATCTTGCAACAATTCGTTTGAGTTAATCTTTTTTTAGATAGTAGAAGAGATTTTGGTTTAAATAGAAGTTAAAAATATTTATTACTAATAATATTACTATAGTTAATATTAATAATAAACTAAGTTAATGATTCATACGTAACGAACTTCAAGTGACAACTAATACTGAATAAGCAAATTGCAGATTAATTAGATGCTAAAACTTATTTTAATGTAAAAGGTGTTCATGTGTAACATGTTTCCCATTTACTTCTTGGCAGTAAAACAATCTATTTCTTGTTTCTTCTGTAACTTTTTTCAACATTCTTTGATCAATAGTACGGCATTCTGAGATAAATCTTTGGCGTAGTTGGTTCAATTATATCTAGTTGTGTCTGATACACTTTGGATTTTAAGTAACCCCACAGAAAAAATCTAATGGAAAGTCAGGAGATCTTGGTGGACACTCTAAATGTCCCCGTCGGCCAATCCATCTTGCCGGAAAAACTTTATCTAGATATTTTCGCACCCTGACGGCATAGTAGGGCGTAGCTCCGACTTGCTGAAATATGAAGTATTGAGGGAATTCTTGTGAATAATTTGTAATTATATCATTGATTGCCAGCGTTAACTCGGCCTTTAACATATTTAGGTAAGTTCCACCTAATATGCCTGTCCAAATATTTAGTTTTTGTGTAAATTGCTTGTGACCATTCTCATTCACGCACAATTTAGATTCTGTAAATTGTCGAACCAAAGTATTACATATTTTGGAAATAAGTATTTCAAAAGCTTCTAAATAAGATATCATATTATGTACTTTTCCATTAAAAAAAATAAAAAGAAGGATCGCATAAAGTTCGAAACATTGATGCGGTAATATACTATAATTATTAATTGATTCTAACTGCCCATGCCCCTACATCATACAATAATACAGAAAAACAGATTCTACATACGCACTTCACCTTCTAGATCATAATCATTCTTTTAATGAGAAATTTAAAATTATTCACATCAAAATACAGGCCTTAAGCTATCACTGTTAGAATCTATGAAAATCAACAAATTAAAAAACACAGATATAATTCTGAATGACAAACTTGAGAGACAAACAGTTCTCTCCCCCTCAACATATATCTTTAAAGACTATAAAGTGTACACGCATGCCAAAAATAGATCACTTGAGAAAGGCAATCAGCCGAAACAGCTGTAATGATACGAAAGAGTTTAAAATAAATTTTGTGGAAGTTTGAAAACAAAGTTTTCAGTGTTTGTTACATAAAATGAATTTTCATGAAGTAACGGTCGAATCCATCAAATATTTTTATGTGTTTAATTTTTCCAAATTCAAAGTTTGCTACTTTCTATCATTTTCATAATATCACTAGTTTAGAAATATTTTACAAAAGAATAAAACAAATTTTCGAGATTGTCGAGAATCTCGAGCATGACATGTTGCCCCGTCTTAGTCTTGTCTCTATCGCGTCTCGAGTTTGAGACGAGACGAGACGAGACGAGATTCTCGAAGTCTCCAGTCTTGCCGATATCCCTATTAGAACAAAAGCAATATTGTTATCGAAATAAAAGTAAAAAATCTAGCAAATTAAATAAAGAATTCCTGAATAAAATATCCATTTGGGCCGTAACGTTTTTCAATTAACTATTACGTTTCCGAATGAATAAATGATACTACCAAAGGTATATTTAGGACACGTCTCGGTTTACGTTGGTCACAAATTTTCAGAAAAAACGGCTGCGTAAAAAATTCAATGGTGCTTTAGGGTACAATTGGGATAAATAAAAGAACATTTGAGGTTTTTTTAATTTAGTAAGAGTCAGAAGAAAGCTGTTTCGGTGTTTTATATTTTTGATGGTGAAACTTAATATATCGCTAATACGATATTTATTAGATATATCCTGGACAAAATTAACGCATCACTTATACAAAGTAAAAAAACTAACAAAAAATAATTGTAAAAAATATCAATGCAAGAATTGTATCAATTGTAACAATTGTATCAATTGTAACTTTTTACAACTATAAACGTGATCTTCTTAGATTTCCTACATTGACCAATACATTAACCACTTCTATCCTGCTATCCCTAGTCTAAACAAAAGCCTTTGAACAGGTCTGCATTACCTAATCGACTATAATTATCTTGATTAATTCTTGGTTCATCTCAATCTTTGGAAGATGTCAATGATTATTGTAGGATTGACATTTATTTTATGCTGAGCATTTTTCGAGCAACGGCACAATTTAAATAATCCCACTTGATTTCTTAACGTTTCTGTCATCCTTTAAGATTAACACCGTACATCTCTTTAAAAAACTCAGTAATTACATGTTCGAGTATTCGAGTTTGTAAATGTACATTTAGTTTATTTCACCATAACACCTTGTGCATCTTGTTTTTTAGCTTGTAACGTAAATTGCATAATAATAAAATAAAAAAAACTTGCAGTTTTAATAGTATCGTGAAGGACAATAAACTAATTACTGATCCCAAGGATCTACTTCAACATTGGAGACTACACACAGCAACTATACTCAGACAGCACTAGAAGAAACTCTGAAAGTGAATATAAAAGTGAACCCTCCCCCAAAATATTGAAGTCGGAAGTTGTAACGGCAATCAAACAGAGGAAATGGGAAAAAGCACCAGGCCCAGACGACATATACATAGAGGTTCTAACAATGTTGAGTGAAGACAATATAGACGCCTTGGTAGATCTTTTTAATGACATTTATGGATCCGGTCAAATACCACAGGATTGGCTTCAATCAACCTTTATACTAATCCCAAAAAAGCCAAACCCTAATAGTTGCGACCAATTTAGAATGATCAGCTTATTGACCCATGTCCTAAAACTCTTTTTAAAGATAATTCGCACAAGAATATACAACAGATGTGAAAGAGACATTATCCCCACACAGTTCGGTTTCAGACAAGGATTTGGCACAAGAGAAGCATTTTATAGCTTAACTGTCCTACTTTAGAAATGCAGGGATCAGCAAAAATATGTCTTCATATGCTTTATAGATTACCAGAAAGCGTTCGATTGTATTAATCATTCAGAATTAGTAAGATTGCTCCAGGAACGTCGATAGATGAGAATGACCTTAAAATCATAAAAAATCTTTATATGAATCAAGTGGCATCTCTGAGAGTAGGACTGGAATCTACATCATATTTCTCAATTGAAAAAGGTGTACGACAGGGTTGTGTTCTGTTACCCCTTCTTTTGAATCTTTACTTTGAAACGATTTTCGATAGAGCCTTAAGTGACACTGAAGATGGAATCAAAATCAACGGACAGACTATTAGTAATCTTCGCTATGCTGATGATACAGTCATAATAGCTGATAGCCAAGAAAGGTTACAACGTGTAATAGATAGTATAAACACTGAAGGAGGAGGACTGGGCTTAAAGATTAATATAGAGAAGACGGAGGTAATGGTGGGTAGTAGAACACGAAATATGCAATTATATATTAGAGTAAACAATAAGAACATCCTAAAGGTCTCCAAGTTTAGATATCTCGATAGTTGGATAACTGAAGATCTAGATCCAGACATAGATATAGCAGACGTAGCAGGATTGAGCCAGAACAGCATTTACTAATATGAGAAGCGTGCTAAGCAACAGTAGCCTTAACTTAACGCGTCGATATTGCTTTGTAAACTGTTACATTTATTCCATACTGTTATATGGTGTGAAAACCTGGACCTTAAAGGCCAATGTGATGAACCGATTGGATGCCGTTGAAATGTGGGTATTTAAAAGACTACTTAAAATTCCTTGGACAGATCACACAACAAATGTCGAAGTATTAAATCGAATGGGCAGAGAAAGAGAATTTCTACCAGTAATAAAAAGAAGAAAAACTGCTTATCTGAGTCATATATTTCGAAATTCCAAGTACCAGTTCTTAAAGCTTATTATGAAAGGGAAGGAAAAAGAGGCATGGGAAGAAAGAAATGTTCATGGCCTAAAAACATAAGGGATTGGACAAACCTCGATGCTCATGCACTCTTTAGAGCCAAACAAGATCGAGAGGAGTATGCCAGAATTGTCGTCAAAATCCACTAATGGGATAGGGTACCATAAGAAAAAGAACGTAAATTGAACCTGGATGGCAAGTCAGGAGGCCCAGAAGTTGGGTATTATTGTAGAAAACATAAAAATTAACCCAAGGGGAAGTTTCTTATTCGACAAAGAATTTCAGGTCTAACTACGTTCACTCTGTGCCCAGCACTAAGGTATTTGGAAGAACACAATGGCGAGCTTTGGGACGATGGTTTACAGATCGCCTATTTGGTACGGGGGATAATGAAGTCAGAAAAAATAAAAAACTTAATTGTACTGATCATCAACTGATAGAAAATAAACAAAAATTAAACGAATAGCCAAATAACCAGAAACAATCACAATTACCTTATACCAACATTCATGTCAGAATTATTTATATGTGGTCCAAGAAAAAGAAGATTGTTACAGAAGTCAAAAATACAATATTGTAACATACAAGCTATACTGGACAAACTAATTTACATCTTACAAACAAAACTTCCCAATATAAATTGAAGGGTAGAAGTTTCAAATGGGTAAGTGTCAAAAACCAACATTTTGAGATATTTAGTAAAAACGTTAAGAGGTTTCGCATGGATTCATTTTGTTTGTTTGTTTACACAAAAAATCTGTATATAACAAAACGAAAAACTTCATCTAGAAGTATAATAATGTTATAAAGAAACAAAATAAAAAAAATTCTATTTTTTTTAATGGGAAGGTGCAAAGTGACCACCTACTTTTCTTCGGTAACGGGACGAAATACCCACATCAAAATAATCAAGGGAACACCTACATTAATAGTTTTAAATAAAAGTCATTGCCATTGGTCTTGGACGGTAATGTGGATAGGAATGGCTATAAGAAATTTAACAAAACTTCAATAGGCGTTTTTTGTCTATAAGATAAAAAGTAATATTTCTTTATTGGTACTTGATTTTCGATCTCTATGTGGATTTTTATTTAGTTTTGCAATAGTTTGTATTAGTTTGCATTAGTATGCAATAATAAAATCAAAAGGCTGCAGAAGTCAAAGAGACGTTGATGAGGTCCTCCATACGTCCTTCTTAATCATTTGTGGTTGAGGTGTCAAGAAACTGGTGATGTGGCTGAAGGTCATACAGGCCATACAAGAATAACCAACCAGATTAAAGACCGTTTTATTAGGTAGTAGGCTTTATGAGATCGGACTTCATCATAATTACAAATGAGGCTGCAAGAGACCCATCAGGTGTTTGTAAGTGGCCAAACCATTAGAAATAGACTGCATGAAGTAAGGTTAAATGCTCGAAAACCTGTAAAAGTGTCTGTATTATCCCGGGGAAATCGCGCTCATCGACTTAAGTGGGCACAAGAACACGCAAATTGAGTTAGACAGGTGATTGGGCCTCTACATTGTTCACAGATAAGTCCCGATTTTAATTTCCACCAAATATAAGATAGGCAAGAATTAGGAGATAATTTGGGAATGCTGAACGATTGGCCACCGTGCAGAAGGTTCATAGACAGCAAAGCAGCAGTATAATGGTATGAGGTGCCATCACTCTTGGTGGAGGAACCAATATCGTTTTTCTGGAACAGTTTCTAAATGCAACAGACTATCGCGATATTATTCTCGAACCTATTGTTGTACCCTTTGCACAACAAGTTGGTCCCCAATTTCAATTAATGCACGACAATCAATGCGCGCCCGCATACTGCTAGCGCCGTC
Organism: Diabrotica balteata; assembly: GCA_918026665.1. Classification (NCBI taxonomy): domain Eukaryota; kingdom Metazoa; phylum Arthropoda; class Insecta; order Coleoptera; family Chrysomelidae; genus Diabrotica; species Diabrotica balteata. The sequence continues at coordinate 104,823,199 of OU898279.1, read as the reverse complement.
CGAACATTTCTCGAAGCTAACGAAATTGAGATTTTACCACGGTCTGCATAATCGCCAGATCTCAACTCAATTGATCGTGTATGGGACATATTGGGCAGACCCATTTTACAACAAAATATTGCGTTCAATATACGGCAGCAACTGTTTGAGGGCCTTTCAATGCATTGCCCTGATCCAACCATCTGATCATGAATTTGCCTTACAGATGTAGGATAGTAATGAATAACCGTATAGATAATACACTATACTAAGGTAAGGTCAGGGAGTGGTAAGACTCAAATTAAATCGAAACGCAACATTCTTCGTATATTTATCGTCCCTACTCGACGCAATGAGTACAAAAATTGATGGTAATTTATATGGGTAAATTGTTGGTGCATAGTGGAATTCATGGAAATTCATAGTGGTAGCAAAGGTATTCATAAATATATTCTTACACACTTAAGCAAAGGCTTCGTGTTTATTGGGTAGTGTGTAGCGTACTATTGTTTGACGCCTTATAGGTAGATTGGCGTCTTCTATGCCGCAGAAGCTGTCTATACGTACCTTGAGTTTTGGTGTTCTCTCTTTTTGGTGAAATGGCTAGAATATGTTTATACATATAAATATTATACATAAAAAACATTTCTCATCGCCTTTCTCCGCGAAGCACATATTCCCATATTTCTCATGTCTTCATCGATGTTGTCTAGAAACCTTGTTCTCGATCTTCTTCTCTAATCAATAGGTGTATCAAGGAGCATTTTTCTAGCTGGGTCATTTTCTTGCATCCGCAATGCATGTCCTATCTATCTCAGACGTCCTATCTTAATATGTTTTGCGATATCTGGTTCCTGGTATATTCTACACAAACCGAAGTTCTATCGTCTTCTCCACACTCCCTTTTCATTCACTGCTCTATATATTCGCCTTAGTGCTTTTCTTTCGAAACATGTTCTCATTACTTTTTATTAGAGTCTAGGTCTCTGAACCATATGTTAGAACTGGGCGTATTATTGGTTTGTACAGTTTTATTTTTATTTTTCTCGATATAATTGTGGATTTAAAGAGGAACTTGAGCCCAAAATCGCATCTGTTGGCCATGAAAATTCTGCGGTTTATCTCTGCGGTAGTATTATTTTTAGTGTTAAGGAGCGCTCCCAGAACAAGTGGTCGTAGTATTTGTGGTTGCGTGCTTATTTTTATATACTTGGTTTTGTTGGTATTTGTTATTAAAACCTTTTTTGTATCCGATTGCTTTAATGCTACATACGCCTCTCGTACAGTATTTTCCGTTCTCCCTACAATATTGATACCATCAGCCTAGACAATGATTTGCACTGATTTATTATATACTGAATCAATAGTTGTGATTTGTGACATAAGTATTACTTTTTCCAGAGCTAGATTAAACAGTATACAGGAGAGAGTATTTCCCCGGCACAGCCAGTTATTTGTTATAAAAGGTTCATACAGCTCCCCCTGAATTCGTATTCTACATTCAACTTTTTCAAGAGTTAGTTTTGTTAAACTTATCAATTAATTTGGCATTTCTAGCTTTTTTATTGCTTTGAATATTTCTCTTATATTCAGAGTCGTAGGCTGCTTTGTAGTATATAAATATGTGATTAATATATATGCCATATTCCAGTGTTTTTTCCAAAATTTGTTTCAGAGTTGCAATCTGATGAATTGTCGATTTACCACCTCCGAAACAAGCCAGATATTTTTCTACTATCCGTTCCTGTGTGGTGAGAGCATTTAAATATATTTCCTTTTTTGTGTAAGGTGCAAAGTATTTCAATATTCCAATCATTGGAGAGGGATTTATGTGGCCATATTTCTTTTATGAGCTGCTGCAATGCCATTATGGTATCGTGGCGACCTTCTTTATAAAGTTCATCTCTGAGATTATCTATTCGTTGGTGATTCCTCTTCCCTCTCGTCTGTTCCCCTTACCTAATCCTTTTCGTCTTTCAGGTTTTCTTCTTCCTCCTCAGTGTACAGAACATCACTACAATGAACCATAATCTTCACACTTGAATAGCATGCCACTAACTATTCACTAAACGTATTTGTAGAATTGAAAAAAAAAAACACCGGGCAAGACGAATTATTTTCCCATCAACTCAATCTCATTTAGTGCAGTTCTGATCTAACAATCTAATCCGCCATTCTGCCCTGATTTAAAATAAACTGGTTTTCTTGATGTCCATAGTGGACGAACGCATTGACCACTAATATTTCTCGACTTCTGGAATATGGTTTTAGGTTCATTAGTTCGACGTGAAAAATGACTTTGAAAATTGGTTCGCCCCAATGTAAAATTTATTGAGCGTTAGTGAGAGTACTCTCAAAAACAATAAATTTATATTTTGATTATAAATAGAGCTGTTTATTCAAAAATTTAAAAAGCAATCCTTGTGAAGGATATAAAACGCAGCTCTGTTTGACTTCATTTTCTTTTCTCGCAAAAACATTTTGCGACCAGCATATATACATTTGTAGTAGTCCGATATGTCTTACGTTCCTTTTTTTTCAGTTCAGAGAGACAGTTCAATATTAAAAAAAACTCTTTTAACAAACATATCGCTTTGACGCATTTCTATTTTTATTATTCTACAACCATCGTCTCCACGTATATATCTCACATTCTGTACACAACTATGACGAAAATCACATGCAGACAAAAGAAAGAACGACGATGCAAGTTTTCCATCGAAATTTCTTGCATCTTGATCACAATAAGAAAAGATTTTCATATCTAAGATATCAATTTGAACTGATATATCTGAATTGTATACGACGACTGTGCCTTCTTGTGCTCTTAAGGCTTATAATTTCTAGAAATGTTTTATTCAGAATTCTATTTTTATTTATTTTTTCTTTAAATTTTGGTCAAATTTAACACTTAATATGGACCTTGTGGTTATTACTGTAACTAGATATATTGATAATTAAAATTCAAAAGGACAAACAAATTTAACATTTTATTATTCATAAAATGAACACTGAAATATTAGTTATACATATATATATATATATATATATATATATATATATATATATATATATATATATATATATATTGTTTAATAAATATAACAGGCTGTTCGATAAGTTTTGCGGTTCGATAATAGAGGGCGTTTCTACTAGTTTAAATTTAAAAAAATCCTTTATAAATGGTATATTAATATAAAAGAACAGAATGGGTAAAAACCCTTTAAATGCAGTAAGATTAACTTTAAATTGCATCTTTAATGTTAAAAAATTAAGATGTTTAAGTTTTAAACAGAATTTGTCACATGGTAATGTAAGACTCCACTGGGGTTGATAGTTGTTAGACGAATTGTCTGTGGGGACTTGTTGATAGCAACTGATTAAAATGACATATTGGACAGAAGTCTAAACAACGCAGTCAATGTAACCGAAGGTATGTCTCTAAACGTGACTGTAACTAACATATTGTATAATTAAATATGTTAAAATTTAAATATGTGATTGACCCTCAAGGTAGGCAACCAACTATATAAATATCTAATTCAATGGTGAAGAGCAAAAAAAATTCATATAAGGTCCTATATGATTTTATCAACATTGAGTGCCTAGAATATGGAAAGTAGATATGTGCAGGATGTTGGATTTTTATTATAACAGGTTGAGATGTTAATTGATGTATGTAAGGATGTATTAGGCATAGAAAGTTAACAAAATAATGGGTGTAATATACTGCTGGTACTGCTGGCAAAACTTACAGACGACACAACAGGGCCTGAAATCCTAAAAAGCGAGGTAGAATATGCTATAAGGAACACAAAAAGGGGTAAAGCTGTAACACCAGATGAAATTCCTGTAGAATTGTTAAAACTTATAGACAACGACGCACTTGAAATAATGGTGACCTTCTTTAACACAATTTATAGAACAGGCATCATACCAAAGAAATGGCTCTCCTCTACTTTTGTCAAAATCCTGAAGACGAATAACGCCAGAGAGTGTTCAGACCACAGAACTATAGCATTACTGAGCCACACACTAAAAGTATTTTTTAAAATAATTCACAAAAGAATATTTAATAAATTACAAGAGAGCATAAGCGCCACACAGTTTGGATTCAGAGGTGGACTGGGAACACGGGAAGCTTTGTTTGGTCTGAGTTTGTCAGCGAATCTGAGCGTGTCTGAGGAAATTTTAGCGAACCACGTAGTAGTACCCTTTTCTCAATATATCGGGATGATTTTCTATTAATGATTTTCTATGATTTTCTATTAAAGATAATTCACGACCCCACTCATTGCAATTTGAGTCACGCAATATTTAGAGGAAGTTGCACCCAATAGAGCACGTTTGGAACATGCTTGGTAGAAATACTAGAGGTCGCGAAGTTGCACCAGCCTCAATTAACGAACTTTGCTTGGCTCTAGAAGAGGAATGGCAAAACATCCAGCCAGATGATATTCGCAACCTCATAGACAGCATGAACCGACGTGTACAGGCTATATTGGCTAAGGGAAGCAATACAAAGTATTAAGTTATTTTGAGTACTTTTTCTTTGTTATTAGCGTACTTAGGTTAAGTTACATTTATGTTTTTTTTTGGTTTTGTTATTGTTATCATCATTCATTAACAACAAGGTCATGTTGTTGCTTTCAATCATTATTTAAATACAGTGCTTCTAGAATATCGATATGACATTCCTTTGATATCAGTCATCAAAGCTCCCATTGTCGTATTATAAATGAATACAAAACATAATGGTAATAATAGGAAAAGTCGTAAATTGTGGGTGGCAAAGTCATTTCGCTCCTAAAAAGGAACCAATCCATATTTTCACATGAAACAAAAAACATAATAGTTAGAAGACATGGTTGCAACCGAAACACAAGGTTTTTCGAAAATCCGCTAACGAAATTATTCCACAAGATGTTTCACAGCTAGGATAGAAAACTACCTTTCAATTAACCCCGTATAATAAGTCAAATTCTCCGTTGCGTTTTTTTGCGTCCGAGTGTATAAATAAAGTAAGCCTGTATCTTATTAAATTTAACAGTGGTGAATTTATAGTATATCAATCTATGATCAGAGGTAATTATTAAGCACACAAGTAATTTTTAAATCGATTATTTCGAAATAGACAAACGGCTGACAAGAGACGGGACTAGAGTTGTTCGGTTTGAACTATTTTCTCTACACAACTGGAAACTATATAGTGTAATGTGATTTCGATGTTCTAAATACGTCACGGGTTTGCTCTGATGCTCAGTTCACGCAGCTAGATCAAACAAAGGGAGAAAGTAAAAACGAGTCGTGGCGCCCAGACGGCCCGGAAACATGGAATAACTGGAACGCGGAACAATGGAAACAATATTATTCCATACTTTTCGACTCCCTCTCTCTCCAGAGCCTCGAAGTTCGGGGGATCGGTTCGCTCTTTTTGAATTTATGCTGATTCTGTGTGCTCCGATCATCGACAGATATTTATTTCTGTTTCGAGTTCTTTGTGCATAAATTCGAAACAAAAAGAACGTAATGGAGCATTTACGGCGGTAAAACAAAATCTGTGTTTTGTTGAAGCAAAAGGTACAGAGTAAAGATCACATACAGGCAAAAACATCAGGAAAATCACTCTAGTTTTAAAGTGATATAAATAGGGGGTATAAAAGTCTAGTTTTAAAATTTATTGTTCACACCATCCAAGAAATGAACATGTTAAATATTAATATACTTAAAATAAGCGAGACGAAATGGCCTAATAAAGGAAAAATGAACATTGATAAAAAGATAATATATTACTCAGGTAATAATCAAAAACATTACTGGAATGGAAACGAAATTATAATAATCGAACCTACAGAAAAATACGATACAAATGTCGTATATTACTCATATAGTATGCTACTTTTACAACTGCAAGGAAACCCTCAATCAACATCAATATTATACAAGTCTATGTTCCAACAACCGATGAACACAATACTGAGATTGAACAGTTCTATACAAATCTACAAGGCTTAACGCAGTCCACGAAAAAACATAAAATAACGATAATGGGGATTAGGAATAAAAATTGGGAAAAAAGACTTGATTTAGTTTATACTCCAAATTTTAGTAAATACTCCACGTGGTATGAATAAAAAACAAAAGTAGATATCCCCCGCTTCAGTAGGTACTCTTATGTACAGTTTGTTGTGCGAATAATTTAATTTTTGATATAAATAAAAAAATCTTAATGCTCTTTAGGAAGAGAATCTACTCCATAAATTAGGAGTTTAATTTCATCGTGGCAAAGCTATGACCGAGTTCATGTTTAATTAATAAACCAAGAAAAAGTAAGTGTGATCGTGACTTTAAAGTATCATATCGATTTAATAAAGAAAATTTTAAGTGGCTTGCAAATAACTTTTTCAGTGAAGAATCAGAAAAAACAAGATGTGGGTCTATATGTAACTTCGATAAAATGAAAATATTTTAAAGATATGTAAACTCTAATTTACATACCGATGCACGTCAGAGATCGAAGTTGACATAGTTGCCAAAGTATAAAGAAATCCTGACTCCATTTTAAATCAAATAGATCACATAATTATTGCAAAAGTATTACCATCTCTTTACAACGACTATTTAAATTCTTCCGTGACATTTTTGAAATAACACACACTAATTTTGTTGTAAAAAGAACAGATTTTATTAAATAGGTAAAAATATAAAACAGGAAGTATTCACTGTAAAATTCAAAATAATAAAGTACAAAAAGTGTCAACACCGCAACTGTCAAATAAGTGTTACCAATGTATGCCAAAATATCACCTTCGTTCGATTACAGGTTACAGTGTGTTCCGAACAAATGTTGTTCATAAAAACGCTTTATAATGCATTTATACAAATTAAATGAAACATAATATTGTATATTTCTACAAGTTAACATTAATAGAAATCTTTAAATATTATTTCTACGAGTATATAATAAAATATGTCTAGTGGCTGTAATGCCAGTGTACTCGGAAAAGTGATTCTAAAAAAGAACACACCTACCGCCTAAATATTTTGTGTTGGTATCATGTGACGTCACGGGCTATGACGCCGATGACATGCATCGGTATGTAAATTAGATGAAGTGTAGGTGATCCGGGATTTCAAACAGGAGCGTGAGAAGGAATGGGTGTTCATAACCAACTACTGTATCTAAGATTGTGACGCAAGTTGCTTACCAGAAAATAGACAAATGCGCATGTTGGATAACATTTCCAGACACTCCGGAGGATATAATAGAAGCTAAAGAAGGGTGGCAAACAAAGCACACTTTTCCGTGTGCCGTGGGTGTGATCGACTTCACATTATCGATTGATCTTTATGATGATAAATATATCAATCGCAAAAGATACCACAGTATCAATGTTCAAACCACTTGCAATGCAGATGTGTGGTTTACAAGCTTAGGCGCATCACGGCCAGGATCTGACCATGATTCGCGGATATTGAGCAACTTACAAGTTTATAACATTGCTAAATATGAGTTTAGGAGGTCAAATAACATAATTTTAGGAGATGAAGGTTATGGCGTAGCAACGTGGTTAATGATGCAGAAATCCAAATACTGCTGCATAGCTTGCTTATAACAAACTCTTTACAAAGGAGCGTGTAATAATTGAAAGATGTTTTGGACAACTAAAACAACGATTTCCGATGCTTCAATATGAAGTTCGGGTTTCGATAGAACATGTTCCAAACCTTGGTATATGTTGTTCTATGTTACATAATGTAGCTAAATATTTAAATGATGAACTCAATCCAATGGAGACCCCAATATTTATAAGTTTTATTGTTAACATTTGTTCTTACAACTAACAAGTTTTATTATGCAAAAGTTTATGGTTTCATTGTTTAGTTCGGATTTTCTTCAAATTCGTTATTGTTTTTTGTTATTCGTTTAGGTTATCGGAAATTCAAGAGTAAAGTTCAGTTAGTAGTTAAAGTTAAAGAAAATTTTAGATTGGAAAGAGATAGCTTTCGGTGCGTAGTCTTCAAAGCCGGCAATATTTTTGTGGACAGCTGAATTTGGGCTCAAGATGCTATTTGGCAGTTTTTGTTGAGTTAATCACCAATTGGTTGAGCTGTGCTCTATGTGAGAGATTTGTAAGAAGGCGTTTACAACCATTTAAGAGGTCCACAAGGTTTTAAGAAGAAAATGAGTGGCAGAGTTTTAAAGATTGCAGTAAGTTGTCATCCAGTAAAATCCGAAGCCCGAATCAGTGTCCAATTTTCCAAGAATTGTCCATTTGTGTTCCATGGTCGCCCCAGACCAATTGCAGTTTGTGTGGGACACAGTTGTGTGTTGTTTGCAGTGTTTTTAATTCAATTTCAATCCCAAAAACTTTCTTAAAGGAAATACACCAGCCAGTGATACCAGGTACTTTTTATTAAAATTATTTAAAGTAAAAATAAAAAAATTTCCATTTATAAAAAAAATTTGCTTTCATGACAAACCAAAAAAATTAAAAATAAACAAAATTATAATTTTTATGAATTAGCTAATTGTCGTTGTAAAATGTCACAACTAATTGTAAAATTTTTACAACTGTCGTCCAACCTGTAAGCTTGTTAAAAAATTTTGTTAATATTATTTGTAATAACTGTTGATGTGAAGTAATAATAAATATGTAATTATTTACTTTAAGAAGATCTTCACCCTTTAATATTTTTTAGGAAAGAAAAACCTTTCTTTCTAACAAGCAAGTCTTTCATTATTTTAAACGGCGTCCAAATTCAAATAGTTTAGGCACCTTCTTGTGTTTTGATGTCAAGGAAATATCTAAGTATTTTTCGATTTCTTCCTTTGTCGTTACCCTCGTCCATTCCCTCCTTTATTCACTTACTTACGACCCAGTTCTCCAACCAAAACAAGAGTGGCCGTTCGCAGACGTTTCGGTTTGTTTGCTTACTCTATCTCCAGCCCAAGAATTGCTCAATCCCCACTTTTAACCCCCTATAAGTGATACCCAATGTGGTAGGCAAATTAAATCGTTACATGGAAGAGATAAAATACTTACAGAACAAACACAATGAGAAACTTCTCCACATGAAAATAAAGGAACTAACTGGAAATAGAAATAATAGACAGTGTGGCATACTAGTAAGCAGCGCCTAAAAAAGCATTTAATTTGAAATTATACATATCATATTATTTGCTAAACAATCTAAAATTATGAAATAAAACGAAATAAGACAATTTTGAATAGGGACCAAAATTTATTTTTCTCACCAACTGCGCAGATAACGGCATATTGAATTTTAAATATTTTATTATTTCCATCCCTGATATCTTGTTAAAATTTGCTAAAAATGTCTGGCGCCAAATTGAATAAAATCCACATACGCGCTTTAGTTGAAATTTTTTTGCGAATAAAAGTTCAACCCTCTCTCATCTGATTATAATCCGAGCGTTATTCGGAGGAATTTTTACGGCCATTATTAAAAATATTTTACTCGTTTTGCAACTTCTATTATTGCTGTGCTGTAGGATTTATTAATAATATTGTTTTCAAAAATGTTTTTAATTAAAATACGTGTTGTTAAATTGATGTATTTATACAGGAATGAGAATAAAAAATACAATATTAAGAGAATACATTATATCATATCTGCAATTAAAAACGGATTTTAGAAGTGCAAAAAGTTAACAAAAACATTAATTTTGTATAGTTTAATTCACATATCGGTCTCAAACATAACAAATATGTGGATATGCTGGCAAAAAAATGTGTAAAAAATGGTTTGAGCAATAAACTACCTGACCAGTAAACAAGTTTTTGTGATGCAGCCGTTTATAAATGAAAATGAAATATCTCAAAATTTGGAACCAATGTTGTTCACAACATACTTATACCAACTCTTCTAGATACTGTAGTGTAAATACAAAATCAAATACCGAATAAAACGTGGTTAGAGCCATATAATTATGCAAGAAAATATATCAAAACTGTATCTCTTCTTCGATTTGGCCACGCCTGTTATCCCTTTTCGTCTGCCGGTGCTTTTCGTCTGCCGGTTTTGTTTTGCTTAATCGTTTGTCTCTATTCCCATCTAGTTCTGCTTCAAATCGGTGGTCAGCTAGCACTGATTTTTAACAAGACGTTCAGTTCAGTAATTAATCCGTGTAATTAGAGTTCTTTTTTTTGCTCGATACATTAATTGATATGGAAATGGCTAAGGTTACGGTAGCGTAGTGCTACAAAATGTTAAGGTGAAATGTGAATATAATAATAGTTAATACCGGGAGCCATTCTCTTTCCTGTTGCCGATCAGAATGTAGCTTTGACTATTTTTTAAATAATTTTAAAGTGTTTGTCCTTCTTGAGTGTAGTGTTATGTACAATTTTATGTTTAATTCTATGTTTATGCCATTCTGCGATTGTTGGATAGCCCAAACTTGACGAAATTCCCCTAAAGATGCTCTAGGAAGCAAAAGTACTTGGGCAATATTTAATTAATAAAACTGTGCTCAATATCTGCCTTTCATTTTATCAAAGTTCATTTATTCGAGCATTCAACCTTATATCAATTTACGTAATAATAATTACATTTCATTTTATCCTTGCCATTCGCTATTTGTTTAATTGTAATTTTGTAAAATGGCAAGGAAATTAAACCCTTTTGATGTATCTCTGATACAAGCTGTTGTTGTATTTTAGTTTATTGGATATATTCAAAAATTTATTAACCATATTCATAGTTTATTGGCTGTATTAATTGGCCGTAGTATGAAAATTTATTGACTATTGACGGACCTAACCACTTAATTGGGAGGCTACACACATGGTACAACTGCAGCTCTCAGGAGGACCTAACGTCTAATTGATAGGCCACACAAGCAGCCCATTGATGCCATCGATGCTATAAGTATCATCCTCACTATACGCATTGTTACGCATTGGCAGGGTTGATTGTTTTTTTTTTTATTTTTTTTTTTAAATATGATTAGTTGAAAATTGTTATATTTGCTATCAGCTAATTTGCTAGATTCCTAGTTTAAAACAAGACGAACTCATACTTGAGATACTGAGCTAGGCGAAGCATAGATAATAAGCTCCCATGGTTGATTGAGGTATTATTTTTATAATAGTACTTCAATTCTTTTTGGTAGTCTTATCGCTACAATAAAGTTCTTATCTTAATATCTACAAAATTAACTCCTCATACTAACAGAAAGGTTTTGATGTTTTCTAAGAAACTAATATACAGGGTGTTCCATTAAAAAAAGGAATACTTTTCCAACGTAGACCTAAGTTCATCGTACAGGTCCTTGTCGATTGTAGTCCCTTGTACTGGAATTAGTTAACCCAATTCTTCGGAAATATTAAACTTGTCAATACGACGTAAAAACATAGCCAGTTGTGATGGCTCGCTAATATTACAGCTCTCATAAAGTGCCAAAGAATAGTCAGCTACTTTGAGTCAACTTGTAATTATTTTAAAGTAAAATTTTCTTTAGTGACGTTGTGCACTTTTTGGATGAGGAAAAAGCATTGAATACGCGACAGATTTTTGCGACCATCACCGCTATGCAAATTGGTCGAAGAGTCGCATAGTTTATCCATAATCAAGGAAAGCCAGAGGTTTGGCCCACTCTATATAAACATTTGCAAAAAAAATGTTACAAACTTACATATTTCCTGAAAAGAAGTTCCACTTACCTGAAAACAATAAAAAAAAAATATATTAAATAAAGTCTATTCAGTAAACTTACAAGGGTTTTAATTAAGTAAAAAAACAAACGATTCAAAGATACAACTAAAAAATTAAGGTGTATGCTTTGTGTGGGTAGCGGCAATTGACAACTCAAAAAGTTTTTGAAATACATAAATTTAAATTTTATTTTTAAACTAAATAAATAAGAGTTAAAAGGTAGAAAAGATAAACAAGAATTTAGGCAACAAACAGATATATGTATACAAACGTATAAAATACAAAATATATATAACAGTGATTAACCCAATGCTCGTGTATGAGTGTGAGACGTGAACTCTAAAAAAAGCAATGACAAAAAAATCAGATTTTTTGAGAGAAAAATCCTCAGATGGTCTTCGACCTATCACGACCCGAATACTGACCAAAACCAAATGAGAACAAATTCCAAGGTATAAATACAAAAGATATATAACAGTGATTAACCCAATGCTCGTGTATGAGTGTGAGACGTGAACTCTAACAAAAGCAATGACAAAAAAAATCAGATTTTTTGAGAGAAAAATCCTCAGATGGTCTTCGACCTATCACGACCCGAATAATGACCAAAACCAAATGAGAACAAATTCCAAGGTATAAAATACAAAAGATATATAACAGTGATTAACCCAATGCTCGTGTATGAGTGTGAGACGTGAACTCTAACAAAAGCAATGACAAAAAAAATCAGATTTTTTGAGAGAAAAATCCTCAGATGGTTTTCGACCTATCACGACCCGAATATTGACCAAAACCAAATCAGAACAAATTCCAAGGTCAAACAGATGTATAAGAAATTACATCCTAGGGCCTAAGATAGAATGGTCATGTCCGCAGGCGCCCTAGTAACTGCCTTGCTAAGTTAATCTGGAAGGAGGACCCGACAGTGAGAATGTCCTTAGGACGCATACTAATACGGTGGGGAGATTTAAGAACAATGGGGATATTCCAAAAGCAAACTGTGCAGTCTGCTAAGATCCATTCCGGGTTGTAGTGAGTCTTGACTAGTAGACTTAACAAGAAAAAATGTTCATTATCGTCAAATTAAAAAAAAAAAAAACATTAAAAAACATTTAGCCCACAACAGCGCCCGTTACAGGTAGGGTAGTCAATAAGAAGTTATTTTTTTGGTGAAGTGTTCACTTAAATATCGTAGAGTGGGGAGATATTCCGACTAGTACGATAGCAAAAAGTGACCACCGATAAGAAGAAATAAAAAAATATAGTTCTATTATAATATATTATATATAGTAAAATTCTAGTTATTAAAATAAACAGTAAAGTGCCGTACCAAATTCTAATTTCTATAATGAACAATTCACTTACACGGAACACAAACGACCGGTCTCTACTGTACTATCAGCAGAAATTTAAGGTAAGCACCAGGTCCACTATTAAAAAATATTCAAGAACATGTACTCAGCTCTCCAACAATATATATTGAAAACAGAAAAATACTCCCATACCAAACACTCCACAAAATCAATTCGCTCTCACCACAACAGCACAACCACAACAATTCCCACCACAATTACAACCAATTTACTACAACCCAAGCAACCCATCTATTGTAGAACAGGCCTAAAACAAACAGCCATAACTAAGCAATTATTACACATTCAGAAAACTCGGATTTATAGTATGGATATGACGCGATAAAGAAACCCAAAATAAAAACTCATGGCAAGTAGTAAAAAATATAAATTTACAAACCAAATTAACGATCCCAATTCTCCAAGCTTACCAACAAAAATACAACATCTATACAGTGCATTATCAAAAACCGAGAATCCCGAACAAATTAAAACATAAAAACAACACAAAATACCATAATCACCTCTAATATTCATATATGGCGCCACAAATTTTAAAGATATAATTTTAGACATTATTTTTCATATAACTTAAACCCAAGAGTAACAACAAAGATATATTTAATCTAGAATTCTTATGTCACACCAAAATAACAGTAGAGGTACCAAAGAAGAGAAACTCAATCACCCAATGCATGCAATGTCAAGCACACGGACATAGTAAAACATATTCCACTAAATCGCACTACTGCCTCAAATGTAGAGGAGACCATGATACCAACTCTTGAAAAAAACTTAGAGACACTCCGGCTAAGTGAGCACTATATAAATAAGTTCACCCTGCTAACTATAAGGGCTGTGTTGTCTACTTGGAACTCGTAGAAAACATAAGAGGAAATCAACAGCCGCAAAGAGTAACATTCAACAGCCCACATGTGCGTAATGAAACAAATCAGCTAAACACCAACCACGAACCAGAACCTAAAACTAATATAGAATAACAACTAATAATATAACGTAAAGAGTTCAAAATTCAATAAAATCAAAGTTTAAAAATTCAATAAAATCAGCAAAAACTTATCCAGGTGCCGATATATACTCGGATCACGTCCCTATTATTGTCGAAATGGAAGCAAAATTAAAAAAGTTAAAAAACAAAAAGATTAGAAAAGAATTCGATGTGACAAGATTAAAAGATACTCAGATAGAACAAAGAGTTAGACAGAAAATTAATGATAATCTTAAACTCATCAAGTCAAAAAACACCAACTCTAAAGACGTAAATGAAAATTGGAGAGAGGTTCAACAAGCTTTAAAAGAAGCGGGAGAAGAAATACGTGGACCAATACCAAAGAAAAGACATATGTGGATGACAGACGAAATACTAACTCTCATGAATGAAAGAAGAAAATATAAAAACATAAACACTAGCAAATACAAATCCTTAAACAGCAGGATTAGAAAAGACATAATAACAGCAAAAGAAAGATGACTAACTGAACAGTGTCACGAAATAGAAGAATATGAAAAGAAATATGATAGTTTCAATATTCATCGGAAAGTGAAGGAAATGACGTCGGGAAAACAAAATAATATACATGTTATAAAAGACTCGAATGGTAACATTCTCACAGATACAAAACAACAACTAAACAGATGGACAGAATACATAAAAGAACTATTCGGGGATGACAGACAACAAATCATAGATGAGCACTCTGGTGAATCGGGACCAAAAATTTTAAAACAGGAAGTTCAATACGCATTAAAACAGACAAAAGGGAAAAAGGCCACAGGTCCGGATGAAATCCCGATTGAGTTTCTTAAACTGATCGCTGATGAAATGATAGACATTCTAGTAGAACTTTATGATCATATTTATCAAACAGGTATTTTACCAAAGGAGTGGTTAGTATCCACATTCGTAATTATTCCCAAAAAGCAAAATGCAAAAGAATGCTCAGAACACCGTACAATTGCATTAATGAGCCATGTTTTAAAAGTATTTCTACGAATAGTCCACAACAGAATTTACAGAAAGCTGGATGATGAAATTAGTGATAGTCAGTTAGGCTTTAGAAACGGCACGGGAACCAGGAAAGCATTGTTCGGTATAAATGTGCTCATGCAAAGAAATCTGGATATGAACCAAGACATGTATACATGTTTTATTGATTTTGAAAAAGCATTTGACAAGGTACAGCACAATAAACTAATTAATATTTTAAAAATGAAAAACATCGATAGCCGCGACATCAGAGTAATCTCGAACCTCTACTGGAACCAGAAAGTCAAAATAAGAATTGAAAATCAAATGTCGGAAGAAATAGAAATTCTTTGGGGTGTGAGACAGGGCTGTGTATTGTCACCACTGCTGTTTAATATATATAGCGAAGCCATTTTCCAAGAAGCTTTAGGAGAGTGTAACGATGGAATGATAATAAATGGTGAAATTATTAATAATATAAGATATGCCGATGATACTGTCATATTCACTTCAACTCTGCAAAGTCTAACAAACATACTGGAACGGCTGAATGAAAAGTGTACCATATATGGTATTAAAATGAACTTAAAGAAAACAAAATTCATGGTCATTACAAAACATCCAAAAGACAACGAGACACTCCATATTAATAATATCCAGATAGAAAGGGTAGATAAATACAAATATCTAGGAACATTGGTTAGTCAAAACGCAGAACAAACGCAAGAGATTAAAAGCCGTATAGAAATAGCAAGGGCAAAATTTGTAAAAATGAAACATCTATTGTGTAGTAGAGACCTAAGAATGGATCTAAGGATAAGGTTATTGCGCTGCTACATTTTTACAACTTTGCTCTACGGATCTGAGGCATGGACATTGAAACAACTGGAGATTAATAAATTGGAAGCTTTTGAGCGTTGGTGTTATCGAAGGATGCTACGAATAGCATGGGTAGACAAAATTACCAATATTGAAGTCCTTGATAGGGTTAATAAGAGGGAAGAAATTGTACAGACAATTAAGAGGCGGAAACTTGAATATTTCGGTCATATATTAAGAGGTCCTCGTTATGGGCTACTACGTTTGATTATAGAGGGCAAAATAAAAGGTAAAAGAGATGTAGGAAGAAGACGAACCTCCTGGCTACGAAATCTAAGGGAATTGTTTAGTCTGAGCTCTAGCCAACTATTTAGAGCTGCTGTAAGTAAAATAAGAATTGCCATGTTGATATCCAACCTTCGTTAGAAGATGGAACCTTAAGAAGAAAGAGTTCAAAAACAACTCGCAACTCATGAGTCAAAACCATCGAGTAAAAAGACAAAAGAGGGAATGTAAAGATAGTGGGGGCAAAAATATTGTTAGACAGGAAGTCTAACAAGGAAAGAGAGTCTTTCCTTGTTTAAAAAATCAAATTTAGTTGGGTTATGTTATTGTTTGTTCCAACTATCACATGAAATCTTATTTATATTGAAGTTTTTTAACAATTGTTTCACATTTTAGACTGTTATCGTTAATATTTAATAAAAACTTTCTCGTCTAAGACACATTCTAAACTATTTTATAGCTACTGTTAATAAGTGTCGGTAACTTTAAATTTGGCGCATTCGCATTTCCGGATATGTCCCCTATCAGAGGCCACTTTTTTGGTCTCCTTTTCATAACGATTAGATTCCCTCTTTTGTCTTTTTGATCGATGATCAAAATAGTATGTTATAACACTTACTAACATAAGTAATATTAACCAAAAAAATTCTTAAACATACCTAGAATTAAAAGAAAATATTTAAAAATTCCTTTATAAAAGGTGTATATTAAAACACCATACCGGGCTACATCACAGAACGTTTCTTCTTCTTCTTCAAGTGCCATCTTCGTTCCGAAGGTTGGTGATCATCAGGGCTATACGTATTTTCGAAACTGGTGACCTAAGCAATTCGTTGTTGCTACAGCTATACCATTCCCGTAGATTCTTAAGCCAAGAGTTTCGTCTTCTCCCTATGGACCTTTTTCCTGGTATTTTCCCTTGCATAATTATTCGAAGCAATTCATATCTTTCGCCTCTTGTAATGTGTCCCAAGTATTGCAGTTTTCCTTTTTTGATCGTAAATATGACTTCCTTTACTTTATTCATTCTTCTCAAGATCTCGACAATTGTGACTCTCTCAGTCCATGATATTCTCAGGATTCTGCGATACATCCACAGTTCAAATGCCTCTAATTTTTTGGTATCAATCTTTTTCAACGTCCATGACTCCATTCCGTAGAACAGCACAGAAAGTACGTAACATCTCATCAGGCGAAGTTTCATTTCAAGGCTCAAATCTCTTCCGCAGAACACTCTCTTCATTTTAGTGAATATGGATCTGGCTTTTTCTATTCTTATTTTGATTTCTGCTAAGCTATCGTTGTCTTTATTTATAAAAGTGCCTAAACATTTGTATTTGCTAATTCGATCGATAATTTCATTGTGTAAATATAAATTTTGGACATTTTGTGTTGATTTTGATATTACCATAAATTTAGTTTTCTTTATGTTCAAAGATAGTCCATATTCTTCGCTGCAGTCTGCTATCTTATTCACCAATGTCTGTAGCTCTTCAAGTGTTTCTGCGATCAGAACGGTGTCGTCGGCAAATCTCAGATTGTTTAATCTAACACCATTTATTTTAATACCTACGGATTGCTCAGAGAGTGTTCTATTCATTACGTCTTCGGAATAGAGATTAAACAGGGTTGGTGACAGTATACACCCTTGTCTCATACCTCGCTTTATTACAATTTCTTCAGTGGTATTATTCTCTACTCTCACTACTGCTTTCTGATTGAAGTAAATATTATTCGGATGTCTCATTTATCTAAATTCTTTTCTGTCAGGAGTCTGATTAGGTGATCATGCCGCACTTTATCAAAGGCCTTGTTGTAATCTATGAAACACATGAATACATCTTGATTTATGTCAAGACATCTTTGAGACATAACGTTTAGTGCAAACAACGCCTCTCTTGTTCCGAGTTCATTTCAGAATCAAAATTGGGTATTATTGATGTCCATTTACAGTTTTTTGTGTACTCTAGAGTGTATAATTTTCAGAAATATTTTCAGTACATGGCTCATCAGACTGATTGTACGGTAATCACTACATTGTTTGGCGTTTATCTTTTTTGGAATAATAACAAAGGTGGATAAAAGCCATTATTGTGGTATTTTTCCTGATGTATAAATGCTATTGAAAAGTTCGACTAAAATGTGAATCGAGTCTTTTTCTACTAGTTTAAGGATTTCCGTTGGTATTTTATCTGGACCTGGGGCTTTACCATTTTTCATTCTTTTTAGTGCGTAAATTACTTCCTCTTCCGTTATTTTTGGACCTTCGTCTCCTTGTATGTTACTTAGCTCATCATCATCTGCAAAGAGTTCTTCAATATAGTTTTTCCATGTCTTCAACTGTTCTTCTAGTTCTGTTATTATGTTTCCGTTGACATTATACAGGGTATTTGGCTACTTACGTTTTTGTGTACCTGCAAGTTCTTTCACTTTTTTATGTACATTAAAAATATCATGTTTTGCCTGCAATTGCTCTATTTCTTTACATTTTCTTTTATAAAAATCTTCTGTAAACAGAACGTTTACAGAATTAATATTCCATCATCAGGGTGCTCTGGACGAACATGTTTTAAGCCACTGAATACATGGGTAGAAACCTTTTAAATGTTGGATTTAAATAGATTTACATGTATTTAGTGGCTCAAAACATGTATATCCAGATAGAACTGATGATTGAATATTAATTTTTAATCGTTGTTTTAATATATACCTTTTATAAAGGAATTTTTAAATAAATTTTTGTGAAACATAGTATACAGCCAGCTACAACAATTTAGTTTCCTTGTGAATAATTAAAATTGCCACATGGAACACTAACCGCTGTTAAACATCAACATGCAACATCATTTGGACATACTCAGTGACTGGTACACAAAATAGAGAAGATACCTTGGCCTCCATCTTGACCAACGTCTCACTTGAAAGAAACATATTCATACCAAAAGAACACGTCGCTGAATATGATCCACAGATTTTGATCTAAAGTGCTAAGATCAATAGTGGAAACACCATGGTACGTAAGTAATCAAACACTCACTATGATTTAAAGATTCCTTTTATCAGAGAAGTAATCCATCTAGCCACGGAGTCACTAACTGAACGTACCACTCACCACGAAATTGAGCTAGTAAGGAAATTATTCACCAACGGTCTAGCCACAAGGAGAGTAATTTAAACTGGCCCCAAGACCTATGTACTTCAGAACTAAACCAAAAGAGAATAAGGTGGGACATCATTGGATGTTTCTCCGTTATGTCACAAAACCAGAAAAAATAAAATTATTAGTGAAATCAAAATTTGTTATTTTCCAGTTAAATAACACGTACTTTATTCGATTTTTGCTTAGCACTTAATTCTTTTATTTTGTTTATTAGTTAAATTTTTATTTATGTTTTTTTTTTATTTAGTTAATGGCTTTGGATAACTTGATCCATTCAGCCACAATAATGTATTTGACTACTTAAACTTGTTGATGTATTGGCCTATTGCATTTGTTAACAAAATACGCAACTTCGCTTAGAGGTAAATTAAAAATATAATATAAACATCAGTATCACAAGAATCAGTAGATTGACAAGAAACCATACTTTCATTCGATAAATTCAAGGCCCTAACCAACTTAAAGTGAATATTTAGAAACGACAAGGGATTAGATAATATAGGGATACTTTTCAAGCTAGGGTGCCTTTCATAGCGACTTTATTACAATACAAGACCGGCAACGGCTAGGAGGTAAAACATAAGGATATACAGAGGAAACAAAGCTAGATTTATACATTCACATTACACATTCCATCCAAAAATTTTCTTTTAGTCTTTTTTAAATATTCCCAAAATATTTGGTTAAGCCTAATATTATGACGGGAGATATATAAAATAGAAGATTGACACTGAGGAAGAGGTATTTGTTCTTTTATCAGATTTTCCAATAGACACTTAATACAAGTATCATTATATATGCACCTGAACATCCAATAATTGATAACGTCAGTGTTACCATTAAAATTGCAAAGTTCTGTTTCACATAAATGAAATCTATCAAGATAGGCTTTCACAGTAACATGATTAACAAGGCATTTGGGAAACATTGAATATACTCTTCTATTGGGATGACTTCTCTTACAAAAAGCATTCCATTCGATTTTCCAGTCCTCTTTTAATTTTTGTTTGCACATTAAGACTAAATCATTTCTATTGAGCCAACTAATTTCTAATCCTTTTAAAGTCGCTTCTTTTTATTTATGTTATTTGTTAACTTTTTATTATTTACATAATAATTTAAATGCGCATCTTGCCAAATATACCTACCTTACATCCTTATCATGATTAAAGCTTGGTAAAAGTAACAAAATTAATTATTAAAAGTACAATACAAATGTTGCACAACAGTGCATATCTATTATGCACTTCGAAATTTAGCCGCAATGTAAACATCATTATACAAAAATGAGTAAAAACCTATTAATTTTGAAACAGCGAAAATGGAATTTTAAATGTGTAATAATAACACCCAGCTTGATTTATATAATAAGTACGTTGTTTACGTTTTGGTGGTGTAAAATTGGTTTTCATGGTAATTTGCTTATTTCAAATGGTACAAATTTATATTTACACAATATTTCGTGGCAACAAATATACATATATTATTCACAATGTTGTAAAATATAGCTCAAAATAATTAAACTTTGCGTATAAATAAATATTAAAATGTTCGAATAAAAGTTCTATTGTTATTCATATTTCTACTTTTGGACCATATGAGTGAAGTTATTTCATCCTAGCTCAGGGTATGAAAGAACATCATATTTTGTTGTTGTTTAATTTATAACTTTATCGATGAGTTTATGCATTTTTAGGAACTTTTCTACCTTTCAGTAAATTTCTCTCTTCTCTCTCACTATGTTGTGAAGCAAGTGATGAGTCAACTATTTGTCCACTATTTGCAGTAAGACGTATTAAAATCTACTCGTACTAAGGTTAGTCTTGGTGCAATCCAATGCGCTCTATCAACGACCATGTAAAGTAGAGTTTAGAGCAGCGATTCTCAAACTTTTTTTACACGTACCACTTATTTAAATTCTGCGTCAATGGCGTACCACATATTAAAAAAGTAGATAATAAAATTTAATAATTTTGGCAAAAATGTATTTATTTAAAAAAGGGCATTATAAATGTAACAAAATAAAACTTACAGTCTTACCCAGTCCAAAAATTTAGTTAGAAGCATGATTCTGAATAGCTACAACAAGTGAATCGATATCAGGATCAATTGTACTTAGTTTCATTCGTAAATTTGGATCAATATTAAGCCTACTGCGAAATTTATTATTCACTTGTAACCAGCAGAAAATCCAGTTTCACAGATAAGTGGTCGTAAAAGGAACTAAAAATAACAATGCTTTTTTTGATATGGGTGGATATTCATTTTTAATATTTAGTCAGAATTCGGCTAATTCTAATTTTGAAAACTCTATTTTTTAGCCCCCATCACAAGATAGTTGTATTAAAGACTCTTTTTTTCCTGTTTTAATGTTTCAGGAATGCAATCCCAAATAAATGGTTGTCGTATCCAAAGAAACTGAGCAAAGTCTTCGTCAAATTATTCTTTAAACTATCAATTAGCATTTGGCAATGCTGTTTTATGTTAAAAATAAGATCATCTTTAATCTTTATTTCATTATCAACCACAAAATTTTCTAAATTGGTAAACGACTGCACGTCTTTGTTTGAAAAACTATTTTTTATCATATATCATTTCTTGATAAAAGCATTTATTTTGCCGTTTAAAGAAAATTGACTATGTGATTTACCTTGTAAGCTTAAGTTTAGGTCATTTAATCAATAAAAATTTGTAAGTTAGTAAGCTAGTGTCCTGAGCCACAATTTATCTAGTAACCGATCTTCTTCTTCTTCGTGTGCCATACCAGAACTATCCGACGTTAGCGATCACCATTGCAAAGGCTTCTCAATCTTCTGCAATATGGAATAATTGTCCTGCATTTGGTATCTGGGTCCATTCACGAATGTTTTTTAACCAAGAAACTTGTTTTCTTCCTACACCTCTACGGCCCTCTATTTTGCCTTTAAGGATCAGTTGTAAAATTTTATATCGACTTCCCCTTACTATATGTCCCAGATAGACATTTGCGATGTTTAACAGTCTTTAGCAGTTCTCTGTCTTTGTTGACGCTCCTTAGTACTTCTTCATTAGTTTTTCTTGCTGTCCATGGTATCTTCAGCATTCGTCTAAGAACCCACATTTCCAATGCTTTAATTTTGTTCATGATCGATACTTTTAGCGTCCACACTTCTGCACTATACAAAAGTACACAGACCAAAGTATACAGACCAGAAGTACAGAAGTATACAGACCAAACATAACGCTTAACCATTCTTTGCCTTAGTTCTAAACTGAGATGGTTATTGCAAAGAAATGACTTCATTTTCATAAAAGTAGTTTTAGTAATTGCTATTCAACGATTTATTTCTATGTCTGGATCTAGTTGGTCCGTTATTACAGTTCCCAAATATGTCATTTTGTGAACTTTCTCAACTTGGACTCCGTTCAATTGAAGCTTTGCATCGGGATGTGGATCACGACTAAACACTAAAAATTTGGTTTTGTTTGAGTTTATGTTAATGCCCATTTCCTCCCCTACCTCGTGAATACGATCAAGCAGAATTTGAAGACCTTCAATATTATCGGATAGACTTACTGTATCGTCTGTATACTAATCACATTTTGTAGTTCCCCGTTGATTTTTATTCCATATGGTTGTCTCTCAAGTGCCTTTTTAAATAGCTGGTCCGAGTAAACATTAAACAATGTTGGCGATAAAATGCAACCTTGTCTGACTCCTCGTTGTATGGGGATTTCATCGGTGTAGTTATCTCCAATTTTTACGATAGCAGTTTGATTCCAGTACAAATGTTTAATGACACGAATATCCTTGTCATCTATTCCAAAATTTATTAGTATTTGCATTAATTTTACATGCTGTACTTTATCGCATGCCTTTTCGAAGTCCACGAAACATGCAAATACATCTTTTCTTTGATCACGGCATTTTTATAATAGGATGTTAAGCGGATGTTAATTTTAATAAAATTTACTAACAAATGTTATCTTTTACGTTGTGCTTGGCAGCGCTATGAGTTTGAAACCACAAGCGCTTAATGTCACATTCATTGTTAGCAACACTGGAATCACGGCAAATTGTCACTGTCCAATGACACTATTTGTCTGGCTAATTGGCTCGGCCAAGGCCATCAAACTAATTAAAAAAAAAAAAAAAAAAAACACTAAGTCAACCGTTCTTGGTCACCGCCCTTGATTGACGTCCATTCACGTCAGCAGTTTCCTCGTGGCCGTCAGTCGATGTGGTTGGTTTTGTCGAATCGGGTAATTTGATGTTACTGATTCGTACTAATTTTTACATATATAAAATGGATAAGTGGCTTAAAAGAGACAACAGAACATCTGAAAATCCCGGTCCATCGAGCTTTACTTCAGAGTCGTAGCCTATACAGGGTGATGACAAAAAGAGTGCATTCAAAAAACTAAAAGTGGCGGTTAGGAAATTTGGTCCTGAATACATTAATATGGGATTTACATTCACGAATATAAACGATGAGCCAAGGCCCCAATGTGTAATCTGTTCAGAAATTCTTTCTAACCAGTGTAGGAAACTGCTGACGTGAATGGACGTCAATCAAGGGCGGTGACCAAGAACGGTTGACTTAGTGCCTTTTTTTAATTAGTTGATTGATGGCCTTGGCCGAGCCAATTAGCCAGACAAATAGTGTCATTGGACAGTGACAATTTGCCGTGATTCCAGTGTTGCTAACAATGAATATGACATTAAGCGCTTGTGGTTTCAAACTCATAGCGTTGCCAAGCACAACGTAAAAGATAAAATTTGTTACTAAATTTTATTAAAATTCTTCGTTTCTTCTAGTTTATAGAGTATCACCTTTAAGTGCTTTGCGTACCACAAGTGGTACGCGTACCACAGTTTGAGTACGGCTTGTTTAGAATATCGAGAAATGTTTGCTGCTTCACGTATACTCCAGTAAATGATCGTGTTGGAGTGAAATTTTCTCTAACTCTAACTCTCTACTTCACTTTTGGACTTGAACCCACGGTTGCTTTTAGTTAGGGGCGTGAAAACCACCCCTTCTCAGGATTAAAAAAACATACATTTAAAATAGGTCCGGAAATGGATAAATTGACTAAGCAACTTTTATTCTATATAGTTTCTTCACTAAGTCAATATTTTTGAGTTATTTGCCAGTGAGAATGTTCATCTTTCAAAATAAAAACCATGTTTTCAACCATACATTTTAAAAGTTCCTGCTTTATTTTAACGCTAAGGATTTTTGCTTAGTTGAGGAGATATGCCGTGGAATGCAAATTTTAGATTCCCCATGTCTCTATTAACATCTTTATCAACGTCTGTTTTGCCTTGTAATTCTAAGAAGGCACAGGTTAAAGCAAAAATCTGAATTTGGTTTCGAAAATTAGTTTACGGATTCTAATATCAGATGTCGCTATTTGCGTCTATACGAGCCCATGTTAGAGTTCCTTCTTAAGACAGAAAATATTTATTTTCACGTTCAGAACGCCTGTGAATAGATGTTCTGATGAGCCCTGTTAGGGCGGAATGTGTATAAGTAGATACACAGATGCAGTGTACGTGAAATCAAATCTTGACTATCTTTTTCTTTTTAACAGTTACCTCTGATAAGGTCGAAAAACTTTCCAGGAATTTCCAAGTTTCTCACTGTGGTCATTAGACAACAATAGAGTATTTACAAGGGACTATTTATTTTTATTACTGTTATCTAAATGACTTTTATAAAAATGAATGAAACACTGTATTTGTGAATAATTCTACTATTGTTAGAAAATGGACAATCCCATACCACTTTAAGTAGGTTTGTATGATACGGTTGTTTCATATTGGTTTGCATATGTTGTAATAAAAGTTAATAATATAAGTGCACATTTTCATGAAAAAAGATGCATATATATATATATATATATATATATATATATAAAGATTATTTTTTCAAAAAAATGTTGCATATACTCCTCGCTCTAGTCATAACATCGCACTGCATTAATTTCTTCTTAGGTTTATTTTTACTTATTATTTTTTCCTTAAATTTTCGCAATTTTCGAAATAATAATACCGTTGGCAATGCCGAATTACCGATATATTAAATAAGAGCAACCTATAAATTTGAATTCAAAAACTTCCAAAGCGAAAAATCGACACTTTTGTCCCCACTCGATATATTTCGACCTACACGATCAGTTGTTTTTTTTTACAAATTAAAATTAAATCCCAGTAATTGCGTCCAAAATCGTTTGGTGTGTTGTTTAATTAATTCCCCTTTCCGGTTGACGTTTTGCTCTATTCCCCGATGAAAAATTTCATTTGTGTCGATATTTCGACCGTTTCCCCTCCGTTTTTTATTCTCGTCACGGTTTTATTAAATTATATAAGGCCATCGCAGATGTAATCAGGAAACAGTAAAAATATAGCCGAAGACGTAGCAAAAACTGAAAGGATGTTGTTGGTTTTATGTTTGCACCAAAATTTACTAGATTTGCTATATAAATTTCCAGATAAAAAAAGAGGAAAATATCGGGTATCGAATACGGATTTACTGGTTTTTAGCATATTCTTCGAAAATATTTATATATTTTTACATTCGTTTTAGTTTAAAAAATAACAACACTTATAATTTTTCATAATAGGAAAATGAAAACATCTTACTTTACAGTGTAATGAAGAATTAGATATATCATCATAATTACTGTCGTCGGTATCTTCATCTGGATTGTAAATGATGACTGTGATTTCTTTTTCACTTTTTTTTTGAAACTTTTTACAATTCCGCGTGGTTTTTTCCCAAATTGCAGAAGTACGACGAATTAACGAAGAAAAAATATCATAAAAGGTTTGAATGTGGACATCGAAACAAACAAAAATAGCAAAGAAAAATATGGAAGAATTTGAGAACATGTATTTAACAGGAAGCTTGTGAGACCCAAGCAAGAGAACAAATGCAGTAATTAAATATATATATATATATATATATATATATATATATATATATATATATATATATATATATATATACTTATATATACTTGCAAAATAAGATAGAAGAAAACAAAGAAATATATATAAAAGGTCGGATCGAAGCAAGGACTTTTGGCATCGGTTAAAAGGAAAACAAACGTATCTTTTCGTATATTTTGTATTGTACATTTAGATTATTGACTATTTATAAAGAATTAATTCATTTTTAGATGGAGATTAATATAAAATACACAGAATGAGACATGAAGACATGGAAGATGGGAAATGCTGCGCAAACCAATGGTCTGTATTCGAGAGAGTAGTCGAAAAAAAGAAGTGCATACTTTTTATTCGAGTTGCGCTTTAGGCAGAACTAAGCTATCTTCTTTTTCTTCTTGTAGTGCCTATCCCTTTCGGATGTTGGCGACCATCATGATAATCTGTAATTTCACACTGCTGCTCAAAAAATATTTGTGGTTGTTTTGTTGAACCACTCAGTTGGATTTTTCAACCAGGAAATTCTTCGCATTCCTGGTCTTTGGCTGTTTTTATTTTAGTTAACAGCTCTTTTGCTTTTTGTATTCTTAATAGAACGTCTTATTAGTAACGTGGTCGGTATAAGAAATCTTCAGGATTCGACAATAAAGCTACACTTCGAATGTATTAATTTCCAAACAGGTAGCGTCTGTGAGAGTCCACGACTCAACACAGTACAACAGTATAGGAAAGATATAACATAGTAGTAGTCTGATTTTTATTTTTGATTAGTCTGATTTGATATGCAGGTCTTGCTGCTCTATTCTACATTTTATTTCTAGGAAATGGTAGGTGTATGATTTTACTCTTCCTATTTGTTGACCTTTCACACTGATTCGTTAAAATTGCTACCCTTTCTTAGAGAGCATCCTACATTTTGTTTTTCTAATGTTTAGTACAAGTCCATATATCTGACTTATTTCTGTAATCCTATCCATTAACTACTGGAGGGCTTCATAACTATCCGCGATTCTTTGTTGATTCTTCTTCTTATTGTGCCGTCTTGTAACGAAGGTTGGCGGTCACTTCTTTAAACGCTTCTCTATCTTTTACAACGTGAAATATCTGTTCAACACTGAGGTTAGTCCAATCTGACATTTCTTAGCAAATATTTCTCTTTCTTCCCAATCCATTTCTTTCCTCTACTTTTCCTTGCATAATGACGTGCAGAAGAGAGTATTTATCGTAGAATTATGTGGCCCAGATACGATGTTTTTCTTATTTTAACTGTATAAGCTTTTGGCCATGTCCAATTCGTCTTACTACTTCTTTGTTTGAGACTTTTGCAGTCCAAGAAATTTTAAGAATACGCCCAAATAGCCACATTTCGAATGCCACCAATTGCGCTTAATGCCTCTCTTGTTTCCATTCCACCTCGATTATTTCTTGTAAAATATATCGTTATTTTGGTATCTTATTCTTCTTTGAGTGTCTCTCCTATCAGAGATTGGATATCATTAGGGCGATTCTAATTTTATTTACTGCTGTTTTGAATAATTCGTTAGTGGTACAGCCAAACCACTCTCTTAAATTTCTTATCCAGGACATTCTTCTACGGCCCGGATTTCTGCGTCCTAGCATTTTTCCTTGCATTATATTGTGTAGGAACGTGTACTTTTGTCCTCTCATCAGGTGGCCTAAGTATTCAAGTTTCCTTTTTTTTATATTCAGTATAACTTCTGGATCGTTATTATATTATATATATATATATATATATATATATATATATATATATATATATATATATATATATATATATATATATATGATTTCAGTTGTTTTCCGGGTTTGACTCCGCGTTATGTAATTTTGGTTTTTAGAAAAACCATTGTTTTGACGACGTTTCGGCAAGGTCACACTTGCCATTGTCAAGTCAGATTAGTTCTGCTTCGTCTTGATGTTTCAGGAGAACTGATCATCAGTTCCTTTTTTATTTCTTTTCTTCTAAATGTCTTTGAATTTTTTAAAACATTTGCCATTGTAGGCACAATATGGTCAACAAAAGTATTTGTAATATTGCAATAGATTTTTAAATTTAAAAAATAATGAACTATCGAACCTGCGTATTTTATCCGCTTAGTATAAATTGTGTAATCTGTGTAGTAATCCGAGTGATAGTGTTTCAGAAATAAATTTAATTCATGGGAGCATCGTAATGAAACAGTTTCGGAGTCCACGAAAACAAATGAGCAAAAAACAAAGCGATTGTTGTATAAGACCGACCCATAATCGATTATATTTTTTGTTCAATGTCTAGACACGATAAAATTTAGATTGAATTATAAAAAACGATGTTCTTTTATCGTTCAGATTAAAATCGTTGAGAGATATATTTAGAGGTGTCTTTATTTGGGATAAATGATGTTGATCAAAAGGAAATTGCTGTTTTTGTTCTGTCGTTGCAAAACTTGCTGACAAAACTAAATTATATGATTGTTTCAAACGTAGCAAGAGACTTAATTTTCGCACTACAAGAAATATTGTGTCTTCATGTGAAAAAGGTTTTGTTGTAAATTGTCTTCTTTCTACAACAAAAGTAGTGAACCACACGTTGGAACTGGCTAAGTATATAGACTTATATTAAATAATAACCCGTAGTCGAAACACTCTTTTGAGTTGAAGTGGTAATATTAATGCTCGATGAATTCAAAGGTTTACTTCTGGTAAACATCGCAAAAAAATCATACAACCTTATCTTCTGCACATTATATTGCATTTTGAACTGTAAGACCTCAATGTAAAAAAAACTTCTAAAAAGACTATAACTTCTTGACTCAATCTACTTCACTATCTTTACAGACCAATATAAAATCCTTTTGAAATTTTGTAAATTGCAAAAAAATGAAAATTTTATTTCACAGGTAATGTCCTTGAACGGTATTTTATTCGAAAGTGGTCTTGATATTGAGAACATGTTTTCAAAATTGTTTTGAGTTTATTATCACTGTAATTGTGATGTACTGACATAAATTATTCAGTAGGTACATATTTACAATTTTTATATAGAACTTTCTCAAAGTTCTAAGAATCTTGGGGTATTAAAAACTAATAAGTATTCTGGCTATAACGCCTGCCTCCCATCCTGCTTAAAAATTGCAGCTTTATCCTTGCATGTTCATTCTCTTTTATTTTCAACAATCTCGCTTTAAAAATGTTCGGTTTTCAGATTACTGGAAACTTAGTTTTATTCCCCCTATTCTTAAGTCTGGATTAAACAAATATGTTCATAATTGCAAACCTATTTGTATTATGAATATTACTCCGAGCTATTTGAAAATGATATTAAAGAGTTTTTTACACCAATTATTTCAGGCATTCTTATCAACTAGCAGTTTTGGTTTTAGTCATTGAGTAAAATGTGTTGTTTTTTTGCAGATTTCCTGTCAGGTGTCTTGGAGATAGGGGTAGTCAAATGGACTGCGATTACACTGTTTTTTTTTTCAAGGCATTCGACAATCATAGCATTCAATAATTCTAATATATTGTAATATTAATTCTATGTAATAGAAGTTCATGGTCCTTTACTTCAGCGATTTCGGAGCTATATTATGGGTCGAACTCAAGCTGTACCTATCAAAAATTACATAACAAGTTAAATTGAAGTTATTTCTGCGTACAGTCAAAAAGGTATCTCGAGAAATAAAAAAGTCACTGCCCAGAAAAAAATTTGAAAGTGGATATCCAGCAAAAGCATTCGTGCAGTAAACGTTCTGCAGTGAGGTGCTGGATATTTTTACACTGTTGCATTGTTCCTCGCGTTATGTATATTTGATTGTGTTGTGATTTTACGTTTTGTATTTGTATAATCTGTTTTATTTGTTTTGTTTTCATTTATTTTATGTTTTAGCGAGTGTTATCAAGCGGTACAATGTTTGTAATACACGGGTAAATTCCATCCTTTTCTAGCCGAATACTTTCTGTCTCTGTGTACTGGAAGCTCCGCCTTGTCACGAGATTCCTGTTCTACTACTGTACCGCAGAAATGTAAATGCTATGAAGTTACATGTTTGAAAAAGTATATAGTACGATTTGATCACTTATTGGCGCCGTGCAAGTACTTGGAGGGGATACGAGAAACGATCGTGCGCGAGTAGTGGAGAAATCTTGCATTTTTTAATGCACATTTCATAGATTATAGTTTTCATAAATTCATATTGTCAATTGTCATATTTCATATTCGTTTTGTTTATTTACACCTTCTGTCACTGAAGAAAATGGTATTTAGGAAATGCTGTGTTATAAATTGTAAAAATACAACAAAAAATTGTCAATTTAAGTTATATTCGTCTCCAACTTCGAAGCACAAAGCTACTTCAAAGAGAAAAGTGGATTTATATTATAAAAAAGCATAAGTAACATAACCTAAATTATGCATTATTCTTACGTCCGATTTTAAAGTCAGTTTGAAATAAATATTAAATAAAAGTTTACTTTTAAGTGTAAATTTTAGTTTCATAACACTCACTTAGAGTTCATTTTAACCCAAAAATCAAGTTTAATGTTTGAATTTTATTTTTTTGAAGTTTACAAAAATGCATCAAGTTCAAGTTTTTCTGAAGATGCATTAAGATATATTCGCTGTCCAGAAGTTTACAGAGAAAGAATTAATTGTTCATACCAATATGATGATATCATGAGCTTAACCTGCTAATTTATGCATTAGCATTATTTATGGTAATTTATTTTTCTTAATTCTTCCACTCCACATAATTCTTCCATTCTTTTTTGACATTTGCCACTACTAAAGCTTTTCCCTTTGACTCGTGCTTGGTTGAAAAGTTATTTGGTGATTTACTTTCTCAAATCCAGTTTTTATTATTGCATCCATAATAACAGTAATGCTGTAATTCAATAATATATTTATTTGTATTTACGCTACATCAACGTTTACCTTTTAATAACATACCGACATAACCTCAATCTTACTTTTTCTTCGTATTCTTTTTTGGGGCCACGTCCTTGACAGTTATCCGGTAACCTCGATCTATCATGAAATCGCAGTAAATTTGGCTGATTTACGACACCAGGTGTCGCTGTTCCGAACTTGCATGGTCCCAATAGGTCAACTTGTTTCTCCAGTTTGTCATAAACCAATGAAATTCATTTGTTCATACCTAGTCATCTAGATTATGTAGAATCATACATAATAGGTTCGAAGGTACCGTTGCTCAATCGTTCTAATTATGGGCAAGGTCATTCTTCGACGTGATAATCACAAGAGAGAATACTAAACGTCGAAAAAAGGAAATAAGAAAGAGAACAACTCTTTTACTTTACAAAAAAAAACATGATATTAAATTCAAATATGCAGAACAAAAAAATTTTTGTCTAGTTAATCCACCTTGGGTTAAACATATCTAAGCTGCAGCCTGCATTACCATTAAATATTTAATAATAAAAAAATATTGGAATGCACTATTTCACATATGACACACAATTTAGGAAAATTTACGTATATATCCAATCTCTCGTATTACTGTATTACTTTCTTTACTTGAAATAACTTCACTTAAATCAGCTAACAATACATATAAGAAAAAGTACCTACTCACAATAGCTTTGTGAATACTTTTTCTCAATAATAATTTTTGTTTCTCAAGATATTTATATTTGTATTACCTAGAGACTAAATTTGGAGCTAACTTGAGATTAACGTTGGACTAACGTTAGATTTAAGTTTGGAATTAACCTTGAGGTAACGTTGGATTTACTTTGGACTATGTTTTAAATTAATTTTGGGCACACTTTGGAATGCGTTAGGACCCAAGTTAAATAATAAAAAACAAGGTAAAAATAAGAAAAAAAAAACAAAAACTAAAGAAATACGAAAGATATCAAAAATATCTTACCCTTTGACAGGGATCTCCAAAGCTCACTAGACGAATTTCACCACATAGGTACTACACAGTGAAAAATGACATAAAATTAAAAAAATAACCCTTTTTATAAACAAATACTTACATAGGGAAATACCGTTAATTTGTGGATAATCGAAAATAATAAATTCATCTAACAACACATCTTTGTGTGACGTGGCGGTACAGAAATTTACCGTTGTTTTTTATAAAAGATTCACCATACAATCATAAACCGAAGAGATACATAATATCTAGGTACATTTTCCGTAGAACCTCTTAAGAGCGTATAATAATATATTATTACAGTGAGTAATAACTTTTTAAACATATTTAGAAGTTGTTTTATTATCGAGCCAACAATTTTTCGTAGGAATAAAGAAATACTGCAGAGAAATTAAACAGATGGGCACAATATTTTGAAGAACTGCTAAAAATGAAAAACAGATGCAAACAGATGAGACAATGGGACAATCAGAGGATAATGATGAGAAGTACGTAGAAGAACCAACAGAACAGGAAATAAAGGAAACAATAAAATGGCTTAAAAACGGCAAAAGATCAGGGGAAAATGGAATTCCGGCGGTAATTTTAAAGGAAGGAGAGACAAACTACAAAGAAAGCTTATATAATTTGATACTGAGAGTGTGGAGAGAGGAGAAAATGACAGAGAGATGGAGTAATGCCGTAATTTGTTCAATACATAAAACATACATGTTCAAGAAAGGTGGAAGCCTTTGTAAACATTACGGAGGGATAGCGCTACTGGATGTTGTGTACAAAATATTAGCAACGTTAAGGAAAAAGACAAAGAAATAGAAAAGAGACTATTAAAAAGAAGTAGAGCAATTTTTTTATTAAACAATATTCTAAAAGAAAAAATGTGTTTAGGGTAGCAAAAATGCGAATATATGAAACATTCACTCGTCCAGTGACAGTGTATGTCTGTGAGACCTGGACTATGAATATGAAAGATGAAATGAAAATAGAGATCTGGGAAAGAAAGGCGTTGCGGAAGATTTTTGGTAGTATTAGGGTGGCGGAGGAAAAGTGGCGAACAAGAACAAATAAAGAGGCAATGGAGATGTATGGAAACCCCCTAATTGTGCAAAAAGTCAAAGCACAGAGAGTCAGGTGGTTAGGTCACATCACTCGAATGCCAGAGAAACTTTGTATAAAAAAGGTGCTTTTTGGAGGGGGCAGGGGTAAAATAAAGAGAAGAAGACCACGGAAAAAGTGGTTAGAAGCAGTTAAAGGTGATTTAAATAGTATAGGAGTGCAGAATTTGAAATAGAGAGCAAAAAACCCGAAGAAATAGAAAAAATTAAGGAAGAAAATAAAAGCCAAGAAACTTTTACAGAAATTTAACCCATATACTGGGTGTTTTTTTGCTGAAAGATTTATTCTTTACACATTTCGCATAGCCCAGAGGTAGAAAACGATGTGATTATATCGTTTTCGTTCACAGCCGCCAAAGTAGGTGGCGCCTCTGCTCGCAAACCACTGCAGTGGTGAAGCTTTGGGAGACATTCGTTCTACTTTCCGTGTTTGAATTTGTATCAGCCCAAGTGTCTGATGAGGCTGGGATAGGCCGAAATGAGTCATAACACTTTATTGATACCGATTCGAATACGGGAAGTTTAACAAATTTGTCCTCCTAGGCCATATATTTGGCCAATTTAATACAACAAAGCGATAGCAGCTTTTTGCTAAAAGATTTATTCTTTACACATTTCGCATAGCCCAGAGGTAGAAAACGATGTGATTATATCGTTTTCGTTCACGGTCGCCAAAGTAGGTGGCGCCTCTGCTCGCAAACCACTGCAGTGGTGAAGCTTTGGGAGACATTCGTTCTACTTTCCGTGTTTGAATTTGTATCAGCCCAAGTGTCTGATGAGGTTGGGATAGGCCGAAATGAGTCATAAAACTTTATTGATAGCGATTCGAACACGGGAAGTTTAACAAATTTGTCCTCCTAGGCCATATATTTGGCCAATTTAATACAACAAAGCGATAGCAGCTTTTTGCTAAAAGATTTATTCTTTACACATTTCGCATAGCCCAGAGGTAGAAAACGATGTAATTATATCGTTTTCGTTCACGGCCGCCAAAGTAGGTGGCGCCTCTGCTCGCAAACCGCTGCAGTGGTGAAGCTTTGGGAGACATTTGTTCTACTTTCCGTGTTTGAATTTGTATCAGCCTAAGTGTCTGATGAGGCTGGGATAGGCCGAAATGAGTCATAAGACTTTATTGATACCGATTCGAACACGGGAAGTTTAACGAATTTGTCCTCGTAGGCCATATATTTGACCGATTTTATATATATATATATATATATATATATATATATATATATATATATATATATATATATATATATATATATATATATGTATATATATGTATCGGACTAAAATTCTATACCTAAACCATATATACTTACCGAAAACGCTTTGAGAAATACCAGGCATTGTATAATACCTTCCATGGTATCGCCCGTAAGGCAAAAAGTCCCTGTCAAATGCCGCCCCCGCCTTCCGACAGCTGCAGTCGTCGCAAGACTCGCATGCACTAAAGCCCTTCTCGGCAACGAGGATCCAGTGCCGGTGACGGCAAGGGCTCCGGGGTGAATACGACCCCCGTTAGCGGATGTTAGCGCCCCCGAGTGCAACCGACCTCCAGATTTGGCGGTAGCATTCATCAACCGTTCCAAAGAGTCCATCGCGATTGATGGGTGACGTCACTTGTAAAATTAGTAGATGACCATCTTCTCTTAGCTTAACACTTTTCTTTAACACATTCTGTTATGTATAACAACAAAGAGATATTGAAAGTAAGTGTACTAAATCATTCGTTTAGTTTGATTTTGTGACTTGAGAGAAAATCTGGCAAAACATATTTTAAATTAATAATCGTGTAAATGTATTATGCTATACGAACAATTACTAATATCGCAGGTTTTATTTCTACGCTTAAATTAGTAAGCAATTCTACGAAAGCGTAACTTCGTTTTTATAGTAACTAGTATGTGAAAAATTATAGTCAATTCAATGAGCTTTACTCATATATAATAATCTATAAACGACTATAAAATTTCAAAAATAAACACCCAAATATTTGTTTTGTTGTTTTAATTGATGCAGTGACCATTAATATTATAGGCAACCAAGTAATATCCGGCATCAAACAAAAACATAACGAGAATGTTAAAAACGAAAATGAAAAACTGAAGATCAACTTCTGCACGAATAACGAATTAAGAATAAACAACACATTTTTTAACCACAAAGACCAACACAAATATACATTTAATAACACCCGTGGACAAAGATCTATGATAGATTATATTATAACCAACAGATATATACATCAATCAATTTTAGGTGTAGGTATCAGATTTTGTGCAATCGACGATGTTTTCACAGATAGACTGATTTGATTATTTCAGTAACACCGCCCTGGCGAATATCTAGTTAGTAGATTACTTGTTTATAAATCATTGAATCGTATAGGTTGACTAATTTGTACCTGTATTAATTTGTAGAGCCCGAAATCTGCTGTCTTAGTAAACCAATTTTGAGTAAGTCTGCTTTTTCTTTTTGTTTTTTATTTTTGAATATCTATATTCAAAGTACGTGTTCCCGATTTTCAAATTATTTTCGGCAACAAAATGGCTCAATGTATGTCCATTCTCATTTAACCGCTCATCTGTATTTGCTCCTACTTCTTGTAAAATAGATATGTTTCCTATTCTATCATTTAAGTCACCTCACACTATCAGATGATCTGTTTTTGGCAATTTTTAAGTATTACTTGAAGTGTTTTGTATCGATCGCTTGTTTCTTCCTGTTTACCTGTATCTGAAGCATAAATGGAATTAAAATTAAAATCTAATTAGAAATTCATTGTGGTCATTTTAAAACTTTCAAAACAACGTTACATCGCCATTGAGAACTCGGACCAAAGTTTGCCAAGTGGCTTCGAGCACAATCATTTTGGTTTAAAACATTCAGCACACCCTGTAATTGTTTGCGCACACAAGGGATCCACAACGTGTGTACATTGTTGTATGGTACACAGACGTTAAATGGAGCAGAAAACCCGGTAGGTATAGCATCGTTTCGAGTGTGGAGTCGGTACATGGATTATAATCCGACACACAACTCCGGCAAAAACTCGAATCCGGGTGTACGTCACAATAAAATTATGCTATAATGTAGAAGCTATGCATGAATGAAGATATTGTGGAAGGGATTTGATGTGGATTAATTTCAGTTTTTGGCAAAATGACGTGAATTTTCGAGGAAACGTGATACTGTACAATAGTTTTATTATAATTGTCGACATAGTGGTTACATTATTTATGTTGTTTATAATTATGTATCAGTGAAAAAGTAAAAAACAAATGAGCTAAGAATGAGAAGATTTTATACGTTATTAAGGTGTCGAAACTACTACTATATTATATTTGAATTATCACCAGAATGATGCGTATTTTTTGTAATTCGTTTTAGTTTGAACATGAAGCTACTTTCCACTTTCCACAAGAATGGTATTGTAAACAGAAATAATTTCCACAGTATTAAACTTCTAATTTACACCACATTTTCACTCACAGTCAAAGAACAGGATCATGAAATGTTTGGGCTTGAATTCCTGGAAATTATATATAAGAACCTTCTTTTTCGAGGATCACGTACACAGAAAAATGAATCCAACAATGGTTGGTCAACAAGTTGCGGGAATTATTTTAAGTAGTACCCTTGCACATAAGTGAGAAAATGCGGATACCAAAAGAAAAGTAGTAACAACGTGCCTTCATGATTTTCAGAGTTAATCCTTTCCACCCCCTTGGGACAATAATACGTCCTATCAGAAATTCTAAAAATGAAGTCCAATTGGCTAAATGAAGTCCAATTTCACATTGAAATTAAACATAGTGGTATTTCATAATCGTACGACCATGTGCCTAATTCATAGACAGCCCACCATTCGTTTAACCAATATTTCTCATTGATAAAACGAAGGTGTGTCTGTTTATTAAAAAAAAAGTGTGATATTAAACCAAATTACGGCAAAAGGTGAGTTGATGTTGATTTGTATTTATAAGTAAACCTCTGTGGAATGATTGAAATTAATCGTATTAAGAACAAATCGTAGTGGCACAAAAAATAACAATTCATGTTACTGTTTGGAATATATAATCCCAATGGTTGTTTTAGGTGGGACTAATCATTCCAATGGTTTTTTTCAGCATGAAGCGAAGTCAACCGCTGACTCAAGCAGATATAACGAAGTTTGATAATAATTTTTATTCTGATTCAGAATTAACTGATGTTCAAGATCCATTTACCAATAGCGATAATTCTTAAAGACTATACAGATAGTGAAGGTTCTATTGATCGATATCATTCTGGCAGCGATTCTAAAGAATCAGATTTCGAAATCAATGAATCTGAAAAGTTAAATAATCAAGAATCTTTAGAAAGTGAAGGCAAGGAAAAGAATGAAGAAATGATAGATACAGTGATTAAAAATAGTAACGAAAAGCCAGACAATAAAGGTAAACATATAGAATAATTTACCAAAAAAGAGGGGAAAGGGATGACAAAATATTTTGGTATAATCTTTCAAACCGTTTTGAAGCCAGATTTCCAACCATTCCACCTAAGAATATTCCTATAGTTAACAGAGAAATTGTAGTCCGATACAAGTCTTCAAAAAGATATTTCAGCCAAATTTGATGCTCTTTATTGTGGATTGTACGAACGAGGGAGTTGATCTCTACAGAAGAAAGAAGACAACACGAAAAGGAACACAATACATAGATGTTAGCGAATTTATGATCGTAATCGTGTGATCGATGAATTTGTTTCTTGCTTGAAGTACACTTTTCAGAAATACAGGTCAGATAGCTCTCGTCAAAGTATTGATGAAAGCATGATGTAGTTTAAGAGCCGATGAACATTGAAACAATATATTTCGAACAACCTATAAAAAGAGGAATAAAGACATGGGTTAGATCCGACTCTTATACAGGTTACACATAAGATATAAATATTTACAGTGAAAAAGAAATCCAATAATTGGAAAGTACATACCTTAGGGGAAAGAGTTGTGCACACACTCTAAAGTGCGATAAAAGATGTAAATGTTTTAGCTTTCGATAGATTTGTTACTACTGTGCAGACGTATTTTACCCAGAAGCTAAAGCTTTTTACAACTGCTGTATGGGTGGAGTTGACTTGGGTGACCAAATTGCTGGATTGTATGATTTAGATAAAAAATCGCTCAAATAGTGGCTGTAGGTGTAGAGGTAAGATACAACCGATAACAAAGAAATACAGTAGGAAACAATTATTTTCAGATCTACTGCAGACTCACACTCCTATTACGGCCATTTGAGACGAAAAATGAGAAATTTCCAATTACAGCCAAGGAGTGCGCCTTGAAAAGAAAAAGGCAAAAAGAAAGACCAAAGAAGTCTTGGGATAAACAAATGAACGTAGCTATAAATCGAAGGATTCCTGTATGTATAGATTTGTAGAGATCAAGAATAATTGTATTTTGTTTTTTCTTAACATTATTGTTAAAGTTATAAGATACAGAAAAGATAGTTAAGATTGGATTAGACGTATAGTGCTTCTACTATTCGCTTATAAGTATTTCGTCTTAACAAGACTAATCTGAAAAATTTAATAAACATTCAGATTAATACCTAAATCTGTGCCTTCTACAGCTTCTACAATTTTCAAGGCAAACCTGAATTGGACCCACATGTGGAATCTAAAATGGGAAAAGATTTTATTTCACGGTCAAGGCTTCTACAGCAGTCGCTCTGATGATTCTTGTTAAGACGAAGTACTTATAAGCGAATGGTAGGGGCACCATACGTGAAATCACGTCTGAACTGTCTTTTTTACATTTTTATTTACTCGTTTACTTTGACTATAAGAAAACAATTCACGAAAGGTTCTTACCTAAATGAATCGATATGTCGTAGAATGCAATTTTAGATTTCGTCAAATATAAATGTCGTCCAAAAATAATAATTCTCATTTCCATGTTACGTACAAAGTTCAAAAGCAACTTGGACATATGGGGTGTAACTTATAAAATCCGCTTTACATGCCAGATTTATCACCGTGTGCTCACTATGTAATTGATCTATTAAAACAGTCACTAAATGCGTGTCGGTTAAATTATTACGCAGATATAGAGATTACATACAAACTTCTTTTTAATTGGTTGAATAAACAGTATCTACGTCAAAACTTTTAAACCGAATTTACATTAAACAATCGAACGTGGAATAATAAACAGCAGAAAAATATCCTATTCAAACATCTGTTAAGCTCCAATGAATAATCATCTTGACTCATAATGTGTAACTCTCGTTTCGTATCTAATTTTCGCGTCGGTCTATTCTCTATTCTAATTTTCGTGATGCTGCTTGACGTTGTATCGGGAGAATGTTCTGCTAAGTTGAAATATGACCCAGTTCTAAAGGTACGGTTTGCCTATTAATGGCTGTAAACAGCATAAACTGTCATTGATATAATAATTAATCGAATGTGCAGATCGCAGCGTACGAGGCTGACGATATTCGAGACAACGGAGATCAATTTATAATATATTTGAATGGCCTAGGGGAATGAAGACAATTACCTTTTCAAAAAAGGTTGTTGAAAAACATGAATAACTTTTATAGTTTAAAATTTATTGTGTAATTGTCGTATAATACAGTGCTTATATGAAGTAACTACGGTACGGTTGCCTATTAATGGCTGTAAACAGCATAAACTGTCATTGATATAATAATGTTACGATAATTATGGCGTTTATAACTATCAATATATTATGACTAATTCTGTTTTCTGTTCCAGTAAATTCGAAGTTGTTTACAGAAACTTTTAGACCCTAATTTTATGAGTAATCCACGTCTCGAGGCTTTTCGAACAGTTGAAAAACGAGTCGAGCGCCTTCACCAAAATACGAGATTATTCAAGAAGTTCGCCGAATAATCTAGATGACAACAGTTGTGTATATAAACCAAAGATTTTTTATTTGGGGTCAGTCATAAGAAGATCGGGAAACGCGGTCTACTTGTAACGAAACGTGACATAAATACATTTGTACAGCTATTTAATAAATTAGTAATTAGTTATCGTGAGTTTTAATAAATTAGAATATAGACAATAAATTAGAATAAAGACAAATAAATTAGAACTATATAAACTCAACAGTTGGTGTCAGGTGTGGAGTTTCAACATAAATCCAGCAGTGACTTTTGAAAAAGACTTTGAAACTTTTGAAAAGTATTGTTCGTCGGGAACATCCGCGTAGTTCGGTAGTGACCTTTGTACAAAAGAACATTTATAAAAGTACGTGTGTGCCTGTACAAAGATGCTGCTAGTACAACTCTCGGTAAAACAGTTGCGTGAGCAATTAGAAGAACGCGATGAAGACTGCAGCGGGTCCAAGAAGATCCTCCAGGAGCGACTGAAGAATATTCTTAACAAGAATGGAGATGACCCAGAGACATTCCAGTTTCAATCATCAGAAGAAACAGTTTTAACAAAAATAAATGAGAAATTTGAAAATGTCTCGCAAATGATTGAAGAATCTTCTAAAAACACTGATGATAAATTCGAGAACGTTTAGAGAACGTTTAGAGAACAGCTCGACGATTACCACAGGCGAAAAGAGAGGAAGCTGAAACGATTGTTCAGGAAATGAAGAAAGACGGGGTAATGGAACCTTCTACGAGCCCATGGGTCTCTCCGGTGGTCCTGGTTAAGAAGAAAGACGGAACAACGAGGTTCTGTGTGGATTACCGTTTGCTGAACAACGTTACCAAGAAAGATAGTTATCCTCTGCCTCGGATCGATGACACATTAGACACATTGGCTGGAAGTAAATTATTTTCTACTCTGGATTTGAAGTCTGGATACTGGCAGGTAGAAATGGACCCGGTAGATAAAGAAAAGACAGCCTTCACCACAGGATCTGGATTATGGCAATTCAACGTTATGCCATTTGGACTTTGTAACGCTCCTGCGACATTTGAGAGGCTTATGGAAAATGTGTTGAGAGGGTTATCTTGGAAAACATGCCTAGTTTATCTAGACGACATAATCGTCTTGGGGGAGACATTTGAAGACCATCTGAAGAATTTAGAAAACGTTTTTAATCGACTCAAAGCTGCCCAATTGATGTTAAACCCCAAGAAGTGCCAGCTATTTCAAGGTAAAGTCAATTATCTGGGTCATATAGTCAGTAAAGAAGGAGTGGCTGTGGATAAGGGAAAAATCGATTCCATTAAGGAATGGCCAAAACCAACTGACAAACATCAAGTGAGAAGTTTTCTTGGACTATGTACTTATTACCGGAGGTTTATTAAGAAGTTTGCAGATATCGCTAAACCATTAACGCGACTTACAGAGGAAGCAAAAGAATACCGCTGGGATGTAGACTGCCAAAATGCCTTTGAGACCTTAAAAAAGCATTTAATCACAGCACCAATTTTAGGGTATCCACTGCCAGAAGGAGAGTTCATCTTAGATACAGATGCAAGTAATGTGGGAATTGGAGGAGAGCTGTCTCAGATTCAAGGAGGACAGGAAAGAGTCCTTGGATATTTTAGTAAAGTTCTCTCAAAACCTGAGCGAAATTATTGCGTCACGAGAAGAGAACTTCTGGCAGTAGTGAAATCAGTAGAGCACTTCTATCAATACCTCTATGGAAGGAAGTTTTTAATCCGAACCGACCATGCCGCCCTTAAGTGGTTGATGCAGTTTAAGAATCCAGAGGGTCAGATAGCCAGGTGGATCGAACGACTCCAAGAATATGATTTTAAGATTGAGCACCGGGCCGGAGTTAGCCACCAAAACGCTGATTCTCTTTCCAGAAGGCCATGCCCAGCAGAGTGTTCTCACTGCAACAAAACGGAATCCAAGGAAGCAGCAGTGCTAAGAACGACGGTGGTCCACGACGACTGGACGCCTACCAAGATCATGGAAGAACAAGAGAGAGATCCAGTTATACAGAAAATCCGAAAATGGAAAGAGGAAAACCGTCGACCACCTTGGCAAGAAATATTGAACCTAGGCTC
Organism: Diabrotica balteata; assembly: GCA_918026665.1. NCBI lineage: Eukaryota > Metazoa > Arthropoda > Insecta > Coleoptera > Chrysomelidae > Diabrotica > Diabrotica balteata. The sequence continues at coordinate 104,780,996 of OU898279.1, read as the reverse complement.
AATAGTTAAGACGTATTGGGCCCAGTGGGACTCATTTATCATGGAAGATGGCTTGCTCAAACGAGTCCTGGAAAATGATAACGGTTCAGAGAAGAGAAGACAGTTGGTGATTCCAAAGAGCAGAATAGCCGAAGTACTTCGTCAGTTACACGACAGTCCATCAGGAGGGCATTTTGGTGTGAAAAAGACCCTTCAGCGAATTCGGGAACGGTTTTATTGGATGAACAGTTCCGACGATGTAAAAGACTGGTGTAAGAAATGTACTATTTGTGCTACGAGTAACGGGCCTTATCGAAAAAGGAGAGCTCCTATGAGACAATATAATGTTGGAAGCCCGTTTGAAAGAATAGCTTTGGACATTGCTGGGCCATTTCCAGAAAGTGATAATGGAGGCAAGTACATGTTGGTAGTTATGGATTACTTCACTAAGTGGGTCGAGATTTACGCACTTCCAGACCAGAAGGCCGCCACCGTTGCAGATAAGTTGATCCAAGAATATATCAGCCGATTTGGAGTGCCTTTGGAGATCCATAGTGACCAAGGCAGGAACTTCGAAAGCGATTTATTCCAAGGAATATGTGATAGACTAGGTATGAAGAAAACAAGAACTACGGCTTATCATCCGCAATCGGATGGTATGGTAGAACGAATGAATAGAACAGTTGGCAAGTATTTGACAAAGATGGTGTCCGATCATCAGCGAGACTGGGACCAATATCTTCCGTTCTTCACAATGGCCTACAGATCTGCTGTTAATGAATCAACAGGCCAGACACCAGCCAGAGTCCTATTCGGACGCGAGATGCGACTACCTTGTGATCTAGAGTTTGGGTGTCGACCTGGAGAAGATGTAGCAGGTGAAGATTATGTGATCGAATTACGAAGAAGAATGGACGATGTACACGAGTTGGTCCGTTCCCATCTCCAGATTGCTAGTGACCGAATGAAGAAACGGTACGATACGCAAGCCGAAAAGGGGTGTTTTAAGAAGAACGATAAAGTCTGGCTTTATAACCCCAAAAAGCGAAAAGGTTGTTCTCCCAAATTGCAGCAGTTTTGGGAAGGTCCAAACCTCATTATGGAGAAGATCAATGATGTTATTTACCGAATAAGCAAGATTCCGAGAGGAAAGCCGATGATAGTACACCATAACCGGTTGGCGTCTTTCGAGGGTGACCACGACGTAGATGAAGAAGTGGAAGTAAACCAAGTCCAAGGTGTGTCTGACCTCACGTTTGAGGAATTCATGGGTGCCTATGGAGGTACCGGTAAAGCAAGACATGGTGTTACCACTGAAGAAAGGCAAGATCTACTCGCGCTTCCCGATGACTACTCACTGGCCCTTACCATCCCGGCCAGTATCAAAGACGCACCAGGGTTGGCATCCGTCTTTCGAAGGAAGTTTGGTCGAGTTGCAGAACTTCAATGCCAAGTGCCAGCTCCCGGTAAAACCTTGAAACTCCAAGATGCATCACGTTACCTTTTCTACCTGGTAACAAAAGACACTGCCCGTGACCAACCTACCTACCAAGATGTATGGGAAGCCTTACTTCAGTTGAGAGAGCACGTACTAGAGTCCGACGTGCAAAAGTTAGCCATGCCAAAGTTAGAGTGCCACCAATTAGATTGGAGGGTTATTCGAAGTATGGTGGAGGAGATCTTTAGAGCCACCGAAGTCCAGGTGTTAGTCTGTTGCAATCCGCATAGTTACTGGTGCGGGAGAAAACCGTCCCTTGCCATTTTTATAAAACTGAAAGTTGTAAAAGAGGGTCCAGTTGCCGATACCAGCATACCGTTTCAGTTCCAGTCCCGACAAGGTTCCAGGAGGAACCATCTTTTAAGAGGGGGGCAATGTTACGATAATTATTACGTTTATAACTATCAATATATTATGACTAATTCTGTTTTCTGTTCCAGTAAATTCGAAGTTGTTTACAGAAACTTTTAGACCCTAATTTTATGAGTAATCCACGTCTCGAGGCTTTTCGAACAGTTGAAAAACGAGTCGAGCGCCTTCACCAAAATACGAGATTATTCAAGAAGTTCGCCGAATAATCTAGATGACAACAGTTGTGTATATATACCAAAGATTTTTTATTTGGGGTCAGTCATAAGAAGATCGGGAAACGCGGTTTACTTGTAACGAAACGTGACATAAATACATTTGTACAGCTATTTAATAAATTAGTAATTAGTTATCGTGAGTTTTAATAAATTAGAATATAGACAATAAATTAGAATAAAGACAAATAAATTAGAACTATATAAACTCAACAATAATTAATCGAATGTGCAGATCGCAGCGTACGAGGCTGACGATATTCGAGACAAAGGAGATCAATTTATAATATATTTGAATGGCCTAGGGGAATGAAGACAATTACCTTTTCAAAAAAGGTTGTTGAAAAACATGAATAACTTTTATAGTTTAAAATTTATTGTGTAATTGTCGTATAATACAGTGCTTATATGAAGTAACTAGCTAATGTCAATAATAAGTTAATATGAAGTGGAATCTTGTAAATAATTATAATTATTTATAAAAGGAAATCACAAATATTCCAATGAAACTATTAGTTTATGATCATCGTCCTTGTTTTTCAATTGCATAGTTGGATTTCCTAATTAGATTTCTACAAAGTTTATTGGGTCAAAACCAATATACGTCTATATTGTTTGTTCAGAGATCTCCTTTCAACTAATTCCGGTAATTAGTTACTCGAGTAATCTTCTTGTTTTGTGATTATGTGATTACATCGATGTTAGATTTCCTAATCACCTCAATCTATGTTTTTTCATTTTGGTATTGGTATCATCCCTAGACTTTTCCAATCTGTTTATTCGTAACTTTATCCTTTATTGTCACTCCACCCATCTAACTAAGCATTTTCATTTTTGCCACCAGAATTGTTTGTACTTTTTTCTTTTTACTTTATACCTGGTCTCATGACAGTTTTGTAGAATTTTCGTTTCAGTTCCATTAAAATATTTTTGCCACACAACACAATATCCGTCTATTTCCAACTGATCCATCGTACTGCAACTCTGTTGCATAATTTTTTATATATTTCCCCATTACTCTGTAATACCGACCCCGGGTACTTAAAACTATTACTTTTGTCAATAATTTTACCCTACAAAGCTATCATATGAAATTTATCAGTATCTCCCACACATATTCTAACACTAGTTGTTTCTGTCCACAATCTTTCAAATTATCTATACAAAAAAGTTGATTCGCAAGCTTTTAATCCAAAACAACATAAAAATACATGATTTTCATGTTCTTTGCTCTAATTTAAAATATTTCAAGACTCTTCCATCAAGACAACTCAGCCGTTAGTAATGAGTTCGTTATATTTCAAAACAACTCTAATTGGTATTCAAATTTACCACCTATCGTTTTCGACAGATTTAATTCCTTGTGATTATTTTCTGTAATACAAAAATGTCAGAGAACTGCAATATATACTACAGCAAACATACTACATAACACGAGTTAAGCAGTGGTTTGGGTTCTCCAACCATGGAGCAGCTTGCTCAAGCCATTAAAAAGCTCAAAGCAGAAACTGATGAACTTTTAACACGTATGAATAGAGATCACGACTTGTAGAACTTATTAAAAATATCTTAGCTTGGACATATATTCAGACACGAGAGATATAACTTCTCAGCAATAAAGATTAAAGACTTCTGGAATATCTGAGAGTACAATACTCGCAAAATTTGGAACTATAAACGAACAAGGTCAGAGACTCAAAAGATATAACGTATATGTACGAATTATACCAACTCTTTAATGAAACAGACAAACGTAGCGTCATAACGTTCATGAAAACACAGTGACTCAGATGGGTTGGACACATAATACCCAACGCCACAATCGATAAAAAGCTAATTACAGGAATACCTCTAGGAAGAAGAAGCAGAGGCCGACCGAGATTCAGTTGTTTGAATGGAGGTGCGACCAATTTAAGGATATTAAAAATCAGAAGACGGCAACAGGTCGGTAGAAACCGAACAGAATGGCAACAAACCTTGAATCAGGACAAAATCTACAAAATATTATAGAAACAAATATGAGGGAGATGAGAGATGAAACAAACTTAAAAAATAGCTGAGAATACTTAGATCAGGCAAAATAGACATACTGTAAGCAACTCTTTCCATATAATGGGCGGCGATAAAAAAAACAAATTCAACCTGAATAAATTCCAGTACCATTTACGATACTAGAAACTGAATGTAGCGTTTTAAGCCTGCTTTAAAATTACCTCCAAAGATATATCATTGCACGGGTGGCGAGATCTGGTTACAGATCTCGCCATAAAGTCAATAAGATGAACAATTGAATTGGCATTGAAACAATGTAAGTACTGAAAGAGTAAAAGAAAATTTAAAAATAAACATAATTTAAAATCAAAAAGATATTCCAATAAATCCAAGTTTAGTCTACGTTCCCTGATGTATATATTAGTGTTTGAAAAGGGTGAGGTTGAAAGATTTGTTCCATTTACCTTTGTTCGAGATTAGAATTTTTGTACAAGTAATGATAAATTTCTTCATGGTTCAGAATGACTGAATATCGTATGTTGCTGTATGCTTTAAATAAGTATAGAGAAAAGAGTAAATGCGAAGCAAATGAGCATATATAATTGAACTATTATGATCTTGGATATAAATCCGATCGAGCATGATACCTTGGAAGAATCAGGTAATGTGCTGCTAGAACAGTAGAAGAATTATGTTCAAAAGAACTTTGATAATATTTAAACATTTATGGTTAAAGAGGCAGAACTTTTCTTTCGTGTAAAGGATATCCGAATGCGAAAATCCCCGTTGAGATAAAAATTTAAAATATATATAATTGGTGTGATGGTAGACTCTACCATAAACTTTGCGATGTCTAAGAATATAGTAAAGCTGGGACAAGATTTGCCCATAAAGATATACATAAGGAAACTTGAGAATCTCCTGATAATGAAACGATTAACCAAATAGATGATATAATCATCGATGCACTCTAATTTACTAGATGTTAGGTCTTTGAGAGCAGCAAACATATATAGTGATCACTATTTAGGTAAAGCACGATTTAAAGAGAGAATATCCAATTTAACAAAGGAAACCGGGAAAAGGAGAGAAAAAATTGACATTAATAAACTAAAAGATCCTGACACTACTAATGTATACAGACAGCAAATAGAAAATCAAATAAGGACAGAAAAGTTAGAAGAAGAAGACGACATTAACCAACAATGGATATTATCTTACAGAAATCGGTTGAAATATTGGGCAAAATTTAGTCAGAAAAAAGAAATCATTGGTTTGATCATGAGTGCGAAATGGCTACAAATAGAAAGAACGCAGCATATCAAAAAACCATCGACACAAGTTGTACATGGAAAAAAAAAGAAGAACATAGACGTCTTAGAAGAGAGGAAAAACGTATCCATCGACGTAAGAAAAGGGAATGGAATACGAACAGAACACTCTCAATGAGATACAAAGTATATTCGATAAAAATGAAACGAGAAAGTACTACAAATCCTTAATAATAACCGTCGAGAATTTAAACCACCATTAAAACTTTGTAAAAACACTAACGATGAAATTCTACATCATAGAAACTCCGTTCTTAAGAGATGGACTTATCTTAAGAGATGGAATTCTTAAGATTTCAGCGAACATCTAAATATAAACCATATTGAAGGAGGCTGCAACAAACAGACAATCAGCAAAATCTACAACTTCAACTACACAGTGAAGACCCAATTAGAGATGAAGTGTCAAATGCCATCCTAAAACTCAAAGACAATAAAACCCATGAAAAAAAATCGATGAAATCTGTTCGTAAATGTATAAAAAAGGTGATGATCAACTTTTTGCAGCACTCCACTAAACTAAGACGACTTGTATGGCAGAATGAATTGGAATTGGAAGAGAGGTTAAAGGGAATAATATGACCGTTGCATAAAAGGGTGATCAACTGGAGTGTAAGGACTATAGAGGCGTTACTCTGTTAGCATCTGCGTATACAATCTTCAGCAATGTATTGTTTGAAAGACTTACACATTTTACAAAGGATATTGTTGGTCAATATAAATGCTGATTTACTACTGGAAAGTCAACTACACATTAAATTCAAGCACATAGGCAGATTCTAGAAAAGTCTCTAGAATATAACATAGATACAAACCATCTATTTGTCAACTTCAAAGCAGTCTATGACAGTGTGAAAAGAACTGCATTATATAATGCAATGATAGTCTTTCGGATCCCACCTAAGTTATTTAAGTTGACCCAACTAACAATGAAAAACGTGAGCTTCTACGTTCAAATTGAAGGAGAAAAAAAAAAAAAAAAAAAAAGTTTTAAAAAAGATCTAAAGAGATCTAAATACGTATATGCGGCTTGTTGCTGCTCTGTATCAAATCAAAATATAATACTGTCATTTGTTTTGTTTATTTATTTCATTTGGAGTACCAGAAATCGAATTCACTACGAATATAGGCCATGATGAACGGCATTTGGAGTGCAATTTTTAGACTTCCTTGCCGATGCATCCATCAAGCTCTTTGCTTCGCAAGCCTTAGGGAGCACGGCGGCCTATATTTGAATTCGATTTCGCCAGGTAGAAATCGTATGATTTCTCTTTTTGTTCTTAGATGGCGTAGTTACATCCGTAAATAGTTATTTTTAATAACTATAATCTACGACAGGAAAATATTTTGGTTTGATATGGAGTAGTAACTATACCGTACTGAGGAGATCTAAAGAGATCGAAATACGTATATGCGGCTTGTTGCTGCTCTGTATCAAATCAAAATATAATACCGTCATTTGTGAAGGAGAAAACTTTACGTTCTTTGACATTACTAATAATTTAAGATAGGGGGCGCGCTGGCGTGTCCCCTCTTTAAAATTGGTTTGGAAAAGGCAATCAGACAATTAAATATTAGAATGAATGGAACTATATTTATTAGATCAACGCAAATTCTCGCATTCGCTGACGATATAGTTATAGTGGGCAGAAGTATGAGAGACATGGTGCAGACAGAACTTGCGGACGGCGGCAAGTGAATTAGAACTTTTGTTAAACGAGGAAAAACCAAATATATGTTGGGTTTTAAAAACTCCCGAAATATCCAACAGAGAATTTAAATGAACAACCATACCTTTGAGCAAGTCAAAGAATTCACATATCTTGGATCGCTAGTAAACGCAACAAACACGACAAGCGACGAAATAAAAAGACGCCCCTCGCAATAGCAAACAGAACTGTTCACGGTCTCCAGAAATATTTAAAAAATAAAAAATATAAAACGTGCAGTAAAGCTCTATATATACAAGACATTAATAAAACCGGTTTTGTTATATGGGGCTAAAACGTGGATCTTATTTCAAAATGATGAATGACTACTTGGTATTTTTAAGAGACAAATTCTTGTAAATATTTTAGGGGCAGTAAATGAAAAAATTTTTTTTTGTCTGTATTACTTTTTCGTATGTCGGGTATTGGTCTTAACTTAAAAAAAAACTAATAAGACACCAGGTAGCAATGATAGACACACCCGCAGAGTGCTTAAAACATGAAGGAGAAGCATTGTACAGTTCTGTATACAAGCTAATTCAAGACATTTGGCGAGAAGAAACAATGCCAGATGAATGAAAAGAAGGGGTTATTGTACCAATACACAAAAAAGAAAACAAAAAGCAATGTATTAACTACAGGGGAATAACACTCCTAAACACCACCAATGGTTCGGATTGTCATCTGCTGAACTATTCAGATCTGCCGTAAACAAAGTCAGAATAGCCATGTTGATTGCCAACGTTCGGAACGGACAAGGCACATGAAGAAGAAGAAGAAACACCACCTACAAAATCCTTGAAAACATCCTGCTAGAAAGAACCAAAACATACACAGAAGAAATCGTTGAAGATTATCAATGTGGATTTAGACCGGGCCGCTCTACTATTGACCAGATATTCACAATAAAACAGATAATGGAATAGCTGGGAGTTTGATCGTAAGCTTTATCAGATGTTCATAGATTTTAAACAAGCATTTGATAGAGTATGGAGCGACAGACTGTGGACAGCGATGCAGGAACTTGGCTTTCCAAAACAACTAGTCAGGTTGATAAGGATGTGTATGGAACGGTTACGATGTAAGGTGAGAGTTAAACAACAATACTCAGAGACAATTGAAATAAACAATGGATCAAAACAGGGAGATACACTATCATCACAACTCTTCAACTTAGCTCTGGAGCACATAATCAGAAGTGCAAGAACCGAAAAACCAAATGAAAAATTTCATCGAGAAGGACCAAACTTACTACTGACATTCACAATTAAAGATGAAGGAGACTTTCGTGAGGTTCGGGAAGGAAGCAGAGAAAATGGAGCTCCAAATCAACGAAAACAAGACGAAATATATGTGTATGAGCCGCAATAGCCAAAGCAGAGACAGAATTAGTCAGAACATCACCATCAATGACTTTAACTTTGAGCGCGTTAGAGAATTCAAGTATCTTGGAACAACAATAACTGAAGACAATAACGGATCACAAGAAATAAACAACAGGATTCAGGCCGGCAACAGATGTCTTTTTGCCCTCCAAAACCTGATAAAATCGAAACAATTAACACGGCGTACGAAGATATAGGACTATAAAACAACCATACGACCCGTTGTGATTTATGGAAGCGAAACGTGAATGATAACAACGGCAAACGAAGAGAAATTATGTGTTTGGGAAAGAAAAATCCCAAGGAAGATCTTTGGTCCTGTGCTGGATGAAGCATCAGGACAATATAGAATAAGAACTAACAAAGATCTCGAAGAACTTTACCCAGACGCCAACATCATAAAAGAAATAAATTCCAGAAGACTCCAATGGGCAGGACACCTCAGAAGACATTCTGACGAACGAACAGTAAGACTGGTGTGGGAGGAAATCCCAACTGGAAGGAGACCACGCGGACGCCCTCGTCTCTGGTGGCGAGATAATATAGCAGGAGACCTAAGCACTATGGGCGTGGAGAATTGGATGGAGGTTGCTCAAGACAGAAAATAGTGGAGGCATGTTTTCGAGTCGGCTAAAACCCACGAAGGGTTGTAACGCCCCGGAGTAAGTAAGTAAGTAAATGAAAATGGGCTATGGCGTCGAAGATACAACTTTGAACTATATAAGTTATACACGGATCCAGATATTGTGAAATTCGTTAAAGTGCAGAGACTTAGGTTGGCTGGATACATTGCTAGGATGTCAGATCACGAAGACACGAAGAGATTAACATTTTCAAAACCAGAGGGCATAAAATTAGAAGACGACAACGAAGGAGAAGAATTGATGATATGGAAGAAGACTTACAGATTCTAAGGGTCAGAAGATAGAGGGAAGTTGCCAAGAATAGACAGGAGTGGCGACTTATTTGTGAGAAGGCCAAGATCCACAATGGATTGTCGAGCCACTTATAATAATAATTGCTATGACGGCAAAAGGACATATTATCAGAAATCAATAATGCCAAAATAACTTTGTTAACAAATTTGTTAATAAAAGCTGCTTAATCTAACCAAAATCATTTGTACAAAACATATTTTTAAAAAACTAGACGCCGTTCTCCACGGCATATAGGACTTATAGTATTTCAACTACACAACCTATATTATTACGGGAACAACAAATCTCGAAATAGTGGCTCACAGAACGCACATAAACCCCATAATTCCAAAAGTTTAACAGTTTCTCGACGTTATCGTTCACGAAATACGGTATAGAGTGCATAGAGCGAAAGTTTTATCGAAAAATATTATTGAAGGGTGTATCGTTGAACGAGGGCCCGATTAGGCCTTTCGAAATAGACCCGTAAGACGTCGGGAGCGCTAGTGAAGAGCTTTTAGTGATACTTCAGGCGATAGGGATTTTACCTTAGAGAGGCCGACGAGTTGGCACACTAGAGGAAAGTGAAAGAGAGCTGGTGAAGTAGTTGAGATATTTTTCACACGAAAAATGCGAAAACAAAACGTTTATTTTGGGCAAAATATTTACACAATACTGTAATTGTGATCAAATGAAGAAACTGGTGGAATTTACATAGATAAGAAATGTCGATAGTAGTGATAAGTGCTGTTGTCAGTTAAGTAAAGTAGCTGTTATGAGTAAAAATGCTCTGTAAAGCCTACGACTTGTATTAAATTGAAATATTTCAAATACGCTCTATATCTATATACCTAATTCATGTCAGGAGATAAAGCAGGCCATCACTCCCAAACAATGCGTTAGGAAATTGGGGCCTATTAATAAATATAGTAAATTAATTCTTTTTTATATTTGTCCCCTCTGATCTCTTAAATGTGCATTTTATATTAAGGCAAGAACGTACCTACACCTAAGAGCTAGCTGAAACCACCCAACATAATTGGTGCTCAATTTCCCTTGCTACCCATTGGCAATATAAAAGTTTTCAATGAAGGTACTGTAAACGCCACCTAGCAGCATCTCGCGCATGTGGCGTGTGTCGACTGTATCCGAAGAGGTAAACAGTGGCGTATTTATACTTTTTATATAATTAACGCACTGAATATCGCTACGCTAGTGACAGCGTCAACGTGGATAAATATGCAAACAAGGCACTCGGATCGAATCGGTACAAAAATAAGGATTTGCGCTGGATCTTCGTAACTGGCGCCTACTGTATTACGCCACTAAAAAAAGAAGCTACCTCTAAACAAATGACATAGAAATGGGAATAAATCATCATATGTGCAGATCCTCGAACATTTTCTCCTGAAGAAGTCAGGATAAATAAATAGGGATACCTTTAATCATAGAGATTAAATGATGTGAAACTAAAATAATTAAGGAAAAATAAATTTTTAGTAGACTTCGTTCATAACAAGCTGCAAATCGCAGTTTTTCTGCAATTACTGTCCCCTTCTAATACGGTGGTTGTTGAACCAATTCATAGACCAATTCGTGTAATTTTGCCATGGCGATGGCCAATCGGTGAGCCGGTGCATTGTCTTAGTGAAAGAGCACTTTTTTGCGTTCCAAACCGGGGCGTTTTCGACGTAATTCGGCATGTAATTGATCCAATAATGCTGCGTAGTACTCACCACTGATTGTTTTTCGTTTTTCCCAGTAGTCGATGTGGATGATGCTCTTCAAATCCCATCCCGTTTGCGCCACTGTTTCTACTGGTCTTGAGTTTTCGGTGTGTAATAATGCACCCAGGTTTCATTATCGGTGATAAATCGGCGAAAAAAATCCTTCAGATCGCGCCGTATCATCGCCAAGTGTTCATACCTTTTTGCATTTGATCGATTGGCAGCAAACGCGGCAACCATCGCGCGGATAGCTTTTTCATATCCAAATAATGGTAATTGATATTGTGTACGCGTTTGGTGGAAATGTTTAGGACCTCTATTAACTCGCGGAGCTTAATTCGATGACGATGTGCCATAATTATGTCATAGACTTTGTTGATCATTTCCGGCGTGGTGACTTCATTTGGCCTCCCGGGAGGCTCATCATCTAAAACACTCGTACGACCACGAAAAATTCAGCTTTCCAAAATTTTACTGTTGCTAACAAAGTTACAACCTCACCATAAACTTCGTCCAGGCCGGCTTTGATTTGCACATTCGTTTTACCCTTTTTGGGGAGGAACATAATCACCGAACGATACTCTACTATATAAAATATCTATAAAATCAATTTACCATGTTCCTGATTCTTTCTCAATATTCTACTTTTACACCTTATTATATGGATAATACTGTCACAATATTTAATTGTTTATTAAAACTTATTCGCTAAAAATTGTACAATGGGAATTCACTCTATAAAATATTGCGGTTACCATAACTCCCAAATAAATTAAAATCCAAAAAAAAAATGTCATTTATTTAAATTGGATATGTTATCAAAATTTAAATTTTTAATCTTAAGTTGTAAGTATTGAAATATTCATTTTGTTTACATATAATAATTATAATAAATTTACAGTTTTCTCCTGAAGAAGTCACAAAATCGTGACGAAATATTGAGAAATAACAAATAGAGTTTTATTTCATACAGACCAATTGCTGAGACTGCAAATAATATATATATATATATATATATATATATATATATATATATATATACACGGGCTCCCTCCGACATCAGTTTTTGTTTAACATAGTTTTTTGATCACTAAAAAAAATTTTGTTGGATTTGTTTTACATTTTGCCATTGAGAGATATTACAATTTTTAGTTCGATATATGACGCCCCGTATAATAATCTACGTACCGTGAAATTCTCATAACTGGGGCTCTCTCTCGTATGATTGATTACGTACAAGAAGTCTAGCTGAGATGCGTCAACTGCTTTCCCGGGGGAAATCTTTTTCTCCGGAAAAAAGAAGGATTAAGTGCACGACATCAAGTAAAAGAACACGTTTCGAGAATATTTTTTTGATGTCAGATTTTTATCTGACAGTCGTCGGTATGTTGCCGTTTAGTATATGAAATGAATTCGCTAGAAAATCAAGAGTTCCTTTTTGGAAAGGCGTGACATGGTTGTATTATTAAATGTGTCTGCAAATTTGTGTTATGTATGTGTTATGTATGTTATGTCTACTAGCTGACCTAATAATACTGTCGAATGATTTAAAAGATATCAGATCACCTAGTAACAACACTGTTAAATCTGGAAGTTAGTTTCGTTAACGTCAACATTTTTCGTCGCCAAAACTATACGCTCAATGAGCCAATTATCATTCAAGTATTTATTTAGTATAGCCGATAAGACACTTAAAATTAATTCATGTGTGGTCTCAACAAAAGTGTATTATCTAGAAGTTTGATGAATTGTGTATTTGAATGCAGTTTTATTTTACCGTTTCTAATATTTAGCTAATGTTTGGAAAATATTTGCGCCGATTTGGGCCAACTCCGGACCACGGAAGGTCGAAACCTGGACCACCAAAAATTTATTAATATTTTATTCACATAGTCATATAATTAATAAACATAGTTTGTTAAAAACAAATTATCGAATCGTTTTGCACGATCTTTGCCCGATGTAAAACTTTTGAATCTACTTGTATATTCGCCGCCAATTTTCTAACAGAATTAGCGGCTAGCACTCAAAACTTTAACGCAATATTCTCTATACAGTTTTAAAACTACGAAGATCTCGTATTTCATCAAAGTATTCAGTCGAAAGTTGGACAAAATGGATTTTGTTGAAATAAAAACACTTGCCTCTCACGACATCAAAACAAATAAAATATTGACATTAAAACAAAAATGAAAGGTTCTCGCAAATACAATAAAGAAACCTTTTAGTTAATAGGGAATCTTTCCAATAAAAATGTATTAGAAATAATGCGCCAAAGTGGCCTGAAAGGAAAATCAGGTAGGTTTTTAAAAGAGAATCATAAATACGTTAATAAATATTGACAAAGATTTAAAGCCTGTGGGTTTGTGAACAGCGGTAGCAAATTTGGATCGTTTTTGGGATTCGTTGTGAAGTAACGGATCAGTAAGAACATATAAGTACAGCTAGTTTCCAATGCAGTGGCAAAAATTTGCACGAAATATTTGATAGCGTAGACAATAGAAACGGATCTGTAGAGACTTGCCATATTAAAAAATTTTGGAATATTTTATGTTAAAAACCGCAAAACATTTAAAAAAAACTTACTATGAAGTAAAAACTTGTTGAGTAAAATGGTTTATAATTTATTAAAAATTTTAACAATTATCCAAAATGGATTTATAAATTTTCAAAACGTTTTCAATTCTATCCTACCATCATCAGTGGAATCCCTAAAAATAAGTATTACCAAGTAATAAATAAGTAAAAAAGAGGCGTACGAGTGTACTGGAAGTGTGAATTCTCTCTACAGAATTGTAAACAATTTGGGATTTAAATGAAAGAAAACGCAAGATAATAAACGTTTACTAATTGAACGAAATAACATACGTGCTCTACGTCTTAAGTATTTAGAAAATCTTAAATGCTACAGAAGTTAAGGTAAGCCAATTATATATGTTGATAAGTCCTATGTACATGTAGGATACACTGCACCGAACAGATGGTCAAATGATAGTGTTTTTTCAAAAACATTTCTAAAGGAAGTTGTTTGGTTATCATATACGGTAGTGAGCAAAAAGATCTCGAAGATCGAATGCCTTATTGATTTTTATATCAGCTGTTTAATCGGGATACTATCTTGATGACATGAGTTAAGAAAATTACGAACAACCATTGAAAGAACAGTTAATATCGAACTTGACTGTAGGATCTCTTGTGGTCAGTGCCAAGGCTCCATACCATAATGTATAAATTAATGGAGCACCAGAGTAATTCTAAAAAAGCGGATATGTTGGTAGAGAGAAAAAATATATACTATTTGTAAGATCAATGTTTAAAACGCAACTCTATGAAATTATCAAACAAAACAAACAAGATCAGATCCAATATAAATTTGACGAGTTACTGCAAGAATGTGGAAATACTAGATGGAGCAAAAGTAATCACCTTAGGTTCTTGTGCTGTAATTTTTTTAATGATAAACTTTGGTTCTGCTTGTGAAATTTTTTATTAGAATTTATTTCGTCAATTAGAGAAAATGATATCGGCCAAGTGGCTCCAGAGTTCACCAAGAGCTTTAAAAAGTCTGAGGCTTGTTGACGTAAACCCGCGACTTCAAAAACCCCATAAAAATAAGTTTCAGGTGATCTGGCCGGCTAGTACAAATCGCCAAAACCAGAGATTAAGCAACCTGGATATGCTTTGTTCAGAATATCGGTTGTGACTCAAGCAGTATGCGTCTTGTTGGAACCACATATTCTCCAGTCACAATTGATCCAATTGAGGAAGAAAAAATTCGGTAATTATGGTCACAGTCGTCTTTTGCCCTGCTGCTTTCTCAAAGACAAATGGCCCGATCACTTTTCCAGCGGTAACAGTGCAATAAATCAGTTTAAGCGGGTGTAATGGCTCTTCGTAATACTCGGATTTTTGGTGCAGCAGAAACAATAATTTTGTTTACTCACGTAACCTCTAAGACGGAAATGAGACATCGCTTATGATAATGTTTGATAAAAAGTCGTCCTCCTCTTCTTTGAGATTCAGGATAGCTCGAGCGTAGGTTAGACGCGTTTGACGGTCAACAGCTAACAGCTGATGCACTGCTTGCACTTTGTGGGGGAACATCTTTGAATCTTAGGCCGGTTAATGCCCAACTATGCGTCCTCTTGTCAATGTTTTGGACTCTTCGACAGCTTGATCAATAGCAGCGGTATTATCAGCAAAATGTCTGGTCCGGGTTCGGCCAGCCTTCGGAGCATCCATTGTTGTCTCAGTCTCTTTAAGGCGAGTGACCAAACGCGGCAGTGTTTGTCCAGTTAGTGTCGGACGCCCAAAAAAATTGCAAACAATTATTTCGTGTCAATTGTATTCTTTGTATTTTGCATTTGTTTACTTCACAAAGGCCAAAACCGAATTTGCGTTTAGTTATGAGTTGTAGCGTTTTCCAATAGGGTGATTAATTTTGCCCTACCTTGTATTTTCTTAAAACTTCCTATGGAAAAATGCCCAACCTCAAACATGTCCTATAGAAATGTTTAAGTTTGGGCGCAAATAAAACATGGAATTGCAAAACAAAATGTTAATTTTATGATAGGAGCTATAAAATTGTTGGTAGAATAAGAATTTGTTAAAGTAAGTGTAGAAAACTGGAAGAAAATGTGTAAATATGTTGTCAAGTTCGAAAATAAGTAGCTACTTAGAAAATGAATGTTGCGTAGATGTAATTATTGAAGAGTTAATGATTGATTTAAAGGATTTCAGCGACAATGACAGTAAATCAGATTCTTAAAGGGAATAACTCAGTGATACGATATACTTACAACTGCTTTCTTTATCTACTATTCATGAGTTATTTTTGCATTATTGCTATAAATATTAACGGTTTTAAGTTTAAGTTAAAATAATATTTATCAATAAATAATAATATTGTAATACGTGCTGTTTTAAATTGCAAATCGTAAGTATTTTATGAAACGCCACTGCTTAGTTAGGTTTGTCATTACCGTTTCGAGAAATTTTAGCCACTGCATTTGAAACTAGCTATGTTTAGAAATTATGAGTTAAAGTACATAAAAGATAGTAAAATAAACAACTATTTCAGAGATTCTTGGTTTCTAAATAGCGACGTCAAACAAATTAAAGACATTGTATATTTTTAGACAGTTCCTTTCCAACACAGGTTTAATTAAAAAAAAACTCGAAGTAACTTATCTAAAAAATCCCCACATGAAGAAGTCGGCAAGCTGTTGATTGACACAAGCAACTACATTGAATTTGTGAAGCTCGTGAAAAAACTGTCACACATAACTAGAGGCTGGCTCATTACGTTCGTTTTTAGAACTAATTGATTTAATTATGAACCTGTGCAAAGAGTACCGGGCTAAGTATAAGGTAGATCAATTCTCTGGTGACCGTCGACGACAAAAAAAAGGACCAAACCATTAAATTACCTCAACGTGACAGCAAACTACCAGTCTACCGTGGAAGCTGATGCCAAAAAAATGCCATTAAATTTTAAAATCTACAAGCAAAAGCAGTCATTTCCGAAAGTAAAATCAGTTAGAGGACCAGCTCTAAATGCCAGATCAATTCTGCTGATTCTTCTTTGTACCCTACTATAAACAGACTGATAATATCTGTATAGTTTTTTTCAATTTTTACAGTTTATTTTTTAAAAATTAATATAACTTAAGCCTTTTTGTCATGTTTCAAGTATTTTGGATTCCAGACAACATTGATTTATAAGATGTAGCTTAAGTGTAGAGTCCTATCTGTGTATTTCGTCTACTGCTATTGTTTATATTCTTTGATATTGTGATATTCTCCTTAAGCTTTTGCATTGTTATATAATAGTCGGTCCTTTAAGAATCAAAATCGATTGATTTGTACTGTCATTTTCAATGGATATATTTTCTTTTCTTTCATATACTTTGTAGTTTTTATTCAACTTATGCCAACTACGCCACTGATCCAAAAAGTTCCATAGTGATTGATATACATTGTTATATCAGACGTTTATTATATGTTGCCTCGAGTTAGACGAGATCGATAAATCATAACTTTTTATTGTCTGCAAACTTGCAATATGTTATCGATGAACTTTGTGTACAACAAACTTTTTAGCAAAGTTTCGTATACACTATAATAAACTTAAATTACATACGGAGATATTTGAAGAATTGGGTTAGGTAAACAATATATTGATTATCGACACAGTTAAGTGTAGTGGCGGATTGCGGTTTAAATGTGATGACTACGGTGTTATATAAACAACTCAATATGCTTTAAGTTAAAATATTTCTCGGTCTTTCTCTAATCAATCGTTCGAACTTGAAGACTACTTCTCCTTAGAGTGCCGTCTCCCTACGGAGGTTGCCAATCATATTGGCTATTTTTATTTTTTAACTTGCTGCTCTAAACAAATCAATCGATATGTACCATTGATACCAATCACGTAGATTCTTCAACCATGAGTTCTACCTTCGGCCAACAGATCTTCCTTGAATCTTTCCCTGTATTATGAGTCTCAAAATTTCATATTTTGGTCCTCTCATCAAGTGGACTAGGTATTCCAGTTTTCTGGTTTGTATAGAGGTGATTAGTTCTGTTTCTTTACCAACCCTCTCCAGTACTTCTTTATTTGTAATTCTATCAGTCCATGATATTTTTATTAGTCTGCGGTGTACCAAAAGTTCGAAAGCCTTGATTTCTTTTAAATTAAAGTTTTGTAATGTCCAAGTCACAGCTCCATATAATAATATTAAAAATATATAACAGCGAATGTTACGTAGTTTGATCTCCAAATTTAGATTTTTGCACGTTGGGAGTGGCTTCATTCGTATAAATGCTGATCTGACAATCTCTATTCGCTTGTTTATTTCTGCAGTATGATCAATGGTTTCATTAATCAAAGTTCCCAAGTACTGATATATTTCAACTTGTTCTATCACGTTACCATTGATTTTCATGGTGATGTATATTTTGTGGTCTTTTTGTAATTAGCATGTACTTCGTTTTTTACCATTTATAGTAATTCCCATCTTAGCACTATTCATACTTAAGATTTCGATAAGATATTGTAGATCTTCTATACTCGTTGCTATGATTCCAGTGTCGTCTGCATATCGTAGTTGTTAATTAATTTTCCGTTAGCGGTAAGTCCCGCTTTGATATTATTGAGCGTGTTTTGGAAAATTTCTTCAGAATATAAGTTAAACAAAAGTGGCGATAAAATTAGATAAAGATGTCTAACACCTCTACAGATCTTCATTTCTTCTGAGTGTTGCCCATCAATTTGAACTATGGCACTCTGGTTCCAATACAATGTTTGCACTATATTTATGATTTACTGTCAATGCGCTTGTTCATAAGTATTTATATTAGTTTTCCATGTCTTACTTTATCGAAAGCTTTTTCATAGTCAATAAAGCACAAGTGTAGATTAACGTTTATATCTCGACATCGCTGAATCAATATGTTGAAGGCATATAGTCTTTCTCGAGTACCCATTCCATTTCGTAACCCGAACTGCGTCTCGCTAATATCCTCCTCTAGTATTTCGTATATTCTCTTATGTATTATTTTCAGCAGCATCAGTACTTTTAAAGTATGACTCATGAGGCTCAGTATTCGATAATTAGAGCACTCTTTTGCTGCTTGTTTTTTAGGGACGGTTATAACTGCTGACTTCAGCCACCCTTGTGGTATTATTCCCGTATCGTACAGCGTGTTGAATAAATCTGACAATACTTCCAAGTTATCCTCTTCCACTAGTTTTAACAGTTCTACTGGTATTTCATCTAATCCAGCTGCCTTATTTTTTTAGAGTTTTTGATAGCATATTTGATTTCATCTATCGTGATCTTCGGTCTCTCTAAAGGATTTAATTCTTGTATTTTTTGCATTTCACCTATTTCATCTTGGAAAAGTTCTCTAACGTACTTCTCCCATCGTCTTAATTTCTCTGGTAAATCTATTAGTAGTACTCCTTTTGTGTCTTTTATGTGTCGTTGCTATCTATTTCGACCCATTTCAGTCAATTTCAGTCACTTCTCTTATTTTTTTTGTGTATATTTCTCATATCATAATTTGTTTCTAGTTCTATCTATTTACATTGTTTCATCAAATAGATTTCCTTAGCTGTTTTGATTTTTTCCTTATTTATTCGTTGTATTTCATTATACTTCTGTAGATCTTTTTCTTTATGTTTCCTGCTTTCTTCCATCTGTAATAGTATTTCTTCCGTCATCTACTGTTTTTTTAGCCTCTGACCTATGTTGTATCAAACTTTCTTGAGCTTTTTTTCAGTAATGTGTTTTTAATATTATACCACTTTTTATTTGCAACAAACAAATTATCCATAATTTATTTGTTGTGTCAGTTAGTGTTTTTTGCATATTAACATTCACATTATTTTTTAATTCGTTTTTATTTCTTCGTTTTTAGCATTCTTACATTCATTTTTGGTTATTGTTTTCTGAGTTCAATTCTTTTTCATTTTATTTTCTCGTCAGCATCTAACGGATTGTGGTCTGAGTTAACATCTGCTCCAGGATAAGTTTTAACTGAGGTTATAGAGTTTTTATATATGCTATTTAAGAGTATAAAGCCTACTGAAGACTACCACTACACTTTAATTCGAAAGCCCATTTTAAAGTATGTTATGAAAATCAAACAGGACGTCCATTACTAAGAAAAGTCAAAACTAATTCACGATCGCTCTGTAACATTTACCATACTAAAATATTCTTTTAAGTTAACGTCAACTGTTTGTTGTTTGAAAGCAGTTCCCATCGTTATCTTAAAATTCTCGTGGGTTGTTGGTCCCATTTTATCATAATAGACGTTCTCTCTCAAAGTGCTGTCTGCTAACAAATGTTCATATCATATAACATATCATTAACCGAGTTTTTTCCACTAATTCAAGGATATATTCAGTCATTCATGATTTCCTACATTTCTAAACTATTGAGGTAATTATTTATTTCTATGTTGTTAAAATTGTTTCTACAATTTTTTAACTACAACCGATAATGTAGCTTTACAAATTAATTATCCCTAACGCTTAACGCAATTTCATAAACCGGTAAAGAAGAATTTTTTGGCTTTTGTAATTTTCTGCATACTATTGTGCATTTCCAAATCATTCATTGTAAGAATGGCACCACCACCAGCGCTTGTCGCCAGCTTATTATCTCTTTCCATGCCTTCACGCCCATCGACAACCTACCACTAATATGGATGCGCGCTGGAGATGGAATGCCAGCAGAGGTATAAACGACTTTCACCGCAACAGAGAACGGAGTTTGGACCGGAGAACTAATCTGGTAAGAACTCCAATCTGGGTCTTTGAGAATTGATCACATAACAAACCGTCCATCCCGTTTGCAACCAACTGTTGATTGGTCGCCTTCCGTTTCTTCTCCGTATCGAGTACTGATCGATTCAATCACCTCCAATCTAGACTAAGTATTTGTTAGCCTAACTTGGTGTTTGGTTATTGACCAATGCATCGTCCTTTTAGTTCAACCGTCCTAGCATCGCCAATATTTATTTTTCGCAGATATCAACAAAGGATCGTAGCCCCGTTGATTTTATTTACTAGCGAAGGTTTCGTACTTTTATGTTATTGTATATATTCTATAGAAATTAATATTATTTTATTTATTTAAATATATGCTTATGTGGAATAAACTTACGTTTTAGTAAGTCTGGTGTCAAGTAGGGCTACCCGTCACAGTTTAAGACAGGATAATATATTGTATTAAAAAATAATCATTTTTGACACAAGGAAGCTTTAAGCACAGATCGATTGATCACGTGCTTTATTTGTTTACTTTTAGTTTTTCTTATTTCATGTTGTCCTACCGATTCTCCAACGTACTTTCCATCGAACTACATTGTATTCAGATATTTCCCGTATAGATCCATAGCTTATTTCTACCGATTTTAGTAAACAATTCGAATCCTTGTAATTAGTTAGTCTAAGATCCTACAACCAGCTCGGAGGATTACATAGGAATTATGAGGGATGTACATGCTCTACTAATTAATTCCAAGTTATAGGCTACCCATTATACGAGCTTTCTTGTCCGAATCCGAAATTATGTTAATAACGCCCAGAGGAGCGATACCGAAGAGTAAATTTATCACGAAAGTTTTTAGAGTATACTGCTCTTGTTTGAGCCATTTATTTAGTACAATGTAGCTAGCTGATGGTAACAATGAAAAATACATAATTTGAACTTTCGAAGATAATTCATATTTTCGTGTGATCTTAAATTTACTGTGGTACCTCGATATACGGGCGCCCTAATATACAAGTGTTTTGAGATACGAGCCGCGGAGCGAGTGAAAATTATTCTACGGGTCTGTACGTGACTATTACTTGGACCGACAAATTAAATGGTCATTAGAAGCTACATCCAACAAAAATGGATACATCATACACTATGTAAATTTTTACTATAGACCTCAGTCTGTCTGCTTTGCTTGTTTCCCTCATTTTCGAAGTATTGTTGATAAGTTGGGTTCGCGTTTTGTGCTTTTTGTACATTACAATTTACATTTATTTTTACAACCATCGGTTTGAGGAAGAAGATGATATCTATTGAACTTAAACATGAAATCGTTGAAAAACGAGCAAGGTGTACGAGTAACTGACTTGGCTAGGATGTACGGGCATACCACATCAATGATATGTACCGTACTTAAACGGAAGGACGTGATAAATGGTATATTGCCAGCTAAGGGCGTTACAATAAATTCTGGTCTGGCCTTCTCTCCATGAAAAAATGGAGAAACTACTAATGGCGTGGGTGACAGAGAATCAACTTCAAGGAGGAAGCTTAACACAAAGCATCATATGTAAGAATGCACGAGCGATTTACGAATATTTGCTGACGCCGCTCCCACACACTTCCACAAATGATGAATCGAAAGACTCGTTTAAAGCCAATCGGGGCTGGTGTGACAACTTTAGAGAAAGGAGCGACATTCACTCCGTCGTCAGCATGGTGTGGTAAGGCAGCAAGTTCAGATGTTAAAGCAGCTGAGGTTTACATCAAAACGTTTTCCAAACTGATAGAAGCCAAAGGATACATCCCCCAGCAAGACTTCAACTGTGACGAGACAGGGCTTGTCTGGAAAAATATGCTGAATAGAACTTACATAACGGCAGAGGAGAAGACTATGTCAGGTCACAAACCTACATATGAAAGATATATTAACTCTACTACTTTGCGCCAATGCGGGTGGAGACTGTAAAATCAAACCTCTTCTAGTGTACCATTCAGAAAATTCTAGAGCCTTTACATCACATAAGGTTTTAAAAGAAAAACTGCCGGTTATGTGGAGGGCAAATCCAAAGGCGTGAGTCACCAAGAAATTTTTTGTGGGATGGATATACCTGGTGTTTGCCACTACTGTTAAAAAATATCTACAGCAAAACAACCTACTCATGCAAATCCTTCTTATCCTCGATAATGTCCCTTCTAACCCATTAAATCTTACTCCAAGTTTATAAAGATTCTCTACCTACCAGCCAACACCACTCCTATATTGCAGCCCATGGATCAGCAAGTGATTTCTAATTTCAAGAAGTTGTATACCTAGCAGATTTTTCGGCTTTGCTTTGAGGTGACGGAGAACACAAACATTACTCTTCGAGAGTTCTGGAAGGACCACATTAACATAGTAATATGCCTAAGAATTATTGATATAGATAAAAGGGCCTGCGAAGGGCTGGAACGCGAAGTGTCAGTGGTAGATGAGATTGTGTCTTTTCGAAAATTGATGGGTCTGGAGGTGGATGAAAGAGATGTGAACGAAATTGTCGAGGAACAGTCTCAGTAGCTGACAATCGAGGAGTTAGACGAACTATATTCGCAGCAGCATACGGTAGTTCAACGAAAAATTAGTTTTGAAGAGTAGCCAAAATTCGTGTTCGTGGACAAAAATCACCCCGAAAAAGTTACAACTTCGGTGTACGAACGGTGTTGTTCAACAAAATTATTACTATATATATATATATATATATATATATATATATATATATATATATATATATATATATATATATATATATATATATATGTTAAGATTTTTGCCTGTTTAACAAGAATCTTTGCCTATATAGGGGCCTTTTTCGTCCATTTTTGTTGGCTATAAATCCTAGCCCTGATTATCATGCATTTCCAATGCTAAAATGATCTGGACATATTGCGCATTGAGATGTTTGCTTGTTAGAGCAGTTTCAAATAAAGTATAACTGTACACGGATGTAAACATAATTATAAAATATTATCTTTAGCAGACTAAAGAAAAAACAACAAATACGGGAAACATATCGCAAAGCGTTTTGTCATAAATTTGTAAAATAATCCATCAAACTACACGACACATCTGGTATTTAGAAGCAATGTTTTTAATCATACTCTCCCTGTCAACTGAAATTGTGACAGCTATACTAATATATACAGAGCCTACAGCTTAACGAAATTTTCGAATCAATAAATCGCTCTCAGTAATACACTCGAACTGATATTGTCACCGAGCGTTGGTGTCATTATTTGAATTATCTCTTTATAATGCTTTAAACCTTCGCAAACAAGTGGTAATAATTGAAATGAATATTTGTTATTATTAAAATAAATGATGTCAAAATATTTTAGTAAGTAATTGTACAAATACATATCTATAATATATTATATATTTATCCAAATATGCACGAAAAATTGCTATTGAATAGATTTTTGGATTAATTTAGTAAGCGATGCCAAGTATGAAGCAATGAAGAAACAAATCGAAATATCCGTGTAAGAGTTTGTGAAAGGGTAAGATAGCAATGATAAAAAATATATGGGACACAACTCGATAATACATAATATCTGAAGGAAATTTCTACCAATACGCGCCACGATGAAAACCTGTAAGGAAATCTACAGAAAAGAGAAAAAAGGAAAACATAAAAAAATAAATATGTGAGTATTTTCAGAAGAATTAAAACAAAAATGATATTAAATTAAAAATGGTCCCGTGTATAACTGACACTTAAACAAATTATTCTTAAGTGCGCAGGATTTATTAAATGGATATTGTTTTAATCGGAGATCTGTAGCATAAATATTAATTTTTTGCTTATTGACTTCTGTTTAATTTTTAACACACAAAAACAAAATTACATTTTTCGCTGTATCAACTATAATTCTTAATCTCAATTTTAAAATCATTACCTTTAATCCAAGCCTTAGTAATAATTCCTATCTTTAAATCATACCCTCTGAAAATCTCCAGACCTTTTTGGACTATGCAAAAAGAAAAATCGCTCTCTTAAATATGGGCTACGATAGAGTACTGACTATTTGTTCTTATTTTGACTCTCATGTCCTCTTAGTGATCTTTGTTAAAAAGTTAAAAAGTTTCCAGCACGTAGCGTTTAGATTCCGAAAAATATAATTTAAATGGTTTTAAATATGACCAACTCACACTGTCAGGAACATATCGTATCAGACACCTAACGTTTCCGTTCAGTATATTCGAATACAATATTTTACGAATGCCGACGGCTACGAAACGAGTCGAAACCTGTTGGTACGGATAATGTGAATTAGGGGTCCGTCGTTTTCTCCTCTTTGTTTATTTAGGTATTGTTTGATTTTGATACAGAATATTTAAAAAAAATAATTTTCGAGGCTATTTTGTCATTTATGCATGTGTTTTTATTGCTTTGCGACAATTAATCACGGAACTGACAAACAATTAGGACTTTTGCACGAAAGTAATACCTCTTGTTTTTTAAAAATACTCTTTGGTTTGATATGTGTGGTTTCGTTAAATGTAGTATTTTGTTTTTTAACTAAAGGTGTAATTAAATTTAAAATATATTTAAACTAAATCCTATTAATTCTAAAATATTCATAATATTTATAATCGTCATCATTAATTCTTTGTATAAAGTCCAGTATTCAACTTCCTTTTTCATTTCTTTTAGCATTGGATGTACTTCAAACCTTCATTTAACTACAGTTTTTATTTCTTCATCGTTAAGTAGAAGAGCAATTGCACATAATTTTTGTCGCAAAAAGCAAGATCATATCTTCACCGAACCAAACTGAAACGTTCTATGTATGAAAATGTGAACGTGTAGTCCGATTGCTGGACTGGAAACGCTACGTGAAGGAAATTATAAGTGCATGATAATATGCCGCGATCTTAAACGTGATAAAAGAACCACGAATCCGTTACAGACAATCGAAATCATATGAGAAGCTTACCGCGTGTGAGACCGCACTACCGTGAGTGTATACAACAGTACTAATGATGAGTGATTTATAAACTTAATTCAACTATTGTGTCTATAATATTTGATTACCTATCCTAATTGTTTTGAATCAAACCTATTGATGCAGTCCTAACTGAAATTATGTTAATGATTGTGTGTATGTACATGAACCCTTAATTGTACAACTTTAAAGCTAAAATTAATAAAAAATGTATATATATATATATATATATATATATATATATATATATATATATATATATATATGTTACTATGTTCAAATGTTTGAAACTATTAGGCATGAAAAATTTATGACAACATCTAGCAAGGTTTAGATATCTGGGAATAGATATAACTAGTTACAGATATGTTGAAGAAGAAGTACGACAACAAAACTTAAAAGCAAGTAAAGTGGCGGGATCTCTTAATGACACGATTTGGAAGAACAAACACCTAAGACAAAACACAAAAACAAGAATCTATAAAGCAACAATTAGACGTATATTAACATACACGACGGAGACAAGACCTGACACATCTAAAACGAGACGACTACTAGAAACAACAGACATGAAAATACTCCGACGAATTGAATAGGGAGGGAAGCGAAATCATAAGAAGAGCATGCAATATAGAAGACATAAATGGATGGGTGACAAACCGAAAACAGGCGTGGAACGAACATATCAGTAGAATGACAGAGGATAGAATAGTACGAATAGCATGAGATAAGTCACCAAATGGATGAAGAAGTATTGGCAGACCAAGAAATCTTCTTCTTCTTTCTTGGCAGACCAAGAAGGAATAAGAAGAAAAAGATATGAAAACAAAAAATTATACCCTCTAATTTAAGAACTTAAGTACATATCAATGCCTACCCTCTGATATTAAGCAAAAAATTATATATGTTAATCTGCAGTCAAATAATTTCACTCTAAATCGAAATATACAGATAAATTTTTTAAATTTATTTTTATGAAAACTCTACAGAAAAGTGACTCTGTTTCGTAAAATATTTCTTATATTATGAAAATTTACATCTTAGCTTTGTTATATTTGAACTAAGCAGCCAATTTTGTGTGATGTACGATTGTTATTTTTTCGATATTAAAAGTGTAAATCTTTCGAGATTTTTCAATTTTCGAGTAGAAAAGGAGAATAAATAAAACACGGCTCGTTTTAACAAACATTTATTTGATACATGATATTGTTATTGAATATACAAAGAATTTAAATTGTCCTTTCCAAACTTATATAAAAATTTAACTAGTTATTTTTACTCTTAAATTTTTCTACAGGGTCTGTTGCACGTCATCAATGTTAATATGTTGTTTTATTTTGTATGATTTTCGTATTAAAATAAAAATTTATAGGAAAACACAAATACAAAAAAAGAATTTATTTGTGTTAAAATCTTATTATCTTATAATATATGATCATCCTATCTAAACCAGGTAGAAAACCTATCTATAAGGCAAAATAATATAGATATATATATATATATATATATATATATATATATATATATATATATATATATATATATATATATATGTGTGACAGTGACAAAATTCTCAACTCCGAAATACGTCGAAAAACTAAAGTAACCGACATCATGGGAAACATAACGATATTGAGATAGCAATGGGTAGCACATGTAGAACGGCAAGACACCAATAAATGATCTCATAAAGTGACATTCTGGAGACCTTGAGAAATAAAAAGAAGCGTGTGAAGACCCAAAAAGAGATGGATAGACGATATAACAGCTGTAGCTGGAAAGCAGTGGATGAGAATTGCAAAAGATAGGGAAGCGTGGAAGCAATTGGAGAAGGCCTATAACCAACAATGGATAAATGAAGGCTGAACAAGATAAAGAAACCAGAGATAGGAGCAGGTTGGTTAACAGATAGATTTGATATAATTATGGGAGGGCGGGAGACATACACCATAATGATCTACACGAAATTGAAATAAAGCTTAACGAAAATTGCCAATGATTAACGTCAAGAGTAGTTAAAGAAAGCGAAGGTAAGTAAAAACAGAAACTAAAAGGAAAATGTCAAGAAGATACACCGTATATGTTTAACAAATGAAAGATTTAAGGTGTATGAAACACGCTTAGGTTATAGATTATAGGTAAGCTAAAAATTTGCATTTAGTTCAAATATCAAATCTAAACAACTCTCAGCAATATTTATATCTTATAAAAAATATAGTGATTTTAGCCGATTTAATATATATTATGCAATATATCAGTTTCTTTGTGGAAAAGAGATGAAGATATACATATGAATTGGCCGGAATAAAACATCTTTCATATGTGATTATTCTATACCCTTATTCAATCTCAGAGAATATATTTCGTATACAGTGTCCATGTTACAGGAATAAACAAGTCATTATTAAATACCATCTAGACAGAGTTAATCGTTTTGTAATACTTATGTAATATTTAAAACCACTGGCACCACTGGCACCACTGTATGTACCTATGCAGTTAGATGTATTATTCATGACGTATAACAAAGCTTGTAGAAAAAACTTTATAGCAGGCCTCTTTCTATCGTACATTTATCACAATTCAAAACAATAGTTTGCAAAAGTATAAAGCAACCCCGAAAAAGTTTTGGTTTTAGATATATTTTTAAAAGAAGACCAAAACAAGGTATTACGAGATTAGAGAATTAAAGGTTTTTATAAGTTCAAAACAATTTGAAAAAGTTTATCGTTTCAAAGAAAAAAATTGTTATCTAAGGCTTTTTTCTACTATTAAAAACGATTTCGCGAAGAAACAGAACCAAAAATGTTTATTAATTTGTTTGTTATTGATTGACTTTTTTTATTAAAATTGTAATGATCCAGACTCAATTATATAGATTTGAAAGCGTTTTTCGCGTTTTTAATATTAAATTTTACCGTAATTTTAAAATTTAATGAATATTTTATATTCAGTGTCTACAGAGGAATGCGATGGATCATATTTAATTTGTTAATTTCGATAGATTCTCATAAAAATAGATTAAGGTCTTTATCTAAAACGTGGAGAATTTAAAATTGGTCGATAAAAGAATGATTATAATCTAGAAGATGAAGTGCGTACGTAGAATCTATTTTTATATTATTAAACGTGCTTTTATGTTCTGCTATACGTTTGTTAAAGGGTCTATCAGTTTGATCGATAGAACAAGTTTTTAGGAAGTCACGACATGTAAGTTTGTATACACCGTTGTGTAATTGCTTTTTCTTTTGGCTCTTTTTGTTCTTAATATATTTGCTTAATTTTGTTCTTAATATATCTACTGTTTTTTGTTTTGGCAGCTGGTGTTATTCCTTTCATTTTTATGTGTTTGGCTATTTTTGTTGATATCTTGCCTGTATATGTAATCTAGCAAAAGGCACTAGATTTTCTCTGCTGGTGGAAAAACTAAGTTTAGTGATTTCTTATGCAATTTGTGGTTTAACATAATATTAGGAACTAGACAAAGAACAAACAGTTTTAAAATTGTTTCGATGTTACATTGTGGGCAACAAAATGATTCTGTTTCCTACCGGGATATTTATAAATAATTTCCAATAAGATGATGATACTGTTCTACCTGCAGATAGTGCAGAATATATTTACCAACTCGTTAACTGTATCGAATTCGAGAACAACTATTTAGACAAGAAGAGAAAATAAATTGAAAATGTATGTTTAATTTTTGAAGGCATTTCTACACAATTTTGATCACAATGATCAAATTATTAAAATACGCAATCACATAATACACAAGACAAAAAATTGAACGGTTAATAGAAAAAGAAATACCATCTTATAATATAACGAAGTAAATACCATGATAAAACAATACAAAAATGTAACGTTTCCTGCCAAAACTGCTCCTTTACTAAACAAGAACGTAAATGTAGTGACAATTTTCGACTCTTCGTATTTTGAAATTAGTTTTCCAGAACGGTATAGTGCTACTGATGAAATTTTTTTATTAATATCTTCTAGTGTGCATATCACTTCTAGGGAATTCAATTTGGCACGAGCATTTGCGACGTTGCTTTCAAATTTTGTGATATCAAAGACCGTTATTGCCTTATTTCGTATACGATATTTTAAATATTAACTTCTAAGTTATTCTGGCAGAAAAATATATAATATATTACTTGTGAAGACAGATAAAAATGTCAACATTCAACTATTGAAGGGATGGATTCAAATTGTAAAATTTAAAAAAAAAATCAAAAAATATGACAGTGGAAAGGAAATATTCGGTCGAAATTTATCGGTCTTTCCTGGTTTGATGAAGAAACAGGTAAAATTCGAATTGGTTCAATCACAATTTAGTCCATCAAAATGTATGACCACTTCTAAAGAACCGGTACGACGTAAATTGAAAGTTGGCTGTAAAATAAGAACAAACAATGAAGCTCAAGCAATAAGAAAAACGTCAAATAAACATATTGCGAGAATATAAATATTATTTTGCGATATAAAATAGTAATAATATTTTACATGAGTCATTAACAGGGCAACAAAGCATTAGTCGAACTAAAAAACGCCTGTGTGACCC
This sequence comes from Diabrotica balteata, assembly GCA_918026665.1. NCBI lineage: Eukaryota > Metazoa > Arthropoda > Insecta > Coleoptera > Chrysomelidae > Diabrotica > Diabrotica balteata. Next base: position 104,751,049 of record OU898279.1, on the reverse strand, counting down.
TAGGGAAGATGCTGAAGATGGAATATTAGTAGGCAAAAAAAAATAAAGAAGATAATTTGTTTAAAATAAGACAAAAAAAAATATGCAAAGGTAAGAAATATACGGGAAACTCTAAACGAGATAAAAAAAAAGGATGGCACGCCAGACACATCAGCAATGATGGGAAAAGGTTATTATAACAGCAGATTAAAAGTTAAATTAGACATCTACCTCATATTTCCAACCCCATTTATCTTGCGACGCTGTTATCTAATTTTATTTAATCTTCTTAAATCTTCAGTCCATCGTGTCAACGATGTGTTCAGTAATACAGAGTAGTTTGTCAGCTTACTAGGTGAGTGTTGCTTTGAATAAACATAAAACGATCGCTAAGACTAAATAAATACAATTAGATTAAAAAAAAACGAAGGGCGCCTATGCTAGTTTTGCACCTATACCTTAGCACCGGGACTGGGAAATACTATTAGATACCAATTGCGCAAGTACTATAACAGCAGATCTGTTAATATTTACATAATAGAAAATATATGAAAATTGGCGATTTAGCTACACATATTTAACAAAATAATTTTAGCTAAACCCAACGATTCTCCCTCCTTTGTACTTTATTTATTTTTATTATAAAATAAAACATTAACGGACGTATATAAGATAGCTTCGCTGGAGAATTTAGGCTCAATTTCATTTTCTAGTGGATGAACTTCATCGTTCTCCCCAACTTATTGGTCTATGATATTCCTTTTAAGAACTTCCTGTTTCGTAAGAGAATTTAAGGATTATCTGAATGTAGTTAGACCCTGCCAGACCTTCCTGCCTTCTACTAGTTAAGTTTGAGACATTTCTCGGGCATCGACCTAATGAAATCTTGTTGGGAATAGTTTAAACGGAGCTGTGTGATTTTGAAAGCGTTCAAAAGCTTTATGTGGGGGTAGGGATTAGAATTAAATGTAGTAGAGTTTTAGTTTTTTATTTAAGGGGTTTTATACTAAAACCAAACCATTGACGGTGTTTTTTTTCGTGTTTCTACTATACACAGTGTGTATATAAAGTATTAAATAAATTCGATATTTTAACAGTCAAACATTTTCAGCATGGTGTAAGGGTTTATCAATAAGGTTTCTTTGAAAAATTACGAATTTTGCAATGTCTTTGTGATGTTTTTAGTGAAAGTGAATTGTATTGTAGTTGCATTGTAAATAAAAGATTTAATTTCGAATCACAGAATGGATAAAAATCTACTAATTAATAAATATAAAATTACAAATTGACAGGAACAAGAGTAGGATGCCCCTTGAATAAAGTTTGAAGTTTGAAGCCGGATTAGGTATCAACGATTAATTCATGAAAAAGAGAAGTAGAAGACGAAATTAACATATAATTCTAATTAGTAAAACACAATCACAAGAAACGATCAAAAACTCTTGGAGTAACATTCGCGGAAGATAAACTCGAATAATCAATACAATTAGCGCCTTGAAGGTGCTTCAACAAATCCAGTTTTTTCTATAGTAATGTATTTACTATATGTTTAGCAGTATTTACAGATCTAAAGGAATACAAAACGACTGGCCAAATATGCCTCGGCAGGACCCCAGACCAATATCACATCATGTTTCCAACAATCAATGGAACGAAATCAGTGCCACCACCCACAACCAGAAACATGTTCTGAAAAGGCACAATAAGTCACCTAAACAGGACTTTCCAAAAACAACAACTCATAACAATACACACTCTTCCCAAACCCGAAGACAAAGAGGCTAAGATAAAATTTTTCGACACGAAAAATATTGAACTGAATTCATACTTAATGCAAAAACTCAATAACTCAAAAATTCAAGTGTTGATTGGTCACTTCACGTTCCTTGCCGGATCGAGTGTTGATCGATCCGTTGAGATCATTACTTTTCTTTGGCATATTTTTGTATTAATCCATCGTATTTTCGTTTTAATTTTTATAACATTAATTATATTTTATGTTTTGCAGGTATTGAACACTGGTAACTATAAAATAATTAATAAGAGGATAAAGACTAAAATACGAGCTACAAAAGAAACACAGTTTGAAAATAAATGTTTTGAAAATCGAAGAGTTACAGGAAACACATAATACATTTAATATGTATAAAAAAATAATGTAAGTAACGAGTCAGTATAAAAAACAAACAAATAACATTGTTGATAGAGACAACAAACTCATTATCCCTGATTTGGATAAAATAGACAGATGGAAAGAAAACGTTAAGGAACTGTTTCATGATGACATACCTATGGACGAAATCGAACGAACAATAAGATTAGCAAAAAACAGAAAAGCGACGGGGCCGGATGAAATACCGAGTGTCGGTAAAATCATATTTTTAATAAAATTTATGAAACTGATTATATATCACAGAATTGGTTACTGTCGCATTTTGTGAAGCTACCAAAAAAAAAGCAGATGCGAAGAGATGTAGTAACTACCGAACCATCAGTTTGATGAGCCATGTTTTAAAATATTTCTTCGAAATTTTCACTCAAGAATGTACCAGAAAAATGGAAGAACAATTTAGTGACACGCAGTTTTGATTCCGCAATAACCTTGGAACAAGAGAAGCACTATTTAGTATTCAGGTTATGGTACAGAGATGCAGAGATGTCGGCCATCCAGTTTATATGTGTTTTATTTACTTTGACAAAGCCTTTGATCGACTAAAACATACTGAAATGATAGCCATTTTTCATCATGTAAGTATCAATGCTACAGACGTACGTATCATTAAAAATCTTTACTGGCATTATAATAATAATAAGAGAAGTAAGACAGGGCTCCATTTTGTCCCACTAGTATTTATTTAACATCTATTCGGAATTCATTTTCAATAAAACATTGGATGGTACTTAATGTGGTATCAAAATGAAGGGCATCAATATTGATCATTAGAGGTACGCAGGTGACACCGTGTTAACTGCAAATAGCTACGAAGAACTTTAACATCTAATTAATAGTAACTAATTCATTATAAAGCAAATTACTGAGAAATCCCTAGAATATAATAAACCAGCATATCTGTGTCTAATTGACCTAAAGAAAGCTTTTGACAGAGTGAGACTCAAAGATGTAATCCATCTTCTGTATAGTAGATAAGTTCCCATAGATATTATAAATACTATCAAAATCATCTACCAAAATAACAAAATGGAAGTCAGAGTAGATGGACATCTTACAGAACCTATAAAAATAGGCACCGGAATAAGACAAGAAGACTAATTGAACCCCATACCCTCCAATTTTATCATGGATAAAATCATAAAAAGCGTTAACCTAGGAAGGGGATACAGAATGGGAAACAAAAAAAAAATAAAAATACTCTGTTACGCAGAAGACGCATATTGATAGCCTGCCGAAGATGAAGGTAGTCTGCAAAGACTATTCCACAGATTTAACATAAGAGCAAAATAATTTAATATGACAATCTCCTCTCAGAAAACTAAAACAATATTAGTCAGCAAAGAACCAACCAGATGTAAAATAGAAATTGATGGCGTCAATATTGAACAAGTAATGCAAATAAAATACCTGGGAATTAGACTGTTCCGCTATGGAGACCTGAACAAAGAAGTGAAATATCAAGTAGCAAAACAAAAAGCAAATAGACTTGCAGGATGCCTTAATTATACGATATAACGAAACAGACACATTAGTACTGAGATAAAGTCAAGAATTTATAAAGCCAGTGTATGACTAGTAATGACATATGCTTCAGAAACAAGACTCGATACAGCCACAACACAAAGGCCAATGGAAACGGCAGAGATGAGAGTATTAAGAAGAATTACACGAAATAGATCGAACGAGAGGTGAAGACATTAAAAGAAAATGTAATGTACAGAGTATAAATGAATGGATACAAAACAAAAAAAGAATGGAATAACCACATAAGCATAATGGAGGAGACCCGTGTCGTCAAAATAGCAAGAGATAAGTCACCAATCGGCAAAAGAAGTATCGGACGACCGCGCAAAAGATGGAGTGACAATGGTATTAATGTGCCAATGAATAAGAAGAATTGCTTATTAAGAGGAAAAAGAAGAAAAAAATCTTATGCGGAAGCAATATTACTGCGAGAATGAAAATTAGATTAATAAGATGTTACGTGTTCTTTATTCTTTTATATGGTGCCGAAGGTGGGGCTTTAACAGATACACTTCTAAAGAAAACTTAAGCCTTTGAAATCTGGGTTGACCGGAAAATCGAAAAATCGCAAAACTGAAATATGTTGGCTATATTATGCGACACTCAGCGAGATATCTATAATATTTATTCATTAAGCTTATCACCTTGCACTGAACTTTCCAGTCTACAACATTCATTGTTCCTTTACCATCTTCTGCATCAGCCAGCCATCATCTACTACACCTGGGCCATAGTGGTGTCCAGTTAGTTATAATATCCTTCCAATTATAATATCCTGTCCAGTTAGTTATATCCTTCTCAGACTATCTAAGTGTGGGCGTCTCTATATAGCCACAACTTCATCACATTGAAGAAAGGAAACAACAAATCATCACAAGCAATCCAAAAAGATACAGACGAAAAAATAATTCAAAGATGACTATATGAGCAATACCATATGTAAAAGGCTCATCAGAAAAATTAAAAACGACAGAAAACCATTACAACATCACAACAAAATCCAAAATGACCAATACAATGGGATCTATCCTGTCCAAAGGCAAACCTAACACCACACAGGAGAGATCAAAGGACTGCATCTATAAAATACCCTGTGAATGTAACAATGTCTATGTGGGAGAAACCGCAAGATTACTAAGCGTCAGGATAAACGAGCATGCAACAGACATAAAAATAGATACTTTCACAAATCACATGTATGCAAACTTGCCTAAGACAATAAGTATAAAGTGCAATGAAAAGATGCATCAATATTCGTGAAAAAAACAGTGATAAAAAGGGGAAAAATCAATGCAGCCTACTCATCCTACTTTATAAAGCAAAATGTGTAGGAAACCCATAAGCAGAATGTAGCACGCTCTGATTGCCAATACTAAAGAAGTCAACAACAAGAATATACCAAGATTAGTGGATTAATAGAAAGCCGGAGAAAGTCCATTACAATCATACATAATACATATACAACACACAATACACAAACACTTCATACACAAATGCATAATACTCAAAAATATATTGCAAAAACACACAAAATAATGAGATTTTGATCGGCTTAGATTAGATGGCTATTGCCTAGAAGATCGAGGCCAAGTAAGTCAACCGTCAGTTATAAAAGACATAAACCGCTTAACAACATTTTGGTTATATTTTTCGCACAATTTTTAAAATAATCTTGTTTGAAAACCATTTCCGGAGTAGAAATCGAAATGTCAAACAGCAGTTACAAAGAAAAGTAATTTTCATTATAACCCATTGTGGTTTATTGACATATAAACGTATTTAACTTGGATATACCACAAAAAAAAAAACAGTTTCGGAACCTTTTTAAAATTATTGGCTTTTTGTTATATACACGAGACAATTTTTTTTTATTTTAAACAACTACAATTGAAGTTTTTTCAGAGAAAACTAGACTGTGTATGCATTTTTTTTTCTAGAATTAAATAAATATTTTTTTGAATAATAAAAAATTATATAATTAGTTGATCCACAATAGGTAAACAACAGAACCATTTTTAAGTTGTGTACGATTTTAAATGGTGTTTTTGATATCTACTTACTCATTTTTTTATTTAAAAAAACTACAATTGAAGTTTTTTCAGAGAAATCTAGACTGTGTATGCATTTTTTTTAGTAGAATTAAATAAATATTTTTTGGATAATAAAAAATTATATAATTAGTTGATCCACAATAGGTAAACAACAGAATCATTTTTAAGTTTTATACGATTTTAAATGGTGTTTTTGATATCTACTTACTCATTTTAGCCTTATAAATAGTTTTTCCATTAAAAAAAACTGTTATTAGGTCATTTATTGATCACTGATTTTTGTCTCTGAGTATATAAATTGTTATTTTTTGTAATCATTCATACCTGGAGAAGCTATTTATAAGACACAGGATAATAAGATATTTTCTGCTGCTATATTATCATCGAACTTTTTTATATAAAAGTTTAACAATGTTTTGATCGACAAATGACGACAAAAATGCCTCAACGAAATCTAAATTTACAGTTTGATGGATTAATACTTTACAAAATTATGTACAAACTGGAAGAACGTTGACAGCTACAACAGCACGCACGAATGATATAAAAAGCTCACATCGTTTTTCAATAAACATAATAGTAAATTTAACATTCGATAAAGAAAATGTTAGTGTATTACAAGTCAAACACCAAAAAATACTTCATTCTAAATGTTCACAAAATTTATTTGCTCAATTCACAACAGTTGTTTCGGTGAAAGTCAAGTCATAAGTCAAGATTAATATGTTCTAAGGATTTTATTAACAATAATTGTTGATAATAACAAAATGATAATACAAAATTTTACGAACTTATTTAATTTTTATTTCAATCAGGAACTGTGGAGAGGAAGCAGATACTGTTTGGATTAGAAATATCCTAATATGAAGATGCCAGAGATTAAGATAAAAAAGCATTCCACGATGGTTAGAAATGGTCCATTATTCCACAACATATTATTTATAAATTCTTGGATAAGTTTTTTTCTGCTTTGACGGTCCTGTATAAAGACTGTTGTAGTCTTCCGCCACAGAAACTGTGTTACCATGACTAAGTATGTAAATATTCCGACGACTGGGAAGAACACAGGATTTTAAAGCCAGAATGATGATGATGTATGTCAATATTTTAGTAATTTGTTATATAAAAAGGTTCATTTACTAACGTAGCATCCAATCTGGAAGTTTAAATGTTGTATAAAAAATTAATTTATGAATAAAAATACATCTGTACAAAACTTCTTCCAAAAACAATTTTCCAAAAGAAAAATTCCATAACCCCAACTTTTGAAAAAATTGTAAACAAAAGACAAGCTTGAAGAACGATAATCGATAATAACATAAATAATAAAGGACAACAAGCAATCCATGAAAAAAAAAACAATGTCCCCAATGCTTCAAGAGCTTAAGAATTATTTTAAAATAATATTCACGATCCTACTTCATACTAATCATACTAATACATATTTTATTGACAATCAAGAAATAATAATACATAACTCTAACAAATTAATTTAGATGTCTTAAAAAACAGTTTTTGTCACCGAGACTGCTGTTAAGTAAACAAACAAATTTTACGAAAATTTAGAAGAGAATATTATGCAGAAGAATGTCTATAGTAGTATTTTAGTGACATTTTAACTTTCAAATTAATACTCATTAACATTTAGATTTATAAACAATTATTTGGTAAAACAGGTCGAATATAAAAATTATGATTTTGAGGAACCATAATGTTCTTATTTTAATAGTAAACTGTCAAATTTCGTAAGGACTTGTGCGTTTTCTTAGGAATTCTGAAGTTTGACCTAAAAATATGACTTGGTCGTTGTTTATTGTGCCCTTGTTTATAGATTTGTACAAAAATTCATCTGGAAGATGTTTAGTTTTTACTAAGAAGCAATTTGCCAAATTTCTCTCACGTCAACAGACGTTTTGTAAACAAAACAACACAAAATAATGCACTTGAATTTTCACTTTTGAATTTAGCATCTCGAATTCACTTGGTATCATCCGTGGCACCGTTGGCACCGGATACGGTAAAGATATCTGGTTTTTGACTAGCGTATTCCTCGGATTTTCTGGTAGTAGAGTGATACAAGAACTCACATATCTCATAGCACAAAACACACATTCCGATTATCAAGAACGTCTCCATAACTTCAACACATTCGTTGTCTGATTACTGGAAGTGCGAGAAAGAGCGCGCTCCAGATGCGAGCCTGGATGTTTCGTCCTTGCCAGCGTAAGGACGACGTGAAACTGGCGTATGGTCCAGGACGGAAAAGGATGCTGCACGAGAGAGCCCGATCGTTCCCGAGCGAGATGTTTTCAATTAGATTAGAAAGGTCGTTATTAAAATGTTACATATTCGGATACTAGGATTAATACAATCGCGAGCATATGTTGAAATGATTAGACTGGATGGACTTTTTGCTGCCATTCGATAGAGAAATGACTTTTTTACACGTCTGAAAAACACAAAAAATTATAAATTAAAAATAACAATAACTTTACCTTTATTTGTGGAAAATATTGTACTGCAGCATCTCTATGTCTCTATATATCTAGGCCAGTACATACAAAACAGCTGAAAAAATTTGTTTTTGAAGATTTTAAAAGGTATATGAGGCATAGCTGATGACAAATCCTTGGAGATGTACAGCTGGTTTTGCTTTGTTTTTTAAACAATCTTAAAAAGTGAAAAAATCATTTTTTGCCTATAAACTGTTTTCCATCGATTTTAGAAAAAAATGGTTCAAATAAGTTCATGTAGATCATAACAAGTTCTTAAATTTGTGAAAAATTTGTAAAATTCTAAATTAAAATACATAAAAAATTGACCAAGATAATTGCAAAAATCCCTTAATTTTGCAGTAATTTGTGAATGTTAAAAATTTTGTTATTTATTTAATGACATTTAATACAATTACATACTTGAAATTATGGGTATTAATAAGTTATTGCAGTGTGCTAAATCTCAGATAGATCGACTAAATAGTTTTTTTTTATTATTGAGTTAATGCCTCGACAACTATGATCATTGGCGTGATACAGTCAGATACCTAGTGTAGTGTGTGTGTAGAGTAATTGTCTTGATACTTAGCAAAGTCGACGTCATTGTCTTTGCTAAGAGACGCTAATTGTATCCGAACGTCTGCGGTCTCTCCGGTGAGTACCAATCGCACAAGGATAGAAATTATTTTCATTCATTAATTTTTAATAAACGAAAATTTCTCCACCCAGATGAGATTCGAACTCACGACCTTTAGGTTTAAAGGTAGGCGCTCTTACCACTGAGCCACAGAGGAGGTTGACTAAATAGTTTGAAAGTTATTCAATATGTTTATTTCGGAGAGCGATTGTTTAAACAACTTGTACTCTCAACTTTAAAAATGTCTAGCACTACAATCAGATTAGGTACCTGGAACGTTAAAAGCCTCTATGTAGCAGGCAAGCTCAGTAACTTAGTTCAAGAGGTTAAACGTTTAAAAATTGACATTATGGGCAGCAGTGAGCTCTGGTGGCCTGGAACGGGAATATGTGACCAAGATGAAGGCACACTATACTATTCTGGAATGGAGTTGGCTTATTTATAACGTCTAAATTTAAGAAATATGTGAAAAATTTTATACCAGTGAACGACAGACTAGCAATACTCCAATTAAATAGTAAACCATTTAATGTCAATGTTATCCAGATATATGCCCCTTCTGCAGAAAAGAAACATGACAATGATATCGAATCATTCTATAGCCAATTAAAACAGACACTTACAAATCTAAAAAGTAACGAAGACACATATATTATTGGAGATTTTAACGCAAAAATTGGTCAAGGCCGACGATCTGACCTGGTAGGTGAATATGGATTAGGGGAGAGCAATGAAAGAGGCGATAGACTATACCAGTTCTGTCAAGAACATGACATGATAATCGCAAATACATGGTTCAAATTACACAAAAGAAGGTTATACACATGGAGGGGACCAGGAGATAATTCACTACATATGATTAGAAATCAGATAGACTATATTCTGGTAAACAAGAGATTTAAGAATAGCGTCACCAGAGTAACGACATATCCTGGTGCAGATATCGGTTCAGACCATAACCCTGTAATAACTGACATGAAAGTGAAGCTCAAAAAAGTCCAAGAAAGCCCCAAAACACCAACATTACATATCTCAATATCCAACAAAACGTTAATAGAAAATGACTTAAACAATGAGCTAAAGAAATCAATAAATAAAAACAACACAGAAATATAAAACACATTTAAAGATCTTACCTTGAAAGTAATAGAAAAATATTCAATAACGTTACACAGGCACAAAAAACAACAATGGATGACTGATGAAATCCTGGAATTAATGGAGCAGAGAAGGAAACTGAAAGGTAACAAGACAGAATATAAGGAAAAACAGAAACTAATTAAACAAAAAATAAAGGTGGCTAAAGAAAAATGGATGCAAGATAAATGCAAAGAATTAGAAAATTTGAGTGAAAAACATGATATGTTTAAAAAGTTAGAGAAGTAGCTGGTCTTTATCATAAGAAAACTCCACATACTATAACCGATTCGTCGGGAAAAATGATAATAGACGAACATGAAATTCGAACAACCTGGTGTAATTATATAAGTGAACTGTATAATGATGATAGACCCGAAGAACCGGAGACTTTAGTTGAAGGTGAAGGACCAGAAATACTAAAATCAGAAATACTGCATGCTATAAAGTTAGCAAAGAACAAGAAAGCCGCTGGCCCTGATAACATACCGACAGAGATGTTAAAGCTTATAAATGAGGAGAACATTGGAAAACTGGTCAAACTTTTCAATGATGTTTATTCGACTGGTGATATCCCTGAAGATTGGTTAAAGTCCGAATTCATAACACTACCAAAAAAACAACGTCCGAAAAACTGTAGCGATTATAGAATGATAAGCCTTATGAGCCACATTTTGAAAATATTTCTACGCATTATCTACAGTAGAATCCGAGATAAATGTGAAGAAGATCAGGATGAAACACAATTTGGCTTCAGAAATGGACTGGAAACTCGGGACGCCCTCTTTGCACTAAATGTATTACTGCAGAAATGTCGAGATCAAAGGAAAGACGTCTTTGCTGTATTTATTGACTATGAAAAGGCCCTTGATCGAGTAGAGCATCACAAATTAATTACAATATTAAAAGATAAAGGAGTTGATAGTCAAGACATACGATTCATAGAAAAGTTATACTGGCGTCAAACAGCAACAGCTTGCATAAACGGAAAATCAACAGAAATATGTAAAATGCAAATAGGTGTCAGACAGGGTTGTATACTATCCCCACTGTTATTTAATTTATATTCAGATAGAATATTTAAAGAAGCGCTGCATAATTTGGAATGGGGCGTGAAAGTTAATGGTATTCTGATAAATACAATCAGATATGCAGACGATACAGTTATTTTAAGTGCTGACATGAATGGATTACAATGCCTTTTAAATGTCATTGATACAGTGGGAAGATAGTTTGGCCTAAACATAAAGTGTGCAAAAACAAAACACATGGTGTTTAGCCGTTTAGCGCATCAAGATGCACGATTAAATGTTGATGGTCATATAATTCAAAGAGTGTCCAGTTTTAAATATCTTGGTTGCTATATTACTGAACAACTAGATCCAGATCAAGAGATAAAATGTAGAATCGAGATAGCCCGCACGACATTTTTAAAAATGAGGTCATTCTTCTGTAATGATAACTTGCAACTACAACTTCGAAAGCGCATGGTTAAATGCTACATTTGGTCACTCCTCTTATACGGTGTCGAAGCATGGACATTAAAAATATCCACCATTATTCGTCTGGAGGCCTTAGAAATGTGGCTGCACCAGACGTATACTAAAAATTCCATGGACGGCTATGCTGACAAATGTGGCAGTCCTTGAGAGAGAAAATGCTGCTCGCGAGCTGCTTGATAACATCAAATGTAGAAAGATGGCTTATTTTGGACACATAGTAAGGGGAGACCGATATAATATTCTTCAACTTATTATGATGGGTAAAATCGAAGGACGCAGAAGAATTGGTAGAAAGCAGGCCTCTTGGTTGAAGAATATCAGGGAGTGGACAGGAATAAAGAAAGCTGAGCAACTATTTAGAATAGCTCGAGACAGAGACAGTTTCGCCATGTTAATCGCCAACGCCAAGGGGACTTGATAGGGCACGTTAAGAAGAAGACGCTTCTTTATTAAGATTTAAAAAATTTATTAGAATTTTTGATATAAATATTATGGAAGCGGTCACGATTAGCGTACGATTTTTTTTTAGGGGATCTCGCTAAAGAAATATAATACTAACTTACCTTATTTTTACATTTTTAATTCATCTGATATGACATATTTTATATATATTTTTAGTTTTTAAAGCTTCTGGTCAAATAATATGTGTATAGTTGACGTTATGTTATAAGCACTTAACAATAAAACACTCCCAACAATATTAACGCATTTTAATATTTTATTACGAGAAATAAATCCAGTACCTAACTACCTTATAGTGAAAGTAAAGTAAATACTTACTGCTAATCGTTGATTCAAAGTATTGTTTTCATTTTTGTAAATAAAATTGTCACTAAATAGAACACACTGTACATTTTTCGTTTCTATTTATAATTTTTTATCCGATATAATTTTATTGTCTTCTATTTTTTTTATTATTGTTTTAAAGCTATTTTCTTGGGACATCTTAATACAATTTATTCGTTTTATTGGGAACAAACTACAATTTTACTTGAAAATAAGTTTTTTTCTATTTAATTAGATGGCTTTGGTAAAGACCAATTAGCCAGACGATATAAAATAAGTTTATTTTGACGTTTAGATTGCATTATTATTTTTTATCTAAAATAACATATTGTTACATCTTGTATAAATATTCATTTCGAGAGTAGGTTTTATTAAACAGTAATTGGTAATAGTGAAGGTAATATTTAACGATAAAGCTCACATATCCAGTGCAGGAATATTTAACTGATACAATGAATAATATTGGAATTACTCAAATGCTCACTTAGTCCAGGGGATCGTAAGAGGGAAGTAAGAGAGATTCGATTTTAACGGTAGTGTTTTTCTTAAGCATAATAAATTAGTTTATATTGTATTTGATAATAAATTTACTGCTACCGGATATAGCATTTTAAAAACGAATTTAAATAACATTTTTAACGAGAAATACATATTTGGCCAAGAGGAATACATTTTTGTTTTAACAAGATGGACGAGATGCTCATAATGCCGAATTCGTTGGAAATTATTTAAATGAAAAACTTCATAATCGGTGAATTGGAACTTTCTCTGTTTCTTCTTCACCAGAACTAAATTCTCCATTTTTTTTAGGTGGCGATTTAAAAAAAACTGTATTTATAAAACTGGCTTTAATACTATACTCGGTTCGCTAATCCCATTTTGAGCTGTCTAGTGAATTTAGTAATTATTCTTTTGCGAGTAGCACTCAATGCAGACCAAATGGCTGAATACATAGAAAATTTAAAACAAACATTAACTGGTGTGAAGCCGCATGCGATTTTTAATTATGACGAGACGAACTTAACAGATGATCCCGGACAAAAAAAGGTATTAACTAAACGTGAGGTTAAATACCCTAAACGAATTTGTAATTCTTCAAAAAGTAGCATTTCTCTTATGATGTGCGGAAAGGAAATGTAGCTGGTGAGCTACTATCTCCGTATGTGGTGTACAAATCCAAGCATTCGTGGGACACCTGGACTGAAAATGGCCTCTCTGTTATGTGTTATGCAAATATTGCATCTGGTTGGTTCGAATCACAGACATTTGCAAATTGGTTTAACACTATTCTATTGTCCAGGCTTAAAAAAAATCAGGGAAAGCAGGTCGTTTTAGGAGACAATTTGTCTACTTACGACATTCATTTTATATGTTTGCCTCCGAATAGCACCCATGTTACACAACCGCTAGATTTTGCATGATTTGCCTTAATGAAAAAGGCCTGTAGAAAAATTTTATCTGAATATAAGGAAACTCATGTGGGGAGTAGACCAAATGTACTTAAGAAACAGCATTTTCCAATGCTTTTACGACCATTAATCGAAAAAATTCAAAAGAATAGCGATGAGATATTAAAGTCGGGATTTAGGAAATGTGCTATCGTTCCTTGTGATATAACACCGCTCTTGGAGCGGTTAAAAACAACTCAGCAATCTAGTGTGATAACTGATAGTCATACAACAAATAATAAAAAAATCAATTTTGTCAGATATCGAAAACACTTTCATTTGATATTTAGAAGATAAAAGAAAGGAAGCCAGACAGTTTAAGACATGTGGGAAGAAAAAGAAAATAAATGTACCAGCAGGACAAAGTATTGAACATTCTGAAATTAGTTTAGAAGATCTAAATGAAGCATCTACTTCCACACTTCACCAAGCTGTTGAGCCAGAAGTCACAGATAATTCAGAGAACGGTATGGCTTTGGACGACCACTTTCCACTAGGCAGGCATTCATCAGATGATGAAATAGATGAGCTGCAAGAGATGGAAGAAGAAAGCAAATTTAATGAGAAACTCGCCTCAGGCTCTCTTGGAACAAATGTTGTCGAAAAAGTTAAAACTCTGCATTAGACCATGTTAAAAAAAATATTGGTGAGTACCTACGTTTTATTTTTCTATGAAGATCATGTTTACCCTGGAGTCATAACAGCAATAGAAAATGACGGAGCGATGATCAACGCCATGTTAAAATCGTATAAGTTTTGGAAATGGCCAGAAAGACGCGATGAAATATGGTACTCGTGGAACAATGTAATTGGCGCCATAAGTCCTCCCAAGAAAATTTCCAGGCGATTTTACATTGTTCCAGAATGCGACAAATTGTGGTAAGATTAGATTGAAACTTTTTATTTTCACTATTCTACTTATAATAAGATTTGTTCATTTAAAATATAGCAATGTTTAAAATACTAAAAAAACTGGGCCGACCAACATTTTTTTGTATTTAAATGGTGCAAAGTTTAAAATCAGATAGGATTACTAATTACTATGCACCAGCAAGCATTTCGTAGCCAAATATTAATAAAATATCAAGTGGTGCAAAGTATGACTCTTCTCCACTAGTAAAATTAGGATAATTTCTTAATTATGAAATATAACTAAAAAACAGCTATAATAAGAGCTATATTACGACCTGTTAAATATATATTTATAATAAAAAGTTCAGATTTTCTTTCGAGTAACGCTATATCCACTATAAGAAAATGAAACTAAAAACTATGGTGCAAAGTAACCCCGTTTTATGGTATATATTTATATAAATTATATACACAAATTTTATTAAAATTTAAAAAATATTTCTTAAGAAATACTAGTAAAATTAAATTTATGAAAAAAATCTAGTGTCATAGAAGGCGGGATATAGCAAATTTTTCCAGTACGCTACAATTTAAAGTTTAAAATAACGCAGCTCAGAATATTGTCCTCTTCATTTTAACGTGGCGGTATTTTACGAGTACAGTCACTTTAACAGGTTAAAACTTTTTACACTTTCTCTGTATATGACATCTATAAATTGGATCATAAAATCTAGGTCTTAACTTATAATCTGTTTTATCTTCAGCTTTTAACGTTAATAAACAACAATGAAAATATGATTTAGTTCTTTTTCTTTGTATTTTAAAGACTGTGTTTTTTCACCAACTTTTCACTGAGTCTATTTACAAGCGTAAGGCATAAAAAATATTAAAGTTATTATAAATGTTTATGAGTTATAAAATCAGCTCTTTTTTAAACTTTTTTTTTTAATAAAAATTTGGATAAAATATTTTTATTGTATCATAAAACTGAAGCCTCCTAGAATCGAATCGTGCGATCTGTTTCGAACGCCTAGAGTTTAGAGTCACTGTTTGGACAATTACAGTTGTTTAAATAACCGCTCTCCGTGATAAACAAATTGAATAACTAACAAACTATTTGGTCAATCTAGCTGATATTTAGCACATTTCAATAACTTATTAATTGCCATTGTTCTCCATTGCTGAAGTGTTGTTTTCTAGTTATTGAGCTGAATATATTTTGAATAATATTAGGGACAAAATACCTAATTATCATCTAAAATATCTAGCCAATCAACCCACTATTATTGACCGAGAAACGCAAATATGCACCCCATACTCCATTAGAAGAGACGGCACTACTGAGATAAAGAGCCGAAATAAACTTTATCTGATTCTCCATGTTGATAGATTTTTCATTAATAAACTGATTACCAATTCTGAGTTTAAAAAACAAACAAAAATGTACATACTGACTTTGTGCTCTAGACGGTAGTGCTAAAAATAATTCCTGAATTCATTAAACTTTCATAATGAAAGTGGTGGTGCACGATAATGAAAAAAAAATTACAGGCAACATCTCTTCTGGTGTAGTAAAATATTCAACGCAGAATCGTTCGTGGATTTATGTACACCAGGATTTTGGTTTCATTACATAAAATATTATACAATTGTATAACTTTTAAGTAATTTAAGAATTATTCTGAAGTTAGCTGTATCTAGTAGCTAACTTGGTAGATGTGATCTTCTTTCGTCTCTGAAGTAGTAATAGAATACAAGCCGTGGGAGATTTTTAAGGGGTCATTTGGCCCAGCATGACTTACATATAAATCAATACTACAATGTGTAATAACTTTAGAATCTATACCGTCAATTTTTATCGATACAGGTGAGTCACAGATAAGGATACACTTACCCATCAAGTGGGGGGAATTTTTGGCCAAACGTATTTGTACGGCATTTATACCATAGGTAGTTAATACAAAAATAATTACCTACGACTTAATACTGTACAAAAATATTGGAACTAGGAACAGAGAAAATTTTTTTTAGAAAAACTTTTTTCCCATTTTCGGAAATTTGACACAGTACGGCATTCATACTCAAAGATTCGGCTCTGTATGTAGATTAAATTTTTTGAAACACTACATTTTGGCTGGAACAGGGGTAGAAAATCTAAGGCGTAACTCTTAAACTTAATCCCCCGTGCTTTAGTACCGATAAAAATTGCCGGCATAGTTTCTAAAATTGTTATTACATATTGTACTATTGATTAATATCTGATTCATGTTGGGTAAAATGACACCCTAAAAATGTCTCATGGGGTGTAGTCTATAACAAAATATCTACCAATAAAATTAATATATCCAATAAAAATGAGAATTAGTACAACGAGACAAACTCAGAGATAGTAGAATAGGAATGCCATATTTGGTACCAAAAAGTTACAACCTGTTTAATTAGTGTTCAGAATAATTATTCAAAAATAAGAAAAGAGAGTCCAGTCGTCAGAGATTTGACCCCTAAAAATCATACGAACAAGCTGAATTTTGCAGAGAGTATTAATTTTGAGACCCCAAAAAGATGCAAAAAAGAGTCCAGTCGTCAGAGATTTGACCCCTAAAAATCATACGAACAAGCTGAATTTTGCAGAGAGTATTAATTTTGAGACCCCAAAAAGATGCAAAAAAGTTTACCCCGGACTTTCCTCTAAAACCCCCCTCGCAGGGGTGTAAAAACGAATAAAAATCGATTTATTAAGAATCGGTACAACTTAAAAAATGTTTCAAATAAAAAATGTAGCTGAGATAATTATAAACAAAAATATTTATAAGCATTTTTTGTGTAGAATCAACCGTTCTCTTAGAAACAACGCTTGAAGCGACCGTCGATATTGCATGTCAGTTACTAGCGCGAAATCAATGTTCAATAAAATTTGTATCAGCTGGACGGTAAAAATTCGATATCTTTTGATCCAAATGTCATAGCGGCAAAAATCAAGATGCGTTTTAAAGTCAGAGTTCAGCTTTCGTATGCAGTTTTTATATTTTGCCGCAAATAATTTCAGATTTTTTAAAGGTGTTATATAAATGACCGTGCCGCGATTTTTTACAATTCTCCTGAGATCAATAAATTTGATCACTTTCATTGACCGGTTGTAGTAAAATTTTAATTTTTAAAGATCAATCTTTAAAACCTATGACATGAAATTTCAATTTTAAGTTGTGGTAACAAATATGACGCATTTGTAATATAAATAAAAAACGCAGATTTTAATGTATTACATTAAAAATGATCACACATCACGGGAAATGCATTTAAGAGGATGGTTTTGGGTGTAATTAATTGCAGAAGTTTAGTTCTTTTGAAAACCGTACTAGTGTAACTAAAAAAGGGTAGTTTTGAACGTTTCAGACTGAACGTTACCCTGAGCATGAGACCTATTGTGTCATCTATTAATTCACCTAATATTAATATCTCTAAATTTCTAACGGATATCTTATCCAAATCATATAATTACAATAATAATTTCAATATTGTTGATTCTTTTCACTTTAGTGAATTTATTAATAATTTCAAACTACCACAAGGCTACATTTTAGTAAGTTTTGATGTGGTGTCTCTCTTCACTAACTTACCTTTGTCCAACGTTATCACCTCCTTGAGAAATCATTGGAATTCTATTAAGCGTAACTGCCCTGTTTCTTGGCATGTATTTGCAGAACTTTTGCAACTAGTTTTCGACACAAATTTCTTGGTCTTTGATGACAAATTTTATCTCCAAATATTTGGCACACCATCAATCTCTCCCATCCTAGTTAACTATGTACTGGATGATTTGATATCTGACCATTTAGGTCTTTTGGATTTTCAAATTCCTTTTATTAAGCGGTATGTGGATGATTTATTATTAGCCCTACCACCTGACAAGGTTCAGGGCACCCTATCCTTTTTCAATGAGTTTGATCCTCATTTACAGTTCACTGTTGAACTTGAGGACACTGTCACCAATAGTATTCCCTTTTTAGACATGCGTGTCATTAGAATGGGAGACAACACCCTAACCACAAGTTTGTATAGAAAACCGATGGCCTCCAATAGTTTCTTTAACTACCATTCCTGTCATCCTATGAAATACAAATTAAACCTTATTAAAGCTCTAAGCTGCCGATTAAATAAATTGACACATCCGATTAATCGAAGGGAATCTCTTAAATTATTAAGAAATATTCTAATTGAGAATTATATCCTTCTTCTATCATAAATAAATACCTTTACTCACAAAGTTATGGATCCTCGTTCAATGACATACCCAATGGTGACCAACTTAGAACCATATCATGTAATTCAATTAATAGCATTGTTCTGCCTGATACTGATCTTGAGTATCCTACCACCCATTACTTATCTTTACCTTATTTTCCTCAAGTTACTAAGAAGCTTATTAAACTGTATAAACAGAATAACATACCTGTCAAAATTGCGGTCAAGAATGCTAAGACTGTTAGAAATTTGTTTTCAAAAACTAAAATACCCTTGTCCACTTTGGAACAAGTTAACACCATTTATCACATACCACGTGCTGAGTGTGATTCATGTTATATTGGTCAGACTGGGAGATCATTAAAAGGTCGTCTCACTACACATCGAAGTGACATTAATCTATCAAAGCACACTTGTGCTCTGGCGCAACACGCGATCAATACAAAACATTAGGTGGATTTTAATGAAGTTAAGATTCTTGGCACTGAACGCAATCTCGTTAAAGAACAGTTTTTGGAAATGTGTTCAATTCTTAAACACCCGAATGCTCTAAATACGAGAACTGACATAAGTAACTTGAGCCAAATATATCATGCTTTAATTTTGCAGAATTAGGCTTTATGATCTATTTACTATATAAGTGCCTTGTAAGGTGTATAATTTAACACATTTGTTTATTAAATAATTTAAAATATAATAACATATTAAAATAAAAATAAATTCATAATTACATAAAATAATTCAATATTTTCACTTAACTCATATAAACGTATGCAACTCACATTGCATGTACTTTCATTATTTCTCATACATAGATTAGTGTGAACTGTTTAATGATTAAATATTATAATACAAATAATGTAATTGATTCATAGAATCTCTTACAAATTACAGTTTCAAGTGGATGAACCTTGGACTGTGGAAATTATTGTCGTTGATCACCTGTGGCTGATAATCCAGCTATAACGTTGACGATTTTTTATATATGAGCTGCATATCTAAACTATCTTCATCAGCTGCATCTATTATTGGACGACCACTATTGCCAGCAACATGCAGTTGGAATGTACCCGTTTCCCGTAAATGACAATCAATGGTCAGAAATAATCGTCTATCGAGTGTATTTCGTTTGTAGTATTTTACTGCATAACGCCTTGCGGCTGCTGCACTATTTCCTTGACATTCACCTACGATATTCCCAATAGTTTATTGAAATCATAATTTAATCTGATCCAACTTACCCCAAGTTAAATGAATATCTGCTATTTCCTAAAATGTGTAGGCCATTGTAATATCAAAATTTTTAATATTAATCTTATTCGTACAATAAATGATACGATTCAAATTATTTACTATTATTGATTAAATGTCTTTAATTATTATTGTATCCGTAGAAACTAATTGTAATTTTATGGCCAACTTTATTTAGTAACTTAAAAGGGCTGTAACTTTTTTGTATACACTTTTGTACTAAAATAAGTTGGATTCAATCAATTTATTTTTGTCCCCGGAATACATGATTTAATTTATGACATACCTTTTTGAAAGACCGCGTAGAATGCATAGAAGAGTTGTATATATAAAAGCTATACTATACTCTATTCTAACATTCTAAAAATTAAGAATGACCCTCATGATAACCCCCTATTCTGATACTCCCAAAACTGCTGACATAACAACCTATTTACTTCATAATTAATGTTGATGTGATTGTTTACTTGCTGAAAATCTCGCTCGGGAATTTTCCTCATGGCAAACATCGCTATGGGTGTTCCACCTACGCGAGCGGCAGAACTCTGAAAGGGGGTAATGAATATATTCATAGACGTCACGTACTTACGCATTGTTATGTCCGCTGAATAATTTAATAATACTTCATGCGAAAAATACATTTACCCTAAAATAATGTTATATAAAAGTTGTATTAGACTTATACAATAAATAAAGTCTTCACTCAAGGTGACGAGGAGAATCTAATGATATTCTCAGAGCTCTAAACTCCGAAAATTCCGTGATACTATTAAACCTAAATGTGGAAAACTATTTAAACAGTTCTATCACAATTTAGTAAAACCTATAACCATCGCATCGGTACTTATATGATACTGTACATAAATTTGGTTCGTCATGAAATCTTTTTTTTTTTTTTGATGATTTTTCGCTAACGAAAAATTCCACGTCGTTGGAAGCGTAAAAATAGTCTAAATTTTCGTTATCCATTGTGACACAGAATAATAATAATGGACAGAACGTTTCATTCTTATTAGTTAAAAGAAATTTAATAAAAATATGTATTAAGTCAAGACAACGGATATTTTGAACATCAAATTTGATATAAAGATATATCTTCTTGTTGATGTGCCTATCCGTGACGAATGTTGGTGATCATTATCGCGATCTTTATCTTGTCTGCAACGATTCGGAAAAGCTGCACATATGTTGAACTGAACCAGGTTCTTAGGTCCTAGGAATATCTTTCACCAGCACCAGGATATTCTTTTTCTTCCTGAATCTCGCCTTTCAAGTATTTTTCCTTGCTTGTAGGCGGGCATATCTGGATTAAATTCGTATAACATGTCTAAAGTACTGTAGCTTTCGAGATTTATTGGTGTTCAGTACCTTTTGTTTTTCTCCATTCTTCTGAGGACCTCTTCATTTGTAATTCGGTCAGTCCAATGGATTTTGAGTATTATCCCCTAAAACCACATCTTAAACGCTTCCACTTTGTTCAAGATCTAAGGTTCAACATCATAAAACAAAACAGAGAAGACGTCGCATTCTTACTTTCTTACTTTCATACCAAGGGAGAGAGAGAGAGAGAGAGAAAGAGAGAGAGAGAGAGAGAGCACAAATCTGATAAGCATATGCAGACATTCTACAGCTCTTTTTAAGAATAGTCCTGAGATCACATCTTAAATGTTACAACTTTTTGCCACCTATATTAAAAGGAAATAAAATGGTAGTGAATAAAAATGGCCAAACATTAATAAGGAAGTGAGCAATGCAAGATTACAACGAATGAGTTGACAAAAATGTTGATTACTTACTATTTAACTGCGAATAAGCCACAATTAATGGGGTTACAATACGTTTATTGACGTTACAATTTCCACTTCGGAAATCGTTCTCAAAATACAAACAGTAAATTAAACAAATTTTGTTTTTTTGTTACTTAGTGAAAAAATTTTCTAATTTAATTTTAACTGACTCATTTATATTGCCATTCAGACATATATTATGCATTTTAAAGTAGACGACTTTAAAATGATATTACCAATATTGCTGAGATGCGCTCCTGGGACGCCTTTACTAATAAGATAGTTTATTCGATTACATAAAATCAACTTTAACTTGAGAATATCCGTGAAGAATATAACATCCTTATACGATAGAGCCAAAATTACTTGTTCTAACGAAAATCCGTTCTTGGAGGAAATACATTTGTTAACATATGTTTTATTAAAAAATGATTATCCTTTATCGTTTATAAATAAGGAATTTTCAACAATCGATCGAATAAAACACAACAACTTAGAACGAGATCCTACAGCATCATCATCATCATCATCATTTAACCTGGATCCAACCATCCCCTGCTGGATATAGGTCTCTCTCAGTCTTTTCCATGTATTTCTGTTTTGTCCTGTTTGCATCCAATTTTTGTCGATCCGTTATATGTCATCTTGTTGGTGGACGACCTCTACTTCGATGTGCTTCTTGTCTCGGTCTCCACTGTATTATTCGCTGTGTCCATCTGTTATCCGACATTCTAGCTATGTGCCCTTTTACCTTAGCATTGGAAAATGTATTCAAACAGCTTGACTGGGAGGAAAAAGGTCTAAACATTGATCGTGTACGTTTGAGTCATTTGAGGTTTGCGGATAACATAGTATTATTTAGTACAGATATCAAGGAACTGGAGCAAATGTTGAAAGAATTAAACCAGCAGTCAAATAAAATAGGTCTCAAAATGAACCTTCAGAAAACAAAAATAATGAGTAATTTACAAACTAATCTTGTTATTGACAACGTCAGTCTTGAAAATGTAGACCACTATATATATCTTGGACATACCATTAAAATCAACAAAGAAAATCAAATAGCCGAAATAAAAAGACGCATACAACTGTCTTAGGGAGCTTTCGGCAAATTAAGCTTTATTTTGAAGAATAAAGATATACCAATGTGTCTAAAACGTAGAGTTTATGATAAATGTATCTTGCCTGTAACTACATATGGACTGGAGACCATGGCCTTCACAAAGAAAACCTTAGAGCAGCTCAGTACAACCCAAAGAGCAATGGAGAGGGCCATGCTAGGGATTAGTTTGAGAGACAGGATTCGAAATAACGTCATTCGTGAAAGAACAAAAATTACTGATGTCTCAGAACGTATTGCAAGGCTCAAGTGGCAATGGGTCGGACACGTTGCCCGAGATAATCCCGAAAAATGGACACAAAGATTAACAAACTGGAGACCAAGAGAGAACAGGCGAGGAGTAGGCAGACCGCAGAAGAGGTGGACAGACGATATCAAACAAGTCGCGGGCAAGCAGTGGATGAGAATTGCCAAAAGTAGAAATCGATGGAAGCAAATGGAAGAGACCTATGTCCAGCAGTGGACGAACACAGGCTAAAGAAGAAGAAGAAGTGCCCTGCCCAGTTCCACTTAACGGTCATAATTCTTTTCGTGGCATCTGTCACTCCTGTTGTCCGTCTTATTCTCCGTCTTAGGACTACATTTGAATTATTCCATTGAACCCTATGTTATCTCATGCGTGTTTACATATTTGAGATCTAACAAATTTTTTATTTTTAATATAAGGTTGATGTTCACTGATTCTAACATTTAATGGCCTTGATGTTTCACCTAAATAAAACTGATCGCATTCACAAGGTATTTTATAGATGCAATTCTTTGTCCTTTCTTGTTCATTGTTAGGTTTGGTTTTGGACGTGCCTACAGTATACACAATGAATAATACGAGGAAAATAACAATACCGTACATAAAAGGATTATCAGAAAAACTTAAAAGGATAGGAAATAAATTCAACATTTCAACAACATTCAAAACAACAAACACTTTGAGATCTATTTTGTCCAAAACTATCTATCTATTTGATTTCATGTAATCGAATTAACTATCTTATTAGTAAAGTCGTCCCAGGAGCGCAACTCAACAATATTGGTAATATCATTTTAAAGTCGTCTACTTAAAAATGCATAATATATGTCTAAATTGTCAATATAAATGAGTCAAATAAAATTAAATTAGAAGAATTTTTCAGTAAGTAACAAAAAAACAAAATTTGTTTAATTTACTGTTAGTATTTTGAAAACGATTTCCGAAGTGGAAATTGAAACGTCAATAAACGTATTTTAACCTTTAATTGTGGCTTATTCCCAGTTAAATAGTAATTAATTTAAAATGCCAGAAGAAAATAGCTTTAAAACAATATTAAAAAATGTTGATGACTTGACTTGATAATACATGTTTAATTAATTAGAAAAAGGTTAGTTATAACTTGTACTTTTTTTTACTATAGCTTTTCAAATAGTACTCGTATTTTGTTAATCATAACGTAGAACAAAATATGACAAAACGTACAGAATCTGCAAGGTATAAACAAAAAATCAGTGCATTCTAAATCTCTCAAATTTAATGAACATTTTGTTAATTTTGTGATACATTCTTATCATCACAATAAACCCTTTGCTTTAAATGACACAGCACAATTAATTAGGATTTTATTGTTTTTTAGTCTAAAAAGTAATAAAGAAAAGTACATTAGAGCAGGGTTACGGAGGGGACGAGTATATTATATAAATATTTCAATATCACACTCTCGTGACACGACTTCACCGGGATAGCAGGAATTTAATTAGAAAGGATCTATGAAATTATTAAAATAGTTTTTTGTAATATGCATGTCATTAACTTTATTCATTAAATTCAAGTAAAAAGAAAAACTTGTATATGAAGTTATGTAAAACCCGAATAAATGAGTATATATTCCGTTTGAAAATTGTTGATAGCCCAGAATTTTAGTAGCAGTTTTTTTCTAAACTAGTATGTTGATGGACTTTTTTTGCTTAATAGCAAATAATAAGAGTAGTTGTTTTTACGATTGCATCATTATTTTGTATAAAATATTCTCCAAACACATATACCGGGGGGTGAATTGACAAACGGGTCATAGGACATTCAATGGAAAATAATGGTAAAAAATTGAATTCCTGCTTATCTAATTGTTTTATATAAAAAGTTATGAATCGAGGACTGAAATCTATATCGAAAAATGTTAAAATTGTTCTACGAATTATAAAAGTATTATTGTCAAAGTTAGGCCACACGTACTGCACAATGTGTATAATGCGTTGCGTTTGATTACAATGAAGTTAGATATTAACAATATTTGAATTGTCAATATTTATTTGTCATGATTTATTGTTTAAAAAATAATTAAGTTGATAAAATGTTCTCAGTTTAGGAGAAACTGTCAATAATAAAGATGTTTATTCAGGCAATAGTGTGCTCACTGTCAGTACTTTATTTATCGTAAGATATCCCAATGGACAAATTCCAAGTCATTCATCAACTCAAAAGGATTTTAAAAATGTTTCAAATACTGGGACCGTGATTCCTAATTGTGTCTGTACAAACAATGCTACTAAGATACCAAGAAATTTAGAAAATCAAAACGAAATCAAAACTCCGCCTCTGGTAAGTGCTGGGTGGATTAAGTAGCTCAGTAAATGCCGGTGCCAGACCCAAGCCCGGATAAAGGAGGAGGGTTAAGGCGATGGGCTAGCAACTCATGCCTTGTCAAAAGAAATAAATGCTAACAATTTCGACCAAAAGCCTCGGAACACAAAGGATTGATCAAAACAAAGACGACTAATGCAACGAAAAAGGAAAAGGATATTGGCTACATGGAATGTACAAGGACTTAGAACCAAGCAAGCAGATAGTGGAGTGAGTTAAGATAACTCATCAATATTGAATCGTGGACTAAAGTAAATGAACAACTGCTGTCAGTGGAAATGAAACAGAATGGGAATAGAAAACTAAAGAAAAAATATGAAAAATGAGGCCTCCATATGAATATGTCAAAGGCAGAAGGGGATGAAAAAGAAGAACCAGAGTTAGAAATTAGAAACACAAAAACATGCAATAAATATAAATATCTCAGACCTATTTCTAAAGAAGGCACTACCAAAACAGAACGCAGCAGGGAAGAAGTAGGAGGCTAAACATTCTAAACTCTCCAATATGGTCTTAAGATATTAAACAAGAAAGCAAATTGACAATCTGTCGAACCTTTGTAGAGCCTATTATGACTTATGGGGCAGAAGTTTGGCAGATCATGAAAAAAGATAGAAAAAGAATAGAAGTTGTAAAAATGGATTTTCTAAGGAGAGCGTGTGGTGTGTCCAAAAAAGATCATATCAGAAATGAAGATATTAGGAGAACAAATACTGTATATTCCAGTGTAGACAGAATTGACACAAGACAACTAGTGTGGTATAGTTACGTGAAGCGAATAGATGAAGATAGATGGCCAAAGAAAGCTTTAAATTACATACCATAACAAAGAAGAAGGGAAAGGCTTACAGTTGCCTGGAAACGAAATCAATGTATTAACAGCAGTAGTTAAAAATCCTACAATAAGTTCTCAAACCATTACAGACTAGTTTGACATTCATAATTCCACAGCCTTAAAAATTTTGAAAAGGAATAATATTATGTTCGTATAAATTTCAATGTCATCAAGAACTCAGATAAAGGGTTAATGCAGACAGAATATTTAAAAACATTTTGTTTAGCGATGAATGTACATTTACATAAAATAATGAAACAAATATTAAAAATTATAGGATTTAGTCGAGAAGAAAACCTAAAAATTTTATTAAAACATTACCCAATATCGACGAAAAAGAAACTTGGTATCGAATGGATGAGTGCCCTGCGTATAATAGGTGAGATGTTAAAAGGTTCCTTAAAAACAGTTTTAATTTTTGTTTGATTAGATCTAACTGCAACATTAAATGGCCTCTGAGATCGGGAGATATAGCTTCAAATCATTAGTTTATCTGGGGAGGCATCTAAAATACAAAATTTATTCTGTCCAAAAATTTACAGATTTCTCTCTCTCTCTCTCTCTCTCTCTCTCTCTCTCTCTCTCTCTCTTCAATCCTGACCCCCCGGAGGGAGTGTGTTGGTCATCGTGATGTCGTGTATTGTCCGTCGCCAAAGGTCTCTGTCTTTGATCATTCCTTTTAACTCATGCATATGACTAACTTTTGCATATTTCTGTAATTTAATCGATCCATCTTGTTTGTGATTTTCATTGGATAATAAGTCATTTTCCATGTTTTTTATGTCTACTCTCAGAACATGCCCAAAGTATTTTAATTGTTTGAGATTGACTTTGCTGGATGGTGGTTTATTAACTTTTAGCTCATTTAAAATTGAAATATTTGTCCTATGGTTGATTCACGAAAATCGCAACATTATTCTGATTAAACTTTAAGTGGCGTCTATTTTTCTTATTTCCTATTGTCGTAGGGTTCAAGATTTACATCCGTACGTCAGTATCGGGAATATTAAGCAGTTGATCAACCTCACTTTTAGAGTTCGTGCAATTTGAGAGTATTTCGATATTTTGGCCATCTTTTGCTAAATTACATCTACGTTTTAATTATTTCTGTAGTGATCCTGTGTTTATGATCAATGATCTCAGATATCCATATGAGCTTACAACCTCAAACCAGTCAGTCGTCGTTATGTGTGAATGTTTGTTATGTAGTCTATCCACCATTATGATTTTTGTCTTTGATATGTTTAACTTCAGACCAAATATTTGACTTTCGCTTTCAACGAGTCGTCTGAAATCAATTAACTCTTCTTGACTCGAACTGTCTAGGACTGCGTCGTCTGTAAAACGTCTTCTTCTTCTACTTCATGGAGATCTTTCGATCTGTTTATTTCTGAAGCTGTCTCTGGTTAATTTCCTGGGAGGTAGATTGCCAACTATCCCTCCATCTTATAGGTGGTCTTCCAGGAGGTCTTGAACCGGGCGGGTTGTTTTCTATGGCAATTTTTGGAAGTCAAGCACTTTAACTGTTCCAGTAGTGTGTTCAGTTCGTATAGTTCAGTTATAAGTAACATTAAGTGCTGTGATACACCTACTTCTTTTAGTATCTGCCATAAGTTTTGCCATTTGACCCCGTCGAATGCTTTGCGATAATCTATAAAACAAATGTATAGTTGGATATTGAATTCCCTAGATTTTTCTATTATTTATCTTATGTTCAGAACATGTCAGTTTGTTCTTGGGGTATTTCTCTTTGTAGGAAAGTTTTCAGTCTCTGATTGATTATGTATAGCATTATTTTGCTGGCATTTGAGATAAGAGAGATGGTTTTAAAGTTATCGCATTTATGAAAGCTGTCTTTTTATGTATTGTCGTTATTGTAGATTTTTTCCACTCGTCAGGCCATTGCTTGGCTCATATTTTATTACAGAGAAAGTGAAGCAATTTTATTTCGGTTTCTTCTGGAGCTTTGAACATTTCAACTGTTATAATATCTGGGCCTGGTGCTTTGTTATACATAAGTTTACTGATTGTCAGTCTTATTTCATTCTCTATTATGTAAGGTTCTTCTTCGATTTCTTCAGAAGTTTGGTAAACAAATCCCTAACGTTGATTATCTTTATATAGATCCCGGCAATATGATCTGTATGTCTCTGCTATATCTTCTCTGTTGGTTCTCAGGGTTTATGGCCTTTATGGTATTTAATGGCCCAAGTTCTGGCTTTAAAAAATCTTGTTATGTATTGTATTTTTCTAAAAGGACTCTTGGTTGATTGTTTTGATCGTGGCTCTCAATTTCTTTGCATAACTTGTGATGGTATTGTTTTTTATTAGCCTTGCTTCTTCGTTTTATTTCTTTGTTGAGGTCTCTTATACTAGCTTTTCCCTTTCACTATGTACACCACTTTGACAAATTTCTTCTATTATCAATTATTTTAAGGGTTTCATCTGTTATGCAGTATTTTTGTTTTACTGGATTATTTACCTTTGGGCGATTAATTGGTGTTGTTATACAATGTTTATAATAGTCTCCCATATTTCTAGAGGGCATACTTTACTTTAGCTACGAGGAGAGTATGACATAATCCACATATCGTCCCTGGGTATGATCTGACTGTTTGAATTAATGATCTCCAGCAAATTTTAGCGAGGATGTAGTCAATTTGATTTCTAGACCTATCTCCACGATTTTTTTAAGTATAAAGTTGGCGCACATGGTGTTTAACTAGAGTATTCATAATAGAGTAGTTATGTGTGATAACAAACTCGATTAAGCGTTCTCGTCTTTCGTTTCTCTGACGTCTGCCAAACTTTCCCAGTACATTCTTTAGGTTGTCATTCTGTGTAGTCTTGCCGACTTTTGCGTTAAAGTCACCGCATATTAACGTTAGCTCTTTATTTGAAATATTGGTAACTGTTGTTTCTAATTGTTCGTACAATTCCTCGCCTCCTGTGTCGTCTGCTGTACTGGGTGGCACATAAACTTGTATAGTATTGAGTTTGTGGTTTGCCTTCCAGTTTAAGGAGAACTATCCTATCTCTCACAGTTTTAAATTCGACGAAAGACTTTTGCAATTTTGGTGAGACTAGAATGGCAACACCTGTATAATATAGTAGGTTTTACTGCCAGAGAAGTAAACATAATTACCATTGTGTTCTAAAATGACCCTGTCCTAACGAATGCGTAATTAACAGATATTAAGGTACTAAAAAGGCGAATTAATAAATAGTGTCCAAAAATAAAGCCACACCTTCTGGCTAATGGTAGACGAAAATTTTACTATCGATTGGGGTACTGCTTAGTACAAAATAGTGGATTGTTTGAACATTTGTTATAGTTTTATGTTATTATAGAAATTATTATAAATTATTTTTTATTCGTTATTTAAATAATAAAAATGTACATGTACAAACAGGAATCATGCCCCCAGTATTTTTACAACTTTCTAAATTCTTTTGAATTGTTGTATAACCCAGAATTCGTCTATTAGAATATTTTACGCTAAATAAAGATTTGGCAGTGCTCGCACTATTGCCTGACTAGAGCAATATTGCTGATTTTTCCTCAACTGATTATATTCCATTAACGTTATTGCATCTTAAACAATAAATCATAAAACAAAAACATTGACAATTCAAATATTGTTCACATCGAACTTTATTGTAACCGAATTCAACTCGCTATACACATTCTGCAATAATGTGGCTTAACGTTTAAAACAATACTCTGGTAAATGTATTATATTTTTGCAAAATTTTGGAATGCCTGTAATTCATAGAACAATTTAAACATATGTTTTTAATACAGATCTCAGTCCTCGATCCTATGGTCCGTTTGACGATTCACCACCCAGTACAATCACCCATTCATATTTGTTTTTGGTTGAGAGTAAGTCCTCTTCTACAAATGCTTTATGGCATCAAATATGCTTTATTACTATCAGATTTAACAAACAATTAATAAGTAAAAGAAATTATAAACCTGTGTATATTTCGCTTCGATGTTGGTTTCATCTCTTTAAAAATCATAACTATTGACTTAAAAAGACTAGGCATCGAAGTTTCGCGACATAAATAAAGCGTCCTTTTATCAACCAACGTTGCAACGGCTTCCATAACGAAACTGGAATGAATATTCCTTTAGTATGTCATGCCGTCTCCTTACGGTCACGTTTTCTTTTCACTCGCAAATGAAGCCTCAATTTATGGCACTGGCTTTTCATTTTCCCTAATGAAAAACTTTTTACACCAAGTCGAAATATGGAAATTCTGTCTTTAACAAAGCCTATTTTTAAGAGTTTGTACATTCAGTGGAAATAAAATTAAATACTGCGAGTTTTGAGAAGTAGTATTGAAAGGTATTATTAAGAGTAAAACGTTAGCACATTTGTAAAATATTTAATATACAAGTTTGTATTATGTAATGGAAGGAATCAGTAAAAAAGCAGTAGGACCCGACGAAATTTTCACAGAATTTCTAAAATTAAGGATCCGGCTACCTTCAGATATTAATTGTCTTTGTATTTCCTTTCTTGTCATGCTTTCAGATTTAGTATTCTTTAATACCATATATTATACTGTTTTCTGCAGTGTGTAGGCGTTTCTGCTGGTTGGATTATGCTCAGGGATTATTTTTTTTATTTTTCTTATTATAATACTGATATCAGGTATGTCGCAATAGTTTCTTATTTATGTCTCTGAAGCATGAGTGTTGTTTGTCATCTGATCCCTACCGATCCTGAATTTTGCCCATTAAAATTGTTTTTAAAATATTTTATTTGTCGCATCTTTAAATACGGCCTTACATATTTTAAGGTGTGATAAATATAGTACAACTAGGCGAAAATACAAATTCCATGCCCATTAAAAGAGGAGTTTGGCAAGTCGACGTAATATCTACAAAGCTTTTTGATCTAGCCCTAGAAGAGGTCTTCAAAACTACAAATTGGTCAACAAGTATGGCAACAAGTTACACCACCTCAGATTCGCTGACGACATCGTGATTATAGAAAGCATATTCGAGGAATTACAAATTATGATGAAGAAACTCGCAGACGGCTCCCAATACGTCGGCCTAAAAATGAATATAACAAAAACAAAAACAATGACAAATACGACCCGATACGTATAACTATAAATGGTAGTAAGATAAAACAAATCTCTCTCTCAAGGAATATATCTACCTAGACCAAATTCCGAAACTTAATAAAGAGAATAAAAGTGCGGAAATCATTAGAAGAGCAAGAATGGTATGAACAGGATTTGAAAAACTGAGTTGGATACTTAAGAACTTCAAAATACCTTAAACACTTGGAGAACAACTTGTTCAACCAGTGCATTCTTCCTATCATGACATATGAATGTCAAATGTAGACCCTAACCAAGACAAATATAAATAAACTAGCCTCAAGAAAAAGGGCACTTAAAAGATCAATGTTAGGTATACCAAATAAAAAGAGGAACGACTCGGTAAGATCAAAAATAAAAGTTTAGCCTATGGAAATGTTGGACTGAGATATCTTTTGAAGATTCCGGACCCCCCCTCTATAAAGACGAAAAAAAAGCCTATGGAAATATATGCTTTGTTGTAGCACCTCTAAGCTATTATTGTACCTCTAAACTTTCCATAATTGTTATAGCAAGAATTTATAGCAAAAGTTTATAAAGGTCGTTGGTAAAGGCGGGTCAGCTAGCTTTATTTAAGTCCCAGCGTAGGGGTAAAATGGTTATTTATGTTGTTACAGGATCGCCATGTGTTGTTGTAAGGTACTTTTAATGATGTTTTGAACCTTATGTCTTTAGTTAAAAATGTAATTGATAATAAAATGCATTTGTCAATAAAGTATTATATTATCTTATTTATAGTAATGATAAACGAACGGCGCTAGGTTAAAATTGCTACGTTAACAACAATAATTCTACTGACCGAATGAACTGCATGTAGTTAAAATAACAATTCTTCATAGGTATATAATATAATTATTTGACGTTTGCAATAGTATGTCGAGTCGACCATGCGTGTGTTTATTTATGTGCGGAAGTCAATGCCAATATACTCTTTCGGTTCAGCTGAGCTTATTAATATCTAATAATTAAGAATATATATATATATATATATATATATATATATATATATATATATATATACAAACAACAAAGTTTATTAGGGCTGCAGTCAGAAGTTTGCCCGGGATATTATAGAAACACTCTTTTGACTTTTGGTCTAGCTTTGAGAATTGTTTTATTTCTTTTTCAAGACTGTAATTAGAAGAATGTGTAAATATTATATTAATGTAGCGAGTACCACTCTGTAGGTAGATAAGTCGGATGGTAATAATGCCATTTCGAATTATTGTAATATGTCTGGTTTTTATGTAGACCTCTCTCTGTAATTATTTAGATCTCTTAGTCAGTATGTTCCAGTTATTTTAAAGGAATCGAAAACTTAACCTTCTACCTTTCTCGCACATCAATTATACGTAATGCATCCAGTGGTTACGAGACACTAAGGCTTCCGGAAGGTGAGAATAGGATTTGTTCCTATGGACTTTGGACTATGTTCCTTTGGACAGACTTTATTCTTTGTTTAGAAACCCCAAATTATTTGTAGTTCATATCACTCAGAACTTTTTTAACGAGCTTTAGCAACTTAAATACTGAAATTGGAGTTCTATGAATAAGACATCAGAAAAATATAAAAATGTGCAGTCAAAATATAAACGAATGGGTACTGAACAGAAAAAATGTTCGAACAAGCACATAAAGGTAGTTAAGACACAAGATAAAGTAGGCAAAAACCTATACAATAATGTCTTAATTAGTTAATAGAGTGGGATAAAAAATTTAATAGAGATTTAACGACTTTTTTTGCACGTTCGGATTATTTTTTGGACGACACTAAACATGCTCTATCAAACGACTAAAGCTATTATATATAAGCTCGGCACATTCCCAACCCGAAAGAATATATCTGCATTATTTTTCATAAATATCCAAATCGATCGACGTAAACGGTTCCAAATCGAATTTATATCCACCTACCCATTCAACATTGGAAAATTCGATGACCCAGAAAATATCGCAATATTTGAGAGCAGTGGCTGTGTCAAATTGTCGTTTGTTTTTCTTTACATATTCTTTTGTACCTAGCATTTTATTATATTTCATGCGGAAACGAGTACTTAGCGAGGATAAAAACGCTCCGAATAAATTTCGGTCGGATTTCGAGTTAAATTCGTTCAGGTGATTACACAAGGATACGATTAAGATTTAAATTCATTTGAAATTATTTTTTAAAAGAAATATTCTATATTATAGTAATACGTTCTATTATACATATTACTTATACTGGGGCGGTCGGATAAGTACTTAGCCAACAAAAGAAAAACGAACATTTTGGAAAAGTGGTGACTTCAACCCGTCTGAAAAATACGATTTCTAGATGTCAGCAAAGTAGGTTATCGTAGCGGAGATGACCTCCTGTTTCCACTTTGAACTTCAGTCCGGCAAGTTCCACTTTTAAGTTTGGAAACAAAAAGAAGTCACACGGGCTCAAATCTAGAGAATATAGTAGATAAGGCAACAATTCCTAGCCCAATTCGACCAATTTTGGCATGGTGACGGCGTAGATATGAACCGGTCTGTTGTCATGGTGGAAGAACACTTTTTTCTTAGCTGAATCGGGTCGTTTTTTCTACAATTTGGCGTCAAATCGGCCCAATAATTCGGCGTAGTCGAGCCCTGTGACCGTTTTCCCATTCTCTAGGTAGTCGACACAGATGATCCCTTGTGAACCCCAGAAAATGGTGGACATTACCTTTTCGGCCAATAGGACAGTCATGGCTTCCTTCGGAGCACGTTCGCCGGGTGCTAGCACTGTTTCGACCCTTTCTTGTTCCCTGGGGTGTACCAATCGATTCGTTTTAAGTCAATAGTTAAAAAAGAATGTAGAAATTCTTTCGCATTACACTTAAATAGGATTACAAAATTTCACGTAGGATATGCCATACTCGGTCTTTTGACATGCCTACTATCTCAGCTATCTCGCATACTTTCAGTCGACAATCTGCCAATACGAGATCGTGGATTTTTGACACGTTATCTCCATTGTAGCAGATTTCGGGGCACCTGGGAGTGGCTTATCAAAACCGACATAGGACCACGTTGAAACTCAAACCAATTTTTGAGAATTGCCATCGAAGGAGAATAGTCACCGAATACAGCATTTCCTTTGCAAAAACAAGAATTTAATCACCGACCGATATTGCTCTTTTAAATTCCGCGGACACGCCCGCCTTCACACGCGGTCGAAACAAAACTACAAGTCCGATTCGGCTGAACTTTTGACATTAGCCGTCTACGAGATAGTGGCGCCATCAGGTGGTGAGGCTAAGTACTTATCGGACCGTCTTTCTTTTGTAGTGCCAATCCGTTTCGGATGTTGGCAATCTGTATTTTGCAAACTACGGCTCTGAAAAGAATTGTGGTTGTTGTGTTGAACCACTTACATAGATTTTTCAGGCAGGAAATTCTTGGTCATCGTTTTCCTTCTACTTTTTCTTGAAGTATCAACTTCAAAAACCCATATCTTCCGCTGTTCCTCATGATGTCAGGTATTCGATGTTGGCTGTTTTTATTGTGGTTAACACCTCTTTTCCTTTTTGCATTCTTAATAACGTCCTGGTCAGTAACGTGGTCGGCCGGTAACTTATCGGACCACCTACGTATTATTCTATTTCAGACTAAGGTCTTGGTTCTACTCAGACTTAGGACTGAAGTTGATGATGCCATAAATCACCTGTTTGCGATGATATCGTAGTCAAGTTTTTACAAAATATGAGTGACCTGCCATCCAATTATTATGGAAACTGTGCAATCAGAAATGAAGAATTGGCAAATCGCCTAGCAACTGGTGTACTGCGCTATTTACCCCAACTCTTAAGGAAGGTGAAATTCTATTGAGAATCATCAACTGAAAAAATTCTGCAAGAGATGGAAGTTCCTGATCATCTGTCAGCTCTGGTGAAATGAGAATTATGAAACCAGAATAAGAATTGTAAACTGTAAGTCCAACCCATTTAAAGTCAGTAGGAGAATTCTTCAAAGATGTATACTATCTTCAAGTCTCTTCAACTTCTGTGGGGAATAAATAATGAGAGAAGCAGTTGACAAAAAGAATGGCGGTGTCTCTATCATAGGCAAAAAGCTGTCATGCCCATAATATGAAGTGCGATACATAACTCTAATAACAACATCCGGAAAAGAATCTGATTGCTCTTAGTCGGAGAACACCAAACTGAGATTGGTATGCGCCTTAATATTTCCTATATTCAGATACAAGGCCTGAAACATAGATAATGAAATCGGACAGTAGGAAAAAAATTACGGCTTCAAGATACGGCGCTGAAGAAGAATCCGTCGAAACTCATGGACAGAGCACAGAACAGATCAATCCTTCAATTCTCCTCTATTTCTTCTGCAGTCATCTTAAAGTTTTTTATTCATATTGAACCTACACATTTCCATTGGTATGTGGTCACATTTACGACCAATAACATAATTGCGAAACTGTTTAGTGCTGTTCTCCTTTTTTTGAATATGTTGATATTCATTACTCTTATTATTCCTGATTTGACGTATCTATTTTGGATCTTGCTTTTTAGAGTGTGTAGTTTGTAAATTTAAAATAATTATAGAAAAGCATCAAATATACGAATTGGTTAAAATATTTAAAGAAGATTAAAACTTTAAGAGTTTATATAAAAGTTTAAAGCGGTTAATTTCTGTTCATTTTTTGATAAACGTCGTATATAACGTTAAGTGTTAACGCAAAAAGAAAAATTTACCTCAATTGAGTAATGATTATGTCTTTCTTATTAAAAGTCTTCTTCAGACTTATGAAATATTGTTCTGAAGCTATTTTATTGTGGCATTGTAAATTAATTACTATTTAACTGGGAATAAGCCACAATTAAAGATAAAAATACGTTTATTGACGTTTCAATTTCCAATTCGGAAATCGTTCTCAAAATACAAACAGTAAATTAAACAAAAAAACAAAATTTGTTTAATTTACTGTTTGTATTTGGAGAACGATTTCCGAATTGGAAATGGAAACGTCAATAAACGTATTTTTATCTTTAATTGTGGCTTATTCCCAGTTAAATAGTAATTAATTTATGAAATATATTTTATTAGACTTCGTTCTGTTTTTTAAACAAGTTAATCATAGCAAACCAAGTATGTACTCAGATTGTCAATTTTCTCTTTTATTTTTTAACATTAGTATTGTGGTGCTAAACAGGCTATTTATTTGGAGTTACACGTTGTACTATAACTTAATTGGTTCACTTGGACAGTTCTTTACTAAAACTTTCATTTTTGAGTACTTCTCATGTCTTTTCATTTTTCATTTTCATTTCTAATTCGTATAGATACAAATTATTCTCAACTATTATTTTTGGTGTGCTTGTCCTAGTAAGTTCTATTTTATAAAATTCTATAAGATATCTCATTCAACTTCACATTCCCATTTGCTTTCATTGTACTAGTTCATCTATTTAAAGTCTTTGTAAAAAATAGGTCAAATATAAGTTAGTTTTGTACGTGAAAATAAAATTGTTGTTTTATTATTTTACTATTTTGAAAATTAAAAATAATAAAATCGATCCAGCCGTTATCGAGTTGTTATAAAAAATTAAAAAAAAAATGACTAAAGACTGAAAGACGTGTTCAATATATTGACAATTCTCTGACAGAGTGAGGTTCAGTTGTTCAGCTAATGTATCTTCAAAAACTTCAAAAATATTGACAGTATGGATAAATAGATTGACATTTCGTTTAAGTTATCATTTCAACACACAACAAACAAATTACTATTTCTTTCGTAACAACAAACGCAAAAAGTATTGTGTTGTGTTGTGAGTTTAATGATTTATCGTCGCACTTTATTATTAAAAAAATGCCACCAGTAAGGCGTCAAATATTGGTTGGCGCACTCGTAACGCAAATGGGGTTCACTCTCTTCGAGCCAATGCGACTAAAGAACAGCTTATTCAGCGATGG
Source organism: Diabrotica balteata (assembly GCA_918026665.1). NCBI lineage: Eukaryota > Metazoa > Arthropoda > Insecta > Coleoptera > Chrysomelidae > Diabrotica > Diabrotica balteata. The sequence goes on along the minus strand of OU898279.1, from coordinate 104,713,561 downwards.
AAGGCAATCAGAATACGAATTTCTTAAACGAGATCAGCCACTACTCCTGAAGAACCTATACCAACGACTTCAAGGAGAAGCAACAAAACAGATGGTCAAACCTATTAATAACCTATGAACGTTTGGCATTGAGATATGATAAAACAGTTAATTATGCCGGAGACAAATCGGTAGAATTTGAACAATAAGCAATATTTGTCAATACTGCAATGCCTTCCGATTTTGACTTGAACCGACGGGATTATCTTATATAAATGGAAAGGTCATCAAGGTTGGGTCTGTGATAATTTTTTTACGCAATCTGAATCAGTCAAAATTGTGCAATGGAATAAGACTTACAGTAAAAAAATCATAAAAAAAATTAATTGAAGCTTATAAAGTTTAGAGGCGAGGATATGATGATTCCAAAAATACCACTAATGCCAACTGACAGTCCTTTTGAATTCAAACGTTTTCAGTTTCTAGTACACCTTGAATCATTAGAAGTTTGTATAAACTTATGTTTGAAATAAACCTTGTATATATGTTGTGGGTCCGAGAGTCGGCAATCCATTAGCACTATTTATTTTCTCTCCAGAAATAAAAACAAAAAAAGAATGCTTAAGTGGAGAAGAAGTTCCAGAAGAATGAAGACAATCGTGTATCTCTCCAATACACAAGAAAGGCACAAAGACGGATCCTAAAAACTATAGAGGGATCGTAGTGATTGCTACTATAGGCCGACTATACTCAAAAGTACTACGAAACCTGATAGAAATGATATTAAAGACAAACAACCCGAAAAACAAGCGGGATTTAGGGCCGGACGCTCCACTATGGATAATATTTTCACATTAAAAATTGCAATGGAAAAACGAGTGCAGAGAAATAGAGAAACCCATATAGCTTTAATAGATTTATAGAAAGCATATAACAGTGTGCCGCCGATCTCCCAACTATGGATAGAAATGGGTAACTTGAAAATAAACCCAATTCTTATTAACGCCACTCAAAAATACAACGAACAAAACCTTGCAAGAATTAAAATGGGACAAAAATCACCTCTCCTTTTCAAACAACAAAGAGACTAAGACAAGGCTGCTGTCTGTCACCCACCTTATTTAAAATCTATTTGGACAGATCGTTAGTAAAATGGGTAAAAAAATGTAGAAACATGGGATAACGGTGGAAGAAAATACACTATATACACTTTTCTTTGCGGATGACCAGGTAGTAATTGCCGAAGACAGCAACGATCTTAGCTATATGGTAAGAAAACTGCAAGAAAAATATGAGGTGGCAGGTCTAAACATGAATATGACAAAATGTGAATATCTCTCAGTGGGAACAGATGAAATATGTGACCTAGTCTTGGAAGACGACAAAATCAAAGGCGTGCAATCCTGCAAATATTTGGGGGTCAGTTTCAACAAGAAAGGAAATAGCGCAGATGAAACCAGGGAATGAATAAACAAGGGCAGAGCAGCGACCCGTGCCTTTAACTCTCTTCTCTGGCAAAAAACAATTCGAGGAGAAACTAAAAAACACATTTACGGTAGTATAGTCCAAAGTATTACACTTTACGGTTCGGAAGTATGGGACGTCACCAAAGCTAATAGAAACAAACTTATGACGACAGAAATTGATTATCTGAGACGAAGCTGCGGTAGATCGAAACTGGAGAGAGTTAGAAACGAACAAATAAGAAACGAAATGAAAATGTAGCGAAATATCAAAGATGACATAGAAAGAAAACAATTAATCTGGTTCGGACATGTTAAAAGAATGCCAGAGTACAGATTGCCTAGAAGAGTACTGGAATGGATCCCTCCTGAAAGAATAAAGAGAGGACGACCACGGAGAAGTTGGCGCAACGATACTGATGAAGCAATGACGGCAAGAGACTTAGAAGAGGCAACTGCATATGACAGTAAAAGATGGAAATTGATTCAATACGGCGACAGCCGTAATCAATCTTTTATTATATATATATATATATATATATATATATATATATATATATATATATATACAAACAACACAGTTTATTAGGGTTGCTGTCAGAAATATTGGCCGGGATGTTAAAAAAACACTCTTTTGACTTTTTGTCGAGCTTTCGGAATATTTTATTCCTTTTTCAAGACACTGTAAAAGACAATTATGTAAATATTTAAAAAAATATCACCATTCTTCAGTGTAACTTACTAGTCGTTGAGATTATTTTTGTAAGCATTGAACACTCAACATTTATACCACACATTAAAATATACAATTATGGACATAATACATCATAAAATTTTTAAAATTTGTTGTAAAAATAGTAAAACTTGATTTTACTGGTGTATATTAACTCATACAGAGAATGGAAAGAAAAAACAGTGTAATTAATATGTAATTAGGTGTAAATTGATGTTATCTTTCTTTACAAGCATTACTAGAGGCCTTTCTTAGGTGTCTATAATTTTTAACCTGTCTTAATGGTATGCAACATATTATACAGAGGTGTAATTTTTTTTTGTACAGGTAAATATTTATTTTATTTTTATTTTTGGTGTTTTGCTAGTAAATAACAATAAATGTTACTTAATTTGTCTATATCGGACTTTTTATTGATACAATACAATTTTTTAAATATTTACATAATTGTCTTTTACAGTGTCTTGAAAAAGGAATAAATTATTCCGAAAGCTCGACAAAAAGTCAAAAGAGTGTTTTTTTTAACATCCCGGCCAATATTTCTGACTGCAACCCTAATAAACTGTGTTGTTTGTTTATATCGACAGTCAATAATATCCAGTATTTCTTGTATATATATATATATATATATATATATATATATATATAGGAAAAACAAAAAATGTTATACATTACAATGCATTAAAATAATTATTAAATCTTGGACTTTAGGCAGTATTCACGGCAAAAGATATGTCAGCTAGTATCAAACAGTAAAGAAACTATCTACTAAAAAGAAAACTGTACAATTCTTTTTATAAAGGGAGACATAAAATGCATCAAAAAGCATAAATGAGTTTGTTTTGCCTCTAAAATCTTCATTCAAAATACGTGTTTTGAATTTGGGAACTAATTCGACGAATAAAAAAAGCTTTGTATACAAAAGCTATTTTTTATAAAACTCTTTTTTAATAATAATTCGACAATGTACATTAACGTATTTAATAAAGACAGACACAAAAGATCTCCCCTTTTAAAATTGGCGTAAATAGACCGGAAGACTGCCAATTTGAGTTGATTATGACTCCCAATAAAGTGAATGACATTCAGGTCGCCTTAATTTTCACACGGAATGCTTAAATAAACTTTATGTCCCAATTTTACGAGCGGGTTTCCTTCCAGAAATTTGCCGGTTAATTTTAGGGTACTTCCGGTAATGGATATTAGACCCTAATGTCGTGTTACATAAAGGTTGGTCATTAGGAAGAATACGCTATAGCTGTCGTTATCATAAATATATAAAATTTGAAGTAGGGTTAAGAAAATCCCCCAGCAAATTGCTATAGTTGCTTTGAATTACATTGCTATATAACAATCATAATAACATAACAATATAAACATAATTTACAGATTTGGCCAATATGATAGACCAGCAGATAAATAATTTATATTAATATACAGGGTGCAGCAATATAAGTACGATATAATCGTTATTAAAGGAGTTGTATTAAAGAGTTATATAAAAAAAACTGTAGATAACTTTATATTTCACATTATACAATTATTTTAGTATCTATAGGGTGTAACAAATTACCAGAATCAAACATTATTTTATTAATGGAATACGCTATATTTTATTTTTCACATGAAGATTAAGTTTATTTCGCTAAATTTTTGAAAATTTAAAAATTTATTACAATACATGGGGTACTTCATAAGGTAATTCCAAAAATTCTATACGAAAATCATTCTTATTTCAACATCCTCTATATCAGGGGTTCCCAAACTGGTGGACGTGAGGACAGGTCAGAAAGGGCGCGAGATAAGTCGAAAATTAAATTAAATGTAGGTAGTCTTTCTAAAATTCCAAATTAACCATGCTGTTTAGAAAATTAAAGGAAACTACTATAACACCTGACCTTACACACAAATTTGAAATCGAATGCTTGAAAGAATGGAATGTGAGCCCTTCAATATGGCAGTAGCGCGCATTTGACAACCGAGCGTTTCCACTGCCTCCCTCCTTCCCCCTCTCCTACAGACGCAGACCAGCTAACTTCAGCTAATCAATTGTGACTCAGTGTTTGAGATACCTCGGGCTAGTCTGCACGAATTTTTGCATTATAAAAGCTTACATGTTGTGAAATTTTAATTATCGTAGTTGTCTTCCATTTATTTCGTTGATTTGACTGAGAGAAGTTATTGTAGTCAAAATGAGCTTTGCAGCAAAAACTCTTTTAAATGAACTGAATGCTGTCTTAAAGTTGTGTACTAAAGTAGTGAATTACATAAAAAACTTTAGGGAGTGATTATAAAACACTGCTATTTCATACAAAAATACGATGGCTCTCAAAAGTAAACATGTTGGCAAGATAACTTGACCTTCGAGATAAACTGATTACTTTTTTGGAACAGCAAAAGCAAAATGAACTAAGCGTAGCCTTCAAAAAACATTGTACCCAAGTAATATTTGTCAGACATTTTTAATTCGTTGAACAGCCTTAACCTAAAACTGCAAGGTGCAACCTCAAATATACTTACTCTCGTGATGCGATCAAGATGTATGTTGAGAAACTGCAACTTTGGAGGCGTAAAATATCAGCAAACCTCTGCATTTATTCGAGTTTCTCGCCAAAGTAGAGTCAATCTCAGAAGAACCACGCTTCAAGGACATTTATGAAGGATCAAGTTTGAAAATGCAATTATCAAATCATTTGGAAAGCCTAATTAAAGGGTTCCAGAAATGCTTCCAAAACACTTGTGACGATAGTATTTTTAGAATGTCAATTGCTCCATTCCACGTCAACATAGACTATCTGCCTGAATCACTTCAAAAAGATGCTTTGCAAATAAAACATGATTCCTCTGCCAAATACAACTTTGATATACTGGAAAAACCTTTAGTTTGGTTAAAATGTTTGTACATTTGCCTTTTTCAAGCACCCAATTGTACGAAAAAGCATTTTCAACAGTTGTGGCAGTTAGAACTAAGAATACGAATAAACTTGATGCTGCTAGTGACTTGCGTTGTGCACTTACTATATAAAACTCAGCCACGCATAGGCAATTCTTTTATAAAAAAATTTTGTAGTTTATAAAAACTGATATTATTGTATCTTACGGCAGTATACATAAATGTTGTCTATGTAATACTTATTTGTTTTTGTTTTGTTCCTAGGCCCATACAATTTATTGTTAGGGGTGGGGGGCGCGAGAAACTTTCATTACAACAAAAGGGGGCGTGGTACAAAAAAGTGCCCGTTTTATATCCTATACAAAAAGATCTGTAGCCATTTTCTTCATAAATAACTTTTTGGTATTTAATTTTTGTGCCGTCTCTTAAATGTTGATATTATCAAGACAATTGATTACCTCCGATTACCATCTACGGAACAAATGAGACGAAGATATGGTTATTCCCATCAATAAAAAGGTGACATATCAGTGTACAGGAACTATAGAAGAATAACACTGCTAAATACAGGGTGAGTCATAACTATTGGGACATAGACTAAGGACAGGTTAGTTGGACCAAAATATGGCTATTGGGCCAAATATGCCTTAATAAAATGTTGTTGAGAAAAAAGATACAGGGTGTTAAAGTGGAAATTTAAAATTTTATTTTTGGCTATAACTTTCTTGTTTGTAAACATTTATGTATAAAAATTTACAGCTGGCTACTATTGAATATTAGAAATTATAATTTGATGCATACTTTAATATATCTAATAGAGGGCGCCACATATGCCACATACGTGGCATACTTTTACACTTAACTTTTTTGTTCTTCAAGTTATTGGTATTCTTGATAAAAACTATTAAAGATGCATTATTTAAACAAAAAAAGGTATACTTGTTAATAACTTCAAAACTCAATAGTTTTCGAGATAATCGCATTTTACAAATCAACTACTTAATTCTGATTTAATACAATTACTCCAGGCAATGAAAGAAAAATAGATAAAAACATCAATACTTCTGAATTTTGTTATAAAATACTTTTAATAAAGTCAATAGTTAACGAAATATTAAATAAAATAAATATATCAGCAGGATAAATAATATGTAATAGGATTTGATAAAATAACAGAATAATTGGATTTTACATCAAACATTTTACGTTTTGTATTAAATTAAAGTCATAATCAAATCATTTTATTTACAAACCAAATTAAAAAATAGTTAAACTTAATAACATTAAACTTTTTATCAAAGTCAGTGTTCGATATGTCCAACATTTTCTTTAATTCATTTGTCAATACATTCCATTAAATATCGTCTCATATTAAATAGCACCATTGGTTCTAAAGAAACTGCTGCAGTATTTATTATAGTTGTTTTAAGTATAATAATTAGTAATTTTTTGAAATTTTTATGAATTAAATAATTATTATTATCTCACCACAAGAATATGACTACCACGAACAATCCAACATTCAGGAAAGTGTATTTAAATACTGTCTCACTCCGCTTTCTCTGTAATGTAATGGTGTACCATCTTGTAAAAACCTCATATTTCGCCTTAAGTTTGATGACAATTCTTCCAATAAAGCAATAAAATCATTTTATAAAAAATGTAGATAAATCTCACCATTTAAATTGAAAGGTAATTCGCATATCTGTAAAATATCATTCAAAATTCATATTTAAAATTCAGTCCCATGGTTTGGAACCATTGATAATTATTTTTTTCGGATATGCGAATTACCTTGCGATTTGAATGTCGAGATTGATGTACATTTTTGATAAAATGATTTTATTGATTTATTGGAAGAATTGTTATCAAACTTAAGGCAAAATATGTGGTTTCTACAAGATGGTACACCATTATATTACAGTGAAAGCGGAGTAAGACAGTATTTAAATACACTTTCCTGAACGTTGGATTGTTCGTGGTAATCATATTCTTGTGGTGAGATAATAATAATTGTTTAATTCATAAAAATTTCAAAAAATTACTAATTATTATACTTAGAACAACTATAATAAATACTGCAGCAGGTTCTTTAGAACCAATGATGCTATTTAATATGAGATGATATTTTATGGAATTTATTGACAAATGAATTAAAAAAAATGGTAAACCTATCAAACACTTACTTTGACAAAAAGTTTAATGTTATTTAGTTTACTTATTTTTAAATTTGGTTTGTAAATAAAATGTTTTGATTATGGCTTTAATTTAATACAAAACGTAAAATGTTTGATGTAAAATCCAGTTATTCTGTTATTTTATCAAATCTTATTATTAATTATCCTACTGGTATATTTATTTTAATTAATATTTCGTTAACTATTGACTTTATTAAAGGTATTTTATAACAAAATTTAGAAGTATTAATGTTTTTATCTATTTTTCTTTCATTGCCTGGAGTAATTGCGTTAAATCAGAATTATGCAGTTGATTTGTAAAATGCGATTATCTCGAAAACTTTTGAGTTTTGAAGTTATTAACAAGTATACCTTTTTTTTTGTTAAAATAATGTATCTTTAATATTTTTTATCAAGAATACCGGTAAGTTGAAGAACAAAAAAGTTAAGTGTAAATGTATGCCACGATATTCAATAGTACCCAGCTGTAAATTTTTATACAGAAATGTTTACAAACGTGAAAGTTATAGCCAAAAATAAACTTTTAAATTTCCACTTTAACACCCTGTATCTTTTTTCTCAGCAACATTTTATTAAGGTATATTTGGCCCAATGGCCATATTTTGGTCCAGATATCCTGTCCTTAGTCTATGTCCCAATAGTTATGACTCACCCTGTATAACATAACATATCACATACATACATGCAGAATAAGCCCATGTGCACAAGAGAACCTCGGGAACTACCAGGGCGGCTTTCGATCAGGAAGATTAACAACGGATCAGATTTTTGCTATCCGACAACTACTAGTGAATAAAATCGATGTATAATTCGAATATAATTGCGAATGCCTTTATGCTTAACACGTCGAGTACACTCGACGGAAGTTCAAACAATGACTTCTTTATAAGTGAATATTCTAATTAGACCTTGTACATAATAGATGCTTAGACAAGTATTTTCCGAACCATGAAATTATTGCAATAATTTAGATATTTATAAAATATATAAAGTTGAATATCTTCATAATACAAGTATTTTATAGGTATCTATTACAATCATATACAGAAGAATTGAAAAATTAAAAATAATGTGAGATTACAAATTAAGGGTTTAATTTAAGATTGAACAGCTGGAAAAGACAAATTGTTTATAGATTTTCGACAAGCATATGAGAGTGTCGTATGTCGTATGGTGACTTCCATGTTTCGCATGGAAGTGGGGACTAAAGCAAATTTCGTCTATTGCGCCGTGGTCTGGAGTGCTTGCATCTCTAGTAGTCGCAGAAACTCAAGCCTATTTTGAAGGCAAAGATCAATTATTTTACAAGTGCGGCATCGAAAAATTAGAAAAGCTTTGGAATGATTGTATCGACAATAAATTAGATTATTTTGATAAATAAATAACAAAGGGACTTATTGAACGACGGGTTCGGTGCCACTGAACTAACTCACGACAAAGACATGAATAGCCAAATATGGCCACAAATACAGAAAGATGCTGTCGAAATCACCAAACATCCAAATGTATTAAATATTGATTGGAGCAGTCGTAACATACGGCTCAGAAACCTGGACCATAACCAAACAAAACTATTGCTAAAACATTTTGAACGCAAAACACTTCGAGAAAGTATATGATAAAAACAGGTGAGCAGGACATGCGCATGGAGCCAGTGAAGAACGTCTCATTAAACAGATATGGGAGGAAAACCCGATCTGCAGGAGAGCCATACGAATACCGACACTCAGATGGAAGGATACAATTCTAAAATATTTGCATGCCATAGAATTACACACCTGGTGAGACGATATGATTGACCGAAGTAGATGGAGAGTCATACAGGCAGAGAAGACTTCCGAAAAGTGGTGTAGCCACACACATACAAATACACACACACACATACACACACACACACACACTCACACTCATAAACACATACACACACATAGAGAGAGAGAGAGACAGACAGAAGAGAGAGAGAGAGAGAGAAATATTACATAAATAACTAATATAATAATAACATACAGGGGGTAAGTGACTGCTAAGTATTAATTGAATAAAACACGTGACATATGGATGTTATCAATGCCATTTCTTTTAAGAACCAGCTTGGCTTAATTGCAGCTTGAATTGCATAACAATTTGTGTAGGCGGCAATTATCTGACACTGTTAATAAAATGTACAAGGCGTACCTTTTTTATACATACGTAAATATCTTTGAATATTTGTTTGAGAATAATCTTAAAAATGTCATCTTTTGTGTTTCAACTCTTTTCTGGTGTTCTCCTTTTACGTGTAGGTATATAAGTCACACGATTTTATTCTAGGTTTTCGGATTTTTTTAGTTCAATTTAGAGTATACCAAAAATAAAAACATTTAGTTAGAGACATACTTTTAAATAACCTAAAAGTTCATTTTTTTATTTATTTACGTTTAATAAAGTGACGGTATAATTCTGTCCATAAGTTTTTATGTAGAAATCATCTGCTCCTAGTATATTACATTTTAAAGCAATATTTCCGAGTAAATTAGTTATACATAGCTTTTGGTTTTAACGTACGTTTTAATTGAGTTTTTATAGTGACTGGCAAATTTTTAAATCAACTACATTTTTCCACTGATGTCCAAAATACACTTTTAATTGGTAATACAAAATAAATAACAAATACGTAAATGAGTTACGTCAACTAGTGATGCTGATTTAATTGGTATGTAAGGTATATTACTATCTATTAAGTACATGTTTTTTTATTACAATCACTATTTTTTCTTCTTTTTCAGTTCAGAGTTATGTAATTGTGATATTGTCTTAATGTCTGATTATCTATTTACATATTTTTATTGTTTAGTATGTTCGTCATTTCCAAATAAATATATTCATCCAACATTTATCTTAAGGGCCTTTTTCAAAGGATATCCTTCTCAGAATAAATATAGAATTGTTTATTATAAAAAAAACATAACTTACAAGTATGTGTGAGGCATTCGCCTCTTTAAGGTATGGCTGCCCTTTTTTTTGTTGCAAGGGGTCTAAATAGGGGATTTGTAAACATACATTTTTGTTGGGGTCTGTTGCTAGGGTAGGGTCTGTTTTTAGTACTCGCTCAGGCTTAAGTTGGTTGGTTAGGCACCATTTAAATTTTAGTACAGTTACTATTTGTACAAGTCTATTTGTTTACGAACGGCTCATAATTTAGCATTTTTGGAAATTGTTAGGCAAGCAGGAAGGGAACTTAATTTTAAGGAATCTACTTGTCCTCGTCAGTGTCATGACTTTTTAAGAACCTCCTTTGCTCTGTTGTTCAAGCTTCGTATCGCTGAGAAAACGTATCCCTTTCTTAGGCTTAGTATCCTATCATGAATAGTTGGAACGTTTGCTATTTGGGGTATTAATTCTGACAGATAATCACGTTTTTGCCCATGATTCTCCACAGGCTCATTTTTTCAGTAGCAATGACTTGATTAAGTTGCCTTTTGTTAAATGCTATGTAGATTTTACCTCTGTATTCGATAATCGACCTAACGAAAGTTGTGTTAGTAGATTAGCTCTGTTTCTTACCCTTCTTCTTCTTTGAGTAGCCCAAGTCTTAGGCGTGGGTAGCTTCCATGGCGATTTGCCGATATCGTTCTCGATCTTGCGCGGCATGTAATAATTCATTTGCTGATAAGCCAGTCCATTGACGAAGGTTTCGGAGCCATAAGTATTTCTTTCTGTCAATTTCTCTTCTTCCGTCGATCTTTCCGTTGAGTATCAACTGCATTATCCTGTATCTGCTTCCTCTCATTATATGCCCCAGATATTCGAGTTTTCTCTTTTTTATCATCTTTATTAAGTCACCTTCACCTTGACCTACTCTGTTCAAGACTTCTCTGTTTTAAATGTGTTGAACCCATGATATTCTGAGCATTCTACGATATAACCACATCTCGAAGGCTTCTAATTTGTTCATCATGTTAATTCTCAGCTGTAAGTTCAGCTGAGAATTGCTCAGAATAGATCTAAGTTTCATAAATGCACCTCTAGCAATTTCTATAAGAGTTTTAATTTCTTCATCCGGATTTAGTGTCTCGGTTATCCAACATCCTAGATATTTAAAATGGTTTTGTTATCGGTTCATTATTGACAATTAGTTGTATAGCGCCGAGGTTTTGTTTACTAACCACAAGTAACTTTGTCTTTGTTGTATTTATGCTTAGTCCGTTATTAGAGCATTCTCTATAAGGAATTGAAGATCTTCGATACTTTCAGCCATGATTACGGTGTCATCTGCATATCAGATGTTATTGATAGTTTCTCCCCCGATTCAAACTCCACATTGCCCAGGCTTTGTTAAAAATTATTTCTGAGTAAACGTTAAACAAAGTTGGGGACAACACACGACCCTGTCTAACACCTATTTGAATACAAATGTTGTCTGTTTCTTTGCCGTCTACCAGAATAGAAGCTTCTTGATTCTAATATAGATGTTGTAAAAGTCTCAGATTTTTATCATCTATTCCAATTATTTCTAGATATTCAAACAGCCTACCATGTTGAACCCTATCAAACGCCTTCTAAAAATCTATAAACCAGACGTAAATTGGTTTCTGTACTTCCCATGATCGTTGAAGTAGTGTTATCATTGAGAACAAAGCTTTCCTTGTTCCCAATCCCTCTCTGAAACCGAATTGTTTATTTCCCATTATGTCTTACCCTGTTGAGGGTGTTTTGAAGTACGACACTGACGGTCTGACATCAAGGCGCTCTCTATTGGGCAAGATGGGGTTGTCCTGTTCTAGCCCAGGGCGAGAAAGTTTGGGATTCCTGAATGGTAGTAGTTGTGTCTTCGAAGGTTGAGAGTTACTCTCCACTTGATTATTGAGTCGAGTTGTAGTTGTGCTCTTTGAAATACCTAGTGTTCTCTACAGTTGGTCCTTGGGGTCCTGCTGAGTGTAGCGTCGTGATGTCAACATATAGCAGGATACTTTCAGACGAGGTGTGGGGAGTGAGAGCTCACTTTTATAGACTGTATAGAGTATTGGCGCTGTGCCCCTGCTAGAGGAGTGAATGAATTAGATAGTTTGTCAGCGACTTTTATCCGTATAGTCTGAGCGGATAACTAAGACCGAATTATTCTATGGACACTAAGGCTTAATATAGTTTTCCGATCAGACCGACAACCCGACAAGCCAGACCTGATAGAATGATTTTTGTACATCTCCAAAAATGTCTATGGTTTACCTGATGGGTCCATTAATTGGCTGAGATGCGTTTTTAATCTAGTGACCATTTCTAAATCTAAATTGAAAGTTTGAGACGATGTTGTATATTTTCAAGTGTTCTACGAGTCTTCCTTTAAGGATCCTTTCGTAGATCTTGCCTAGAGTATTTAGTAAGGATATTGGTCTGTAGGATTCAGCACTGGTAGGGATCTCTCTAATTTAGGGATCATGATTGTACTTTCCAGAATATGGGAAAATATTACAGCTGTAGGCATGCACTGATAGTTTAGGCTAGCAGCGGAAATATTTATTCTGGACATTTTTTAGACATTTTTCAAACTCGTCCATATATTCTGTTTGGAAAAGTGTTAAAGACTTATTTAAATATTTTATTTTTATTATTCAGAATATGACCTCATTAAGTTTTATATAATACATTCGGCTCGAAGGACCACATGTTTTATATAAAACTTAAAAATCACCGTAAAAAAAGAATTTTTTACACCGTAAACCTCTCCAAAAATACTTTTTACGTACTGTTACTTACGTTGTTTCTTCTTCACCTTAACTCGCTTTAAAAACTCTACAAGACTTAGCCAATTCGGCAGAGTTTCCCTAATGCTTCAAAAGCTATAACGCGAAATTTTTATATTGACAACGGTTTATTAGGAAGTGATTCTCTGTCAACTACCCGCTCTCTACAGTCAGAGCTCATTAAACTTTTAAAGCTCGGAGGTTTTGAGCCAGGCAAATGGGCCAGCAACCATCCCAGTCTACACCAAAATTTTGGCATATTGGCAAATCTTGTTCGTTTGACAAAGACGAACCTCCCATTATTAAGGTTCTAGGTCTGAAATGGGACCCGACGACTAACGTCTTTTCTTATTCTTATTGTCCCCTTGACAAAACTTATACAAAGCGGGTCATTCTTTTGGAAATCAGTCGTATTTTTGATTGTCTTGATTTCACCTCCCCGTGTCTTTTAAGTGCCAAACGTCAGCTACAACAGTTGTGGCAAAGCACTGTATCTTGGGATGATGAACCACCTGAACAAATACAATAGGTATGGCATCAGTTTAAAACCGAGTTACCTGACCTTGCAAACATTCAAATACCTCGACACATCGGCTTTAATAAATCTTCTAAGGATTAAATTCATGTATTCTGCGAAGCTTCAGAGTTAGGATATGCCAGCGTTTTACATTTTCGATTTAGTACTTTTAACACATTTAAAACTGTACTTGTGTGTGCTAAATGTCGAGTGTCTTCTCTGAAGACGCAATCTATTGCAACATTGAAACTGTTGGTAGCTGTATTGTTGGCAGATCTAGTCGCCTTTATTAAAGAGTCATTTAACCATATCTTTTCTTTTTCCGATATTCATGTTTGATCGGATTCCATGATTGTTCTTACTTGGATTAATTCTTCTCCCCATAAATGGAAAACCTTTATTGCCAATCATGTAAGACACATACAAGAACTTATACCATGTTCTTCTTGGCATTAGCCAAGGTAGCTTGGTAATAGGTTAGCCGAGGCTAGGGTGAAATCATTCAAGAACCATATGTATCGTGTTTTAGGTAAACAAGTTTTGACTTATAAAGAGTTCTATACTTTACTCTAAAATATGGTCTAAAGAGTAAATTCATTCTCTTCAAGAGCGATCCAAATGGCATAGTCCAACCCCATCTCTCACTAAAGTTTCTCTAGTCCTTATAAAAAATTAACAACAGCCTCCTCTTCGCTGGCAATTGGCCAGAATCACTGAGTTGCATTGCAGCACCGACGACATTGTACGCGTTGTCAGTCTGAGAATAGCTTCAGATGACACCCTACAACGTCCGGTGGTCAAGATCTGCCCACTACCTATTTGTTAATAACTATCTTTTTTCTTAGCTGCTTTTCTTAAGAGTGTCTACCCGCTACCCTGTAGATTACCCTGATAGACACTCTTTACGATCCCGCAGGTCTGCTTCAGGGATGCGCCCCTACCCACGCGAGCTCGGCTTTTTCTCCCAATCCTCTTCCGGGAGAGAAGCCGATCCTAATCCCTAAATCCTACCCACCAACCCAGACCTACCCAAATCCTTCCCTTCCCTCCTCAACCCGCAATGGACCAGCGTGAGGAGATAACGGACCAAACCTTCAAGTCAATGTACAGGACAAAAAAGAAAAGGCCCCCAGTGCCCAGCACTTCCCAGAGTCTTGATCACGGCAGCGATCAAACAACTAACGGAAGGGGTGGTGCTAAGAATCCCTGGGTAAGACCCGGCTGCCACAAGAATACAATTTGGCTATGCTCCTACAATATTCGAACACTGACGGACGACAATAAATTCACAGAAATAGAAAGTGAACTAAAGGATATAAAATGGGATATCCTTGGTATATGCGAGACCAGAAGAAAAAGTGATGAGTATATAATACTAAAAAATGGCACACATTTTATGCATAAAGGTGGCGAATACACTGGAGTGGGATTCTTGGTAAAACAAAGCCTCACACAGTGTATCGAAGAATTCAAGCCCATATCAGACAGAGTAGCATATCTCATCATCAGGATTAATAAAAGAACCACTCTGAAAGTGATCCAAGTGTACGCTCCGACCAAAAGCCACGACGATGAAGAAGTAGAAATATTTTATGAAGAAATAAGAACATCTATAGAAACACATTTTTGGAGCGGTCTGTGAGAACGGAATATGGAGGCGTAGATATAACTTCGAACTGCAGAATATCTACAAGCATACGTTTGGTGGTAAAGATATTACAACTATAATTAAGCGAAACCACCTGCAGTGGGCAGGACATGTAGCCCGGGCCCCTGAATCGAACATGATAAAAAAGATTCTAACAGCGCAACCTGTGGGAATGAGACGACGGGGTAGACCAAAGCTGAGGTGGATGGATGGGGTAACACAAGATGCGGAGAAGATCGGAGTCGGCAACTGGAAAATTCAAGCAAGGGACAGAACAGAATGGCGTAGAAAGCTTGAGAAGGTCGAGGCCCTCTAAGGGCTGTAGCACCAAGATGATGATGATAGAAACAAATAAAGCAAATTACGAAATACTATTAGGAGATTTTAATGCTAAATTGGGCAAAAAAGAGAAAGATTATGAACATTTAATTGGTAACTATGGCTACGGGAAAAGAAACGATAGAGGAGAAATGCTTCTCAATTTCATGAATGAACATAACATGTACTCAACGAACTTCTTTTTCAATAAAAAACCAAGCAGAAAATGGACATGGATGAGTCCCGATAAAAAGACAAAGAATGAAATAGATTATATCTTAACCAAGAATAGAAACCTAGTAGAAGACGTATCAGTATTAAATCAGTTTGACCTAGGAAGCGATCATAGACTAATAAGAACAAAACTAATAATTAACAAAAAACTAGAAAGAAAAAGAATACATGAAAAAAGATACAAATGGACATCTGAAGAAATCAAAAATAGTGAATTTAATAAAAAGATAGTGCATGCATTAAATCAAGTTAGCATGCAGCAGATAAACTTCAATGATATTGATGATTTGAATAACCTTATTACCGAAACAGTGAATAAAAGTCTTCTGCAACTGAAAAAAAACAAAAACAACATACAATCAATTAGACAAAGAAATATTACAACAAATAGAAAGAAGGAAGATCTAAAATAAATCTAACAAAAGGGGAACCGACGAATATAGAGAACTTAATAGGCAGATTAGAAAAGGAATCAGGCAACAAAAAAAAAAAAAAGAAAACGAAAAATTAATAACAACAACTATTGAAAAAAATAAGAGTATGAAATGCATCAGACCGACACTAGGACGACGTCAGATGATATCATTAATGGGAAAAGACGAAAATGAAATCACAAGTAGAGAAACCATACTGACACGAATAAAAGAATTTTACACAGAACTTTACAGATCACATCAACAAGATGATGAGATGAGACCAGCACGAAAATTAATAAAAAATGTTGGATCAGAAATAATGCCAAAAGTAACAATTTCAGAGGTAACTACAGCATTGGAAAACATAAAGAGAAATAAAGCTGCAGGAGAAGATAGTTTTACCACAGATATGATATTAGAAGGAGGTAAGGAATTAATTGCAATTGTAACTAAACTTGGGGACAGTTGTTTACATCAGGGCAAAGTCCTTAAGAGCTGTAACAACTCTAAAGTAATCTTATTACACAAGAAAAGTAATAGTCGAAAATTGGAAAACTACAGACCCATCAGCCTACTGTCACACCTGTTTAAAATACTCACCAAAATCATAACTACTCAACTAACAAGGAAATTAGACGAATACCAACCATATGAACAGGCAGGTTTTAGAAAAGGCTACTCAACTTCCGATCACCTGTTAACCACAAAAATATTAATAGAAAAATGTAACGAATACAAGTTTCCAGTTTTCCTAGCATTTATAGACTACTAAAAAGCTTTCTATACCATAGAACACACGGCCGTAATAAACGCAATGCAAAATTGTAGAATAGACAGCAGATATATTAACTTAATAAAAGAAACTATGAACCAAGCTACAGCTACATACTACCTAAATGAAAATGAACACACGAACTCTGTACCATTAAACAGGGGAGTCAAACAGGGAGATACTTTATCACCCAAACTGTTCACCTTAGTTTTGGAGGACGTTTTTAAAAACCTAAATTGGAAATATAAGGGAATAAACATCAATGGCCGCTACCTCAGTAATCTACGATTTGCAGATGACATAATCCTGATAGCTACTGACCTACAAGAAATGTACACCATGCTTTTAGAACTACATACCGAATCTTCTAAAATAGGACTGAAAATGAATTTAAACAAAACAAAAGTCATGCACTCCGAAGACACCGTGACAATAATAAACGATAAAGTTATAGAAAAAGTTGAAGAATATATATACTTAGGACAAAACATAATCTTAAATAGGGAAATTCAAACTGAAGAAATAAAAAGAAGAAGAAAGTTAGCTTGGGCAGCATTCGGTAAACTGAACTATATACTCAGAAATCAACAAATTCAATTACATCTTAGATCTAAAGTTTTTGATGCATGCATTATTCCGATATTAACTTATGCGGCACAAACATGGACAATCACAAAAAAGAATATGAATATACTTAGAGTCACTCAACACGCTATGGAAAGAGCAATGCTAGGTATATCACTTAAGTACAAGAAAACAAACATATGGATAAGACAGAAAACCAAAGTCACCGATGTGGTGCAAAAATCATCAAAGTTAAAATGGGAATACGCTGGACATGTAGCTAGGAGCGATCTAAACAAATGGCACAGATCAATTTTAACCTGGAGACCATACCAACACAAAAGACCCAGAGGCAGACCTCCTATGAGATGGACAGATGATCTGAAAAGGACTGCCGGGAAAAATTGGCTACAAGTAGCATACAATAAAAAACAATGGAAAGGAAGACTTGAAAAGGCTTATGTTCAGTTGTGGACGTGAATGGCTAGACGAAGAAGAAGAAGAAGATCTTTTTTCTTTATTTCTATTATTATTATATTCATAGTTTAGTGTTCGTTTTTATCGTTATCATTGTAGTTGTTTTTAAAAATATTCGTTTTTTGGGGAGAAGAATGTTTGGGAGGAGAATGTTTGGAAAAGTGTTCAAGACTTATTTAAATCATGTATTTTTTATTATTCAGAATATGAGCTTATTAAGTTTTATACAAAACACAGTCCGTTATGTTACAAAGAAGATGAGTAAAACATATTTACCGTTGCGTTATACGTATACAATATGTATTAAAAAAAATGGTACTGTCATAATTTAAACATAACATTATACCTTTTACCTAACACAAATAATTTTCAGCAAACATTCAGAAAAACCAAAACAATCGGGAAGCTTAGGTAAACGAATATTTAATTAAAAATGATATTTCGAGATGAATAAATCTACAAATCAAATAAAAAAATATGATAATATTTATATGCACATACACATACATGTTTGTAATAATACTTTTAGCTTGTGATATTTTGTTTTTGATGGATTAATTCTATCATAGAAATGATTTTGATTTATTTTAATAAACAAATTCGATGCGGTCGGTAACAGCATATTCTGTGACATAAAAATATCAAAAGAGGGAGCTCGCATAGATTTAAAATAGCACAGTATTAAGTACAATCAAACAAAGTGTATCAGAATGAAATACCACTTTTAAGAGAAATAAACTAATTTGATATTTATAGGAACAGTAGTAGATTTTTACAATGATGGTCCTATTATATCTTCAATTTATAATGAACAAAATTCTTAACACGATCTCAATCAGTTAGTAGCTAAATACCGATATTAACTTTTTTATACCTTCAACGAGATGGCAGTCACATACAACCAATAACAACAACCGCTTCGGCTGTCTTGGCAAATAGAACGTTACAAACATCTTCATCATCTTCTTCTTCTTCATGTATCATATCCTTTTAGAAAGTTGGTTACCATCATAGCTAACTTAATTTTATTCACTGTCAACCCAAATAGTATGCTTGTATCAACACCATACCAATCTCGCAAGTTCTTCAACCATGAGGTTCTTCTTCGTCCTGGACTACGTTTACCTGCTATTTTTCCTTGCATGATATTTTGTAGCAACCTATATCTGGGACCTCTCATTACAAGTCCGAAATACTTCGACTTTCTATGTTGGATGCTTTTTATCATCCCAGTAGTCTTACTGAGACGTTCTAGTATTGTGGAGTTTCGAATCTTCTCCACCCAGGAAACTTTTAAAAATTCTTCTATAGCACCACAATTCGAAAGACTCAAACAGTCCAGGACTCGACACCATAAACTAAGACCGAAAATACGTAGCAGCGAAGTAGGCGGATCCTCAATGCCAATTTTAGGTCTCTGTTTTATAACACCTTGGACATCCTTTTAAAAGCAGCTCTAACCTGCTCTACCTTAGATCTAATTTCGCCGTGACTTTCTGCGTTTTAATTTAATTGCTGTCCAAGGTAAACGATTTTATCAACTTGCTCAAGTTTGGTATTATTCACATACAAAGACGGTTTTATATGCTGTTGTTTACTTATTACGAGTATTTTGGTTCATATCCAGACCTCCCTACAACTTTCAACGACACTAAGAAGTAGTGTTTGCAGATCTTCTTGACTAGAAACTAAGAGTACTGTATTGTCCGCATATCGCAAATTATTGATGACTTCACCGTTCACATTTATTCCGTCTTGTGTTTCAGAAAGTGCTTTTCTGAATAATTCTTTCGGAGTAATCGTTGAAAAGCAGGGGTTACAAGAGACATTCCTGCCGTACTTCTCTTTATTACTGAAAGCCTGTGATTCCACACCATCTACTAAAACTGATGTTGTTTGATTCCAATATAAATTTGTAATTATTCGAACATCTCTGTCGTCCAAGCCTGTCTTTTAGAGCTTCGATCAATTTAGAGTGCTTAACATGATCAAATGCCTTTTGTCAGTCAATAAAAAACATTATATGTCTATAGATATATCTAGACATCTTTGAGCAAGTACGTTCATTCCATACAGCATTATCGAAATTCATCATCATTTCATCATCGAAAAAGCAAACAATCTACGGACAAAACCTTTCCATCCGCTGACGTCTGATATGGTTAATAATGTTATAAAAGTCTTAAGAAAACAGATCTTCAAACTATCAAGAAATATGTTGCGTGTAACTACAAAGCAACTTACTCGTATCTACAATGTAGATAGGAGCAAGTTGCACCACACTTCAAAAAATATTTAAAAGCTCCGTTGCTCGGGATCGCAAGTACAAATGAAAGGAAAAGAAACTAAACTAGGATGTTTTAAGTTAGCAAATTATGGTTCTACACTTTATGGAACAGCCAATAAAACAATTCTACGTAAGCTGGATATTATACAAAAACAAATCACCCAGAATATGTCTGGGAGCAATGAAATCTACACCAGTTGAACCGTTAAGAGCTGAAGCAATCGAACCTCCATTAGAACTGAGAAGATCATTTTTAGCTGAAAAAATAATTATTAAGTCGCTACAGAAAAACTTACCTTTCATTAGCAGCATGTACAAATTAAACGAATACGACCTAACTAAGCCTTTTTGGATTCATAAACACTCTATTTGTGATGGATTAAGAAACGTGACCTTAAAACCACAAACAAAGTTAGAGACCGACTACTTTGATCACTTTGTTTCCTGTGATGTGAATATACCCTTTTATTCGGAGGTAGCATTATTTAATAGTAAAATAAATCAGCATAATAATATAAATAATAATAAAAGTAGCATCATAAATCAAATTTTAGAGGAACATCCAAACTACGTCACTATATACACTGATGGATCACAAAAAACACCGATGGTACAGGTTGCGCTTTCGTTATACCTAAGCGTATACAGAAAAAATATAAGTTAAATAAAAACACATCTATTTTCACAGCTGAGGCAATATAAATTATATAGTTATTATAGCAATTCTAAAAGCATTAGAATATGTTTATCAGGAAGAGGATCAGAACGCTATAATCTTTTCCGATTCACTTTCCGTTCTTAAAACTTTAAAATCAAACTCAAACACAACTAATGATATTATTTTTGCAATACTTAAATAATAACAAGATCAAAATAAATATATTATAAAATTCTTCTGGGTCAAAGCACACGCAGGAATAACAAACAATGAAATTGCAGATCAAATTGCCAAAGAAAGCATAGTAATGGGGGAACAAATAAATTACGAACTAACTACAGACGAACAAATAACCATAGCAAAACAGAGAATGATGAAGAAATAGCCCTATTTATGGCAAGAGTACAGCTTTACAAATCCAACACGTTACACCAGACTTAAAACCAAATTAAAAGAAAACCTTGGTAAAATGTGTACGATTACAGTCGAAAAAGTATAACTACTATCAGCAGAATGAAGTTTGGTCACGCATGTTATCCGTTATCCAGCACATTTATTTAAAATAAAAATACTTGAGAGTGATCTTTACGAAGCCTGTAATATATATATATATATATATATATATATATATATATATATATATATATATATATATATATATATATATATATAGCTGTATATATTTTATTACATTACATTCTTGATATTTCTGATTATTCCTGATTATTCAGACATACGTCTGAAATTTTACATCTTCTTGAAGTTTGCATAAACCAGGACTACTTTGGATTTAATAATAAAATATATACAAATAACAGTGCAGGACTTATAATGGGTAATCCTCTAAGCCAATTGCTATCAGATATTTTTATGGATCATCTAGAGACAAAGATTTCAAAACATCCCGTATTCAAACAGTTTTTATATTGATAGAGATACGTAGACGAAGTACTGATATGTTTCACAGCAACTAACAGGCAACTCGACCAATTTTTATCGTATATTAATTCACTTCATAGTCATATTGAATTAACAATAGAAATAGAACAAAATCAATCCATAAATTTTTTAGATTTAAAAATTAGCAGACTTCAAAACAAACATGACTTCTCCATATTTCATAAACCTACCCATACTGACACGACTATAGACAATTCGTCATCCCATCCAACACAACATAAACTGGCAGCTTATCATAGTATGTTGATTAACAGAAATTCCGATGTCAAAATACAACTTTGAGACAGAATTAAATATAATTAAGCAAATAGCAGTAAACAACGGATACAACGAACAAACAATTAATAAAATGTTAGATCAAAAACTACACAAGAAAGCCCTGAAATTAGTATTTCCACCACCAGAGAAAAAACCCAGTACCTTCTGCTCGATTACATATACAGGCAAAATAACAACAAAAATTGCCACATAAAAAAGAAAGGAATAACACTAGCTTTCCGAACAAATAACAACCTAGGCAAATATATTAAAAATAACAAGAGCCAAAATAAAAAATACTTGAATAGTGGTGTGTACAAACTTCAATGTGGCGACTGCCCAAAAACTTACATCGGTCAAACTGGTAGAAACTTTGATAAACGAATAGCAGAACATAAAAGGGCTTTCAAGAATAGAAAAACAGATTCGACATACGCACTTCACCTTCTAAAACCAAACAGTTCTCCCATCCTCAACCTATTTCATTAGAGACTATAAATTTGTAAACCCAAGCCAAAAATAGATCACTTGAGAAAGGCAATCAGCCGAAACAGCTGTAGTGATAAGATTTAAAATAAATTTTGTGGAAGTGTGAAAACAAAGTTTTCAGTGTTTTAGTGTTACAACCATAACATTCTTTGTCGGTGATTCATTTTTTTCAGTTTATTTTGTTTGATCAACGATTACTGTAAATTTAAACAAATATTCATTATAAAAAGTTTTACTGCGGAACACAAAAATACTTCCACCGCGGTCTTAAATTAAAAGAATCGGTTACCAGTAAACTATAAAATCTTCGACATATTTTCTATCTTTTGTCTTGTTTCTAATTCCATCTTCAAATTTCTTTTAATCTAAAATCGTAAAAATACTTACGTCAAACCCGGATAATAAAAAAGCACCGGATCCCTCTACCTTTAATCCACACCCGAATGCAAATTTCCTAATTTTTATTCCAAAAATTAAAATAATCTCCAAGCAATCAAGAGAATTTAAATTGCCTAATTATCTCTTTATCGAAGTTAATTTTTTCAATCCACTTTTTTCTAAACAAATCCACCCAGCCCTTTAATTAAGACTTCAGACGCTGGATGTTGGCGCGAGACTTGAATGGAACTCCAAACATACTTTTTTTCTTTCGGATCTCAAATCAAACTTCAGAAAAGTTCGGCATCGAATTCCTTGTACGAAAATATAATAAGTTCGTTTTGAGCCTCTCGAGTCATATTATCTGCAGACATTTTTAAATAATTCCTTATACATTGCTGGATAGACGAAAACAAGCATTGATAAAACGGGTAGAGCTCGGCTAGGATATAAAGATCCGATGAATAATTTAAAAATATTTAGTTCTCTTAAATTATCCTTTATTAGAGGTTATATCTCTGTTTTCCTTTTAAAGCCTAGTTATTTCTGTTCTTTTTTGTTCCGACGTTTGTTAGTCAAATATTTCATATCTTTCGAACATACCGAGGACTTTTTCAAAAATTTATAAACGCAATATGCTCTGCGTTTCTAAGAACTCCAGCGATGTATTGTCTAATTATTCTACAAACTCAAACCCTCCTAATCCTAACATTAGCCCATTCGAGAAAAAACTCCTGACAGAACTTCAGTCAAATTCAAATCTAGTCATTCTTCCGGCCCATAAAGGCATCCCACCGCTATCCTAAACATTTCTTCTTACATTACATTAATACAACACATTAATAAACTCTCAAATCTCATTAAAACTCCAGACTACATACCAATTCCCAATAATCCAACAACGTATCTGGAGAAAACAACAAGCCATTATCAATAAAACCTTTCTTTCTGTTTACATAAAACAATCTCTAATTCCTCGTGAAAAGTCTTCCTACGCAACCACTAGCCAAATATTTGCCCAAAACCTTACTTACACCTTACACCCTTTCGCCGAAAATGCTTCATCCTTCTTCAAAAACTCTTTTTATTTCATCGAACTTCTTAAACAATAACGGTCCTTTCACACATGGGAGTTTGTTTTACTGGTTCCTTTTTAACGGATACGTCATCAATTTATGTTCTGTACACCTAGGGACCGTATAACGTTCAACGGAACCATCATTACTGGATGCGATGTGAACAGAAAACTCGCAGTGTATACGCCGCTATTCTACAAGGATAGACGCTGTCGTGTTGTATTGGTACTATCGTCTCAGAATGAAGATTCGACGTTATTGGCAGCATTCACTTATGACCCAAAGATCTAGAGAGGGTGCTTTTAAATACTCAACCGTTTAAAACTAACATACTTCATATCTATGCCCAGACTGCAGATAGAAAATATGACGATGAAGTCGAGAAGTTGTATGATCAGATTCAAGACATCTTACAGAAACCGAAATTTTATATAATAGGCGACTTCAACGCAAAAATTGGGGAAGGTCGACGAGGTCAGACTGTAGGTCACTTATGGTTTAGGACAACCTAACGATCGAGGACAGATATTGTATGAATTCTGTAAAGAAAACGATATGATCATTGCCAACACCTGGTATAAACTACCCAAGCGACGACTATACACTTGGAAAGCCTCATTTGACGATGGCAATAACCCTGAGTCTTCAAGAAATCAAATAGACTATATACTTGTAAATGAGCGTTTCCGAAATGCCGTCAAAAAAGTCACTACATATCCTGGGGCAGATATTGGATCTGATCATCAACCAGTCGTAGCAGATATTAAACTAAGGTTAAAACGAATTCAGCGACAAAAACCACAAACCAATGTACTTAACTTTGACGATATAAACATAAAACATAACATTAAAAAAGAATTTAATAATAGAATAAAAAACATCGGGGAACAACTAGAAGATCCAGAAGAACTATGGAGTGAATTTAAAAACTAAGTTAACGAAATCTCCACAAACAATGATTATAGAAAAAACTTAATCAAGAAAAATATCTGGATGACAGACGACATCTTGAAATTAATGGAACAACGTCGACTGATAAAATCTAATGTAACAGAATATAGACACCTGCAGAGAAGAATAAAAAAGGATATCAAATTAGCCAAAGAAAAATGGATGAGAAAAAGGTACGACGAAATGGAGGATGTAATATCTAAACACGACTTATTTAATGTGCACAAAAAACTGAAAGAAATGAGTAATATTTTAAAAAAACGAGATCCTTCTGTACTTGTTGACACTAATAACACAATTATTGTGAATGAGCAAGAAATAAGAAAAGAATGGTAGCTGTATATATCACGAGTTGTTTGAAGATGTCAGGAATAATATTGTCGAATTCTACCAAAACTGTACTGACGGCCCAGAAATTATGAAATGCGAAGTAGAACATGCTATAAATAATGCTAAAATGCGGAGGGATTCCGCAGATTGGCTCAACTCCATCTTTATCGCAATACCTAAAAACACAATGCGAGAAAATGCTCAGAGTATCGATTAATTAGCCTAATTGGCCAATTTGGTTTTAGAAATGCTATGGAAACAAGGGAGGCACTTTTTGCGCTTAACATCCTATTACAAAAATACCGTGACCAAAGAAAAGGCGTATTTGCATGTTTCGTGGACTTCGAAAAGGCATTCGATAAAGTGCAGCATGTAAAATTAATGCAAATACTGAAAAATATCGTAATAGATGACAAGGATATTCGTGTCATTAAAAATTTGTACAGGAATCAAACTGCTATTGTAAAAATTGGAAATAACTACACCGATGAAATCCACATACAACGAGGAGCCAGACAAGGTTGCATTTTGTCGCCAACATTGTTCAATGTTTACTCAGACCAGCTATTTAAAAAGGCACTTGAGAGACAACCATATGGAATAAAAATCAACGGGAAACTACTTAATGTGATTAGATATGCAGACGATATAGTAATTATATCAGATAATATTGAAGGTCTTCAAATTCTGCTTGATCGTATTCACGAGGTAGTAGGGGAAATGAGCATTAAAATAAACTCAAACAAAACCAAATTTTTAGTATTTAGTCGTGACCCACATCCCGATGCAAAGCTTCAATTGAACGGAGTCCAAGTTGAGAAAGTTCACAAAATGACATATTTGGGAACTGTGATAACAGACCAACTAGATCCAGACTAATCCAACTAGATCCAGAAATAAAATGTAGAATAGCAATGACTAAAACTGCTTTTATGAAAATGAAGTCATTTCTTTGCAATAACCATCTCAGTTTAGAACTAATGCAAAGAATGGTTAAGTGTTATGTTTGGTCTGTACTTTTGTATAGTGCAGAAGTGTGGACGCTAAAAGTATCGATCACGAACAAAATTGAAGCATTGGAAATGTGGGTTCATAGACGATTGCTGAAGATACCTTGGACAGCAAGAAAAACTAATGAAGAAGTATTAAGGAGCGTCATCAAAGACAGAGAACTGTTAAAGACTGTTAAACATCGAAAAACCTTATCTGGGACATATAGTAAGGGGAAGTCGATATAAAATTTTAGAACTGATCCTTAAAGGCAAAATAGAGGGCCGTAGAGGTGTAGGAAGAAAACAAGAAGAAGAAGAAGTCAATTTGTTGATGGAGCTAAGGGGATATTCTTCTTCTTCTTGGGTGCCTATCCGTTACGGATGTTGGACACTGACATGGCTATTCTGACTTTGTTGACTGTTGGCCTGAAAAGTCCGGTAGTGGTTAAGTTAAACCATTTTCGAAGGTTATGTAGACAGGATATTCTTCTTCGTCCTGGACCTCTTTTCCCATGCACGGTATGGCCCAGGTATTCCAGTTTGCGACGTTTTATGATTATATACGACTAGTTCGCGCTCTTTACCCATTCTATGTAGTACTTCTTCATTGGTAACTCTGTCTATCCAGGAAATCCTCAACATGTGTCTATAGCACCACATTTCAAATGCTTCGAGTCTCTTCAGTGATGCTTCAGTTAAGGTCCATGACTTCACGCCATATAAAGGATAGGAGAATAAGGGATATATGATGATGCAAAGATGTCAGAAACAAGTGCAGCTGATGTATGAAGAGGAGTTTAATATTGAATGAAGTGAAAATATTTATATAATTATAGGTATGCTTAATATGTACTCCTTAAGTAATCTTAAGGTTACTACATAAAGCAGTCTTGATTTTTAATAAAACCTAATAATTAGTAAAATTTCTGTTGAATATTCCAAATAATGATTTTTAATGAACTGAAGAAATTTTAATGTATTTTTCCTATAAATAAAAGAAATATTTATTTAAATCACTCTTTTTTGAATTGTATTGACTTTCAAAATTACCGGAGCGTGTCACCTCTACGATTATTGAATTTAAGATTAATCTCTTAAACACTAAAATGAATAGCTCACGGATTAATTTAACATGTACTGTTTGAGATTATATAATCTATTATATATCTGGCAGACAGTACTGAAAGAGCCAAGATTTTTTAAATATTCAATATTAATCGGTAATACAGGTTTTATATTGATATTTTGCTTGTTCTCTCATTAATAGCAAGATATCTAGTTTTTTGGGTAAGTAATACTTTAATTATAGATAATACTGATAATTAGTACATTAAAAACATTTTAAATGAAAAATTGTAATTACTGAGAGATACTAGAAACGACTCCAGTTGCATCAGTACATTTTTCGATTATCTATATAAAATTTTCCTACCTTTACCATACTAAGTTTCTTAAGTAGTTATTCACTTACCTAAAACAAAGAAAAATCATAATTAACAAAATTATTTATGGTAAATATAAAAAGACATACTTAATTATGTATTACAGTGAATTATATAACAACTCTAATGAATACTTATTTACCAATAAACTGATATACCAGTAAGTTCAGCTAATACTTTTATAATTGAAAGACAAAACCTTTAGAGTCAAACAAGGCAATGTTTTGGAACAATTACTGTATTTATTTGTAACGTTATAAACGTCACATCTCTATTAATTTATATTTAAATAATTATTTCATTTTAATTTCTTTAGTAATTTGTTAATTTGTTTATCTTCAGTTTAATTTTTACTATTTTTTTTTTTTATTTAAAAAGTAGTTGGCGCCCTCTCTCTTCCTCTCATTTCTTCCTCTGTTTTTAATTACTCTCTCTTTCTGTCACGTAGAATAAATATTCGCCCTCTCTCTTTATGTTCAGTGTTGACAGACAAGCTAGTTTCATGATGTCTGTAGCAACATCCTATGACATCTGTGCTAACTGCATTTTAGTCTCCAATTTTCTGTCAAAACGTAGTGGGAATATTATTTTTTTGCCTGCTTTTGAACTTTATAAAAGAAGGCAAAAATTATAATTATTTCCGATATTTGTAACCTTACTTTCTTTCGAAAGCACATTGTTTTTTTTTATATATGCATTAGAACTCTTTAACAGAATTTAACTAATAATCATAATAACAATCATATTTCATTTTATCCTTGCCATACGCTATTTGTTTAATTGTAACTTTGTAAGATGGCAAGGAAGTTAAACCTTTCTTCTTGATGTGTTTCTAATGTAAGCTGTTTTTCATGTTTTAGTTTATTGGGAATAATTCACCATTTTAATGGTAATTTTATTGGAAATATTTACATTTTATTGGGATTATTGACCACACCAGAAAATACAACCACGTGTCACTGCAGCTCTCCAGATATTGTAACATTCCATTGGAGGACCTAGCAGCTAGAACACTAAAGTAACTCATCGAACGAAGCAATAAGTATCACTTATTAATTGTTAAGCTTTGCAGGGTTAATCATTGTATTTTTTTTTTTATTCTAAATAAATAGGTTTGGTTAAAATTTTTCTTATTTGCTATAAACTGAGAACTCAGGTTCAATCCCTATTTTAAGACAAGACGAACTCACCCTTGAGATACTGAGCTAGGCAAGGTATAGACGATAAGCTCCCATGGTTGATTGAGGTATTATTTTTACAATAGTACTTCAATTCTCTTTGGTAGTCTTATCGTTACATATTGTTACGATAAATTCTGACCCAAAATCGTAAATATATTTTACTAATATGTTTTTATTCATTCATGAATGTTCTAGGTATACCTACCTGACGAAAATCAGCCGAGCCGCTATAAAAAAACCCGTTCCAGTTCATTCGAGACAATGCAGGTCAACATCCATGGGGTCTCCCCTCGACTATAATACCAGTATGACGTCACATTCCAGTATTTTCGCCAAGGGTCAGGTCAGGTCTAGGCGGTCTTACGGTTCTTTATATAAGGACGAAATTTTATTGAAGGAGTCAGTCATAAGAAGCTCGGGAACCGCGATATTTAAATGTAACGAAACATAAATAAATTATTTGTAATATAAATTAGGATTAATAAAGACTGTAATAAATTCGTAATTAGTTATCGTGAGTTTTAATAAATTAGAATATAGACAATAAATTAGAATAAAGACAAATAAATTAGAACTATATAAACATAGCAATATTATATAGTTGTGATATTCCTGTTAAGAAAACCGTTAAACTGCTTACAGTTGCAGAAGATACTGCAATACTAATGCCTGGAGAGTCATTCGAAGGACGACCGGATATCTCGAAAGGATCGTAAACGAAATATATACTGGGAATAACAAATAAAGCATAAACATTAGCGAAATCAGACCACATCGATTTCATTTATGAAAAAGTAAATAGTCACCCAGTTATAGTAAATAATAGTTTTACTATAACTGGGTGATTATTTACTTTTTCATAAATGAAATCGAAAACTTAATAAATAATAAGTTTTCTCTTACAAGAAACAGTTCAATGTCTAGGGCCACATCTGAATAGCAAACTAAAATGACAGAAACATATTAAAAATCAAATTGAAGGACTGAACTTTTTAAAGACCACACTTAACATACGAGGGTGGATTGGTATAAAACTAGCCTTTGGTAGAAAAAACAAGTTTGTTGGAATTAAATCGATTTATTTCTCAACATAGTCCCCTTTTAGCTCAATACACTTAGTAAGACGATGTTCCAAATTTTTTTATCCCATCCGAATAGTACTTTTGCTCGAGCTCTTCAAAATAGGCCGAAGTTTCAGCGACGACTTCATCATTTGTTGCGAAACGGCGTCCTCCGAGCCATTTTTTTAGGTTTTGAGACAGGAAATATCGCTGGCGGCAAGATCTGGGGAATACGGTGGGTGTTCAACCAATTCATAGCCCAATTCGTCTAATTTTGCCATGGCGACGGCCGATCGGTGAGCCGGTGCATTGTCTTGGCGAAAGAGCACTTTTTTGCGTTCCAACCGGAGTGTTAACGACCAATAATGCTGCGTAGTACTCACCATTGATTGTTTTTCTCTTTTCCAAGTAGTTGATGTGTATGATGCCCTTCGCATCCCCGAAAATAGTCGCCATCACTTTGCCGGCCCAATGTGCACTCTTTGCCTTCTTCAGCAGCCCTTCGCCGCGTTTGTGCCACTGTTTCGACTGTTCTTTGGTTTCCGGTGTGAAATAATGCGCCCAGGTTTCATCAACGATGATAAGTCGACGAAAAAATACTTCGAATCGCACCGTATCATCGCCAAAAGCGTCTCCGAAGTGGTCACACGTTTTTGCATTTGATCGATTGTCAGC
Source organism: Diabrotica balteata (assembly GCA_918026665.1). Taxonomy (NCBI): domain Eukaryota; kingdom Metazoa; phylum Arthropoda; class Insecta; order Coleoptera; family Chrysomelidae; genus Diabrotica; species Diabrotica balteata. Next base: position 104,682,891 of record OU898279.1, on the reverse strand, counting down.
AAACGCGGCACCCATCGCGCGGATAGCTTTTTTATTGTCAAATCATGGTGAATAATGTTGCGTACGCGTTAGTATTAAATATTTAGGATCTCTATTAACTCACGTATCTTAATTCGACGATCTTCCATAATCATGTTATGGACTTTGTTGATCATTTCCGGTGTGGTGACTTCAATTGACCTCCCGGGACGCTCATCATCAAAAACACTTGTACGACCACGAACAAATCCAGCTTTCCAAAATTTTACTGTTACTAACGAAGGTGCAACCTCACCATAAACTTTGTGCAGGTCGGCTTTGATTTGCACATTCGTTTTACCCTTTTTGTGGAGGAACTTAATCACCGAACGATACTCGACTTTTTCCATTTCTCCGAAAACACAAAATTTGCTTGCTTTTGACGGCTGTGAAAACCAAACTTAATGTTTTTAAAACTTAAAATTGGGATAGACGTCATGTCATGAATGACAAATGTCAACACTAAAACCAATTCGGTATCAAGTGGCGCCATCTATCAAAGGCTAGTTTAATATCAATCTATCCTCGTATATGCGTAATAATACTTTTTTTACGGTATAAATTTGTCTTTTATAATTCTAACAATATACTATACTTCTTATTAGGCTTCTGTCCTTAATTGAGTTGTCTAGTGTTCCATTATTTTTAATCTTTCTCCCAGGTATTTATACTATTTTCGGGGTTTTATTTCCTGATTTTTTTCTGACAATACTCAGGTAATTTGTCTTTTTTTTATTCACCTCTAAACCCCATTCCTTAATTGTTTTTTTACACATAATGTTATTTTTATAATTATTATAAGTTAGGTTATGTTATAAGTAACTTTAATTCCAGGTGATATCCAGGTGACTTCCCGTTTTAATTCTAGTTTCTTGTTGTTGGTACAACATTTAACGCCTTCCACTAATACTATATTCATGTTTATTTTTTTGTGCTGTATAGAATTTAAGAAAAGGGGGAACTGTCCTAAGCTTTTGTAAGTCGACAAAGATTAAGTAAACTTCTTGGCTACGGGCAACTTTATTTTTTATTATTTGCGTAACCGAGACATATAAAACTTGGCCTATTGTCGACCTTCCAGCGGGAAAACCAGTCTCTTCCTCGACTTCCCTTTGTTGATATCCTCCTACTTAATTTTTTCATATTTTCCCACATATTCGACTAGTAGAATGATAACTGCGATTCTTCTACAATCCTCGGGTTTCAATTTATCTTCCTTCTTATAAAGTGGGCTTACATAATGATTTTCCTTCATTTATTCGGTGTTTAATACTTAGTTATGCATTCCTGGAAAAGTTGTAGCAGTGGAATTAATATTTTCGGTCCACATTTAACGATTTCTGGTGGTATGTTTCCTGGGTCGGATGATTTGCCATTCTTTAACTCTTTGCAAATGGTTATTACTTCTTTCCTGTTTATTTATTCTGGTTGTTTATCATATCTTTATGGTGCTTTATACAACGTTGAAGTATAGTTGTTTAAAGGGTTCTATGGTCTACGTTAGTAGTTTTTCGGAGTATTCTTCCTATTTTTGTGGTATTTTGTACTGGATGGTGAAGACTATAGGATCATAAGTCTAATGAGCCATCTGCTGAAGCCGTTTTTAAAAGTCATCCACAAAAGAATTTTCCGAAAATGTGAAGAACAAATTGCGATCAATCAGTTTGGATTTGTAAATGCCGTTCGTACGAGGGCAGCTTTACTTAGCGTGCAGGTATTGTTTAGAAAATATAGAGATGTCATCCGTGATGTTTTTGCATGCCTAATTGACTTCAAGAAGGCTTTCGAAAGAGTCCGGCATGAGCAAATGATGGAAGTGCAGAAGAGGATAGGGATAAGCGGAAGAGACCTAAAAATAATAGCTAACATGTATTGGGATTAATCAGCGGTGCTCTGAATAGATGGAGAATATATAGATCAGGTCAAAATCTTGAGGGGAGTGAGACAGGGGTGTATTATTTTTCCCCTGATATTTAATCTGTACGTGGAGCACATTTTTGAAGAGGCTCTAAAAGATTTTGATGAAACCATCTCAATAAATGGAGTTAAGCTCAATATCCTGCAGTATGCAGATGATACAATATATTCCAATACCATACAAGGGCTGCAAAACTTAATAAACAAAATAATGGAAACAAGTAGAACATATGGACTGGATATAAACACCAACAAAAGCAAGTTAATGATCATCAGCAAGCAAAACATAACTGGAGCAAATCTTTATGTAAACCAAATGAGAGTTAAACGTGTCTCACAGTACAACTACTTGGGAACCATAATTAATGAGTCATAAAATACCCAAGAGATTAAATGTCGCATCCAAAAAAGGCAAAAAGTGCATTCTTGACTATAAGCTTTGTGTTCAAGAGCCATGACCTTACCATAGAAACAAAAATAAGGCTCCTTAAATATTATGTGTACTCAGTGTTTCTGTACTCAGTAGAAAAGCGTGGACATTGAAGCCGAGAACTCTATCAAAACTTCAGGCTTTTGAGCTGTGGTTACATAGATGTATCTTAAAGATACTTTCTTAATGGTAAACAGCTTCTGTACAGAAATTCCTTATCGAAGCCTACGTTCGGCATAAATGGCTTCAGTGCTGTAAGGGTTTTTACGTATTTGCAAATATATAGGGTATAAAAATCATTGGTAAGAAACTAATTTATTCTCTCTGTACAATCTGCATATAAAGTATGAAAAATTGGTCTTTCAATTTATATAATAAATTGTAAGAAGTTCTTGTCTGACTTTACTAATATTGTACTATTTATAACATAAAAATAAAAAACATGTACTAATTCCAACTGCTAGTAAGAGTCTAGCAGTAATTTATCACTTTAAGGACAGTCCAAAAATATGCCAATAACCTTTGTTTGAAAAAAATCCGTTACAATAAGAAGTCATCTACTATATGTAACACCTGCTGTTAACAAAGAGCGACAAATTTCATAGGCCATTTTATGACCATACCTAACCAATTCATTTATGCAAATTCATCTGTCTTGTATATGACTTGTAATTTTTGCATTACAATTGTTTATTTTTTTAATTCGTATATTTACAACCGAGGGACAGATAAAATCAGTTTTTGTTTTTTTAATACATTCATCACTTCAGTACTGTTAAAACTCAAAGACCTCCGCCAGGTTTAGCTAAAAAAATGTAACAGATGTCCGGATTACAATAAACAACTATTTTAAGATAAAATCTGTTTAGTATTTTGAAAGAAAATTGTCGTTCAACTACATGTGTAAATGGTGGAGATCACTTAGCCATGATACTAATAAATTTAGTTTAGTAACAGTTAAAAAAATTACATTATTAAATAACTGTTTGGATATAAATTTTTCCATAAGATCCGAATTTGCCTAAAATATACAGTTTCGCCCTACTTTTTCCCTATTCATAATTTAGTTCAACCTCATTAAACAGAATCTACCCATTTTTCACGTCGAAAGTTTTTTATGCGTCAATAATTATGTAAATTCTTTCAACATCATTTTGAAGTTACTGTTAAGTTACGTGATTTCTGTCGAGTTGAGTCGCTCCTTCCAAAACATCGACTTTTGTAAACTTTAATGAACGCATTTGAATATCTCATGTTGCTATACATACATCATCTCTTACGAGACGGAGTTTTAGTGGAAGTTGTTGAAAGTTGCGCAGCATAAATGATTTGGAATAACATACGTCGTGTTTTTCTAAGTTTATATTCAAAAGTAATCTAGGAGAAATATATTTTGCTTAGGAGAGTAATTTTAAGTGGTTTCTTATACAAAAGTAAAATTAAGATCTTTTTTATTTCTTTATTTACATTCTACATAATAGTTTTAAGTAAATTTATTGCATGGTCAGTTGGAATCATTTTGTTGCTAGTCCATTATTGTACAGATTTCCAATGAATTTTTTATCATGACTGTTTGGTAGCTGCAGGCTGCGTTGCATCTCTTCATCACACAGCCAAATTTGTCCACTGTCGAACATAGGCCTCCTCAAGATGTCTCCACTCTTCTCTGTCCTGTGCAGCTGCGATCCAGTTTGTCACTATTCTTTTAATGTCGTCCGTCCATCTGGTAGGTGGTCTTCCACGATTTCGCTTGTCTGCCCTTGGCCGTCATTCTAAAATCTTCTTTGTCCATCTGTTGTCTCTCTGTCTTGCGACGTGTCCTGACCATTTCCACTTCAACTTCGTAATCCATTTTATGACGTCTTCCACTCCAGTTCTTCGCCGTATCTCATCATTTCGTATTCGGTCTCTCAAAGTTACGCCAAGCATAGATCTTTCCATTTTTCGTTGTGCTACTTGTAACTTTTTTATTGATGCTTTAGTCAATGTCAGTGTTTCAGCTCCATAAGTGAGCACCGGAAGTACGCACTGGTTAAATGCTTTTCTCTTTAGCTTTATTGGGATGTTTTCCTTAAACACGTCTTTTAGCTTGCCATAGGCTGCCCATCCTAAAGCTATTCTTCTAGATAATTCTCAAGTTGGTCATCATTTTAGTTTTCGCAAAGTTTATTTCCAGCCCTACTTTTTGGGAGACTCGTTGTAAATCTTGTAGCATTTCGTTGGCCTCCTTTAAGTCGTCGGTTATTAGAACTATGTCATCTGCAAATCGTAGGTAGTTCAGCCTTTCGCCATCGACCCTCAAACCTCTGTTTTCCCATTCTAACATCTGGAATGCATGCTGCATGGAATAGTTTTGGTGACATGTTGTCTCCTTGTCTAACTCCCCTTTTTAGTTTTATTTTTTGTGTAGGGGTGTGGAGGTTTATTGCTGTTGTGGCATTTGCATATATATGTTAAATAATGCTGGTATATCGGTAGTCGATTCTACAATCTCTCAAAGCTCTTAAGATAGCTACCATCTCGATGGTGTCAAAAGCTTTTTTATAGTCAACAAATACTAGAACTAGTGGCCGGTTGTACTCTATAGTTTTTTTCAATTAGGGCCTTTAGACAAGTTAGATGGTCATTTGTACCATACCCAGGGCGGAAACCTGCCTGTTCTCTTGGTTGGCATGTTTCTAGTTTGTTCTTAATTCTGGCAGTGATAATTCGAGCAAATAATTTATACAGGTGACTTAGAAGACTGATTGGCCTATAGTTTTCGAGGTCTGTTTGATCTCCTTTCTTATGCATGAGGAGCGTTATAGAATTATTCCATTCAGCTGGTATTGCTTGGTTTTTTAAGCATATATTGAAGAGCTCCTGATGAGAGCAGAGTCTCCGATTTTTAGCGCATCCGCCACTACTCCATCTTCTCCTGGTGCTTTGTTTTTTTTTTTCATTTTCTTTAGAGCATGGTAAATTTCATCCGTTGATATGTCGGGAATATCTTCTGAACCTTGATTCATAATTTTTTGTTCTGTATGTTCTGTCGGGTTTAAGTCCAATTTATTTGTCTATAGTGTTTTATAGAAGTCTTCTACTATCTCTAGCATTTCGTCTCTGTTGGACGTTAGTTTGCCATTCTTTCCCTTAAGTCTGATGATTTCTTTTCTGCTGTTCGTCAATTTCCTTCTTAATATCTTCATGCTCTTGTTGTGCTCGATTGTCTGCGAGATTTTCTCATTTTTATATGCCCTTATGTCCTTTCTAATTGCTTTTGAGACCTCTTTGTTGATTTTATTTATGGTTTGTTGTTCTATACTCTTATCTTTTAGCATTTCTCTTCTTTCTTCCATTTTAAGTTTGGTGTTAGCAGTGATTCTCTCCTCTCTCTTGTTACCTGTACAACATTTTCTTTGAGCTTCTGCTATGGTATTAGTAATTACTTTATTTAGCTGATTTATATCATTTGTGGGGGGCCTGTTTTGTAGACGTACCGTTATTTGATCTGCAAACTCTGTTTCATTTTTTGGTTGTGACCATGCTTTCAATTTTTTCTTTCTTATTAGTTTATTTCTCTGTTTATCGATGTTAATTTCTATTCTAGCGCGAACCATTCTGTGATCACTTACTGTTGTGAAGCTGTTGAGTACAGTGACATCTTTAACTATAAATTTTTTATCTGTTATTATATAGTCAATTTCATTTTGCGTTCTCCCGTCCGGGCTTCTCCATGTCCACGTTCTATGTTGTTTTGTGTAAAAGAAGCTATTCATTTGATATAATTTGTTCTGAAGGAGATAGTTTAATAAAGTTTGTCCGCGTTCATTTCTTCCATCGCTGCCGAAGTTTCCAAGTACAAATTCTGATGGATCGGATTTCATGCCAATTTTTGCGTTCATATCACCACATATGATTGTAAAATGGGTGTGATTTTCTTTCAGTGCTTGTGTTATTTCGTCATAGAAAATGTCTATTTCCTCTTCGCTATGGTCTGTGGTTGGCGCATAAGTCTGTATTATTGTGATGTTATATCTGTCGTTCAACTTTAGAATGACGTATATTACTCTCGTGGATATACCATGTATTGTATGGATTCTACTGTACAGCTGTGTTATGAATTCTACTGTTGCATCTCTTACGAAGGGAATATTCAGATCATTATGGATCGATGGATTACCAAACAAGATATAATAATAGATGCAACAATAGATCCAAGTAAAGTATGATTTGGAAGTTCGAGAGGTCTTGGTTTAGTGCTTCGTGTTGTAGTTTTAAGTTTTCTACATGACCTACTATACTGATGATACTCACTCCGTGGTCTTACAACTCTGTGTGAGTTTTAGCCAACTTGAGAACATGCCTCCATTCCTTTCTCTCTTGTGCAATCTCCATCCAATTCTCCACGCCCATAGTTTTAAAGTCTTCTGCTATACTACCTCGCTACCAGAGTTAAAATCATCCACGTAGTCTTCTTCTAATTGGGACTTATTTTCATACCAGTCTTACTATGTTTTACAGGGTATCCTGTCCACTGGAGTCTTCTGGACTTTTTGTATTATATGTTAGCGTCTGCATATAGTTCTTTCAGCTCTATATTAGTTCTTATCCTATATTGTGCTGTTGTCCTATCAAACGCCTGCCAAAAGAACTTTAGGATTTTTCTTTTCCAAACATAAGCCACTCTTCGTTTGCCTTTTTTATCGTCCACATCTCGCTACGGTGCATCCTTACTGGACCTATGACTGTTTTATATAGATTTATCTTTATAGATTTTGCAGGTTTTGAAGGTCGTAAAGACATTGTGGTCCGTTATTGTCTTTAGTTATTGTTGTTCCAAGATACTTAAATACTCTGATGCACTCAAAATTAAAGTCCTCGATGGTGATGTTCTATTCGATTATATGTATCTCTGCTTCGGTTATTGCAGCTTACATTCAATTTTGTTTTTATTGATTAAAAGCCCCATCTCCTCTGCTTCCTTCTCGAACCTAATAAAAGTTTCCTTCATCCTTATTCTGGTGATCCTATTTGGATAAAGTCGGTTTTTTGATTTCGATTCGAAGAAGTATTGTCCAAATATTATATATACCTTATATTGTATCCCTTTCATAAACATTCGTACCAAATTAACTTGTTTTTTTGCCAAGTTCTGGCAGCAGTTTCATCCTGCATATCAAATACCTATTTAAAATCTATGAACATCTGCTGAATATCACGATCAAACTCCCAGCATTTTCCATGATCTGTTTTGGAGTTAATATCTGGTCGAGTAGGGTAGCCCGATCTGAATTCGCATTGATAATCCCCAATGACTTATTGTGTGTATGTTTTGGTTCTTTCTATAAAGCGTTTCATGTTAAGAACGGAAGGTTGCGAAAATAGGGCTACGTATTTCTTTTGGACGATAGAAGCGCGCCACGACGAGCTCAAGCAGGATTCAGGGTTATATTTGTTTTTTCTTCTCAGGGTTGTTTTTTCATTACCTTCATATGTCAGGTCGCATGTCTTCTAATTCAGCTGTATGCACCTCTATGTTTGATGTATTTCGGCTAGATTTGTCTTTTAATAGTTGACATAAGTATTCCTTACAGGTTTTTAGGATTTTCGTGTCATTAATAATAAGCTCTCCACCGGCTTTTTGAAGGAAGTTTCCTGTTCTTTGTTTGGTACCCGGATTGGCTCGCTGAAGCTCTTTTAGAGTTGCCCTTCTTCCGATTTTCTTCTATATCTCTGGTTATTTGTTCTTTAACTTTTTCCGTTTTGGATTTTTGGAGCATAATCCTTCTATCCATATTACCTTTCATTATAGATTTCCAGCAATTTTCATTTAACCATTTTCTTCTTCTTCTTCTTCGTACGTCTCGGATTACTCCTGTTTGTTTGCCTCTTATTCTGTTTCAGTCGTTGTTGACTGTACATCTTTCCACCTTTTTGGCGACCTTTCAACGGGTCTTCTGATATACGGTTTGTTGTTTTTACAGATGTTCGCTAATCTATCTGGTCCCGCTCGATTTACATGTTCGTTCCAGTTTTTTTTTTCTTGTTTTTGTACACCTGATAATATTTTGAATTTTCCATTGTTCGCGTATACTTCTGTTGGTTTGTCTGTCTCTTAATGATATGCCTGCTATTGATCTTAATACTTTCATTTCGATATTGTCGATTTGTTGTTTCGTCTTTCTTGTATCGGTCCTTGTCTCCGTTGCATATGTTAGGATTGGTCTTACTGTTGTCTTGTATACTTCCATTTTTTTCTGTTCTCTTTTTATATCCTAGAATTTGATCTGTTACGATTGTTAAAGTTTATTTTATATTCTCCCGAACAGAGTATAGGTTGTTACATTTCTCGGTATGTGTTAAAGTTATGTGTATAGCGTTTTGAAATTTCTCCTCTGTCTCATTATCCTGTAGATCTTCGGTATTCCATACTGTTGTTGGCGTATTCCTGTGGGTTTTTGGGACGCTATTCTTGTTCTCACCTTCGTCTTACAAGAAAATGATCCGTGTCTCCATCCGCCCCTCAAAGGCTTCTTTATTTTATTGTGACACCTTCGTTGTAGACCTATGTTTCTTTGTAAAATTTCTTGTGTTCCAACATTGTTCATTTTGCTGGTAGCTTATGGGCATGCTAACTTTGAATACCAACTTTGTTTCATTATTATTACTGATCTCATGGAGACTATGGTTACCTATTGTTGGTCTTTATGCTTCCGTCCCAATCTTTGCATTGGAATCCTTTAACCCTCTAACCGGCAAGCGTTCTTTAAAGAACTCGTCTTTGGAAAGCTGAAAAACCTATACTTGAATATTATTATCGTTTAAACCCATGCCGTTCCGTCCGTCTACAGGTGTTTAACATTTGCTGAAAAGACTAATGCAATCCAAAATTTGGTTTGCTTGCACGCTGCTATCAGTATTGTTCAAAAAGTCAGTGTAGACGCATCGATAATTATTTGTCGAAACGACCACGTGTTGTATAAAATATAATTTGTATTCTGAATATCCAATCGACTTGGGAATTTTTTTGGTAAGTAACATAAATGTCTTTTATTAATAAAAATTATTAGTTTGATTACACAAAAAAAAAACAGTTGTAAAAAATGTTTGATAAAGTGAAGCGTTCTTTGAAGAACGCTTGCCGGTTCAACGGAAAAAAATAGTGAACTTATTTTTGTTTTTTTTTTGTTTTAGAAATGGATTTTTCACGTATGAATCGAAGAAAGCGATTTATATTGGAAGACTTAACGGACGAGCAAATAAAACAGCTCATGAATTCGGTTGAAACAGATGAAGAAACGGATTACGACAGTGATGATAGTGTCAAAGATCCCAATTTTGTTGTGGATGATATAGATAAAGACGTCATTGCTGAATGTTTGAATGAAATGGAAAATGCTGACACTACAGATCAATTTCTGGACGGATTACAAATAAGCACCTTTGATGTTCCTTCTGCATCTTCTACATTCACGGGTGAAAATGAAAATTATGATGAAGTCGAAGTAGATGTTGCACACCAAACTACAATTAAAACTGAAAATATAGCAGAACTGCAAGCATCTATATCTTTAAGTAGGCCAGCAAAAAGAATGCGATCACTCCTTCCAATTCATGAAGAAGATGGTAGGTAAAGAAGAAAACGTTACTGTACAGTAATTTCAAAACTAATAATGCTTATTTTTGGCACTTGATGCCATACAAAAATCTGGACCGGAGATTTCAAACATTACATGGCGTAAAAAATCTATGCGTCTACATGTAAATGAAGTTGCCTTTCTTGGGGATTCTAAGCTGCCTCCGGAAGTGGAATGCCTCAAAACTCCTATGGAATTATTCAACTATTTTTTCACAAACAAAATTATTGATTGGATTTCATTAAATACCAAGCATATAGAACAAACAACAGCAGTCAACAAAATTTTCAAGTGACACCTCAATTGATTCGTCGGTACATAGGCGTGTTGATGTTCATGTCTGTTTATCGATACCCAAACCTGGAGAGCTATTGGAGCAAATATGCATTTGAATCGATTCGAGACACAATGAAAAGCAAAAAATTTTTTAAAATAAAACAATTTTTATGTTTTGAAGATGAAGAAAAACGTATAAAGAAAGGTGTGCCAGGCTATGATCCTTTGTTTCGAATTCGTACACTTGCCAACGAACTAAATTCTCGATTCGATTCGATTCCAAAACTAAGTCGTTTATGTGTTGATGAACAAATGTGCAGTACAAAGATAAAACATCATCTTGGTCAGTACATGCCAAACAAACCACATAAATGGGGAATTAAATTTTTCGTATTATGCGATTCCAACAATTACGCTTATCGTTTCGAAATTTATCATGGTACTGGCGATAATTTGATTATACCTGGGACACCTGATCTTGGAGCCAGCTCGAATGTGTTTATTCGTTTGTCACAAACAATACCCAATTTTAGACATCATATCATTTATTTCGACAAGTGTTACACATCGCTGCCGTTATTGATTTATTTGCGTGCAAGAGGTATTTACAGTTTAGGCACGGTGCGAGCTAACCGAATTCCAAACTGCAAGCTTCCATTGGACAAGGACATCGCAAAAGAAAAAAGAGGATATTCTTTTGAATACGTTGGCTGTTTACAAGGTGTCGATATTACCACAGTTTTATGGAAGGACAACAAGTCTGTTTGACTGATGTCAAGCTATGTTGGAATTGAACCATTCGCAAGAAGAAATCCAAATATAGCGCAAGCAAAGGCTCCACGTTATATTCGCAAGGAAAAAACATTTGTGGAAGTCGATGTTCCACAAATTATAAAAGAATACAACAGGCATATGGGTTCAGTAGATTCTATGGACAGTATTATGGGCCGATATCACATACGTGCAAAGACTCGAGATGCAATAACACGTCTGTTCTACCATTTGGTCGATATGACAGCGACAAATGCATACTTTTTATATCGCAGAATACAAGCAAAGAGATCAAATGATTCCAGTGATATTGATATTGGAGAAAAAAAGTTGATGGAGCTACCTGTTTTTAGAGATAAACTTGCTGCTGGTCTTTGTGAGTGCCAGGATAAGCGTACAGTTGGTCGACCTTCATTAATCACTAATGCTTCTCAGCCAAGCACATCTCAAATTGGTAGAAGAGCACAACATCCAGTTCAAGACGTTCGTTACGATAGAATTGATCACTTCACAACATGGGCTAGCGCAGATAAAAAAGAAAGTGAAAGTTTTGCAAAAAGTCACAAACTCAGTCCGGCTGTTTAAAATGTGGTCTTCATTTATGTAACTCGCCTGCCAAAAATTGTTTTTATTTATATCATCATCGAAACTAATGAATACTTTACCACTTACTTTTATATAATAAAAAATATATTATTACTGAAACCAACTTTTTTTGCCTAATCCGGCAAGTGTTCTTTAAAGAACGCTGCCCCAACCAACTTTTTTTGCTTAATCCGGCAAGTGTTCTTTAAAAAACGCTTCACCTTTTTTATCTAAAAAGTGAACCAATAAACTTTTTTACCTGTTTTATTGTTTTTTTTAGTTTCTTTTACCAATAATTGCCTAGAGAAAAATTCCCAACTTTCTATTTCTATTATTTCAGTTTTGCCTGTTAGAGGGTTAAGAAAATATGCATGTTCTGTTTGGATAGAACTGTGCTGATGATGCTGAATGATATTCTTTGATTGTTTGCGCTATACCGTTTCTATTTCTATTGTTATTTGTCGTTTTCAGATAATCAACGAATACGGAACGGCAGTTAACATTCTCTTCAGTTGTGACGACTGGTTTCATTGTGTCAGCTTAGTTTAATGTCTTTCCATCTGCCCACGCAAAAAAATAAAATAAACTGTTTTATTCATAAAATAAATTTTATGTCGACACTAACAAAAAACTCAATAAGTTTCTCTTCCGTCTAGAAAAAAAAAATCATACAACCGTCGGGCAAAATTACGAAAGGTTCCTCCAGTTAAATATTTAAAAACGAAAGAAAAACACTTCACCGAGTTATCATTTATTAAAAAGACGGTCCAATTTTAGAGGGGATTTTGGTAACCTACAAACTGCCAGGGCCTATAAGTGAATGTAATCTTTCTAAAAGCTCGGCAATAAAACTGGCGAGATGTTTAAATTTTAAATCGCATTATGAATGTACCACATAAACTCCCCGTGTTCAGGTATTCGCGGCGCACGATAGGCCAGTAACTGAATGGATATTTTCGGTACGAGTTTGGGAGTATTACAAACTTCTTCTTCTTATAGTGCCGTGCACTTATGCGTAGCCGCACTTATATATTGCGTTGGCGAATTATCTTAAGGCCAGACGTCTGTCTTTTGCGCTATGCAAAAGATCGCCAGTTTTATTTATGCCTGTCCAGTTTTTTATGTTTCGTATTACAAACAAGAAACTAAAATATTTAAATATAAATATAATGCATTTCTGTGCGCAGTTGGTAACTAATAAATAATTCGTTCAAGTTAAAAGTTTACTTTTAAATTTTAAACTCAAATTTGTGGTGGATATGGTCGACTTATGGATCTTTGAGGTAGTGTGGGATATCGATGCAACAACTCTCTAAGCAATGTCCACTGATTACGACAAATAAGTTGGAGACATTCTACTTTCAAGCCCGAAAATACTCAGTGCTGCGTAAATACTGGATGAATTACTTACAGAACATTTGTTTTTAGGTAGGACGTACTCTACTTCTCTGACAATCACTTACCAAATTACTTGAATGGCGTTGGCCAATTACCAAAGTAAAAAATGACTGTGCAACCGGGACGTTCAAAGTAAACACTTTTTAGACGCTCAGACGCCTATGGAATGTGGATTTATAGAAGACTCTTGTTCAAAATGAGGAGTTGTGTTACTCACATAAAAAAACGACAGAGGATGAAAGGCTCCTACAAAATAACAGGAACATATCGATTTAGACGAAAAACCTCTACAGAAAACCAGACCTATTAGAAGACACAGACAAGTCAACGATAAACGAGCTGGAATAACGGATATATTACAGATATTTACATGAAATTTTAGGGTAACGATGGAAAAAACAATCGTAAGATAAACATAGGCGGCAAAACAGAAATAAAAAGCAACTTCGAGAAATGAAACGTATCTCTTGTTTAATTTATGGGCAAACACGAATTTCATTAAAAGTCTTTTTGGAAAACGTTATTAGAGATGCCGTTACCCATGCAGAACATGCTAAAATAAAAACAGCAGCTTTTATTAATTGTTGTATACACTAAACTCTAAGTTTTGCTAGTTAATTCATATTAATATTATATGGAATGTATTCATAAAAAATATTCCATGGTCTTATTTTCCATAATACGGGGTTTTTTTTTATAGAGATGATGACTGTGCTTACTGTTTTCCAGGAGATGGAAAAATAGCACCGTTTAGAGCAGCATTGATTATAACCATGATTAAGGGAAATATTTTTTAGGAAACTATTGTGGATCATGTTATAATTAGGCCCCGTGATTTTCTCAAAGTTACACATTACCCTGAGTGTGTTTTCGTGTGGGGAGCCAAATTGGGTGATCGATGTCTTCCTGGGAACAAATAGGTTTATTATAACTATATTTATAACTATACTTTTATTCTAAATTTCAACTTGATTTCAAAGTTTCTGCAGAAATTATGGTTGTTTGGAGATCGTAGTATGCTTTGAAGTATATTTTAACCTTGTCAGGATTCGTCGAAATTATTTGATTTCCGAAATTTTTTGATGAGATTTATGTAATAATTTTTGTTTGATTAGGACTTTGAAACAATTCCACAATTTTAAACCTTAAGTATCAGTAATCAAAATAAAAGAAACTTGAAGGAACTTAAAGAAACACGTGGAAAAAGTGGTAAAGGTTTGGAAAAAGGTGGCGCTTAATAACATCCAAGCTAATAGTAAGCTTTTTTTAGAAGATTATCTCGTCATGGAGGACTAAAATATATCTCCGGTTTATTCCATGAGGAAAACGAACTGTATTAAAAGTCTTTTTGCAGAACTTTGTTATAGAGATTGCTTTTCAGCACTTCACGGAAGACAGCCTGGGCGGGGAAGTCCTCAACCCCGACACGGAGCGTCATAATAGCGATAGGGAACGTTCCTGTAGATATGCAGGATAGGTGCGAATAAGGTCCAACCAAATAAGTACCCGTGGATCAACTGAGAGCATGACATACGGCAGCAGATATGTCATTATTGCACTGGGACTGTACGATCCATACAGGTCTAGTGTAAATCACTCACAGGCGACAACTACATCTTAGTTCATCCAATTGTGAGACTGCGATCAGGCAGGCAACGGAAAACCACCTGATTACCTTCCTAGAGAGTGTTATGAAATGACGACTAAGCAAGAAAATCCTGTGCTCTGCAATCTGGCTAGCAACCGGCGAGATATCGATTCCGGGTTCGATGGTGTAAAATGGGCGACCGGGCAGATGGTTGTGCATGACCAGGCAATATCTGCGAAATGGGATACTGGAAGATCAAACTTAACATTACGTAAAAAACATCGCATAGCAACACGGAATCTTAGGGGGCTGCTACAGCAGCCCTCTAAGCCCTCTAACATCAAGGAGAAGATAGATATCTGTGGGATATCTGAGACATACTGTGAAGGCCAAGAACATTGGGAGGCCATTCACTACAAAGTTTTCATCTCAGGAGCTGACAAGTCAGTACAAAAAGGCGTAACAGTATATTATTTTAAAAACGTTGGGCAAAATATGTACATGTATACCTTCCAGTAAATGATCGAATAATCAAAATAACTCTAAACGCTAAACGAGCCAAAATGCATATTATACTGACATAAAAAACACAAAATTACGCCTTATTCGAGAATTGATATTTCCTATCGCCACCTAGGCTTCAGAATCTTGGATATTAAAAAAGTCGATTCAAATCGTGTAATGGCATTTGAAATGTGGGTCTACCGTAAAATGTTGCGCATACCATGGACCGCCCATCGCACAAATAACTCAATTCCAGCAGAACTTAGCATAAAAACTAGACTCATCACAACTATTTACCAAAATATACTGAGATATTTTGGACATACAACTAGAAGAAGGGAAGGCATGGAGCGAATGATAGTTGAATGTAACGTAGCGGGTAAAAGATCCAAATGAAGATCTCCAGTACGATGGTCGGACCAAATAAAGGAAATAACTGGTTACTCATTCTCCAAATCTAAACAATACGCACAGAAGCGAGATAAATGGACAGAAATAGTCAAACAAATTACATGACGCCACTATATCCTTACGAAAAAGAAAAGATTGACGAGAACTAATTAAATGCTAATGCCTTACTTTAAACAGTATTGGAGTTAAATTGATATTACCATTTTTTGGAATATATTCATTAAATAAATCTATGGACATGTTCTTTATTGTAGCAATATTTTTTCGCTGTCCAGAACTATACACCTAGTCTCTATTTTGGGATAGATTCTATTGGTGACTTTATGAGCAGTGTTGTATCAGCCAAAATGGTTGTATCATGGCTTGATAGATATTTCCTATCTTATTTTAATCTACTGATATATTACTCGCGTCCTCACTGCTGGACTACGCTTGTACATGACCATTTGGGCTTGGTCCCCGACTTCTTCTATCGTCCCGAATGTTTTCACTATTTTCTCTCTTGAAACCATTATAAAAGCTTTGTAGAAAAATTGTTATCCTCAGATTCAAGCTTATGACCCAATTAGTACGTTTGCTACAATGCTTCATTTGAAAAATTATGGTGGGTGGACTCGAAAATACCTGGAGCGTAAGAAATGTCAAATTTGTGTACCATGGTCCCAACCCACAGGATCTTGATATTGTTGGAAAGTATGAGACCGACTTTTAAGCGTATAATGATGGAGCTATTAGATATTTAAATTATGTTTTCTAAGAGTAGATATTTCAATTTTACGAATCGGACTCTGAATCTATTACAAGATTTATTCAACTCGAATTTTAGTCTACTGATTAACATCAGCAATATAATACCTTAATCATACAAATTTATAATTAACATGTTGATCAAATTTATAAATAGTTTATATTTATACTAAAGTTCTGTAACAAAAATATTCTTCTTCTAATGTTATCTTTCTCCCACACAAGAGGAATAAAAAATTGATTTAATGCGAATAACCATTTTTACGCGTACAATCTTCGATCTATGATATTTAACTTGGATTTTTGGGAAAAGAGGTTGTAGATTGTTTTTAAGTCTGGACATTCGTTTAAAGAAAGCCCTTGACTGATTTTTGCCCTCTTTGAGATGCAACGTATTTGCCTAATGCCGACGCTATCAAATATTTACCGAGATGGGTAACTGCCGAGAACTAGACATATTTTTTGAATGACACGTGCGATATACAGTTTGCCAGACAGACAAAAAGTTGTAAATTTGTTTTTGGTTTGAAACAACATAGACAAAGCTTTCTTGTAAGCAGTTTATGACGGGCGAGACATGTGTAGAATTAAAATTGCGAAGAATTTATACTAAAACAACACCGAATTTGTTGTTTGTACCAATCATTCATTGTCGTATCATTCAAAATCAGTTTGTTTTGCCTTCACCACTATACTCATTCAAATAATATTTGATTGTTTGTAATACTTATAGTTAAATTAGTATTATCTGCATTGTTTATTGTAGAACAGCCGATTATATTCCCAAGAGTTCTCTCAAAATCATTAACAGTATCATGGCTCAGGGAAATGAGCAAAAATACAGTGTTTTTGTAGTAACTGAAAAAAAATCTATGTAATGAAGTTGGCATTTTTTTAAAAAATCGACACAGTTTTATTTATAAATATTAAGAAAACAATTTATTTAATATTTCAAGTTTAACTATAATAAATTGCAAAATTAACAAAATTAACAAAACACCAGAATACACCAAAGATAAAAGTCGAAAGCTTACAGGATGACTCCACCATATACCAATTCCAAAAAAGAATAACCAAAAAAAGCAGAAACACATATATCACAGAAAGTAATGGAGTCCAAGAAGTCTAGGTAGAAATTAAGTCTAATATCTTACCGTCAGCCAAGGAAGTTCTTGGTGAAAGAAATATAAATAAAAATAAATCGTTCCCAAGGTGAAGAACTCTACGTAAGTAGAGTTTACGTTTTGTACGTAAGTAAAGGAAAGGAAGGAAAGATTTAAGAAAAAAAAACTTACCTGAAATACATGAAAACCAAAACACAAGAGGCATAACATAATTACAAGACAATTAGAAATGAAACACATGCACGTGTAAGAAAAATAAAAAATGATGACTGGAAACGCTTTTCAAAAAAAAAAATTGAATATGATTTTTACGGTCTGCAAAAGGAAATATGGAGCTTCATAAGAGGTCAAAAAACGGAGATAAACGAACAAATAGAACCAAAACACATAGAAAAGGATACGTGGATTGACTATTTAAAAAAGCTCTAAAAGCGCTAAATGCAGAAGAAGAATAAGCGACGCTAGAACCTGAAACACCAGAAATTACCACAAGTGAAGAACTTAATATAAATGTACAGAAACTTCGGAAAATACTTGAAAACCTGAAGAACAGAAAAGCAGCAGGTAAAGACGGGATACCAAACGAATTACTGAAATATTGTGAAACAGCAATGACAGAACAATTAACAATATTAACCCAGATATTACTGAAACTTTTATTGTTAACATTTTGAATTAATTTCGAATTTTCATGAAAAATATAGCATATGGAACCAAAAAACACAATTATATATTTTTTTATGACGATACCTGTCAAGTTTTGACATGTTCTTTTAAAAGGACGGTAGTAGTATACGGTACCAGATATCATATATATTTTATTAGTATCAATTTACAAAGAATGAAAGGATTTAAAACAAAATTATGGATGTAAAGGTATTTTGCACTTTTCACACAAAAACTGGATTTTTTTGTGACAATATCCACATCGCGATTGCTTTTCTTGATAAAGAACCAAGTGGTTAATACCGTCATATCTTGAATTGGCTACCAAATTCGGATTCCGCTTAGAAGGTCCGCGTTTTGTTTCTTTTTTAAAAGTTTCCAAAATATTAGTTGCAATAGATCTTCTAAATTCAAGTTGATCCAGTTAACCGTCTTGAGTTTTGTGAATCTGCCACGCATTTTGAATAGCCATATCAACGCAATGAGCAAAAAGGGGAAAATACCATTTCTTTCCTCTTATGGACACTCGATATAAACTGATGTTCTGGTCACTGCGATCAACGCCACCCATGAAGTTATTGTATATTCTAACAATATTTGGTTGAGGAACTTGAATATGTTTTTTATCTGCTTGTGAAAATCTCTTTACAGAGAAGCAAGGCATTACTGGTACAAAATTGGAAGCAATAGAAACGATATTATTATCATGCCAGCGGCAAACCACTATTCCTGTATTTTTATCAAGACGATACTCGTATTTACCACGTTCAGTTTTTTTTCATAATAGATGAACAGGGTAAAGGGCATTTCATGGTGCGATTTTCCTTACAGTGCCTGTACCAAATATGCCTCTTTGTTTTAGCTCATGCAGTAAATGAATAGAAGTAAAATAATTATCAAAAATAAGATGAAATCGCCTTTGAGGCCATACTTCATTCAATCTGTCTGCATAGGATAGAATTACTGATGCACCCAATCCAAGGACTTTATATTGTTCAGGTATTGTAGTGGAATTACCTTGGTAAGGAGAAAACCAAACTATGTATCCCAGACGAAGGGCTCCTACCCACATTTTGTACCCCCAACGGATTGGTTTTCCCTGATGAATTGTTTTGTGGGATGGCGACCAAAATACGGAACCATTGCCTCATCTATGCTGTGATGTTGTTCTAAAGGGAAAATTGTATAAATTTTTTGTTTATTACATCGAACAGGCGTCGCATCTTAGCAAATCTATTAAATTTATCTAATGACAAGTTATTGCAAACATGCAAAACTTGCATTATGTGGGAAAATCTATCCCTAGATATAGCAGCTACCACCATTGCGTTGTGCGAATCGTCACGATTTTCCCAGTACATGTACCTTTTCGGCACAACCACATAACCACTCAATACAAGAACGCCTATAAAACATCGAATCTCATTTTGAGTAATGTCGTTCAGAAGATTTCTTTGTCCTGCGTAGATGTTAGTGTATTCGGTAACCAAATTGATGACTTCATCATCAAAAAACAAATTGAAAATTTCCATCGGCGACTGAATCATTTTCGGTCCAAATTGAGTTTTCCAGTAAGTACAATCAGGGTGTTGATACAAGTCTCCTTGAATCCAGTGTGCAGATATTCTCTTCTCTAATTGATGGGGCAGCTTTTCCTTGAAAATAAACAAAGCCAATGGTATATTGTTATCATCCGAATCTTCTTCTGGTAGGCTGGAATTCACAGAATCTTGTGGTAATTCAGTGGCGGTGTCAAAAACAAGTTCTACATCGTTTCTCATCTGACTACCCGATAAATTATTTATTGTAGTTAGTTCTTCATTGCCGGAGTCGCAATCGGTGACATCATCATTGGCATTTTCTGGGGGAAATATGATCAAACCATCTGGAGGGACTGGGATTTCATCAGAATCAAGCTCTTCTAATAGCTCATGCAATTTGAGAGGCCTCCTGAAACAATACGCACGTTGGTAGTACTAATTACTACCGTCCTTTTAAAAGAAGAAAATGAAATCCCAGGCGGCGAGCCTTTGAAACAACGTGACAACTATTCGAGCCAAGAATATACGTACATAAGTCCCTATTATACAATAATCCACATGCCAATGTCGCGAAATAACAGTTTTTTAATTCTAGACTTACCTCCAATTATAGGCATCCATTTTGTAGTCCAAAACATGACAATTTACACAGATAACCTCACAATTACAGCATGTGCGCGCACTAAAATCGTTAAAACTTGTCGAATGCTGGCTCTTGAAAACACTCCATCTAGAGCCATCTCCATCAGTTGGTAGCTGTACTAACCTAAATTACGCATAATTTACACTGCCTTTTAAAAGGACGGTAGTAATATCTGGGTTAATTAATAAACTTATAAAACACAATAAAATACCGGAAGAATGGATAACGAGCGAATTAATTCTATTATTCAAACAAGGAGATAAAAAATAGCCAGAAAACAACAGGGTTTTCGTAGTGGAAGATCGTGTACAGATGCAATATTCGTTATAAAGCAAATTACTAAGAAATCACTTGAGTATAATAGACTAGCATTTCTGTTTCTGATTGACTTAAAGAAAGGGTTTAACAGAGTAAAACTCAAAGATGTAATCCATGTTCTCTATAATAGAGAGGTTCCCCCAAATATTATAAAGACTATCCAAAACATCTATCAAAACAACCAAATGGAAGTCAGAATAGATGGACAATCAACTTACAGAACCTATAGAAATAGGCAGCGGAATCAGGCAAGGAGGGGATTCATTGAGCCCCATGCTCTTCAATTTGATCAAACATGAAATCATCAAAAGGGTTAACAAGAGAATGGATGACAAGGAAGATGATACAGATTCGCAACAAAGCAACAATAATGCTCTGTTACACAGACGACGCAATATTGATAGCCCAAGATGAAGATAGTCTGCAAAGACTGGTCCACAGATTTAACATAAAAGCAACAGAATTCAATATGACAATCTCATCTCAGAAAACTAAAACAATAATAGTCATCAAAGAACCAACCAGATGTAAAATAGAAATTAATGGCATCAGTATGAAACAAGAAATAGAAATTACACTGTCTAGCTATGGAGACCTGGACAAAGAAGTGAGAGATCAAGTGCAGAAAGTAAATAAACTGACATGATGTCTTAATAACACTATATATCGAAACAGACCCATTAACACTGAGATTAAGTCAAGTATTTATAAAGTCAGTGTAAGACCAATAATCACATATGCCTCAGAAACAAGGCCTGACACAGCTACAACACAAAGGACACTGGAAACTGCGGAGATGAGAGTACTGATAAGAATTACAGGTAATACGCTGAGAGATCGAAACAGAAGTAAAAACATTGGAAGAAAATGTAACGTACAGTGTATAAATGAATGGAGACAAAATAGAAAAAAAGAATGGAATAAACACATAAGCAGAATGAAGGAGACCCGTGTCGTCAAAATAGCAAGAGATAAGTCAACAGTCGGCAAAAGAAGTATCGGACGACCGCGCAAAAGATGGAGTGACAACCTTCCATAGAGGTATTAATCCGCCAATGAATAAACAGAATTCGTTATAAAGAGGAAGAAGAAGAGGAAGAAGAAAAAGAAGAAGAAGAAAACGATTTCGAATGTTTCAATTTTGACATCAAATTCCTAATCAGTAAGTTTGAAAACCTTATAGTACACATTCATACCCAAATAATTGTGATATACATTTAGACTCTTGGTCACGTTTTCAGCAATTTGTCCTACTGTGCAGCGTTGTACTTTCTTTAGTTTTGAATAGTGAAAAATATTTTTACACATAACAGGAAGAAACTCATCTTGCAGACAGACTTTTTATGACTCTTCTTTCCTGTGAGGTTTCAAATTTGATTCGTATTACTTTTTAACGGGATTTAGTAGTCTAAGTTTCATGCGACAAAAACTCCATTTTAATTTCCTTTGTCACGATGTGTTACGTTCCGTTATTGTGTTATATAAAGTTCGTACTGTCCATATTTTTTTGTACCTATACCGTTTCCACGAAAAACCCGCTGCGCTATGAAATTTAGAGGCATATACGACTAATTACAACATTTTTTACAAAAAAACCTTAGGTAATATTTTTAAAACAAAGCGCCAGTGTGTGTAGATCCGTATGCAAAACCAGTTGTTCTGATTCTCTTTGGTAAACTACAAAGCTCTGAAATATCAAATACGTCACATATCAACGGAGAAATTTATTTATTCTCTTTGACAATGTTTACTTTGTATGGACAGTGGAATAAATTTGTATGGAATTTGTAGCTGTATCAAACTCGCTGTAGGTGTTTCGATTGTTATAACACGGAATATTTGAATTTGGGAACGACCATTACATTTCGCTAGGTGTAACATTAGTACACACATAGCACAAGTTATTAGAGCCATCAAAACCATCTAATTAGGGTAGGATATGCAATAAAAATAACGCCGCTTGGGATTTTAGGCATTTGCACAGACTGACATATACATGACCAAAATTATTGTTTTTGGTGGGAAGCTTCTATACTGGCGTTGTATTACTTTTTCCCTATATTAAAATACTGAGGCAAGCGTCACGGAAATAGCGCTACGAAACGAAATAGCAGTTCGTGGTTCGCAGCCACAGTAAACAGTTGGAAGAGTGCATTTACGCGACGATGAGAGTCCGTTATACAACTTGTAGACTTTTTATACTTCATTGAAATACATGAAAAAATTTCTAAAAAAAATTACTTTATTCAATTTTAAAAATATGTTAATTTTAAAAATACAAAAAACATAGTATGAATCTTCGCACTAGTCTACAGTACAGCTTACTGTAACACTTTTTGTAAATATTTGAATAAAATTTATCTATATAAACGGGTATGATGATAGGTCACACGTTTATTCAGTAATGTAACGACGCCATCTAAAAAAGAAATAAGAACTACCATATTTCAATCATATTTTGTTCTTGAAACCATACATTTAATTAATAATACTGTATTAATTACATATTATAATTAATAATTAATATTGTTCTAAAGCTATTTTTTTATAGCATTTTAAAGTAATTACTATTTCAATGGGAATAAGCCACTTAAAGGTTAAATTAAGTTTATCGAGTTTTTCAATTTCCACTTTGGAAATCGTTCTCGAATTAAATACAAAATAATTTAAAGCTTTATGTTAGTTTAGATATCAAATCCTAACGCCATCTGAACACAGAATTTCGAATTAATTAATTTGTTCGAAAATTGCTAAAAATATAGGTAACTGTAGTTTTAAGGTAAGATTAATGACATACCATGTGGTCCATATGTATGGAATAAATTCATTTTTAGCGTTATTATGTACTATGTGAAAAAAACCTGAAACAAGTCGATTTTTATTCTTAAATTGACAATTTATGGTATTAAAATATTATCCACCTCCAGCCCCCCCTTTGAATTATGAGCACCCCTTCAAAAATTTTAAATAACAAAGGGGGTCGTGTGACACCTTGTTAGAAAGGGATTTTAGTCCTCTATTCAGCAATATTAATTTTTTTAAGTCTGGTGCAATATTAACTGAGAAAAGTGATTTTTAAGATGTAAAATTTTGATAATGACTCATCACAAAACTTTAGGTTAAATGACGATAATAATGTCACAGAATACTTAGAATGTATTCTTCATGACCACCATTCACTTCTGGACAATAACCGATTTTGCAATTTTCGTACAAAATTTTGTACGACCTCGGGGGTTATTTTGTTAATTTCTTCTGTTAACGTAACGTTTAAATCAGCAATACTGTTTGGTCTATTAAAATATACTTCAGATTTAAAATAACCCCATAAGAAGTAATCGAGAGGAGTCAAATCGGGATCTAGACGCCCATTCGACCATTCTACGACCTTTCGGTCTTCCAATTCACCTATTGGGAGAAAGCTCGTTTAAATATTTTCTAACTAAAAGTTCAAAATGCGGTTGAGTTTCATCTTGTTAGTAGTAAATAGATCGATTTATCTCATTTCGATGATTAACATCAGGAAAAAATCTTCGTAATGTATGCACTAAAAAGTTAATCAAAAAATCTAGATAAACCTCACCATCAACTGTGCCCCCAAAAAAAGACAAATAATTTTATTGTTAATGATACCAGCACAAACGTTAATTTTTTAGGATATTGCGTGTGAGTCTCACACACCCAGGGAGGATTTTCTCTGCTCCAATATCTACAGTTCTATTTGTTAACTGTTCCGTTTAAATGAAACGACGCTTCATCAGAAAAAACTATTTTGTTTATGAACCTCAAATCTGCGTTCATTATGTCCATCATCATTGCATAGAATTCTTGCCTTATGTCTGGATCATCTTCATTTAACTTCTGAATTAACTGAACTTTGTAAAGGTGGTATTTTTCTTTATGCAAAACTCTCAAAATAGATGATTTACTTACATCATTGACGGCGGCAAGTTCTCGAGTTGTCTTATGGCGGATTTTCCTCGATCTCTAGAAGTACATCTAACTTTTTTTGTCAGTAAATTTAACATTTCTACCTGGTTTTTCAATATTTTTTATATGTCCAGTAAAACGAAACTTCTTTTTAATTTTGCTATTTTGAATTTCTAAAATCGCATCGGTTATTGTCAAGAAGTGAATGGTGGACATTTAATTTAATTGCAAAGTACATTGAAAAATATATTCTAAATATTATGTGACATTATTATCGCCATTCAACCTAAAGTTTTGTGATAGAGACATCAACAGAATTTCTAAGAAATCACTTTTCTCAGTTATGATTGCACAAAACTTAAAAAACTTTATATTACTGAACAGAGGACTAAAATCCCTTTCTAACAAGGTGTCACACGACCCCCTTTGTTATTTAAAATTTTTGAGGGGGTCCTTATAATTCAAAGTGGGAGCTGGAGGGGATAATATTTTAATACCATAAATTGTCAATTTAAAAATAAAAATCGACCTGTCTCAGGTTTTTTCACATAGTACATAATAACGCTAAAAATGAATTTATTCCATACATATGGATCACATGGTATATGGTATGAAATATATTATTTATTATATGTCACTGGGTAAGATAAGCAAACATTTATTATAAAAATAAAATGACGTTTAGCAAACGTCAACGCCTTACCAAAATAAAATAAAATAAAAACTAAATAAAATTAAATAAAGGTAAATAGACTAAAATAAAATAAAATCAAGTTAAAAAGAATTATGAAGAAATAAATAATTCTTTGGGCGTTATGTTGTGGGGGTAGAATAGTTCGTCAGATCGTGATGTTGATACATCATTGGAAAGGAGAGGCGGTAGCGAATATGTTGACAGAAAAAATACACATTGCGCCATTATTAAAAGGCCATTACATTATATCTCCATTGTGTTTGGTCCGATTGAGGACCAAACACAATGGAGACCAACCAAAAAGAGAACTACACAGTGTCTTCATTATTAATGAACGTATAGTTACATACGAGATGTCATATGGCACTATGCATAAAAATAGTTTTAATAAAAGACAAATTTTGGTTTATTGACTTAACGAAGGCCTCTGGCTGAATACAAAATAAAGAACTAAACGAATCGTAA
The DNA here is from genome assembly GCA_918026665.1 of Diabrotica balteata. NCBI lineage: Eukaryota > Metazoa > Arthropoda > Insecta > Coleoptera > Chrysomelidae > Diabrotica > Diabrotica balteata. The sequence goes on along the minus strand of OU898279.1, from coordinate 104,657,246 downwards.
TATGCGACATAGCAAATGAAAGGGGAGGATATAACCAATATATACAAATACAAAAAAAAGGCGACTACGAGGTATATTAGGGCACTATAGATAAAAATAGGTTTACCATAAGGCAAATTTTGATTTATTGACTTACAGAAGACCTCAGGCAGAGTACAAAATAAACAACTGATCGCATTTTAACATGCAACATAGCAAATAGAAGAAGGGATATAACAAATATTTTTAAATAGAGAAAACAAACAAAGAGACTACCAAAAGGGCACTACACATAGACATATCACATGACACTATGGATAATAATAGACATATTTGCTTTATGTACACAGCATACGGTAAATATAAGGTAAATTTACTTTATTGACCTGAAAAGGGCCCCTGACTTATTACAAAATAATGAAATTGCAAATCTCTATTACAAAATAAACAAAGACATATAAAGCGTGCCATCAGAAATGAGAAATAAACGAGGCTACAAATAAAACATTTTATTTTTTCTCTATTATTCGATAATTACAAACTAAACGTGATTATATATGACAAAAAAGCGAGGAGGATACACAATTTAGTAAGTCTTTCTTCTTCTTCACGGTTCATCTTCTATAGAAGGTTGAAAATCATAATGGCTATGCTAACCCTGCTTACTGCCGCTCTAAATAGTTCTGTAATACTGTATTCTGAAAATTGCCTGTAAAAAAATACCGCAGGTCTTTATCATTTCCCCGTAGTGATCTTAAAGTAAACCTGGTGAAGTTGAACTCCTTTAAAAAATTTTCTGCTTTGAAAAACTATGATTAGCCCCCCAGCGAATGGGTGGCAAGGATCATAGTCATCATCAGTGCTATATCCCTATAGTAAAGCTTTGACCTTCCCAACTATTTCGTCAGTCAGACCTATACATTGCCAATTTGCTGCACCTATTTTTTTAGGATCTTCATCTATCTACACTATCCTTTCATCTAAGTTTTGGCCCACCTCTCCGTCTACTTCCTATCGATTATGATACTAGAATTCATCTAGGAGAGCTATTCTGTTGATGTCTTGCTAGATGTCCTTCTTACCTTTATGAGAGACATCACGTCTTTACCACCAGATATCTGCTTGTATTGTATCCCTTACCAGTCTTATTACTGTATCGGGACTGTACCATTCGTCTATGTCTTTATACAAATTACTTCGTACCACCATCATAGGCTAAAGCCAAGAAGCTGTTCTGAGTATGCACCATATAGGATTTTCGAATATAACAGGAGACAAGTGTGATATTATCCCTAATACATTAGAATTCATAAATAATGTTAGTCATATTTTACATTGCGTTACTGTGTAACTGGAATTGTGTTTAATCAAGAATTGGGGACGCACGCAATAGGTTAAGTGCAGCGAATACAAATAACTATAACAAATACCTCAGTTTGCCTAATTGCAAAGAATCTAATTATAAAAACGGTAAATAATGAATTTAGCACCATTTAGTTCTGGGTTTTGAGTTAAATTGAGTACAGTCGCTAACTTATATATCGAGATGTGGACCACATTACAACGTCAACTAAGCACTACTTAAATGATTAAAGATTCGTATGTAATAATTTTTATTCATTTGTGTCTCAAAATAAAGATGGAAGTGCCCATAATGCAGAGATGGATGTGAGTTTAGTAGTAAACTAATAGTGTGTTTGACAAATTTGTATTTGCTTTTTTTGCTATTTTGTAAAACACACAGATTTTTGACAAATTCAAGGACGTGGGAGCAATTTTAGAGAAACTAGTTTAGCCGGCATTATCCAAAACAGCGATGCAAAAGCTGCATGATACTATATTAAAAAAAGCACTACATCGTTTAGAAAGTGTGACAAGTTGCTTGGCTAAATCTCTGGTAAATGCACGTAGCTTCAAGTTTTCAAATTAGCAAAAACAGAACTTCAAAACACACGTCATCCACATGAGGAACCCATGACATGAGTTCTTATAAAAAATCACTCTTTTAGATTGTTTACATTGTATAAAACAAGCTTTAGTTGCAGAGAAGTGCACTGATCTGCTTACTGTGCAATGTGCAAAGCAAGAGCAAAAAACTAAACGAAATCATCACATAAACAGAATTACTAAGAATAGAGCAATAGATATATGCATAGATAAATCGATGACTGGAAGGATATCAACGACAAGACTAAGAAAACTATATTCAGATCTAGAGTATCCACACACAGATTTTTTTTAGTTCAATGGATTTAGTTCCATGTTAAGACGTGATATTATAAAGTATATTGATAAACAATAAGTGTATTTGCAATATACAAATATTGAGTATCTGCACGTATACCATTTTTTAAAGTAAAACAATTGCACGTCACGATTGATACGAAGTGACTTCACTTGTATTTAAAATTTCCAGAACATCAACCTTGGAGTTCAAATTTTCCTAACACAGCTAATAATACGAAACCCATACGGAACTGCTCGATCTTTCATAGGAGTCAACATGGTGTAATAATCAGAAAAATGTAATCATCATTATATTGAAAATTTTAGAACTATATTGATTAAATAGCCAAAAACATTTGTTTAAATATGTAAATTAAATAAATTTTAAGTCTAATATTCCACAAAATAATAATTTTACTTAAATATATTAGACAATTGTACGCAACTGATGCGGAACTACTTCAAATTGTATTGACAGTTAAGCGTGTGGCAAAAATGTATATTAAGTGTTGCCGCTTTTAGAGTAGGAATTTTGTTTATGTTTTGATTTCTTACACAATTTGATCATAATATAATATATATTAATAAATTTTATTTATCAATACATATTATATTTAGATTAATAGCTTTAAATTATAATTATTGTTGTGTATTGTGATTGTGATATGCCAAAACAAATAAATAGTCTGTAGAAAGCTGATAAGTTTTCATATAAGATAGATTATTTTGAACAAGAAATAATGGCGGGACGTTTTTACTATTAAAGCCCTAAAAGAGGTAAGTTTAAAATTTACAATATATAATTTTGTATTAAAATGTTTTCTTATGTAATTTCATGTGTTACAGTAGTCTTAAAACTAAATGTATTTACTGCTAATATAATAGTTTATATTAATATATACTATATAATAGTTTGACAAATAGTTGACATTTTAAAAATTCCTCACTTACTAACTATTCTTACGTTTTGGCAACGCTGTGGGGTTCTGATGACGTAAATCTTGAATGACGTGTAAGTTTTTTTATATGAAAGCTTTAAGCGTGTAAGCTAAAAATATTAAGTGACTAATTATAAATAGATAGAAGGATTTGTTATTAATGTGCTGACACAAGTAGAGTGTAGAAATCTAATTTTGTCTACAATGTTTCAACCCGACCTGGGTTAAATTATGTTTTTTTAAGTTATTAAATAATTAACGAAAAAGGACCATCTATATTTTTTAAAAGTGCATGGAGCATCGGTGGGGTTACCGTAGCGGGAGCCCAATACCACACAGAGAATATCTGAAAAAAAAAGGTCGAAAATAAGGCCATTCCAAATTAAAGATATTTTCTAGAATGTGCTTGTTATCGTATGGTATTTATGGATTTTATTTCGATTAACGTGGTATATGGATTATTGGATAGGTTTAGTGTAATATCGGATTGTCAATACGGTTTTAGAGAAAGAAAATCTACACAAGATGCTATTTGTAAACTAACATCACAAATATCAGAAGCTTTTGAGTCTAATAAACGTAGTTTATGCATATTTGTCGATCTCTCTAAGGCGTTTCACACGATATCTCACGGGATCTTGTTAGAGAAACTTGAGAAGTATGGTCTGAGAGGACGCGTTTTGACATTACTAAAAAGTTACTTAACAGACAGAAAACAATTTGTAGAAATTGATGGTGTCGAAAGTGATCCTGAAGTAATTAATTATGGCGTACCGCAAGGGACCGTTTTAGGCCCTCTACTCTTTACACTCTATGTTAATGACATGCTTAAACTAAAAACTGATGGAAACATAATAAGCTTTGCTGATGACACCGCAATTTTTTATAAGGCCGAAAATTGGGAAGATCTTAAGACTATAGTTGAACAAGACTTCAAAGTTATAAAAACATGGTTGCAAATAAATAAACTCACAATAAATTACGAAAAAACTAAATATATACCTTTTGCAATATATAAAAATTCTCTGCCAACTTTTAACTCATTAAAAATAAATAAAAAACAACAAATATTTAAAGCAGAATACATAAAATATTTAGGAGTTTTAATTGACAGGCACCTTAAATGGGACTTACAAATAAAAAATATTATAAGAAAAATAAGAGGACTGTTACCAAAATTCCGCTATTTAAAAGAGTTTTTAGATGTTGAACAGCTTAAAATGCTTTACCTGTCTTTAGTACAATCTCATCTTGTATATGGGATTTTAGGATGGGGTGGCGTAGCTGATTGCCATCTGGTGACCCTTCAAAATACTCAGAAATGGTTTCTTAAACTAATATATGGAAAACGAAAAACATATCCCTCAGACCAACTTTTTCATGAAACTCAGGTTCTTGATGTTCGGCAATTGTACTGCCTAGAGCTACTTAAAAATATTCATAAAGATAAAATACCTCTTAAAGTAAAAGTCTCAAATTATGACACAAGAAGAAAATTGAATGTTGAATGTCTTCATACTTCAAAAACAATCACGCAACGGTCAATTAAATATTTTGCTCCAAGAATATACAATCAATTGCCCCTAAATTTTAAAAATATCAAAAATTTTTATTTGTATAAAAAATTAGTTATTGCTTGGGTAAAAGAAAAAAGGGAGTTGTGTAACAATTTAATAAATTTAAATTATACTAGATAAAAAAAAACGAAACAAATTAGATTAGATTAGAAACTGTAATGAAATAATAATTTGTAAAAAAAAAAAAAAAAAACATTAAACTTGTTAATATTAGACAGCTAAGTCAACAAGCATGTTAATGCTTTAAAGACTTTTTTTTACGTTTATGTTACTGTAAGTAAACTGAAATTGAAATTGTAAATTAATGTAATACTTATGGATTTGAATAAACGTATATTATTATTATATGTCTCTACCCCAGAGAAATAAATATGAGCTGCTTTTCACATGTGCAACAAGTCCTTTGTATTCCATTGTATCTCTCTGCCTCTCTGGTCCATTGCAATCAGGTGAGATAAATATTCAAGTCAACGCATATTTCATAACTTGAAGTGTAGATAGTTTGTATACATAATAAAGTATTAGATTAGTTGCGGGGTACATTAGAAAAATAATAACAAAAGATCAATAGTAAGAAGAAGATATTTATATCATACTTCTCCAACAATACCATCCTACCGTGACCTAAAATATACTGTTCTTTTTATGAAACGCTACAAAATAAACCAAAAAAAAAACCAAAAGATGACAAGGTCTGGTGCACCTAATTAAGCCGAAGATACAATTAGGTCTTTCGTCACTGGTTTGGTTAACGAACCCAGCTATAATATAATCAAAAAGAGGAATAACGTCGACAACAAGAACTACATCAACTAAATTGTGTTTACACTGAAAAACAAACTTCTAGATTAATCAGTGATGACCGAAAGTTTGTAAATTGAGTAATGGATAAAAATTTTATTAAATTTGTCGTCCTAGTGTTTGTAAGTTTGTTTTTGTTTTTTTTTTTGGAATGTTTAGATGTAGTTATTATTTATTCATATATTTCGTACTAGTACAAAGTGTTTTTTTCTACTCATATTCTATTTCTTTTTCTGTTTCTCGAAGTAAAAAATTTGAGAAATTTGACACTTGGTATATAGATTTATTGTACATTAACTGCACTTTTCTTGTCATAGTAGTCAACAAGATTGGATATAACACTGAGAATATTTTAGATGTAATTAAAGAACTCCTTTTTCACAGTATGATAGTATTAGCTGCTCAAGTGGATGTGTCCTACAGGATGATTTGCAGAAGATTCATGAAACAATAAGTAGCTTCATTATTATCAGTTTACAAGGGTTTAAATATTACTGGATGAAAGTAATGTTCCGACTAGTTATTAATAGAAAAGACCGAAAATGTTTCGTTGATCATATTTTATTTATCGAAGAAGCTATCTCAAACAAAAATGGCACTATTGACCAAGGGTATTAGACATATTTTAGTAAATGTGTTCATCCATAAGCCCCTCCAAATACAGTTAGGCCATCTCTTTTTCACACCAGAGCAAAAACAAGAAAGAAAGAAATGATGATTCTCGGCAATGTTTGTTTAGTCGAAATAAATCGGAGTTTTTGCATCAGTATGTCACAGTGGATGAAAGATGGATCCATCACTTTACTTCAGAATCAAATCGGCAGTTATGTGAGTAGATAGCACATAAAGAAAGCCGTCCAAAGCGAGAAAAAACCCAACAAACCGCCGGCGCCGGAAAAGTTATGGCTCCTGTATATTGGGAGCCGCAAAGTATTTTATTGACTATTTGAAACTTACATAAACAATCGATAGCGACTACTATATGGGTTCATTAGAGCGTTTAAAGACCGAAATCGTAAAGAAAAGGCCTCATTTGTTAAAAAAAAATTGTTGTTTCAACAAGACAATGGACCATGTTACAAGTCTATAAAAACGATGGCCCAATTGCCCGAAATGGGCTTTGAATTGCTGCCGCAAACACCGTGTAGTCTAGATCTGGCTCACAGTGATAACCATCTTTTTTCCGATCTAAAAAAAGGCTTCGTAGGATATTCTACTGACCGACGGACTAATCTTCTCGTGGATAACAAATAAACAATTCTAATATTTTTTAATAAAGACCACATGAGGTATGTGTATTTTTTTTGCTTTTGACATTTTAGGAAAATTAAATCTATTGTTTTTATAAAAGTTTTATTTAAAATATTCCTTTGTAAAAGTTATCATAATAATAAAAACTCTATTTCAGTCCTTATTCAGTCATTTTTTTCTATGACAACAACAATAAAACATTACAAATTACAACTTTAGCCAAATAAATTCACCCTATACCCATCAATTTTTTTACTCTTCAATATTTTGCCAACACACATTAACTTCTAATCAACTCTCGCCTTTTCCATACATTCATAAACTTATAATTCACAATATTACAGTAATGTTCACACCATTTTTAACTAAGATCATCACTTCCCTCCATTTTCCTCTACAGTATACTTTATTTCTTTTATCCACACATACTCTCCTCAGCTTACGGTTTCGAAGCTCTGAAGATCTCAGTCTCTTATCCAGGCTTTTCTCTTCTTACATTAACAATAAAACATCGCATATTACAACTTTAACCAAACAGAGCCACCCTTCGCCCACAGATTTTGTTGTTTTTGCATATTATGTCAACACACGATAATATTTAATTCTCTCTATCCACCTTATGTTCATGAATTTATAACTTATAAAAAGTGGACATTTAGACTGTTTGAAATGTGGACATTTAGAAGATTGTTAGGGATTCCATGGGTAGATAGGGTCAGAAATACAGGTGTTAAGGAGAATATGCAGGGAGAGAGAAATGGAAAATACAAAAAAAAGAAAGAAAACTGCAATATCTCGGACATGTGATGAGAGGTGAAAGATGACATCTTGACTCATAATTCAAGGAAAAATAGAGTGTAGGAGAAGCGTAGGAAGAAGACGCGTTTTCTGGTTGAAGAACCTGAGAGATTGGTTTGGTTGTAGCTCAAGGCAATTGTTCAGAGCAGCTGTCTCGAAGGTCAGAATAGCCATGATGATTGCCAACCTTTGTGGCGAAGATAGCACTTAAAGAAAAAGAAGAAGACACCTACTTAAAAAAACGCAACTTTCTACACATATCTGCTTTCCACATTCCAAAGAGCCAAATGTTAAAAAAATATATAGGACCTTCTATAAAAATCTTTAGTTCCAAACCAGAGAACTCAGATATCTGTATAGTTGGTTGTCTACCTATATTCATAACTTTTATCAACCTTCAGTCCATCTACAATAATACCCAATTTACAAATTTTCCAACAAATTTTCAGGATAAATCATACTTTAAATTTCAACATATTGATGGTTCCTCCTGTTATTATTAATAAAATATTAACATATTTAATTTTACATATTGCTGGCTACACTGTCACATTTAGACACATACCTCCGGTTACATTGTCTGCTTTGTTCAGACTTCCGTCCTAATATGTCATTTTAATCAGTTGCTATCAACAAGTATGGGTAGTCAGATATGGCAAAAATTCCACCGATGATTGCCGGTATAAGCAATCCCCCGTTTACTGGCCAACAGCTTCGGGTGCAGGAGTTAGTAAATGGTAGGGCACCCCTTTGTCCTGGAGTTGGGAAACTGGCTTCAAAGGCGGAAGAACCGTGGAAGCGGTCAATGGCATACAGATGAGGAAGAAAGATTGGGACGAGACACCTCATTAAAGATCCAGACTGGATAAGTCCTAGTAGAATCAAATGGCTATGCTTGCAGCGAAATTCAATTCCGGAGTAAGCTCCTCAATCGGATCTCCGGGAGGAGCAGTTACAAGTATAACAAAAAGATTAAAATGCAAAGAAGACATCAGAATAGGCACATGTAACGTGAAAACCATGGCACAGGAAGGTAAAATCCATAATGCAATACGAGAAATGGCACACATGAAATTAAATATTATGGGAATAAGCGAAATGCGTTGGCCAGGTTCAGGAACCGCAAATATCGGGGAACACGGCGTTTACTATGGGACAGATAACGGCAAACATGAATTAGGTGTCGGCATTATATTGACAAAAGAAGTGGCACAATCTGTTGACAACTTCATCCCAATCTCAGCAAGAGTAATGCTTATACAACTACAAGCAAGACCAATCGACATTAATATAATTCAAGTATATGCACCTACAACAGAAGGAGCAGAAGAAGAGATAGAAGAACTATACCATAGCATTAATCAAGTCCTGAAAAGTTTAAAAAAGCAAGACCTAACAATTGTTATGGGTGATTTCAACGCCAAAGTTGGAGCCAGCAAAACATCATCTGCAGTTGGACCATTTGGTCTAGGAAACCGGAACGATCGGGGAAATAAATTGGAGATTTTTGCGGGGGCAAATAAATTAGTAATAATGAACACCTGGTTTAAGCTACACCCAAGGAAACTGTACACCTGGAAATCTCCACAGGATACTGTGAGAAAGATTGTAAGAAATCAGATTGATTACATTCTAGTAAATAAGAGATATAGGAACAGCTGCACATATGTCAAAACATACCCGGGGTCAGACATAAATTCTGATCATGTACCAGTTGTAGGTAATTTCAAAGTCAGAATGAAGAAGGTTACAAGTAAGTCGATGAAGAAGTATGATTTTAGAAAACTGAAAGATCCCAATGTTCGACTGAAGGTGAGTGGAAACCTCAATAAAAGGGTGCTAACATGCAAAAATGCAGAAACTATAGAGGAAAGTCTGACCATCATACAAGAAACAGTAAGAGAAATAAAAGAACAACACCTGAAGAAAGACACAGAGAAACGCAAATCGTGGAGGACCGATAAAATACTTGAGCTTATGGATCAGAGAAAAAAAACAAAGAAAATCTCCAAGAATATAAGAGAATACATACAATCATCAGAAGAAAAATAAGAGAAGCCAAAGAGAAACAAAAAACAAAACAATGTCAAGAAATAGAAGAGTATCAGAGTCGATATGATAACTTCAATGTTCATCGAAAGGTGAAGGATATAGCTGGAAATTTTCGAAAACGCAACAGCGGAAAAATAACAGATAATGAAGGCAATCTTGCCATAATCAAAGAAGATAAAAAAAGTATGGGAAGAATACTTGGGGAAACTTTTCCATGACCTTAGAACAGTACAAGAGCCTAGCGTTGAAGAAAATTCAGGTCCCGAAATCCTACCAGAAGAAATAACGGCAGCCGTCAGACAAATGAAGGATGGAAAGGCACCGGGACTTGATGAAATTCCTGCAGAATTGCTGAAGCTATTAGATACAGAACAAATAAAAATAATAACTGATATATTTAATGAAATACACAAGGCAGGAAAATACCAGTAGAGTGGCTCAAATCGGAGTTCGTACCATTGCCCAAAAAACCAGGAGCAAAAGTTTGTGAAGATTATAGGACAATAGGCCTAATGAGCCATCTACTGAAGTTGTTTTTAAAGGTCATCCACAAAAGAATTTACCGGAAATGCGACGAACAAATTGCGCCCAATCAGTTTGGATTTGTGAACGCCGTTGGTACGAGGGAAGCTTTATTTATCGTGCAGATCTTGTTTCAGAAATGTAGAGATGTCAGCTGTAATGTTTTTGCATGCCTGATTGACTACAAGAAGGCTTTCGATAGAGTCAGGCATGAACAAATGATGGAAGTGCTGAAGAGGACAGGGATTGATGGAAGAGACTTAAAAATTATAGCCAATCTGTATTGGAATCAATCAGCGGTACTCCGAATAGATGGAGAATATACAGAACAGGCCAAAATCTTAAGAGGAGTGAGACAGGGGTGCATAATTTCACCACTGATATTCAATCTGTACTCGGAGCACATTTTTGAAGAGGCCCTAAAAGATATTGATGAAGGCATCTCAATAAATGGAGTCAAGCTTAATAACTTGCGGTATGCAGATGATACAATAGTGTTTTCCAATACCATAGAAGGGCTGCAAAACTTAATGAACAAAATAACAGAAACAAATAGAACCTATGGACTGGATATAAACACCAGCAAAACCAAGCTAATGATCATCAGCAAGCAAAACATAACTGGAGCAAATCTGTATGTGAACCAAATGAGAATTGAACGTGTCTCACAATACAAGTACTTGGGAACTATAATCAATGAGTCGTGGGACAATACCCAAGAGATTAAATGTCGCATCGGAAAGGCCAAAAGTGCATTCTTGGCTATGAGCGCTGTGTTCAAAAGCCATGACCTCATCCTGAAAACAAAAATAAGGCTCCTTATTTTTGTTTTCAGGGTGAGATCATGGACATTGAAGGCGGAAACTCTAATAAAACTTCAGGCGTTTGAATTACGGTTATACAGAAGAATCCTGAAGATACCATGGACAGACAAAGTCACCAATGAAGAAGTACTGCGGGGGATGAACACAACCGCGGATTTGGTCAACATTGTGAAGAGCCGTAAGCTGGAGTAATTGGGACATATTATGAGAAATCAAGGCAGATACGAGCTACTCCAATGCATTTTGCAGGAAAAAATTGAAGGAAAAAGAGCCCCAGGACGAAGAAGAATATCCTGGCTTGCTAACCTGAGAGCATGGTATAGAAAGACCTCAACACAGCTATTTCGTATAGCAACCAACAAAATCATCATAGCCAGAATGATCGCCAACGTTCGGAACGGACAGGCACCCTAAGAAGAAGAAGCTATCAACAAGTCCTCACAGACACTTCGTCTAAGGACTAGCAACCCCGGTGGAGTCTTACGTTGCCATGTAATCAATTTCTTTTGTAACTTAAACATCATAGTTTTTAATTATCAAAAATGTAACTCAAAGTTAATCTAACAACACTTAAAGGGTTTTTACCAATATATTTAGTGGTTTCAAATATGTATATCCAGTATTAACCACACTTTTTGTAATAACTTTGGTCAAAATTGTAACTTTCACATTTGATTTAATTAAAGTGGTTATACTTGTTAAGATAGCACTGATGATGCAATAGTTATTCCGAAAACGTTCTGTGGTGTAGCCCGATAGGGTTTTTATTATTATGCCTTTTATAAAATAATTTTTTAAATAAAATTTTTGAGATACATGGTATACAGCCAACTACAGGAATTCAGTTTCCTTGTGGATTTTATTGTTTTTACATCTTCTATTTTTTTATCAATCCTCTAACATATAGGATCCTTGAGTTTTACTTCTTACTCAAAGAAAAGATAAGGTGGCTCTCTATTTATTTAGTTCAATTTCTTATTTACTACTTGCTCTTCAGTTAGTATAATTTTAATTTTTTTACTTTCTTTCCGACTTCAGTATACCCAGTCTAGATTTGTTGACCCACTTCCCAACGCTTGTATTGTAGGCGTCTTTAAACCTGTAATTTTAAGCTTTACTTAAATTACACGATAAAACTTCCCATTGGGATAACTTTTACGTTACTCAAAATAGCAGCCATCTTCTGGGTAACCCATCCAGGTTTATTGTATAGTAAACTTTAGTTTTCCGTCTAATCGACTTATTGTTCTTCTTATTTTGTACTTTTTTATTTGACATTGTGTACATTTTGCTGAATTTGCACCGTAAAAAATGTAACCCTTGTCATATATGATCTACGTCGAGATCTAGTTAGCTAGATGGCACTTGCTGTTATATATCTCCCATCCTTACTCCGAACTGCTTATCCAAGCCGTTTACTCTTTCACTTTTTTGAGTGTATTTAATAAAATATCTTGTATCCTCATCTCGGTTATTTTGAAGCGCTTGTGGCACTAGTTTCTGTGCGTCTCTGTTTATTTCATTTGTGTTCATTAAAAGTGATGTACATTCAAAACTTCACAACATTATATTAAAGCGATGCCAACTTTTGAGTCAAGGATATGAATTACTGCTTTTCATTTGTTGCGGATGTGGGTTTCATTTAAATTTGTGGCCTTCGTTGTTTTGTTTTTTCTAACGCGGGAGCTCCAATCATAAATTTTAGATAAGGTAAATATTAAATTTGAGAACCGTAGAGAGAGGGAGAGAAATAGAGTCTGTAGTGGATAGTTTGAAGGAGATATAGTTGATGTTAAAGCAAAATGTCATACGTCAAAATTTTAATTTTTTTTAATTACAATATAAGCTTATAAACATTTGTTTATGTGTTGTGTCAAAATGTCACACGATTATGATCAATAGCAGACTAGCTAAATCACAATTACAAATAGTCCAATATTTCTTGTGTTACGTGCAATTTGACAATTTGACTTACGCTTAAAGTCTTAAATTTAAAGAGAATATTATGCATAAAGTCTTAAATTTAAAGTGAACAAGTGTGATTTATGTTTACTTTTATAAGACAAATTTTTTAGATAACTACCGAAAATATTGGTATAGATGTAACTAGAGAATACATTTTAGGTACTGATGTAAATTATACAATATCACTCCCTTCAATAAATTCCATACATTAATTACCACACAATATTGTTATAGATGCTGTAGAAAATGATGTCAAGAGGAAAACTCTTGGTAGAACTGGTGTTTAGAAAAAACAACGGGCTGCTTAGTTGGCAAACAACACATCACATGCAGGAGCGTGAGCCCAATACAAGTATTGCAAACACAATATTCAAGATAAATCCCTTCAAATCTAAGCCACTGGTAATAACTCCATTCAAAATACAACTTACAACGATTTCTGTAACAGTGACAGCTCATTATTTTCTGAATCGGACAGCTGCAAACCTTCAATCTATAGCTCTAGTGATGCATCTTGTAATGATAAGGATGACAAAAAAAATAAGTCTAGGAACAAGAAAGAAAGAAAACTCCCTAAAAAGATATAATTGTTCAAGAAACGAGAAAATACTATGCCCAACTCTGATTAACAGCGTGCTGAATGTGTAATGGTGCCTGAGGGAGAAGTCCATGAGGCTATGATTCCCTTGAATGTACCAGTTGCTGAAAAAGTAGAAATATGAACACAGCAGAATCACCTCAATGAAGAATATAATGTGGATAGTCCTGTAAATTATGAACAGCCTGGGAATGGGGCACATCAACAAGAAAGCACCCAGAAAATGAAAGCGAGGCAAGAAATATAAAGGGCTAAAGGAAGACAGTGGAAAGTATAAATTAATAGCTGATAAAGAAGATAGAAAAATTAAAATTCAATGCACCTGCAAATGGAACAATAAAAATAATAATTCCTTATGTTATATGTACAAATGTACTAAAGGAGAATAGAGAAAAAACTTATTTCTTATAAATAACTTATAAATTATTTTTGGCAGATTTTAGATGACTGGTCCGGTTAGAAGAGCCCAAGTCTCCTTATTGGTTGAACGGAAGCAAATTGCACAGAGGCGAAAATCTGCAACTTTATCTGATTCTACCAAAAGAAATAGTACGTATAAGTACTACTTGATAACAGATAATTTCTCTGGCAACGTGTGCAAAAAAATGTTTTTAAATACGTTTGCAGTGGGATAGGGAATTTTTCGTTCATGACTGCAAAAACTTACTCTCGACAACAACAGTGATGAACCTAATATAAATGTTAATGCATCTGTCTCAAAAACATCTGTGTCAACACCCTTGTCCAAGATGGCTTCAGTGAATACCAAGTCTCAGTCAGTGGAAGAGTTTTTTCCGATTCTTCTAGTGAATTCTATGTTGAGCCAATTTGGGAGAGTAAAATGGCATTATTTAAAGAATTCAATGAGAACTTTTGTGCTAGTCATGACAATCCACCTGCACGCCGGTCTCTATGCTCAAGAGTAATGCATAAATTAAACAAGGTTCTCGATCAGTCTAAAAAAGACCAGTGTGAAAATTGTATTAAATATAAATTAGGCATTCTATCAGATTTAAAGCTCAAAATTCACCAAAAAAAAAAATAAAGAAGAGTCTAGAGAAGAGCAACAAACGGATAAAGAGAAAGCATTAACTAGTGATTCATTTGCAGTATACACAAGTGATGTTCAAGCTGTTTTACTATTTCCCAGTCTAATGAGCTCCTATGCTTGCTACAAAACTAAATTAAAACTATATACTTATACAATTTACAATATAAAGAATGGAGTCAGAGGATACGTGTAGCAGATGAACAACAGGGTTCTCGTAGTGGAAGATCGTGTACAGATGCAATATTTTTCATAAAACAAATTACTGAGAAATCACTAAATTAGAATAAACCAGCATTTCTGTATCTGATTGCCTTAAAGAAAGCATTTGACAGAGTTAGAGTCAAATATGTATTCCATATCTTTAACAAAACAACAAAATGAAAGTCACAATAGATAGACGACTTACAGAACCTATGGAAATGGGCATCGAAATAAGACAGAAGGACTCATTGAGCCCTATGCTCTTAAATTTAATTATGGATGAAATCATCAAAAGTGTTAAAAAAGAAAAAGGATACACAATGGGAAACAACGAAATAAAAATACTCTGTTACGCAGCCGATGGAATATTGATAGTTTGAGATAAAGATAGTCTGTAACTGGTTAGATAGATAGACTGGTTCACAGATTCAACATAAGAGCAAAAGAATTTAATATGAAAATATTTTCTCAGAAAACTAAAACAATAGTAATCAGCAATGCATCAACTAGATGTAAAATAGAAATTATTGGCATCAGTTTTGAACAAGTAATGGAAATAAAATACCTTGGAATTACACTATCCAGCTATGGACACCTGGGCAGAGAAGTAAGGGATCAAGTAAAAAAAAGCAAATAGATTGGTAAGATGCCTTAATTACACTATATAGCGAAAAAAAAACACTTTAAAATGAGATGAAGTCAAGAATTTATAAAGCCAGTGTAAGACCAATAATGACATATGCCTCAGAAATAAGACACGACAGCCACAACACAAAGGCTACTGGATGGCAGATATGATAGTACTGAGAAGAATTATAGCAAATGAGCTAAGATATCGAAATGCAAGTGAAGACATTAGAAAAAAATGTAACGTACAGTGCACAAACGAATGGACCCTAAATAGAAAAAAAAGACTGGAATAACCACATAAACATAATGGGAGAAACCCGTATCGTCAAAATAGTCAGAGATAAGTCACCAATCGACAGAATAAGTATCGGACGATCGAGCAAAAGATGGAGTGATAACTTTCCATAGAGGTATTAATGTGCCAATGAACAAGCAAAATTGCTTATAAAGAGGAAGAAGAAGAAGGAGGAGGAGAAGAAAAATAGGATGTCAATTGTTTTATATGGCATGAGGCCAATGGAAGTCTGGAAAATGATGAAAAGCGACGATTGACTGACATTGTAATATGAACTTATGATTGTAACTACCATAATAGGCGTGAAAAGGTATAAAACGCTCTTCTTGATCTTTCTCAGTAAACTGGAGTGTCTATTGAGTAAAAATATCTTGAAGTTGGGCATACCCACATGGAGGTAGATTCTGTTGATAGCAAAATTGGGAAATAGTTAAGAGGAAGAGAGTTGTATGTGCCATTTGATTACTTCAGAGCCATTAAGAAACATAGAAGCCATCCTACTACATTCACAGTTTGATATGGATTACTGAATTATACTGATTTCTTTAATTTTTTAAACGGATACTATAGTAGCGTAAGGTCAGGATTAAAGAAAAACTATCTATTTGTAACAGATATTTGACATTTTAGTATTTCAATGGGTATATATATTACAAACTTACTTTCATCGATAAATGTGCTCAACTTCCGCGAAGACTACAAGGCCTTGAGACATTTTTAATGGCTCATTTGACCCACCATGAATCACATATAAATCAATATTATATACATCAATGTACACGTAAATAATAAGACGATAGAACGAGTTCAAAATTATAACTATTTAGGGGCAAACATAAACGTAACAAAGAAAACGAGTACTAAACGAGTTATGTATTTTCTGTTCTTTTGTGTGATATGGAGATGTGGACTTTAAATAAACAATGTCTCAATCAATAAGATGTATTTGGAATGTGGATATATCGAAGAATGCTGAGAATCTCCTGGACAGATAGAATAACCAATGAAGAAGTACTAAGAAGAATAGAGAACAGCAGGGAGATACTGGATTTCTAAAACTAATGATGCAGGGAAAGATTCAAGGAAAGCGCTGCATAGGTAGAAAAAGAATGTCCTGACTGAGAAAC
This sequence comes from Diabrotica balteata, assembly GCA_918026665.1. Taxonomy (NCBI): domain Eukaryota; kingdom Metazoa; phylum Arthropoda; class Insecta; order Coleoptera; family Chrysomelidae; genus Diabrotica; species Diabrotica balteata. The sequence continues at coordinate 104,640,411 of OU898279.1, read as the reverse complement.
CTCAGAGAATGGTTTGGATGCAGCTCAACTGAACTCTTTGGGGATGTAGGGTCAAAAGTTAGCAGCTAGAATAGCAGTGGTCATTGCCAACCTTCGCCATCTCGGAGATGGCACATAAAGAAGATATGTATTGTCCTTTGTTTTAAGTATATCTTATAATTTGGAGGAAAATCACACAGTACATATTATTTGGTTTTTAAAAAACTTATACAGAAGTAAAAAACTTCAAAATTTGTATATTGGTATAAAAACATTTAATCAAAACTTGTTAAAAGTGTTTTCACTTTCAGTGTTTTCTTTTGGTACTTGTAGCTAACACTAAAATTGCAGTAGAGACATCAAATGGTTTGAATATTTAAATTTAAATTATAATGCGACTCTAAGTCGATGACAATGGTTTTAAATGGTAATACTTAATGTTAATATAAGCTCCCGTACTAATGTAATATTCAAGATATAAGAAAAAGAAGAATTAAGTTTTTAAGGTTATGTCAATGTTCTCTAATATGTAATAACGGTTACACATGTTTAATTAATATTTTCAGTTTTCTCAGGCTAATAATTATTGTTTAATAAACTTTTACAATTCGACAGTATAGTTATTTTATTTATCAGGTTATGGTTGCCCAGACACGGTATTACGAAATTTGAAAACTAGCCTGTCGTTCACACCGGTGCTTGGTAAAATTTATACATCCATGTGGTAAAAGTTGTTTCACGTTTAAGTCGTGAGTTTCCCGTGTTTATTTTTCGTTACGTTCGAGTCGTACAATTATAAAATAAACATTTAGTGAAGTGCAAAAATGGCCTCAGCTGTGAAAATTGATTCTGGGAATATTACTAAATTTGATGGGTCAAATTTTCAACTATGGAAATTTAGTGTGACCATTTTGTTTAAAGCAGAGAAGCTGCTTCCAATTGTGAATGGAACAGTTACAGAACCAGAAGACCACACTAGCAGTGACTGGAAAGAATGGGATGACAAAAATTCAAAAGCACAGGTAATTTTGTTATCTACTATATGTCAAGATCAAATACAACATTTGATAAATTGCGAAAATGCTTCAGAAATGTGGTCAAGACTGATCACAATACACGAACAAAAGACAGAAATATCTAGAGAGTTGCTATGGCAAAAATTTTATGAATATAAAATGCATGAGAATGCAAAAGTTGCAGAGCATATATCAACAATAGAATTATTAGTTAGACAGTTAAAAGATGTTAAAGAAACTATTAGTAATAGTGCTGTTTGTTCCAAAGTAATTAATAGTTTGCCTCCTAGATTTAATGCCTTTCGTACAGCCTGGGACTCTGTAGCTAGTGATCAGCAAACTTTTGAAAATTTAGCAGCAAGATTGCTTAAAGAAGAAACTAGAATGAATAATGATGACTCTGAAATATCTCGTCTTGCTTTACAAGTAGAGGCTTTACAAAGTAAACTGGAAGCCACCAGTAAAAAGAAAACAAATATACAGGACTTAAAGAAGAATTCCACCTGTAATTATTGTAAACGCAAGGGACATTGGGTTAGAGAGTGTAGAAAGAGAATACATGATTCCAAAAATGAAGATAAAAACAAGTCATCAGCAAGTAATATAGCATCAAGTTCAGCTTATATATGTGATATTTCTTCCATGTACTTGTCAACCTCCAGTGTAAATAAAAGTGGGTGGATATGTGATTCAGGAGCAAGCCTACACATGACTGGTGAAAAATTGTTGTTTTCAAAATTAGAATCTCTATCTGAACCTATGTTTGTTAGAATAGCAAACGACAAGCTGATTCCTGCAGAAGGTAAAGGTGTTATTGAAATACAGGCATTTGTCCAAGGTGAGTGGTATGATCGTACTATAAATAATGTCCTATACATTCCTGAACTTAGTCACAGCTTATTTTCAGTGGGAGCTATGACAGATAAAAACTTTACCTATCATTCTCATAAAAACAGGTGTCAATTTCTAGAGCCAAATGGAAACATTTCATGTGTTGGAGTACGTAGAGATAATCTGTGGATCATGAAATTTAGAGTTAAGCCTATTGTAGAATGTAATTTAGCTTGCAAATCATCAATAAAGTTATGGCATGATCGCCTAGGGCATATCAACTTCACTACAATTAAGAAAACAGCTAATTTGGTTGACAATATGAGAGTTGACAACAAAGAAGAATTTTTCTGTGAGACATGCCAGTATGGGAAGCAGTCAAGAAAGACCCATAAAAGTCTTACAAGAAGCAGATCAGACAAACCAGGTGAAATGATTCACACAGATGTATGTGGACCAGTAAACATTTCTTCTCCAAGTGGATCAAAATATTTTGTTTTATTTAAGGATGATTGTAGTGGTTACTGCAGTGTTTATTTTCTAAAGCACAAGTCAGATGTTCTTAACAAGTTTAAAGATTTTAAAATACTGATTGAAAATCAAACTGGCAATAAGATTAAGATTTTAAGAAGTGACCAAGGTAAAGGAGAATATATCAATAATGACTTTCAGGACTTTATCAGGAAGAATGGAATATTACATGAATGTTCAGCTCCTTATACACCTCAACAAAATGGCCGCAGTGAGAGGCAGTTAAGGACAATTGTTGAAAGTGCAAGAACTATGCTTATCAACAAAAATGTGTCACAAGAATTGTGGACCGAAGCTGTAAACACTGCTGTATATGTTCTTAATCGAACAGCTTCAAGTCAAGTGCAAAACATGACTCCATATGAAAAGTGGTTTGGGAGAAAACCAGATTTAAAGCACATCAGAGTTTTTGGCAGTACAGCTTACATGTTGATACCATCACAGTTTCGTAAGAAGTTTGACTCAAAATCGAGAAAATTATTGTTCGTTGGATATGATGGATATTCATCAAATTATAGACTTTGGGATTGTGAGAAAAGAAGAATTGAAGTGAGCTGCAATGTAAATTTTAATGAAGATGAAACAATTAAAAATAAGAAAGAAATTTTTACATTAAAATTTGAACTCTTAGATGATAATGAAGAAAGAGACAATGATGATATGTATGCTATTCAAGAAAGTGACAATGAAGAGAGTTTAGACATGTCACAAGGTAGTAGGTCTCAAGCAACAGGTCATGATGATGAGGATTTTGATTGTAATCTGTTCTATGATGCCAATGATGATAATTTTAATGATAGACAGCTACGGAACAGAAATACACTGTCTAAGCCTGACTATTATGGTGTAGCAAACTACTGTGACATAGTTGAACCCATAAGTTATGAAAGTGCAATAAAGTGTGAGGACTCTAGCAAGTGGCAACAAGCAATGCAGGAGGAAATAGATGCCCTCAAGTTTAATAACACATGGAACTTGGTGAAATTGCCCAATGGTGCAAAAGTGATAGACAATAAGTGGGTTTATCGTGTTAAGACTGACTCAGACGGTAATCCTGTTCGTTATAAAGCACGTCTGGTTGCACGCGGTTTTATGCAAGAACGTGGAATAGACTATGAAGACACTTTCGCGCCGGTTGTGCGGTATGACTCAGTGCGGATTTTGTTATCGTTAGCAGTGGAAAAGGACCTTAGACTTGCTAATTTTGATGTACAGACTGCATTCCTATATGGTGACCTACCAGAGTGTGTGTACATGAAGCAGCCAACTGGTTTTGAAAGTAAGAAGTCACACAACTTAGTGTGTAAATTGAATAAAAGCTTATATGGACTTAAGCAATCACCACGGTGCTGGAACCAGAAGTTTGTATCCTTTCTTAATAAATTTGACTTTAGACAATTAAAAAGTGATCAATGTGTTTTTGTTGGTAATTTTGCAAATTCTGAAACTTATTTAGCAATTTATGTTGATGATGGACTTGTCATGTCAAAATCAGAAAGAGCTATTAATGAACTTTTAGAAACTTTAAAGCAAATATTTAAAATAACTGTAAATTTAAATAGTAAATTACATTTTGTTGGACTTGAGATTGAACAAGATCTTAGTGCAGGTACAATTGCTATTCATCAACATAATTATATAGAAAAACTTCTTGTTAAATTTAATATGACTAATGCTAACCCATTAAAGATTCCTGCAGAGCCTAGTGTACCTTTGTCTAAAGGAAATATTTTAAATTGTAATAAATCTTTGCCATATCGTGAGGCTGTTGGTTCACTAATCTTTCTAGCAACCACCAGTCGCCCAGATATTACATTTGCAGTTAATCAGGTGAGCAGATTCTTTAATGCTTGGAGTGATGAACATTGGAAAGCAGTAAAACGAATTTTTAGATATCTAAAATATACTGCTCATTATAAAATTGTGTACAGAAAAACTACACAAATCAAGGTAATAGGCTACACTGATGCAGACTATGCTGGCTGCCTGGATACAAGAAAATCTACTAGTGGATATGTATTTATACTAGGCAATGGTCCTATTACCTGGAAGAGCCAAAAACAAAACATAGTGGCACAGTCAACTACAGAGGCCGAATATGTGTCCTTGGCTTTTGGTGTTAGAGAAGCTTTATGGCTTAGAAATTTTTTAAAAGAGATTGGAATTGATGTCTCACCTGTCAACATCTTTGTTGATAATCAATCTGCCATTAAGCTAACACAGGCACAACAATTTCATAGCAGAACAAAGCATATTGATATTAAGGTTCACTTTGTTCGAGATGAATGTGAAAACAAGAATATCTGTGTAAGCTATGTCAATACAAGTAATCAGTTAGCGGACTTGTTTACAAAAGCATTGTCAAAGACAGTTTTTAACAATTTATTGAATAAGTTAAATTTGTCAATTTAAATTATGTATTTGTTAATTTGTATTAGATCTTTGCTTTCATGTCTTTTGTATTAGGCCTTTGTATTCAAATCTTGAATAAGTGGGAGTGTTAATATAAGCTCCCGTACTAATGTAATATTCAAGATATAAGAAAAAGAAGAATTAAGTTTTTAAGGTTATGTCAATGTTCTCTAATATGTAATAACGGTTACACATGTTTAATTAATATTTTCAGTTTTCTCAGGCTAATAATTATTGTTTAATAAACTTTTACAATTCGACAGTATAGTTATTTTATTTATCACTTAAAGAGCAACATGTTTCCTTGCTCGACTTGAACACGTGGTTCTTGTCAGTTAAAACATGTTGCTCTTTAAGTATTACCATTTAAAACCACTGTCATCGACTTAGAGTCGCATTATAATTTAAATTTAAATATGTAAACCATATATTGATGTCTCCACTGCAATTTTGGAGTTAGCTACAAGTACCAAAAGAAGCGCACTGAGGATGATCTGAGCTAGATCGAAAACGTTATGTATCTGTAAATTTTGGACGACACTTTTAACAAGTTTTAGTTAAATGTTTTTATACCAATATACAAATTTTGAAGTTTTGTTTGGTCTCTTGAAAAGTGCATTTTTTATATGTAATTTTGTATTAATAGCACCAATATACATTTTTTTTTTAATTTCTGTTTTCTTCGTGAAAATACGCTTTTTATTTATTTATTTATTTTATTTTTTTCACCAGCTTTCCGAGTTCAGGTATTAGGTTTATGTCATTGGGATCGATGTTCTTTTTTTGTAAATATTTGATTAGTTTTTCGTCCTGGACTTTATTAAAAGCTTTTCATAATCTATGAAACACAAATATACAAATTTTTGTTGAATGCGACATTTTTGCATGAGCGCAATGAAATTTAACAAGGAATCTCCGTTTTCTATATCCTTCCTGAAACCAAATTGTTCTGGGCCCATATACTCTTCACACTTTTTATAAATTCTGTCATAAATTATTTATAGAAATAATTTATAACTTGAAAATATGGAAAATAAGACTTATCACTGGAAAGTCGTTCCAGTTTTTAGCATTGTTGGATTTAGGCAGGGATACAAACGTAGATGTTAGCCAATCTTGAGAAATTTTATAATACTATTTAAGATTTGCAAGGAGATACGAGTTACTGTAAATATTATCCCGCCAAGGATGTTTATTTATAGGCTAGAGCAAGTTTTTTCCTTGAAGCTTGTTTATTTCAGAAATATTTTGCTTATTTTTGTGATACCAGAATCTGAAGGACTTTCCCATCGTTTTACAATACAACTTCTCTTCAACTACAACAAGCAACAAATACCATGAAACATTCCCTGTATTGCATAAACGTGCTCCGTTTATTATTAAATCACACTTATTTGTTTTAAAATTAAGGTTTGGCTTAGGTAAAGGTATACAAGAAACACGACAATCTCCGGAATATAAATCTAGGCAAACGACGCGAAACCAAATTAGCCTACCCAGCAAAAACAATACGAACAATTTCGCTCTCGTGATAAACTTCTCTTCGAAATAAATTCGTTTTTGAGTGTGTTTCCTTGCAGCTGAAATCGAGTTACGTAAACTTTTCGGTAAACCAGATGGAAGTAAGTAGAAATTTTCTTGAAACTTTTCTAACATGTCGCCTGTTTTATTGGATACAAAATTGATTCCGTATGCATGTGGTGCATCTGAAGTTTGATATAATAAACTGATGTGTACTTCTTGTGAATATCATTACGGTTTAGTGAACTTTGGCTATTATATTCATAGAATAGAAATTGCTGTGTAGAAGGCACAATTTTAATACCCCATTGAATAACTGAACAAGGTAAATCGATTGTTTTTAGATCTAGAACAATCTATATGTTACAGCTAAAACGCGAATATCGAACTGTACTGGAATTGCCTGGATAGAGATAGAATTGTTCAAGTATAGTAGATGAAGATATTTGTGAATATTTATTTATATTCTAGATTTATCCGGTTATTACTATATTATTCTATTCAAATAAATAAAACCGTGTCTAATTTCGAGTAACAATGAATATGATTTTTATCGCTGTTAGTTATATCATGTACTCAATGCCTAGTTATACCTTTTAGACAATAAATCTGTATATATATATATATATATATAATATATATATTATATATATATATATATATATATATATATATATATATATAAAGTGGTGATACTTGACGATAAAGTCTATTTGGCCCACAAGACAAAGAAAACCCTTTGACTACTGTCAAGCTTTCGAATTTATTATTCTCATGTAGAATCATACGCCGCCATGTTACCTATCCAACGGTAACTTAAACATCACAAATTATAACTACTAATAATGTAAAACAACAACAAATTTAAAACATTTAAAGGGTTTTGACCCATATATTTTGGTGGCTACTAGCATGTACAACCGTTTGCACTGATGATGGATTGATTAATCCGAAAACGTTTTGCAATGTGTTTGTGATAGCCCGTTTGGGACATTTTTATATACCTTTTATAAAGGATTTTAAACAATTTTTTCTAATTTAAAATGTTTTTAAGTTACAGTATTATTTTCAAGAGAATCACTTATATTTCCTAAACCAATCTTTGTATTTTTTAACTGACTAGATTAAATTGTCAATAAATTTAATCTGTTCAAAAAACTTAAACGGAAATACTAATACAGAGACCTCTTCAACCATAATTGATTCGAATCTAATCTGTTACGAACCCGAAAGTTTTTTCTCGAAATTGAATTTCCCCTCGCTCCCCATTGTCCCTTTATCATACAAACTTTAAAACGTGACATATGTATAGAAAACGTTTAATTTTAATCCAAAGGTTTCGCGAACGAATCCCCAGTTGCCGAGTTCTCGAATTTCACGCTGATTATCTGAACTAATTCCAAGGTTCATTAGATCTTAAACTCCACAAGAAGTTTGAAAACGACCTGCCGAATGCGGTAACTCTATACTGGGAAAGTTGAGGAGGAAAATTGCACTCAGAAGAAACGAAATTAGTTTTTCGGGAGACCATTAGCACTTAAAATGTTATTAAGCCCTACGCGCTGGCCATATCTTTTTAATCGTCTACGAAGCACGAACGCGAGCGGACCGAAAAAGGTTTATTCCTAAAATAGGGAGCTCAAGGTCAAGAATATTTAGGCTTAATAATATAGTTGTTTAAGCTTTTTAGGAACACAGTTTCATGAGTGCCCTCTATTCTTGGTCGAATACGCATTTTTATAATTTATTTATTTATTTTAATAATATCTTAGATACTCTTGAGATTATTGCGATTTTGTCATGGTGGAAAGACCCTTCAAGCTCAGCGTGATCATCATATCTGTTAAGTGAGCGTGAACATGGGATAAGATGTACTTTCAAATAAAGAGAGATTAGAAATAGAGAGCTTTAAATGAGCTAAGAAATAATAAAGCTCCAGGACACGACAGTATAATTGCCAAGCTTTTGATAAGCTTGAAACAAGCAATGCAGTAATAATCCCAATACTAAATAAGCTATTTAATAGATGTCTTCATAATAGCAAAATGTCTAAAGACTGGAACAAGAGTCTAGTAATACTTCTACAAATGTGATCTAAACAATTATAGACCTATATATTGGCTCGTCAAATATACAAACTGTATACGAGAATTCTAAACAATCGGTTGACTTAGACAATGGATAATTGGCAACCAGTGAACAGCTTTCGATAAATTAAGCTTTATCTTGAAGAATAAAGATATTCCAATGTATCTAAAACGGTTATGACAAATGTATCTTGCATGTAACTACATGTGGACTGAAGACCACGGCCTTTACAATGAAAACCTTAGAACAGCTCAGTACAACCCAAAGAGCGATGGCGATGAAGAAGGCCATGCTAGAGATTAGTTTGAGAGACAGGATTCGAAATATCGACATTCGTGAAAGAACACAGATTACTGATATCGCAGAATGTATAACAAGGCTTAAGTGGCAATGGGTCTGACATGTTGCCCGAGATATTCCCGAAAAATGGACACAGAGACAAACTGGAGACCAAGATAGAAAAGGCGAGGAGTAGGCCGACTACACAAGAGGAGGGCAGATGATATCAAACAAATCGCGGGCAAACAGTGGATATGATTTGCCAAGAGTAGAAATCAATGGAAGCAAATGGAAGATCTCCAGCACTGGACGAATACAGGCTAAAGAAGAAATAGCCCAGCTTCCAAAATAGATATAGGACATTAGAGCATATGCTAACAATATTAATTTTGATAGTAAAGCCAAATTAATACCAACTACCCGTATTTCTTGCATTCATAGAATATGAAATAAAATTTGACTGTATCGAGATGTAGGCAATAGAACAATATATTAATAATTGTAAAATCGATTCGAGATATACGCAACTAATACAAAATATATATAAACGCGACTATAAATGTACAACCAGACGAAAATACAAATACCATCCTCATTAAGAAATGAGGGCGACAAAGCGACGTACTATAGCCATAGCTGTTAAATATAGCCGTAAAAGAAGTCTTTAAAACTACAAACTGTTCAACATTTGGCATCAACGTTAATGGCAAGAAGATAAAGCACCTCAGATTCGCTAACGACATCGTGATTATAGCAAGAACATTCAAGGAACTACAAACTATGGTAGAGAAACTAGCATACAGCTGCAAATACGTCCGTCGTCGGCCTGAAAATGAATATGACAAACACAGACGACCCCAGACATATAACTGTAAATTGTTATGAGATAGTATAAGTCCAAGAATATATCTACCTAGGCCAAATTCTGAATCTTGACAAAAAAAAAAGAAGACCAAGACTAGCATAGAACTTCTTCACGTACCATGCCCTTTCCGAACATTGTTTATCAGCATAGCTATCTTAATTTTATTCACTGTCACCAAATAGCGTGTTTTTATTAATACCATACCATCAACGCAAGTTCTTCAACCATGAAGTCTTTTTTCGTCCTGGACTGCGTTTGCCTGCTATTTTCCCATGAATAATATTATGTAGCAATATATATTTGGGACTTCTCATTGCATGTCGGAGGTACTCCAGTTTTATTTTCTCGATGCTAACATAGGTAAGATTTGGAAAATTCAGTTGGATTCTTAAAAACCGAATAATACCTCAATACTCGAACCAGTAAAGTGTTTAACCAGTGTATCCTTCCTATCCTGATACATGGATATCAAATCTGACCCCAACCAAGGCAAATATGAACACAATAACGAAAAAAGTTAGGCAATGATTGAACACTATAATGAATAATCTTTAAATTATTTTTAACCTCAAGAACACTATTTAATTAGGATCCATTCACATTGTTATCATCCTCCTCATAAAAAAATTTTGATACTACTGCATACTTTGACCTTTGTTCCAGTATATCTTTAGGTTTTCTGGATAAATTACTATTTTAGTTGGGAATAAGTCGTAATTTAAGTTTAAAATAAGTTTATTTTTGACATTTCGATTTCCACTTCGGAAATTAATTCGGTTAATTTTGAGAACGATTTCCGAGGTGGAAATCGATATGTCAAAAATAAAATATTTTAAAATTAAATTGTCTTGTCTGAAAATCTTTAAATTTGTCTGGCTAATTGGCTCGGCCAAGGCCATCAAACTAAAATAAAAAAAAAAAACTTACAATTGTGGCTTATTCTCAACCAAAATAGTAATAGCATTAAATTTCCACAAGAAAATAGCTTTAGAACAATATTATTGATTAATAGTGATCTTTATGGAACTATATACTTCCCACATTTTTGACTTACATAATCCATTAGACTTCAGGATATAATACATTTTGTGTAAGTCTGTAGGGGTAGTTGGTGGTTTAAGACGTGTGACATGCAAAGACACACATTTTGAAACAGTTTACACCGATTTTCCCTTCTTATTTCTCTCAATTAGGCCATATAGATAAGAATCTCATTTAAATGTCAACACAAAATATTTCTTTACTGTAACCTGAAAACTCCGAAGATGATCTACCTTTACAACACATCAGCCGCAAAATCCTACACTGCTTGATGTATTTCTTTCGAGCCCTGAACAAAACTGTGTCAACTTGATTGTTTTTTTTTGCTACCATTTTTTAATCTTAAATATACAAAGTTCCAATTGTCATCTCCGCCCTTGGTTTGGAATTTTGAGCAACTAAGAGCTAACAGTTTCCACTGGCACCGCTTGAAGTTTTCTGGCGAAAGTGACGTTTTTCGTGCTCATTTCAGAGTTAGCAGCAAGCAGAATTTCATGTTTAAATGTAGCCGTTGATTTATCCTTAACAATTTGGTTGAACAGACATGGAGAAACTGCTGAGATGGATGATTAAGGTACTATACGTAGTTTAACGAAATATTCAATTTTAAATTTAAACGTTTAAAAAGTTATATGGTTTATGAATTGATTGACTATGGCTTTTTAATAAAAATAACATCAAATTTTTTAAAAGCTTGATAAATACCAAAAAAATTACAAGAAACTCACTAAGTTCTTTTTTTTTTGTCGACTTCTATTTTGCTAATTATTACATATTTTAGAAGAAGATAAGTAGCAGTGTTGTTTTTTTTTAATAAGAAGGCTTACTTATATAGTATTTTTCATATAAAAAAGCTTGCACGCTATTCAAGATTTACGTCGTCAGAACCCCACAGCGTTGCCAAAACATTAGAATAGTTAGTCAGTGAAGAATTGTCAACTATTTGTCAAACTATTATATTAACAGTAAATACATTTAGTTTAAAGACTACTGCAACACATTAAAATACATAGGAAAACATTTTAATACAAAATTATATATTCTAAAAATTAAACTTACCTCTTTTAGGGCTTTAATAGTAAAAACGTCCCGGCATTATTTCTTCTTCAAAATAATCTATCTTATATGAAAGCTAATCAGTGAAGTGAAAAAGACAGCAAATATTCGATTTCACGCAAACAGCGCCTTTGTATCTGTTGATACGTATTTCGACCTAATAGGTCTCATCAGAACAGTTATTCAAAGGTGTTCTCAACGTGAAAGATCAATATTTTCTGTCTTTTAAGAAGCAACAATAACATGGCTTCGATACGGACGCACTAGCGACATCTAATTTAACAATCGTAAAATAGTTTCGAAACAATTTCTGCTTAGTTGAAAAGATGTGTCGTGGAATGCAAATTTTAGATTCCCACATCTCTTTTAACACCTTTATCAACGTCTGTTTTGCTTTGCAATTTTTAGAAAGCACAGATAAAAGCAGAAATCTGAATTGTGTTTCGAAACTATTTTACGATTGTTAAATTAGATGTCGCTAGTGCGTCCGTATCGAAGCCATGTTATTGTTGCTTCTTAAAAGACAGAAAATATTGATCTTTCACGTTGAGAACACCTTTGAATAACTGTTCTGATGAGACCTATTAGGTCGAAATACGTATCAACAGATACAAAGGCGCTGTTTGCGTGAAATCGAATATTTGCTGTCTTTTTCACTTTTTTCGGATTTACTCTGTACGAGTACTAGAAACCAATTCGCTAAGGATTTCTGCTTAGTTGAAAAGATGTGTCGTGGAATGCAAATTTTAGATTCCCCACATCTCTTTTAACACCTTTATCAACGTCTGTTTTGCTTTGCAATTTTTAGAAAGCACAGATAAAAGCAGAAATCTGAATTGTGTTTCGAAACTATTTTACGATTGTTAAATTAGATGTCGCTAGTGCGTCCGTATCGAAGCCATGTTATTGTTGCTTCTTAAAAGACAGAAAATATTGATCTTTCACGTTGAGAACACCTTTGAATAACTGTTCTGATGAGACCTATTAGGTCGAAATACGTATCAACAGATACAAAGGCGCTGTTTGCGTGAAATCGAATATTTGCTGTCTTTTTCACTTTTTTCGGATTTACTCTGTACGAGTACTAGAAACCAATTCGCTAAGGATTTCTGCTTAGTTGAAAAGATGTGTCGTGGAATGCAAATTTTAGATTCCCCACATCTCTTTTAACACCTTTATCAACGTCTGTTTTGCTTTGCAATTTTTAGAAAGCACAGATAAAAGCAGAAATCTGAATTGTGTTTCGAAACTATTTTACGATTGTTAAATTAGATGTCGCTAGTGCGTCCGTATCGAAGCCATGTTATTGTTGCTTCTTAAAAGACAGAAAATATTGATCTTTCACGTTGAGAACACCTTTGAATAACTGTTCTGATGAGACCTATTAGGTCGAAATACGTATCAACAGATACAAAGGCGCTGTTTGCGTGAAATCGAATATTTGCTGTCTTTTTCACTTTTTTCGGATTTACTCTGTACGAGTACTAGAAACCAATTCGCTAAGGATTTCTGCTTAGTTGAAAAGATGTGTCGTGGAATGCAAATTTTAGATTCCCCACATCTCTTTTAACACCTTTATCAACGTCTGTTTTGCTTTGCAATTTTTAGAAAGCACAGATAAAAGCAGAAATCTGAATTGTGTTTCGAAACTATTTTACGATTGTTAAATTAGATGTCGCTAGTGCGTCCGTATCGAAGCCATGTTATTGTTGCTTCTTAAAAGACAGAAAATATTGATCTTTCACGTTGAGAACACCTTTGAATAACTGTTCTGATGAGACCTATTAGGTCGAAATACGTATCAACAGATACAAAGGCGCTGTTTGCGTGAAATCGAATATTTGCTGTCTTTTTCACTTTTTTCGGATTTACTCTGTACGAGTACTAGAAACCAATTCGCTAAGGATTTCTGCTTAGTTGAAAAGATGTGTCGTGGAATGCAAATTTTAGATTCCCCACATCTCTTTTAACACCTTTATCAACGTCTGTTTTGCTTTGCAATTTTTAGAAAGCACAGATAAAAGCAGAAATCTGAATTGTGTTTCGAAACTATTTTACGATTGTTAAATTAGATGTCGCTAGTGCGTCCGTATCGAAGCCATGTTATTGTTGCTTCTTAAAAGACAGAAAATATTGATCTTTCACGTTGAGAACACCTTTGAATAACTGTTCTGATGAGACCTATTAGGTCGAAATACGTATCAACAGATACAAAGGCGCTGTTTGCGTGAAATCGAATATTTGCTGTCTTTTTCACTTTTTTCGGATTTACTCTGTACGAGTACTAGAAACCAATTCGCTAAGGATTTCTGCTTAGTTGAAAAGATGTGTCGTGGAATGCAAATTTTAGATTCCCCACATCTCTTTTAACACCTTTATCAACGTCTGTTTTGCTTTGCAATTTTTAGAAAGCACAGATAAAAGCAGAAATCTGAATTGTGTTTCGAAACTATTTTACGATTGGAAAGCTAATCAGTTTTCTACAGACTATTTATTTGTTTTGGCGTATCACAATTACAATACACAACAATAATTAGATTTTAAAGCTATTAATATAAATTTAATATGTATTTATAAATACAATTTATTAATATATATTACATTATGATCTAATTGTGTAAAAAATCAAAACATAAACAAAGTTCCTACTCTAAAAAGGCAGCAACAATTAATACACTTTTGCCACACGCTGAACTGTCAAAAGAATTTAAAGTATTTCCGTATCAGTTGCGTACAATTGTCTAATATATTTAATTAAAATTATTAATTTGTGGAATATTAGACTTAAAGGGTTATTTCATAAAATTGATATTAGTAATAACAAATGTTTTTGGTTATTTAATCAATATAATTCTAAAATTTCCTAAAAGAAGGGTTATGATTAAATAGAACCACTGAGGCTACTAAACAATTAATACTTTACCTAGCAGCAAGTCAAATCAGAAACTTGGCCAGAATATGCCTTAGTGTATGTTTTACTTCCCTAAGGTCAGTTCAAAAATACTAATTAATTTTAGGATATGTACCACTACCTACTCCAAATTTTATAAAAATTACTAATAAATGATGAAGAAAACTATTGAGTATTAACTGTATATAGGCATATGACAGTTTAGGAATAATTAGTTAACAACATTTTGATTATTTATTTATTTATAATTAGCAAAATTAACTTGCTATTAGATGAAAATTATTGTGCTTAGCTTGTACAATTCCTGAGGTTCAGATGTTATAAAGTAGGCACTATGAACCTGTTCGGAAATTCAGTGGCAGGGTTATTTATTCTTGGTTTCAGTTTTTCAGCTTCCAGAAAAAAAAAACAAATTCGACGAACTGTTCACTGGAAGTCAATACTCGTCATTATTCACTGGAGTATATAGGGAATTTATGTACTGAACTAAAGCTTAATGACCTAGGGTGGTAATCCTAAGGTTGGTGTAATGGTAATAGCGTTATACAGATCTACAACAACCAACATTTAAGAAATCCAGTAAAAGTTACGGGAACGGTTATAGCAGCAAGAACCACAAAGATTTATCCGGCTGGACCAAATAAACATTGTTTTCATGTCGGCTGTCAATTTTTTTCACGTCTTACCAAGATCCAATATGGCGGTCACGTCCGGGCTTTCGCTAATATCGATACTTTGATAAAAACGACGGGCATACCATGACTTTCATATTCAAATAAAGGTCAAACGAATAGTATCATGTAAAAACTGCCATTATACCCCTTTAATTTCTTAGAAAACAAAAATTTATTCAACACAAAAACTTATCGGTAATAGAAGAAATAATTCGATTGGACTTGAACCTTTGGGCTAATGTGGCTTTTTGTGATATCTATACTTTATGTTCGATAACCATTTCTACTTTACGTATGTTTTACGGTTTTTATTTAGCTGTTGTCGTGTGTGTATTCTGTTTTTACTTCATTTAAAAGTAAAAAAAGGTGCCATGTTCAGTATTCATCCATAAGGCAAAATTTATCCACATTTAGCCACCAGTCTGATTCTGACCAAACCCTATCGGCGCGAAATGGTAACGACCACCGAGCTATTAGCCCACCTCTCTTTAATTGTAGAGTCATGGGAAGGTAGGAATAATCTCATTTCTGTTCTTTCATTTTTTCACTATTTTTTCTGAACTCCAGGTTCCCAATTGGTATATTACTACTTTGCTATGTGCAAAAGGCAAACTGTACAATTTATGATCTCTAACTGGTATACTAATAGCTTTACGTTTTCTTTTCAGATATCCAACCCCCACCCCCTAATAAATCTTCCTCCAGAAAGCAATAATGTAAATATCCAAAACCCCTCCCAATAACTTCCTTCTAACAGCAATAATGTAAATCGGTGCTCTTATCTTCTAGCACCTGCCATATCTTGGCTAATGGAACAATGGGACACTAACACAAATATTCCTTTAAGAGATCAGTATGGTGTATCCATTATGGTGTTTTAGGCAGAACACATTGTGTATACAAGAACGAGAAGTACGAAAGTCACTACATCTTTAGTGTCATCCCAACCATCTTCAGTTCGGCTTTTAATTATCCTCCCGTTCATCTTAATACTTTCTGTAGCCTCTATTCTCTTATATATTGCCGATATATGCAGTTTGATATTCAGTATAATTCCTTCTCCCTTTACTATGATCTTTTGGATCTACTTTCCCTCTACTTTATTAGAATCCCCGGATATAGTGGAGTCGTCTCGAAGAGTTTCTGAGGTACTTCTCTTTGCCTCTATTCTCGTCATCCTGGTCCTTTCGTTTGATCACGGTGTTCGTATAGAACTGAAGACTCTCCACCTTCTCTGCCTTTTAAATCTCTCCAGTTCTGTTCTTATTTCCATTAGTTTATGGAACCTTTTCCATTACCCGAGTTGTCCCGGTTCCGTAACTATGACTATATTATCTTTCTTACAGTTACTTTTCGTTTTTATAATGATACAGTAATTTCCCTCCCACTCCATACCAAATATGCTTTTTATCTTGTCATATCCCCTTTCTCCTGCGTTTAGCACCTTCTGTCGTTTACTTTAATACCCTTATTACAGCCCCTGCTTCTGCGAATTCTTTTTATAAGTATTAGTTAAACAAGATTTGAGAAAGTATACAACCTAAACTTAATCCCTTTTTTTTTGAGAAATGTTCCATTTCGTTGAAATTTTGAAGACTATTGCTGTTTCGTTCCAATATAGGTATAAGAATAGTCCGTCAAAAGTTTTGTTAAAGCGTGGGTCACTCTAGTAAGTATCTCCATCGATCTAATCATAGCTTCCATTTCCAAGTTATTACTCTATTCCCTGGGTGTTTTCTCGCCCAGAGAGGAACTCGTTGATAACCCTGCCTTAAGGGCATCATTCTTTTCCTGTATATATTTGTCATTATTTAGTTTTCATGTGGTGACTGCATTTCCCATTCTTCTTCTTACGGTGCCTATCCGTTCCGGATGTTGGCGATCAACATGGCTATCCTAACTTTGCTTGCTGCTATTCTGAATAGTCCGGTTGTCGATGTATTAAACCACTTTTTCAGGTTTTGAAGCCAAGACATTCTTCTTCTCCCTGGTCCCCTCTCTCCAAATACTTTGCCCTAAAGAATGAGTTGCAACAAGCCGTATCTCTGTTCTATTCCCATAACTGGGTATTTTAGTGTTACCTACATATTTCCGTATAAAGACGTTTTTATCTTTCTTGGCGTGTTCATGTAAAAACACTTGCAATAAGTTGTTTCATCTGTCTTTCCTTGTCTAAGCTCGATTCGTTTACCTCCTCCAGTGGCAGCTATCTGTATTCGTAGAGAGGCCGAACTTATTGCTACAATACTGGGAGACGTGAATGGTCTCTTCATTCCCTTCTCATCGCACTTTACCATGACGAACGTGACTCGCACAATTGAATTACGCATCTGTGTATCAGAGAGAGACGAATATTAAAAATTCCGTAGTAGCTTATTTCAGGCACACGCCAAGAACGATGAAACCGAGTTTACCACATTTCTACATTCTACATTCTTTTGTTATTAATTATAGTTGAGAACGAGACATCCTTTTAAAAACTGTTTTCATTTTCGACTGCAATTTTAAATAAAAATCATTTTTTACATTTGTTAATTTTTCCGTCAAAGCCCAAAGATTTCCCTTTTTAGAAATATTAAATAGTCCACGGAAAGCTTGAAAGGAAAATACTTAAGATTTTCGGTAATTATATTCGGCTCGCTAATTAGTTTAAATGAACTTTTTTCGCCGTCACCTTTTAAAAGGCTGAAGTAATTAACGGCAGTGAATCGGCGAAAGCCCTAATATTTGAGAAACCAAATTAAAAGGATTTTTTATTTGAATTGTAACGTCTTAATTTTTATTTACACGAGTAGAAATGTCTTTTGAAAGGGAAGAAGGTAGTATTGTACGTTATTTAGGCTTAAAATTTAGTTTTGTGCGTTGTATACCGGGTATTGCATTGTGAACTCTTCTAATTATCTTCTGTTTTCTTTACTTTAAATGAGGACTGCCTACTATTTTACTTTTTATGTAGGACTACCGTAGGTCCCATTTGTGACTTGAGGTTACAGTGACAATTTTTAACTATTCTCAGATTCACAGTCTACTTATCCGTTATCTAATGTTGGCAAGAATTCTGGCAATGATAATTTTATTTTTTGTTGATCTGAGCAGTTCCGTAATAGACGTTGCTAGGATATTCGTCTACTGCTCATGTCTTTCTTACTCTGAACTTTTTCTTGCAGAATGCATTTTTATGACTTTTATTTTAATTTGTTCATTCTTTCTCTTTCGTTATTAAGTCTTTGTAGTACTTGTAAATGTATGTGAAAATATGTAGCATCATCTCATTCTGAGTTTCAATTTCAAATCCAAATTATGTGTTTTAAATAATTTAGACATTTGGACGAAAGCTCCTCCGACCTTATCAATTTTTAAATTTATTTCCTGGCCATGACCCTGGCAATGTTCATTTATTAATATATCCAGATATGTATATATTGACACTTGAGGGTAAACTGTACTTTCCCAATTCTTGCTTTGCTAATTATCATATTTTTGGAGGTTAACTTCTAGGTTACATTTCTAAATAATTTCAGCTACTTTGTTCACTAAAACCTGTAATCCTGAAGCAGCGTCGGCATAAATGATAATGTCATTGTCATATCTGAAATTTTTAACTAGTGAGAACGATTATCGAAGTGGAAATAGAAAAATTAACAACATAAAACAAAAATTCGCGGAACTATAAAAAATATCCATCCAATAAAACACACAAGAATATTTACAGTTACAAAGGTAATCGTTTGTAAAATAATGGCGATTTCAACAATTCTATATGGTAGCAAAACGTGGGCTACCTACAACAAAAAAAGTTGAAAGTAAAATGCGGGCTACCGAGAAGACATATCGAAACAATTAGAAAGAATACATCTGAACAAAAGAAGATGAATTTCCAATCCGGCAATCGCTTTCAAACAAATTCTGAAATATAATTCAGTAAACATAAATCTTGTTGATCATAACCACCCGTCCATTGTCAATTGTCACTAGTCAAAATATACTTGTCAGAATATACGGTATCATCATCATCTTTGGCTCGACCATCATCTGTGGATCTTGGCCTGCTCTAAGATTCGTCGCCATTCTGTTCGGTTTCTGGCAACATGGTGCCATCTTGTGATTTTTAATATCCGTAAGTCGGTTTCAACTCCATCTAACCACTTAATTCGCGGTCGGCCTTTGCTTCTTCTTCCTACAGCTGTTCCTGTGGTTAGCTTTTTAGCAATCGTATTTTTTGGCATTCGTATTATGTGTCCAGCCCATGTAAGTCGCTGTGTTTTAATGAACGTTATGACATCTGGCTCATCAAAGAGCTGATACAATTCAAAATTATATGTTCTGCGCCACTGTCCATGGTCATTTATAGCTCCAAATATTTTGCGGGGTATTTTACGCTCAAATATTCCCAAAAGTCTTTCATCTTTCTGCGTTAGAGTCCATATTTCTGCTCCATATGTGAGGACCGGTCTCAGCAATGTTTTGTATATAATAATTTTAGTTCTTTTTTGAATGTTTCTTGAGTGGAAATGCTTTGGAGTCCATAGTATGCCCTATTTGTTAGATTTATTCGTCTTTTGATTTCTTCGCTTGTTTTATTGGTAGCAGTCAATAGCGACTCAAGGTATGTACTTGGTTTTGTCTTCGTTGATGACTAGACCGACCTGTTTCGCCGCTGTTTCCAATTCTAGGAGATATTGCTCAACATCTCGCTTGCTACGCCCTATTATGTCAATGTCATCAGCATATGCTAAGACTTGTATCGATCTATTGTAAATAGTACCGCCATCCCTAATTCGTGTATCTCGGACTGCCTTTTCTAAGACAATATTAAATAGGAGGCAACCAAGAGCATCCCCTTGTCTGAGTCCATCCTTTATCTCAAAGGATCTAGAATTCTCTCCCTGTATTCTAACAGTGGCTTCTAAGTTAGACATTGTCATAATTAATGTCAATTTTTTGACCCCAAAAACCATAAAAAAAGTTACCACTTTTATCCTACGGCTTCCCCCGAAATCGTCAGCTTGTATAGAGAAAAAACGGAAAACATCGATTGATCAAACATATGTAATCCGTAGAAAAAAAATATTTTAAATAAAAAATGTAGCTGAGATTATTTTAAATAAAACTAAGTATATATTACTACTTTTTGTGTAGAATAAACCGTTCTCTAAGAAACAATGTTTAAAGCGACCGGTGATTTTGAATGTCAGTTACGCGTGCGAAATCAATGGTAAATAAAATTTGTATCAACTCAACGGTAAGAATTCAGTATTTTTTTATCAGGATGTCCCATCGACAAAAATCAAAATGCGTTTTAAAGGTGACAGGTGCAGCTTTTCACTCACAAAATGAACTCAATTTCTATAAAGGTGGTAAATTAATAAAAGTTGCACGATTTTTGCCATTTTTTATAATTCTTATGTGATCAATAAAATTTATCACTTTCATTGACGGGTCACTATGGAATTTTGATTCTTAGATCTTAATCTTCAAATCTATAACATGAAATTTCGGTTTTGAGTCTTGGGAATAAATGTGAGACATATTAAATATGTCCATAAAACGCTGAATGCTGAAACTTTGACGCTTCAAACGTTCTAAAATGTTTAAAACTGCTCATTTTTAATTGCACAAGTACGTTTTTCGAAACTACACAACTTCAGCTACAAATTTCACTCAATATAGCCTTTGTGATGGCCTTTTCCGTGACGTGTGATAATTTGTACTTTAAAAGTTTAACTTCTGCGTTTGTTACACATATTTCAAATGGCTCATATTTGTTGCCAAAACTCATAATCAAAATTTCATGTTATAAGTTTGTATGATTAGTTTAGATTTTATTGTTCTTATGAAAATAGTTAAAAATGGTAAAAATCGCTAAAATTAATAACACCTTTATCAAAACCGACTTAATGTGCGGCAAAAGCAAGAATTGCATACGAAAGCTGCACTCTTCGCCTTTTAAAACACATTTTGATTTTTGTCGATATCGAATTTTTACCGTCGAGTTAATACAAATTTTATTTAAAATTAATTTGGAGCGCGTAGCTCACATTTAAAATCACGGTTCATTCTACCACACAAAAAGTGCTAATAAACATTTTTTTTTTTTAAATAATCTCAGCTACATTTTTTAATTGAAACGGCGTACAGATTTTTGATAAATGATTTTTTCAAAATCATACCATAAAAACAGCAGCTCGATGATAAAGATATTTAAATAGTCCTTTTAGCTTAGATAAGCATAACTTTGTCCTAAATATTACAAAAATTTTTGCTTTTGGACCTTGTATCATTATAAACGTCACATGTTTGTTATTTATTGGCAATTGTCAGTTCTCTCATGCCAGTTTCACTTCAAGCGAAGCGAAATGTTTTTTTAATATCTTTTGTCTATTTAAAATGGTGTTCTAATTAATACCGTTCGTTGATTTCTTTGTATTTAATATTTCATCAATATTTAGTGACTTACAATATTCTTTTTTGACTTCTATTTATACATAACCTACAAGCTACGTTTCTTTTCAAATTTTATGCAGTTGTATGTAACTAGAATATTTTATTTAATTTAACTAATTCATTTAATATTAAATATATTCATTTAGTCGTTGCCGGCTACTAAGTATTCTATTGTAATTATTTTAAATTTTAGTAGAACATTACAAAGAAATAATTAAAATGTATGCTGTTGCTAACACAAAGTTTCTTATTAAGTTTTTATGGCCATATATAAATTTTTTATTTCTCCTTTTTGGGCGGGATTTTCCGAAACACGTGAAACATAAAATTTTCTGAAAATACTTCATCTGCGTTCAGATACAACAGGAGTAAGTTGCAGTACCATGTCTTAAAACTACTTCATCTACATTCAACTAACACAGGAGTAAGCTGCAGCAATGATATGAAAATACTTCGTCTATGTTCAACTATAACCACACTACAACTACAGCAACAAGTTATTTTTCCAAGTACATGAAACCGTAAGTATCATTTTCACGTTTTGTACTGCTTTATGGAGGATTTAATGTTTTTTATTAACCTTTTTTATCACCTTTTACTTTTTTTTTCATTTTTCCCTGCCATTTGTTTTTGTTCAGATTTGCATTTAGAATAAAAAGTACGCAGACTTAGACGTAGACGAGAGACTAGAGCTGGTAGAAGCCCAAAATAATTGACCCCATACGTTAGTTGGCGTTTTATTGTTAAGACCTCATTATTAGTCCTTTATTATTTTTGGGAAAATTACCAGACAATCTGAAATGTTTTCTTCTATAACTTTTCAATCTAATATGTTCAACTCATATCTATGCTACCTTATGGGGCAACTCAATAATTCTATCTATTCTCAAACCTAAGAGAAAAATTTCCTCATATGAGACCAATTCACTCATTGATTTAATGCGCAAAGTTATGGACAAAATCTGATAATCTCAATGATTTTAGAATCTGAAATTCTTGAATCTTTTGTAAACGAACTGGTAATTATTGCAGTGTTTGTAGATATTACAAAACCATTTGATACAGTTTAGCACTACGATACATCGCAATGTTCAAGTGAGAGTGCACCACTGTACATCTTCAATGAGATATCACGCAAATGGCATCCTACAGACTATCTGGTATTGTTATAGGGGAAAATACCTTCTCAGTTAAGTATTACACTTAATACTGATATCATTGTAATTACTAACATCCTTGGACAGTCTATATCGCTGTCCTTGAAGTATAATGACACAACTGTAAAATTTTGAAAAATGACTTTATTGTATTGTAGAGATCAAAACTACATTCTCTATATACACTTCTCCAATAAATTAACGCACCACTTTGAAATATTAAAATATTTTATTATCGTTAATAAAAATTTCGATTGTAATGTTATATTTTGCAAGCCCCTTGAATATGCTATTCGTACACTATATATTTATTGAGATTCCTCCAAATAGGGGATCATACTCGCAGACCAGGACAAGGACGAAACCGGGTAACTACCTTTATTCAAGATCGATTTTTAAGAATTTCTGCTCTTCGACAACGTTTTGTAACACATCGAAGTCTACAAATTCAGTTTCGAGACGTGCATGCTATACAAATTAGTACTGAAACTGTTCGTCAACGACTTAGGGAATACAACTTAACACCTAGGATTGCCGCCCGAGGTCCTCTATTAACTGCAGAGCATCGAAGGGGGAGACTACATTTTGCCAGAGAACACGTTAATTGGTTAGAGGCTGACTGGGAACGAGTGCTATTTACTGATGAATCCCGATTTTGTTTGTACAACAACGACAGACGTGTTCGTATGTTGCGACGACCCAACGAACGATATGCTCAGTGTAACTTCTCACACACCACATTTTTTGGTGGAGGATCCGTTATGGTGTGCGGTTGTATTTCTTTGACCGCACGTACGGACCTAGTGGTCATAGTTACAGCGGAAAGGTACATATTGGAGATCCTGGAGCATAATGTAGTACTGTTGGGATGTAGGTTAAATCTTATTGGAATTTCACGTAATAATACAAAAACAAATCACTTAAACTAAAACTGTATTGAAGTAAAAAATAGCACATTTAAAATATTTGTTAACGATCAATGTAAAAATAGCGTCCTAAGCGTAATGATGTTGTTGCGACTCGAGTTGAGCGTGGACTGTAACTGACTTCTCCTCCGCTACTTGCATCCCCTCTCGAGATGTGTACTTAACTTGAGGTGTAGTATACGGGGTTGCTCGAAAGTTTTAATATTTAAGTCTAAAGTTTCAACATAAGCAGCCTCCCTTGAACGCCTGCAGGGGTTCAACAAGTAATAAAGCTGAGCTAAAAGTTTCTTTCGCTAAGTCACTGATTTGTGTGTAGGACGCACACCTTTGTCACTGGTCGCTTGAAACAACCTCTTCTTCTTCTTCAAGTGCCCTGTCCGTTGCGAACGTTGGCTATTAACATGGCAATTTTGATCTTGTAATAACAACCTCTGTTATTTTTAATTCTCACTGCACGAACTATTCCGTCACTACCCGCATGTAATTGAGTCACTCTACCCAGGTACCATCTTAAGGGTTCAGTTCCATCTTCCTTCACCGTCACTAGACTTCCAATTTTGAGAAGACTGTTGAGATGTTTTTTCCACTTAACTCGCTGCTGGAGAGACGAAATGTATTCCTTGGACCACCTAGTCCAATAACCTTGGATCATTTTTTGAAGCCTTTGGAATCTGCTAAGGCTGTTTTCCTTGACATCTAAGAAGTTCCGTTCAGGTATTGCGGTCAATGTGGATCCAATTAAAAAGTGTGCAGGAGTAAGAGGAAGTAAGTCGGAAGGGTCGTTGGACATTGGTGAGAGTGGTCGTGAGTTTAGGCAGGCTTCAATTTGACATAAAACAGTGGAAAATTCTTCATATGAGAGAATTTTATTGCCTTTATAGACACAATGATGAGGAAGAAAGAAATCATAGCCTGTGGTTTCAAAGGGTGAAACGGACATATGGTGTAAGGATAAATATTCATCGATAAATCGAGTGTAATCATCTTTTAATTCAAAATTCGCACCAAGTTTCCTTTCGAGAGAATAGAACCTTTTTGTTGCTGTAGTCTTAGAGTCGCCTAGATTGTTGGCGGAAGATTTCAAGGGAAGTGATACTACAAACCTACCAGAAGAATTAAGAGAGGTTGTTTTTAAGAAGTGATCTTCACAAGAAAGTTCTTCGTTAGACAAAAATTTTGTTTTTGGGCATTCTTCAATTTCCCAAAATTTTTGAAGTTGATCTTCAATGCTCAACTTGTTTATGGTCGACAAATGGCATGTAGTTCTGGCTGCAAGGGTATTGTTTGGAAATAATGGACCTGAGATAATCCATCCAAGTTTAGTTTTTTGAAGAATCGGTTGTCCAGGTGATAATTTAATCTGACCAATACAAATTAAATTCCAGAAGATGTCTGCACCGATAAGAAGATCAATAGGAGATTAAATATTGAAGTCTGGATCAGCCAGAGTAATATAAGAAGGGATATTAAGTGTTCTCTTATCGAATGTGACAGAAGGTAAATTTCCTGCAATTTCAGCAAGCACTAAGCAAGAAATTACTTGAGAAAAGTTTAAAGTTTTGGACTTAAATTTGACCGATGTTCTGTAGCTTACAATAGAATTTGTTTGGTTTATACCAGAAATAGAAAAATGTGTTTTGGTTGTAGGTAACCTTAGAAGATTTAATAGGCGTTGGGAAATGAAATTACTTTCCGAGCCGAGTAAGAGCGACACCGCTCCAACCAAACAACTTACAGGAAGTGGGAGAGAGGCTGATGCAGATTTGGAGAGAAATATACCAAAATGAAATACGGCAATTAATTTTAAGTATGGGCCAACGATGTGAGGCTGTTATACATAGTAGAGGTGGAAACACTCGTTATTAAGATTTTTTCATATTTTAGTTTACTTTTCTTAAAATTATTCTTTTAGAATTTTCCGTCTTATTTGTTTTTCTCCTGTATTTTAACATTTTTTGATGATTAGACAAATTGTTATAATTACTAATAAAATGTAAAATAAATCTGGTAAAGTTTTATTTTTTATTCTATGCCTGTTTACAAATAAAATTGATTTATTGAAGTGGTGCGTTAATTTCTTGGAGAAGTGTATTTGTAAATCGTCATAGCTGTACTAACGAAATCCTTGGTCATGGCAAAATTCGTGTACACTTATGACAATTTACAAATATGTAGAAAATGCACTTTTGATTCCTTCAATAGAATAAAGTCATTTTTCAAAATTTTACAGTTATGTCAATATACTTCCGGAACAGCGATATGCAATCTTACAAGCACTCCCTCAAGTTAACTCCAGTAATACATCCAGTGCTCATATAATGATCGATTATCTACGTTCCATCAAAACCAATTTTACACGACATACTCAATTACTCTCCTAATTAAAAAAAAACTCTAGCTACCATGCACAATAACAATCATACTCGACAATTCATATTGGTTCATTCACACATTGACATTCAAGGAAATGTAACAGCAGATCACATAATTCCACATTGCTTGAATTTACAATTATATGATTTTTCTTGAATAGGGGTCGTTTTCAGCCCTAAAAAATAAAAAGCAACCAACGGCACTAAAGTGAAGTAGAGGGTTAGTAAAACCTAAATCCAAAGTTTTTATGCAATTCGGTGGTGACACGGAAAATTACAGAGTATCGCCGTACTTCACGTTCATTTACTGGGCTAAGATAGTATTTATGAAAATAGATTTGAATTTTAATTATTTGGGGATATATATCAAGCTCAAGTAGCACAGAAGATAAAGGAAAACGTTAAATCTCAAAATATTGGTAAAAACACCAGTAAGAGCTTTTAAACGACACAGTATGGGATAATAAAGATTTTGATATGGACAGGATAACCAAATTGTACCACACAAAAATAGGTTATGACTCAATGGATATATTTTCTGATTATTTATTCATGTACCTATTTTGTTAGAAACTTTTATACTATATTACCGAAATATGGGATACAGGTGCAGGTAAACCCGGTTTATAGCCGCATAACTCAAAACAACCGTTGAATGTCATGTAGAATTCCAAATAAAAATCCCAAAACCGACGGTAGATAAAAGAGAAACATAAAAAACTACGTTTTCACATAGTCGTAAAGCACGGACTGCCATTAACCGCAGATAAATACATCAACATATTGCAATATATTTTTGCGACTAATTCCAAAGTCCACCTATCGGGAAAAACGGGGCACTGCCCTTGGGGGAAACACGCTTAATGAAAATGTATGGCTATGGCAGAGGTCTGGTCCCAGTACATTAATTTTGCATTCAGCATACACGGGCCATATTGTTGTGTTTTCATCCTGTAACCTTAAAACACAGTATTTGTTAAAGTTGGGTGCAGCTGTCCCTGGAGAATCGTTTATAGCAAATTGCTGTTATTTAGTAAACCATTCATTTTAACGAATATTTTTGTGTGCTTCTCTTGGACACTTTTGGCGGCTGAATACGCGGAGTAGTTTTACAAGCCACGGTTATAAAACATGCAGTAGAAGCGAATAAAACAACGAAGAACTGTAATGTAAATGCCTGAAAGCTAACAAGATGTTAGATGATTCTTGTGGAATATGATTCAATTTTGGTAACACTTTTTAAATAAAAAAACGTAGCTACGTTTTGGACATATAATTTTAAAGCTATTTCCTTTTTACATCAGAAAATACTATAATAACTCTTTCGAGACTCCAAGTACATGTGTGTACCACTATGTTTGCATACGAGCCTAAAATTATTTTTTGTCGTTAAATAATATTTAAAAATATACCAGTTAGTTCTCTATTGCATCGTTTCTGTCACGTACACGTGTAGCCTCGTAAAAATTATTAGTTAACCACAAATTTGCGAGTTTTAGATATGTTGGTTGGTACAGTCCTATTAAGTAGACATTATTAACATCCTATTAAATAGACTAACACCTTTTTTTAGAAAATTTCATAGGGGAATACCAAGCCGGATTCAGAAAAAATAGATCGACCATAGATCAGATTTTTACTCTCAGGCAGCTGCTTGAAAAAGGATGGGAATTCAATAGAACCATTCATAATCTCTTCATAGATTTCCGACAAGCATACGACAGCATTAAAAGAGATCAGATGTGGAATGCAATGGCAGAACTTTCAGTTCCAAAAAAACTTATCCAGCTCGTTAAAGTTTGTGTAAATGGCTGTAGATCTAGAGTGCGGATAGGCAACAAGCTCTCAGAGTCGTTTGAAATAAACAGTGGACTGAAACAAGGAGACGCACTATTACCTCTTCTTTTTAATATAATCCTGGAAAAAGTAGTAAGAACCGCACAAATTAGAACAGAACTACTGACAGTAAATGGACCAAAATTACTACTAGCATACACGGATGACATTGACATTGTAGGAAATACCGCCACCAATGTAAAAGAAACCTTCAATAAATTAGAGAGAGAGGCAAAAAATACCGGTCTAAGGGTCAATGAAGAGAAAACCAAATATATGTGCATTAACAGACAAAAGAGACGAGATAGAATAGGACAAAATGTAACAATAGACCCCTATAACTTTGAAAGAGTGGAGAGGTTTAAATATCTCGGAGCGACTATCACCACATATAACGATATCACGGAAGAGATAAAAGGAAGAGTTCAGGCAGCAAACAAATGTATGTATAGCCTCCACAACACTATTAAATTCAAGAGCCTAACACGAACATCAAAAATCAGGATATATAAAACAGTAATTAGACCGGTGCTCATGTATGGGTGTGAGACGTGGACGCTCACAAAAGCAATGGAAAGTAAACTCAGATGCTTTGAGAGAAAAATCCTCAGAAAGATCTTCGGTCCCTATCACGATCCGAATACTAACCAATACCGAATGAGAACAAATGCCGAGGTCAAACAAATGTATAGTGCTAGCGACGTAGTCCAAGAGATTAAATCCCAACGGCCATGTTCATAGGCTCCCTAATAACCGCCTTACCAAGTTAATCTTGGAAGAAGTCCCGACAGGGAGAAGGCCCTTAGGACGTCCACGAATGCGATGGAGAGATAATATATGGTCAGATTTGAGAACAATGGGGCTACCCACTGACTTAAACATCATGGACGACCGTTCGAGATGGAAGCAGGTTGTGCAGTCAGCCAATACCCACCCCGGGTTGTAGTGCTACCAGAAGAAGAAAAAGAAGAAGAAGGTTGGTACAGTCAGCATAAAGATATTGTTTTTTGTAAAAAATAATATTTAAATTATGTTTATCACTTAATCACAATTAGGTATCACTTTAAAGACTATTTGTTTTTGTGTAATTTTATAGTAAGTATTTTTAGATTGTTATTTATTTACTTATAGCAAAATTAACATTTCTCATCCTCAATGCAAGACTGCAGTAACTCAAAAATTTATGAAAATGAACTTTATGAAACATGCATATCTATCCCCTGTAAAACTTTGGTAACTTTCAAATGCTTAACCGGCTAAATATTACAACAACAGTTTAACTATTTTGCCTTTTTGTACATAAGTTCCGCGCAAAACTGTTGTAATTCTAATGTAACAGAGTTACAACAGTTTTACACGGAACATTGCAATGGTTTCGATATCAAGCAATGAAAGACACGAAAAAAGTAAGACATTTGTTATTTTAATATCTATATCTGTGGTGTTTAATTTTAATATACAGCGTGTGTACGTAATCCATTACTGGCCGAGACAATAAACAAAGATTTACGAGACCAATCTATTCATGTAAGTTTTTTGTCCTTTTGTGACATTATATTTTCCATAAAATGTGTGCGATGTCGTTTGACCATTTATTTATTAGATTGGATTAAAACACATAAATGAAGACTAATTATTTACTAATTTACTAATTTCTAATTTATTTTGCAATGTACAACAGATAGTCCGCACACAATTTTCTTTAAGTAGAACTATGATGACAAACTATGGAATTTTTTAATCTAAAAAATCATCACGGACTACACATAATGTACGAGAAGTGCTACTTAAACCTGTCTACAAAGAACAGCAAAAAATTCAAATGACCATAAACAAAGATTTGGTATACTTATGCCATTCGGGTATGATACCAGAAGTCCACCATATTTTTTATAAAAATATTTTGGCCCAAGATGATATACGAGAAGAGGACAACAACTAACAGAAAATGTGTACACTTTTTATAATTTTCCAATCACCATATAGATAATATAATTTTTAATCTCCAACTAATACTCTCTTAATACTATTTTTTAATCTCCAACTAATACTCTCTTAATACTAGTTTTTAATCTCCATCTAATATACTTTCCAATACTATAAAACT
The DNA here is from genome assembly GCA_918026665.1 of Diabrotica balteata. Taxonomy (NCBI): domain Eukaryota; kingdom Metazoa; phylum Arthropoda; class Insecta; order Coleoptera; family Chrysomelidae; genus Diabrotica; species Diabrotica balteata. Next base: position 104,610,365 of record OU898279.1, on the reverse strand, counting down.
TTAATACTGAATACCAACTACTGACATACTGAATCATTGATTACTGACCATTGAATACTGACCTACTGACTACTGAATACTCTAATACTGACTATCTTGAATCCAAATCACATCGTATTTATATCATTTCAATGTTCACGAATAAAAGAAAATATATTCGAATGTTTCTATTTCAATGTTCGCGAATATTCTACTACGAAAAGAGGTTAAATTCTTTCTATTGACGTCTTATCTTAAGATCTAGATAATTCTTTACTTTTCTATCGAGAATTTTATGGAAATTTAGGCTTTTCAGATCAGAATGAAAACTTATTAAACATCTTAGAATAATAAATAACACTATTTTAAATCCGTAATTATGATTTCAAATGTCTCTTATGCACAAAAGTTTCCACAACCAAATTTACTTCAGTGTATATTTGGTTGCCTATATAGACGGCGTACTCAAATATATTTATATCATAATTATTAAAATAACCAAATACATTGCAAAATAAATACTTTTTAAACTTATTATTATGATAATTTCTTAAGGATGCCCTCACATAAATACTTTTTATAATATTTTCTAGTATATAACTTATAAATTATTTCTTGAATCACTATTCTAGAGTTCATTCTAGTAAGTTCATTCTAGATTACCTTCTTCGTTTCTCCTATATTTAATATTATCTCAGTACACATACGTAACATTGCACAAGACTAATGGTACATATTATATATATATATATATATATATATATATATATATATATATATATATATATATATATATATATATCACCACCCCCACAACACCCTTTACATACCAACATTTTTTCATTAACATTTTTTGATAAAAAATCAACAAAACAAACAACAAAAATCCCAAAAATATGTTTTTAAAACCAGTTAAAAAAATCAGTCTCAAAAGGAATAAAGTGCACTACAAAGTTACGTAAACAGATAATAAAACCGAATAAACGACATTGTTTTTTCTCAATTTCTGTTGGCGTTGAGAAAGAATTTTTTTGTACAAAATCTTCGTTACGCACACTGTAGATTTCAAGATATTTTGGCATTCCACCTACGACGGTTCCCAGAGGGATCACTGTATACATCTAAAATGAACTTTATATGTACACTTTACGAGAAAAATCAATAGAAAAAAGGCCAAAGCGTCGAAGTTTCGACGTGATTTTCGTTCTTACAAATCGGTTTTTAGTTCCTCCAGACGAAATTAAAGGATACGGCGGAGACGGGTGAAATTTCTCTAGCGTTTCGTCTCATTCAAAGTGCTATCGATATCAATTTAACTAAGAACAAAATTGGGTGCTCGCAATCCTATCAATTCTCATAAAATGAATTGCAGAGTCGATCGGTATCGATACATTTGCCGGTGGAGCACAAAAGGGCCTCTGGTTATTGACTGGAGGGTGTTTCATTAGCACGCATCACAAAGTCTCATTTCGGCATGTTCCTAAAGGGCGATTTTCTAATATGAAGAATCAGTCGGTTCAAATTGCAGCAAAGAGGAATCGATGTACATAATTGCTATTTCCACCAAATTAAATCACAAATTATAAAAAACTCTTTTCTAAATACAGCTATTAGAAATCGATTTTAACTTTTATTATATTTCGGTAAAATATAGATACTATGTGATTATATCTATCTATTACCTTTAATACATAAAACCGGTTACGTAGACCTATACAGAATATTAAAAAGATATCAAATAATAATTGTATATTTGTTTACTAACATAAACTTAAAAAATGTAGTGTCCTGATTATTGAAGCATACTCTGCTGAAGTAGCATATTTGTATGATTGCAAACTTGGACTTGTTTAAGTAAATATGTATTCTTAATAATCCCCTTAACCACTTAACATTGGAAGAACTTGCTTGCTTTCACATAATGCCTTCTTCTTCTCATGGCGCCGTCTCCTTTCGAAGGTTGTCGATCCAAATGACAATTGTGGTTTTGGAAATTGCTGCGCGAAAGATTTTTGCGGATAAGTGGTCGAACCATCTCCTTAGGTCTTTCAGCCATGAGTTCTGTCGTCTTCCTACTTATCTTTTGCCCTGTACTTTTCCACTTAATGCCTGCTCCACCATTATTACTTGACGATATTGCCAAACTTTGTAAAGTTATAACATGGCAATCCACAGTGGGACGAATTGCTGAAACTGTGTACAATAAAGTTTTCAGCCTTGCTGATTACTGAGTACGAATTTTATGTTAAAATTAAAAAAATCAAAATGACTGAACCAATATGGCAGATTAAGTTAATAAAATTTGAATTAGATTGACATAAATCGGTATTGGAAGATTTTCGAGCTCGCTGAATACGAATTATGATATCAAAATTTGAATATACTAAACGGCAGAACCTAAATGGGGAACGAAATTTATAAAAATTTATAATAATGATAATAAGACGTAACAGGGTGCTATAAGGTTTTTAACTTTTCTGAATACAAATTTGATATTAAACAAAAGTGAAAATCTTAAAATGCTGCATCCAAAATGTATCACTTGTAATATTCTTCTTCGTCTTCTTCTTTGTCAACCATTTTCCATCCACTCTTGAATGTAGGTCTCTCCCAATTGCTTCCATCTTTCCCTATCTTGTGCCAATCCAATCCAATGTTTGCTTGCCACTGCTCTTATGTCATCTACCCATCTTCTTTGAGGTCTTTCCATGCTTCTTGTTGTCGTTCTTGGTCTCCATTCCAGAATTCTCCGTGTCCACCTGTTGTCATTATATTGGACTACGTGACCTGCCCAGCGCCATTTCATTTTTGTAATTTCTTCCACAATATCCCTAATCTTCGTTCCACGTTTTATCTCGGTGTTTCTAATCTTGTCTCTGACTGATATTCGAAGCATGATTCGTTCCATTGCTCTTTGCGTTGTTTTTAATTTTTTATCAGATTTTTTGGTAAGGGTTACTGTCTCCAAGCCGTAGGTACAAATTTAAGTTAGTAAGTACGTAAGTACTTACTAAAGTAAGCAAGTACTTAAGTTTACAGGAATGGAGGTGTTTTTCAAGATATATGCTAGTTTGCCGAAAGCGCCCCATGCCAGTTGTGTTCTTCTTTTAATTTCAGCATCTTAATTTGGTTTTCCTAGTTTAATGATATAACCTAGATATACATAATGTTCAACATTTTCTATGGTATGATTTTGTATTGTTATATTTGTCTGGTCTCGGCTCAGTAGGTTTGTTTTACTGTAGTTCATTTTTAAGCCTACCGCTCCTGAAACGGCATTTAATTGTTGTAACATATCTAGTTCTTCGATATTATCGGCTATTAAAACTATGTCATCTGCGAATCTCAAGTGGTTTAAGTATGATCCGTCGACACTAATACCCTTGTTGTTCCATTCTAGTTTTTTTTTTAAATGTTTTCTAGAGCAAGAGTAAATAGTTTGGGAGAGATGATGTTTCTTTGTCATACTCCCCGTTCTAGTCTTATGGGATTAGTTTTGTGCTTTCGTCTAGCTTTATCTGCTTGGTGGCATTTTCGTGCATTTTCTAGAGATTCAAGCACTGCCCATAATTTGATGGAATCGAATGCTTTATGGAAATCGACGAACACCATATGAATTGGAACATTATACTCGGTGCAGTTTTCTATTAGTGTTCTTACAGAAATCAAGCTTAAGTGTTTGGCGGTTGGTTATGATTTTAGTTAATAATTTATACAGATGTGATAGCAAGGGTATTGGTCGGTAATTCTCGATGTTTGCTTTGTCTCCTTTCTTGAGTTGTAATATTAACATGTGCAATAAAAATATTTAATATTTTAAGTGTAATAATTCTTTGTCAACGTAGGAAAATGCAATCATCAATAAATATAATTTATAAACATAAATAATTTCCATCCATAATATGGCTCAACTGTCCAATTCGAACTCTGGCCTATCTCAGCAAATCTCTCCATTCGTTACAGTCTGTAGACATTCTCCTCCACAATTGGTGGCCATATTAAATGAATAAATTTATACAGTGCGTCCATAAAGTAACGCATAGATTCATTATTAGCTAAATAAACAACATTATTAGAAATTCCCGAAACAGATGGATTTTTGTTTTTAAATTACTATTTTTTTAAATTATAACCTATATACTGGGTAAACCATCTTCGTATGACGACATCATCACAATTTTTTTAATGGAACCCCCCTTTTTTTTAAATTTATAGACTTCCCTTGCTGACCTGATTCCAAAAATATATAACACGTTACAGGTATACAGATTTTTAAATGATTTATATTATGTTTATGAATTAAAACTTGATTCTACCAAATTTATATTATATATCCAGATGCATATAAGTGATTACATATGAGTTCGTATATTGATTTCTGATTCAGTTACAGTAGGTGGGTTATGTTTACTGGAAGTTGCACAAGTAACCAGGTTTTCATAAAATGTAGATGAGAGTGTTTTATTTTTAATACATCCAAACAGGATGTGATTAACATCACTTCTTCTTAAGGTAACTTCTCCATTACTGAAGGTTGGCTATATCTACAGCAAATTGCTCTCTATCTTGAGCTGTTCTTAGTATCGAATGTGTGTCCATACCTGTCTAGTCTCTTACATTCTTCAACCAGGAGCATTTTCTTCTTCCTGGACCTCTTCTTCCTTCCACTTTCCCTTCCATTATAAGTCGTAGGAAGTTGTATTTTTCTCCTCTGTAAATATGTCCTAGATAACTCGTTTTTCTGTTTTTTACAATATTTAGGAGTTCTCTCACAGTACCCATTCTTCTTAGCACCTCGTTGTTGGTCGTTGTTGGTAGCATCCTTCGAAAAACCCATATCTCAAAGGTTTCTATACGCCTTATAATTCCGAGAGTCCATGTTTCCACTCCGTATAGCAATATGGAATAAATAAACGTTTTTACAAATTGGTATCGGATATCCAAGATCGTTTGTTATCCAGCAACCAATATACTAGAATCTTTGTACTGGTTCTATATGTATATAGATACGAATATTAATGTCGACATTTGGTGCACGTGTAACAACCATTACTTTTGGTTTATTTGTGTTTATATTTAGTCACAAGCTATCTCCCTCTCTGGTTATGACATTTAAAAGTCATTGTAAACCCTCAGCATTGTCCGCAATAATGACGGTGACGTCTGCGTATCTTAAGTTGTTTTCGTATTCTCCGTTGATTTTTATTCTTTTTCAATATTTTCGAGGGCATTTTAAAAGATCTTTTCGGAATATATGTTAAATAACAGTGGAGAAAGTGCACAGCCCTGACGAACTCCTTTTTTTATTGGCAATTCTGCCGTCAGACGATTGTCTATTTTGATAGACGCTATTTGATCCCAATTTAGTTTTTTAATAAGTGCTACAGTGTTATGGTCTATACCATGTTGTGTTAGGGTTTCAATGAGTTCTGTGTGTTTTATTCGATCAAACGCTTTTTCGTAGTCGATAAAACAGAGAAACACGTCTTTTCACTGATCTCGGCATTTTTGTAATAATATCTGAAGGCCAAATAATGCCTCCCTTGTACCAAGTCCCCTACCGAAATCCAAATTGATTGTCGCTCAGGTTTCTTTCACATTCTCTGTATATTCGTTGATGTACAATTTTGAGTAAAATTTTCAGAAAATGGCTCATCAGGCTAATTAATCTGAACTGTCAGCATCTATTTGCTTTATTTTTCTTGGGTATAGGTATAAATATCGACCTAAGCCAGTCTTCTGGGAAGATTCCAGTGGTATATATTTGTTAAATAATATTGTTAACGTCCGAAGATTTTCGTCATTGATAAGCTTTATCATCTCTACGTATATTTCATCTGGACCTAAGGCTTTTCGTGGCTTTGCCGTATTGATTGTTTTTGTAACTTCCGATGTTAATATATCAAGTATTGTTTCTTGTACTATATTCATCTGTGGTTCTGTTCTCTCGTCATCAAACAGATCTTCGATATATTTTTCCAACATATCTCCGACATTTTCTGGACTAGATACTACTTCGTTGTTATCATCTACTTAATTTGTTGTAGCGATTTTTTTCTTCGTACTTGAATTAACATCACACTGGAAAATATTATCGAATGAACACTTTTCTGATTATATAATATTTAATCTAGCCAGGGGCCATTACTTTAGTCTTTAACATTCTGTAGCAAAGTGGGTGTTATGTTCTGTATTTCTTGTGTAATTTGGTCTTGTAGTTGACGGATATTATCAGGTCTTTTTGTGTAGAATTTAGATTATAAATAACCCCATAAAATGAAATCTAATGGTTTCAAATCAGGTGATATAGGAAGCCATTCTTCCCCTTCTTCCTAGCAACCGTTGTAGAAAAGTTCTGTTTAAAAAATCGCGCACAGTTACGGCGAAATGTGGCAGTGCACCATCTTGTTGAAACCAACTTCTGCGTCTAAATTAGTGGGTGTTTGAAAACAAAAAAAAGCTGGATCAGATCAGGAATTAATAGATTTTCATCAGACCAATAACGGGTGTTTTTTCGGTTAACATGTGCGTTAAAATGAAACCTCGTCCGATAATAACACGTTATCAATGAAATTGTTAGACTGGTTCATCATAGACTCGCAGAATTCAGTTCTTCGGTCAAAGTTGTCTTTGGCGAATTCACGGATAAGACGTACTTTATAAGGATCGTATTTTATCTTTTTAAAAACATTACTGAAGACTTTCCAATACCAAAATCTCTAGATAATTATCTCACTGTACTCGTACAGTGTCGATTTTCTACTGCCTTCATAACTATGTCTTCTTGAATATTTTCATTAATGTTTGGACTATCTTGTTTTGCTGCTTTGCTGGTTCACAATCGGCATACTTCTTATTGAGTCCGCATCTTATCCACAATACCAATCATTATAAAAATTTTAAATCCTATCACTTTCGGTTAAAGGCATTTTGTAAAAAAGTTGCAAATGATAAATTGCTTGAATAGTTTTCACGTAAACGTACCTTTTGTAAAGCGTTAACAATACAGATTTGTTATTTACAGAATATTTCGGACAGTTTGTAACGGCAAATGAAAAAAAAATTAAAAAATACTGCAAAACATTAAAAATATTTTTATCATTTAGGGGCTTGGATCACTAATAAAAGCTGTTAGATACAATGTTACGAATATTGCAATGGTTTTTTAATAGTTTTTTAAAGTAGTTTTAGAGCAGTAAAGCTCAACAAAGAAAATCTAGAAATTGAAAATAATTGATGTTCATATTAAAAAAAGTCATTATGTGAAGGTGGTTCACTCTGTATATTAGATTATAATTTGAAGAAACAGTAAATTACAATCAAAAATCGACCTATTTCGGGAATTTTAAATTATTTTGTTTATTTAAAGCACGTGCGAATTTTTGCATTTTTACCATCCTGTAATAATTAGAAGTAATGTGTTATACATTTTTGGCATCGCTCAACAAGGAAAAAATATAAATTGAAAAAAAAATGGGGGTTCCATTTAAAAAAATGGTTATGACGTCATCGTTTTACACTGTATTTTAGATTATAATTTGAAAAAATAGTTAATTGTTGTTTATTTGTCTAATAATGATAATAATGCATGCGTTACTTTATGGACGCACTGTATATGCAAAACATAAGACATATTACAATCGTATACAACTTTTTTTTAATAGCTAATATAGCGCCGGATTCATCTTCACAGGAATCTGTGGCTCTATAAACATCTTTTTCTAAATTATCATCAGTGTCTGGAGCAATCGAAAGGGGGTCTGAGAGAGCTCTCGCTTCTGGTTATAAGCTGTTTCTGATATTTTGTCTACTGGTAATAATGCCTCTCCGATTATATCGGATTCATGGATTAATAATCGGTAGGTATATTGTACCAAGGATTATAGTTGAACAATGTACCTGGCTCTTTCTGTAGTATACTTCAGAAATGTTTCTCTATCAATTTATTCACCACTCGAAACTGTTGGTAAAATAATATGAAAACAATAAAGCAGTTCTTTGACAATTCCGGTTATACGAGCTGATATATTCGCATTCTTAAAAAAACGTCTAGCTGTGTCGAGCCATCAATATAACTGTCAAAACCTAGTTTTGGTATGTCCAAGGTGTCCCAATTCTTTTTTAAAACCATTCTGGATCATAAGCTTTCTTTTTCGTTTCATATCTTTGTCTTCGGCTTTGCGCGCTTGCAATTTTTATGTGCCACTTTGGTAGGATATATAAATGCAACATTCGAATTACCGAATACATGCATGTAATGTTGACAAAACTAGTTTGCAATGGTCAGCGTTTACGGCTGGTTTTAACATTGTAACCTGAACAAACTATTTACTTAAGTACACAAACAATCTAGGCTCTTCTGCTCGTATTTGAGACTTTGGGTGCGATTCTTTCAAACCTTATATACAAGATGTTTGTATCATCTTTAAAATTAAAATGAAATTCCATTTCTTATTAGTTCATCCGTAAGAAAACGAGCTCAAAGGAATAAAATAAAATATTTTAAACAAAGTTTTTTTTGTTTGGCTTGGACAGTTTTCATTTAGCCAGTCTCGATCAATATAAGTTTATTTAAAGAATTTAAATTATTATAAGAATAGGAATATAAAAATATTATAAGAATTTAAATATGTCAATTAGTGAAACATGATTAATATAATAATAATAATAATAATATCATTATTTCTTACCAAGCTAACGTACCGGGTGGTGAAATAAGCCGATCTCTCGGCTATATATCAGAAACTATTCATGTTATAACTTTAGGAGAAAAAATTCCTTAGTAAAAATGGTCAAGGGAAATTGCTGAAAAAAAACTTTTCAAGTTTCTATGTTATCCGCTAGGGGGCGTAACCTGTGAATAAAAATCTGAAAACCAGTTTTTTGTAAAATATGCCCAATTATATTAAGTGTTAAATATGTGAACTAGAAAAAAGCCTAGTTTCCGCACAAAGTGGTTCAAGGACTTTTTTTTTATTTTTCAAATAAAGGGTGGGGGAGAGTGGAAAAGTATTTGTGGATAAATCCCTATAACTTTGGTTTGGATCAACCGATTTTAACGAATTTACTGTCATTAGAAAGAGTATGAATGATTTAATTTATATCTACTATAAAAAAATTGAATTTAGTTTTAATTGTCATGGGTAGAGGGTACTTTTGAATACAAAAAATTAAAATTTATTTTTCTTCAAAATGTTTAATGGAAACACCTATTTATTGTAAATCATAATGGAACTGAATTAAAGTCGTAACAAAACAAAGCAAACCGTATGTTGATAGGTTTTGTAGAACTCGAGATATGAATAAAAACGCATAAACATAAACAAGTATAGTATTAACTCACCATTTATTATAACTTAAAATTAAATATGTAAAAGTTCATACAAACATCTCGATCATTAAAACTTAACGTCCAATTAAATGTTCAAATTGTTTTCCATCATTGTCCACACAAATGTAATCTTTCGCGCGTAGACATAACAGCTGCTTCAATCTCAGCTGTTCATATACTATTTATTGCGTTTATAATGCACTGTTTCATCTCGACTCGCGTGGTTAGTCAAGTTTGGTACACTAAGTCCTTCAATCTTCCCCATAGATAAAAGTCCAGATATGTTAAGTCTGGAGATTCCCCTTCCAATCCATTTATTTGGATAACTTGCATACAAATAATCTCGAACTCGTCTGGAAAAGTGCGCAGGACACCCGTCATGTTGTAATATCATATCTCTTTTTGTTTGTAAGGAAATATCTTCCAATAAAACAGGCAACTTATTTTCCAGAAAATCCAAACATCTTTCGCCATTTAAAGTTATATCAAAGAAATATGGACCTACGATCTTTCCATCAACTATACCACACCAAACATTAAGACTCCATCTACCTTGAACCTGCAACTCATGTATTCAATGCAGACTTTCTTTAGCCCAATAATGCATATTATGCAGATTAACACCACCCGCACTATTAAACGTAGCCTCGTCTGTTCACAAAATCTTTGACATGATACGCGATTGTTCTTCTAGCAGACCTAACATCAAATTGCAGTAATCCAGCCTTGCAACAAAATCTCTCTCATGTAAAGCTTGGTGGAGAACTGCATGATAAGGATGCAGTCCAAATAGAACAACAAATAGTGGTGAAAAAGAAACCACTATATTTACTAAAACTCAAAAATCTTGAAAAATCTACAATTGTTTCACAAGATAAATCGTGCATAAGTAAATCTAAAGTTTAAAGGGAATTTCAAGTTTCTGACCTAAACGTTCACTTTATAATATGAAAAACCAACCTGTGATGTTTTAAAATCCTTAGAACAGTAGTTTTGGGTATGTTTAATTCTATAGAGATTTGTCGACTACTTATATGTGGATTCTGTTGAATTAAAGCAAGAACATTGATTGAATTATGTTCGGTCATACCTCTACTACATCGTTTAAAACAAGGACGATGAAAACTACCAGTTTCTCTTAATCTTCTTACCTTTCTTTCAAATACTTCTTTGCCATAATGTCTCCTGTCAGGATATCTTACAGAATATATACGTGAGGCAATAGCGGCATTTTGGTGACATTCGAAATAAACTCCAATCATATCATACAATTCTGCATTTGATATACTCATCACAAATTATTAGTACTCATAATTAATTACTAATATTATCAATATTAATATCTATTGACAAAAGTGCAATCTTCAATTCGGATTATAATATAACACTTTCGAAAAAACTATTATTAATCATATAAAATAACAATGTTCAAAACAGGTATCAATATTAAGATTCTTTTGCTATAAAAAAATTTGAAAATACCTACTGACTTATTTATATCATTTATTTAATCTATAATACAGGGTGAGTCAATACTATACTTACTTATGTTTATGCGTTTTTATTCATATCTCGAGTTCGACAAAAGCTATTAACATGCGGTTTGCGCCATTTTGTTACGAATTTAATCCAGTTCCATCATCATAGTTTACAATAAATAGGTGATTCCATTAAACATTTTGAAGAAAAACGAATTTTAATTTTTTCTATTCGAAAGTACCCTCTACCTAGAGAATTAAAACTAAATGCAATTATTTTATAGTAGATGTAAATTAATACATCCACACTCTTTCTAATGACACTAATTTCGCTATAATCTGTTAATCCAATCCAAAGTTATAGGTATTTATCCACAAATACTTCCCCACTCTCCCCCACCCTTTATTTAAAAAAATAAAAACAAAGCACTTGAACAACTTTGTGAAGAATTAAGGCCTCTTTCTAGTTTACTTATTTACAACACTAGTAACACTTGGTATAATTGGGCATATTTCTAAAAAAACTGGTCTTCAAAGTTTTCTTCACAGGTTACGCCCCCTAGCGGTTAACCCAGAAACTTGAAAGTTATTTCCAGCGATTTCTCTTGGCCACTTTTACTGAGAAATTTTTTCGTCTAAAGTTATAACATGAATAGTTTCTGATAGATAGCCGAGAGATCGGCTTATTGGACCACCCGATACATACTATGTTAATAAATACTATATCACACCTTTGTTATAATTTAGTTATTGAAAGACGTCATGTGAAATACATAGTGTATACAACTTACAAACAAAAATATCTACCTACTATGTTAATAAAAATAAGTATGGTAATATATTTTTTTACTACGTTAGGACCTAAACCCGATTCAACACCTCGGAGGTTTAGATCCTCTTAGTGATTGTTTTACTACCTATATTTTTATTTTTTTTTTTTCGTTTTTTTTTTGTTCTTTTTTTTAATTTTAATTAAACAAAGTTAACCTTTATTATTTTGCAAGGATGAAAAAGTCATTAAAAAATACTATGTTAAAATGTTCATCCCAGAAAAGAAATAAACAATTTTGCGTTTACGGTATTTAATTACATCGGAGAAGTGCTCATACGAAATTATGAAATAAAAATATATGAAAATAATATATACTTTATCCCAAATTTTGAAATTCGTTCACATAAAAAACATTTGTTTATTAGGTAGAATGTAGATATTCATTGTAATTAAAAGATCAATAATAAATCACTTTACAGTTATTTAGTTCACAGATAATCTTTACTGTCCAATAAAAAAATATAAAATGGGTATAATCTGAATTGTCCAAATGCTGGTGTGGCGTTTAAAAAGGATATATATTTTTTTTACCCTCTAGGTACTCGGCTGACAGAAACATTGGATCTATCACAGCAGGAACATACTATCCACCATAAAAATATATAGGATTGTGCGACTAAGCAAACGGGCTATTCTCAAAAACGAATTAATGGTTTTAGAGCACCTACCATAAATCCATAGCTATTTAGATAACCTCGGGTTATTCCAATAAACATAGTTTTTTTCAGCAACAAAGAAATTTTTCAGCTTACCTCGTCAAGAGACCACTCAAACAAAATTTTCGTCCTGGCTGTTGGACGTTCAAAGAGAGAAAGAATGAAGGAGATGAATTTCGTGAACTTAAAGATAACTACGTTTATATCAGTTTTTATACAATGCATATATATTGATGCTTTAACATTTAATTTTCAAACTTTATTTATTACCGGAGTAATGGCTAGTATTGCAAGTTTCCAAGTTATTTTGAAAGTCAATTAGCAATACTCAATAGAATTATTAGAGATTTAACCTAATGCGACCTAATATATAACTTTTCAATTAGTTAAACCAAAATTTTCGTTTTATTTTTAGATATTTTTGTTCAGAAATTGTTTATGAACAAACTATTGTTACTATATTTTTTTTATAACCGTAAAGAATTAAAAAACAAAGTACATAGATGTAGAAACATAATTCATGTTTTAGACCTGATGTTTCACTACAGAGAAAAAGTTGGTCAACGTTTAAACGCTCGGACCCAAATCCGAGAGGACGAGGGTCTTACACGGTATTGTACAGTCGATCGTCCTCTACGCGGCACCAGTCTAGTGCGAGGCGGTAGAGATATCGGTCTATAGGAGGCTCATGACACGAGTGGACAAAACAAGTCTGTTGCGAGTGGCATGCGCCTACAAGACTGTGTCTGCCGCAGCTTTTTGGCGGTGGAAAGAAAAGAGTTTTATGAGAAAAGAGGCCCAAACCTTACTGTGGCCGAGTGAAGACAGGAAAGGGGCAGGTCAATTGAGAGATGGCAAGAAGAATGAAGCAACACGCAGGATGTGGCATGAATATGCTGATGCGGAAATAAGAGATTGGGTGGACTGTGGCCACAGGCGACTGGATTATTTCCTGACGCAGGTGCTCACAATACACGGATGTTTTAGGGCCTACCTCTCTAGGATCGGAAAGGCTGACACAGATGAATACTGTGGATACTCGGACACTGCGACACATACGATATTAGATTGTAGCAGATAGATAGTGGAAAAGAACAGAATGAGAGTGAAAGGAAGAGACTAAAATGTCTTTTTAAGATTTCAGACCCCCCCCCCTCTATAAAGACGAAAAAAAAGTCCCACGCATGATTAGCGAAAACAAACCTACTATCTTCTTCTTTGGGTGCCGTGTCCGTATTCAGACGTTGGCCGTCATCATGCTTACAATTTCCTGAAACCTTTCTCTGTCGGCTGCTGCGCGAAATAATTCTTCTACTGTGAAACCACACCATTGTCTAATATTACGCAGCCATGAAAGTTTCTTTCGACCAATCCATCTCTTTCCTTCCACTTTTCCTTGTATTATAAGGCGAAGTAAATGGTATTTGGGTCCTCTAATTGTATGGCCGAAGTATTCTGTTTTTCTCCTCTTTATAATGTTTATGAGCAGACGTTCTGAGTTGATCATTTGAAGAACATCTTCATTGGAAGTGTGCGAAACCCACGATATCTTTAGGATTCGTCTATAGCACCACATTTCGAATGCCTCTAACTTGTTTAGCATTGTGGTTTTTAACGTCCATGTCTCACAACCATACAATAGGATCGACCACACATAACATTTCAGGACCTTCTTACGAATGTTCATTGACAGGTTTCTGTTGCATAAAACTGGTTTCCAGGTCATAAAAGCCTTACGTGATATTTCGATCCTGGATATTATCTCTTCATCAGAGTCACAATTTACATTTAACCAGCTGCCAAGGTATTTGAAATGATTTACCCTTTCTATCTCTTCTCCATTAAGAGAAAGCAGACCTTGATCTATATGGATCTTTCCAACTGCCATCCACTTTGTCTTTGAAATGTTGATTTTTAGGCCTCTCCGATAACTTGCTTCACTGACTAGATTTAGTAATGTTTGGAGATCTTGTAAACTTTCTGCAAGAATGGCTGTATCGTCAGCGTATCTAATATTGTTGATTACTTCTCCACCTAGTCTTACTCCCTCTTGTCTGTCATCCAAAGCCTCCCTAAAGATTTCTTCAGAGTATAGATTAAAAAGAGTGGGCGACAAAACACAACCCTGCCGTACTCCACGTATTTTTTCAGTGGGACTGTCTCCAATTTGGATAGAGGCTACTTGATTGTAATATAAGTATTTCAGCAGTCTTATATCATAGTGGTCAAGTCCTGCTGCCCGTAGGCAGTAGAAAAGTGTATTGTGTTGGACTCTGTCGAACGCCTTCTCGAAGTCGATGAAACAAACATAAACATTCTTTCGGAATTCACAACTTTTTTGTAATAGAACGCGCATACAGAATAGTGCCTCTCTAGTTCCTAGACCGTTTCTAAATCCAAATTGCTTATCACCCATCTTACTTTCGCATAGAAGGAATACTCGGTTTTGTATAATTCGTAAGAGTATCTTCAGTGTGTGACTCATCAAACTGATTAGTCTAAAATCGCTGCATTTGGTGGGCCTGCTTTTCTTTGGTAATGTTATAAACAGTGACTCTAACCAATCATCTGGTATTTTGCCTTCGTTGTAAATTTTGTTGAAAAAAGTGGTTAAGCAGGCAATGCTTTCCTCATCCAAAAGTTTAAGTAGTTCGGCAGGGATTTGATCTGGTCCAGGTGCTTTATTGTTTTTGGCTTGCTGTATTGCCTTTTCGACTTCCGAATTCAGTATATTGGGACCTCTGTCCAACTGGTTGTCATAGGCAGTATTTGGAGCATTTTCCCTAGAAGCATCGTCAAAAAGGTCAGTGATGTATCTCTCCCATTCTTTGCACTGTTGTTCGTGATCACAATTTTTCCGTCCGCGCTTTTAAGTATGTGAGCATTTTTCTGTTTTCTAATTCCGGCAGTATATTTAAGTTTCTTATGCAGGTTGAAGCTGTCATGCTTTTTTTGGAGGTCTTCTATTTCTTTACATAAATTCTCAAGCCAGGATTCTTTGGCTTGCTTAATTTTTCTTTTTATGCGTTTATTAATTTCACGATATTCGATAATATTTCTATTTTTGTGTTGCCGTCGAACTTCCATCAGATCTAGAATTTCTTGTGTCATCCACTCATTTTTTGCCAACATGGTAGGTGTTTTCAAAGACTCTTGTACGTTCTCTAAAATCGAGTTTTGAATGGCATACCAGCATTCGTTAATGGTTCTGTTTTCGTTTGGTATATTTGATATTCTGTGTATTTTACTATTTATTTGCTGTGTTATGTGTTCGCGCGTTTGAGGGTTTTTCAGGGGGTCGAGATATATCTTACAAGGCTTAGTTGGCTTTGTTAATTTCTTCAATTTAATTTGTATTTTGGAGCAGAGTAAATTGTGAATTAATTACTATTTATAACTGGGAATAAGCCACAATTAAAGATAAAAATACGTTTATTGACGTTTCAATTACCAATTCGGAAATCGTTCTCAAAATACAAACAGTAAATTTTGAGAACGATTTCCGAATTGGTAATTGAAACGTCAATAAACGTATTTTTATCTTTAATTGTGGCTTATTCCCAGTTATAAATAGTAATTAATTTACAATGCCACAAGAAAATAGCTTCAGAACAAGAGTAAATTGTGATTTGAGTTTATGTCAGCGCCGGGGTAAGTTTTTACATCTTTAATATTGTTTCGAAATCGGTGGTTTATTTGATTCCGTACTATTCTGCCTTGATGTCCATCTTGAGGGGATTTCCACGTGTAAAAACCTACTATGCAACTTAAAAATTAATCGGCCGGCTGTTTGGATGACCGCAATTAAATAATGCCAACTTTTAGATAGACAACTTAATAGTCGAAAATCTCTATAAAAAGCTTTTTTCACCGGGACTTTTGGCCACTTTTTTAACATTTTCTTTCACTGTGCGATCTTTGGTAAGTAGTTATTATAAATGGTTAAGTTTACAGTTTAAGAAGATGATAAGTAACGTAGAAACTAATTATGATATGAGATTCTTAGAAAAGTTAACGAAATAGGAATAAGAAAAAGTAAAGTTAATCTGAAATAAGTTAAAGAGTAACAGATAATGGGAGTGACAAAATCGAAAAGAATACTTTTAGTTTATCTTTCGACTTTGTTGCCCTGCATCTTTCGATTATGGGTATAACCGTGTCAAAACGAAGTTTGTTTAGTACTAAATAACGATCACTTCTACAATAATAAAGTCTTATAATAATAAAATTATAAAATTTTCGTTACGTAATTCAATAAAGATTTCTGGGAATTTCTCTATAAATTATTATAAAATAAACCATGCTGATATTTGCTTCGCTGAATTATAAAATACGTTGCCTCGCAACAGTAGAGCAAGTTAAAAACTTTAAGATTTCGTTAGAACGCAACCCCTTGCAGTGAAAACTTTACGAACTTTGCTATTCAATTTTAGAAAAGATGCTGCCTAGGTAAAAATAAACTTTTGTCTACTGTTCACCGGAAATATAGCAAAACTTATAAAGATTGTACGAAGGTTTTAAATGTGATATTTCTTTATAAAGGTCTTTTGATTTCAATGCATTCATTCATTTATGACTGTAAACCAATAATTGATGTATGATTATATTAGGTTAGTATACAGTATAGGTAAAAGTTTATGGTCGGTATGGACCTTACATGAGATGGAGTGAGAAACAACTGTTTAAAAAGAGAGAGATATATTAGGTGTCCGCCTTTTATATCACCGAACATAAATAAGTGGATATGGAGTGGATATAATAAAAAGGGGAAATTCAACGTTGCCAAACTTATTGGTTTTATTTGACCTGTTGTCTTTTTCGCATTTGAACAATGCTCCAAGATATTGAAATTTGGGCGAAATGGATTTAAATGGCAGCTTATTGTTTTTTATTGGGAATATGCCACAATTTTACTTTACAATAAGTGTAATATAACATTTTGATTTATACTTCGGAAATCGTTTTATATAAATAAAATTTATTAATGTTTGGTATTTTAAAAACGATTTCCGAATTAAAAATGTAAACATCAAAATAAGCTTATTTTAAATTGACATTATGCCTTATTTCCAATAAAAATATTAAACTGCATATAAATAAAAAGCTTCGTACAAAACTATTTGCCAACGTGGCGTGTCGCGTGGTCAAATCACCGAATCAAAGCGTACCTACACAGGTATTTACGAATAGAGGTGGGTCATTGACGTCGCAAAACCGATTTTCGTAAACAAGTAACTATGATTTTTTAATAGTAGTTTCAAGTAAGAAACTACCTACATAAACAAACATAATGGCTATTATCGTTTATCTGTATATTTATTGAAGTGAAGGAAACTAATAAAAGATTTTATTATAACTTGAAAACTAAACTAAACAATACAAATAGTAAATCGTACCTACGTTTACATTACACGTTTTTATTAAACCACGAATCGTCGAAATTGACATTTAAAAACATAAGTTTTTTTACTTTACTTCTTATTAACCGTGTTTTTCTTTTATTTAAAATTAAACCTGATTTTGAACATGTGTTCACATTTACAATACTTTATGAATATAGTGGTTAAGTTAGGAGATACATGGCGATGGTTTTTCCACCATTGTAATGGACTCTCGCTACAGGTGTACGTTTAGGTGAGTCATGTCCAATTAATTGATCAAAAATACACCATGGACTTAAGTCATCTTTATCGGTTTCTTTTTCTTATACTGGTTGATTTTCAATAGTACAATCTTCTTGTTCTTTAATTATAGAATTAACCAGCTTCTTAACTCTTTCTTTTGTTTTTTTAGCGTCATTTTTATCAAAAAATCCCTGCACTTTAAATCGTGAATCCATAAACGTACATAATGACAATATGCCACTGTATTCTATCCCTCTAAATCTTTTTGCTATACCCGAGATTAGTAATTATCCCGTAATTAGTAATAAAAACCCGTACTACGTCGGATACTATGGATGTAAGGTTACTGTTTGCTAAAATTTTATTGCAAGATTTTTGCAGGCAGCGTACCAGAACAATCACTGAACTATCATTCAAGTATTTTTGGCCACTCATTGTACTTGTTATTTCTTTAAAAGGCCGTAAAATTTGGGACAATTACGAAAAAATAATCCAGTCTTCATTATTTAGATTTGGTCTAAGTCTAAGTCTGTATTAACTGATACCAATGTGGAACGGATTGCCTCTTCTAACTCCGTCATTCTTTCTAACATGTAATATGTGAAGTTCTACCTAGTTTCCACGTCTTGGATTGGCCGTTTGGGATCTGTGTTATGTTGTAATTGATACTTTAAAAGCGTTTCTGGAGATAAGGTACTTTTTTGAAATGTGTTTTTTGCCGAATTGTCGAAAAAAAGACTTTTTATTTTATCTATTTGTACACGACAGCATTTAAGTGCGTCCTCCATTAATAAATTTAAATGTTTTCATTCCAAAACATATTTAATAGCTATGACCATATTTGAGGCATTATCAGTTACTGCAAAATTTACTTTTTGTTTTAGACCCCACTGAATAATAATTTCACTAATTTTAAAAGCGATGTTTTCTAAATTATGGTTTCCAGAAAAATGGCAGCAGCCTAATAAAAACCGTTTTAAACTCTAAATTTTCGGTTAAATTCGTTAAAATCAACTAGTTGATGGTTGAAGCTGGTTACTTATATATAAAAAAAAAGAAGATTATACTATTGAAAATTAACTAGTACAAGAAAAATAAACTGATAAAGATGACTTAAGTCCATGTAAATGTAAGTACTATTTGTATTGTTTAATTTATTTTTCAAGTTATAATAAATATATTCTTCGTTAGTTTCTTTCACTTCAATACTTATACACATAAACGATAATAGCCAATATGTCTGTGTATTCCCTAATTTGAATACTGGTAAACAATCAACTAGTTACAGTTTACGAAAAACGGTTCCGATAAAAATTTAAAAAACTAGAGGACCCACCTCTAGTTTCTTAGCTTTATGAGGATCGGAATCACAGAATATGTAAAATATCTCTGATCGGAACTAATCGTCTCACTAACAGGCAATGGGCGTCAAGAAGATTTATGGAGGGGAGACCAAGGGGGAATATGATTGTTGTCTTTGTCTATTCGCTGAAAATATGATTTTATATCTGTGTTAGATATCCTGTTAAGTTTTACCATACCGACCATAAAATTTTACCTACACTGTATAGACTAGGGCCGAAGAATTAAAAAAAAAAGTGTAAATACTATTCTTCAAAACGTTTTCGGTCCACTCGGACCATCATCATTGAGAAACATTTAAAGGAGTTGAAACTAGTTACGTAATTAGGTGGGAAATCTTTTGTATTACATAAACTATGGGTAATTTTAATATTATAATAACGCTAGGTCGATGTCATATGATTTAACATGTTGGGAACTTTGTCCCACTATTAGAACCAGCCAACTGATCAGTTCCCTTCATTTTAAATCATATTACATCGACCTAGTGTAATTATAATCTTAAAATTACCCATGATTTTCATGTAATACAAAGGTTACCACACCCAATTACTTAGGTTTTCAACTGCTTTAAATATTTTTCACTGATGATGGTCCAACTGGATCGAAAACGTTTTGAAGATTTGTAATACTTTTGGATAAATTTTAAATAATTGTTAATAATAAAATCTACCATTATACACCAGAAGTCTTTATTTTTTAAGTTTAAGTTTTTTTAAACCATAGTATACAGCCAAGCACTAGGATTTTTTCACTTTATTTTTTTTTAATTCTTCGGCCCTAGTCTATATACTAACCTAATATAATCATACATCAATTATTGGTTTACAGTCATAAATGAATGAGTGCATTGAAATCAAAAGACCTTTATAAAGAAATATCACATTTAAAACCTTCGTACAATCTTTATAAGTTTTGCTATATTTCCGGTAAACAGTAGACTTTCTTTCTTTCTCCCCTTCCTTTTACCCTATCAGGGTGTCGGATTTGGGCTAGATATTTTAATTTCCATTTACCCACCTCTTCCATTCTTTTCTGTTTCCTGCCATTATTTTCAATTCCTTGAAAGATTTTTGTTTAAATTTTCCCGCCTCTACTACTTGCTGTATCCATTTTTTTCTTGGTCTGCCTCTTTTTCTTTTTCCGACATTTTTTGCTTCATAAACTTTTTTTGTTATTCTATTGGATTGCATCCTCGTCAGATGCCCATACCAGTTCATTTGTCTCTTTGCTATTTTGTTCATTATCGGTTCCTGGTTGGCCATTATCCTAATAGTCTCGTTGCTTAATCTATCCCATTTTGTCTTTCCAACTATCCTTCTTAGATGTCTCATCTCCATTGCGTTTATCCTGCTCTTATGTTTTTTTCAGAATTGTCCAGTTTTCACTTGCATAGAGCACAGTCGGTATCACTATTGTGTTATATATTTTTATTCTTGTTTCTCGTGTAAGTTCTCTTTTCCTATTATTGGGGCTAACGCATAGTATAACTTGTTTGATTTCTTTGCTCTATTTGTTATTTCCCAGTCTATTTTTCCATCATTAGTTATTATACTTTCCAGGTATTCGTAAGTTGATACTATTTCCAATTCTGAGTTTTTACATTTTATCTTTATTTGATTATCTTCCTGATCTCCATTGCCGCTGATTATCATTATCTTACTTTTTTTCTCGTTTATCTCCATTTTTAGCTCTTCTATTTGTTCTACCCATATATCCATTAGTTTCTGCATTTTATTCTCGGAATCTGCTATTAGTACTATGTCGTCTGCATACATTAAAGACTCTATTGTTACCGGTTGTAATCTGTGGTAACCTATTATTGTCTGTAGTTGATTGGTTCTGATTCTAGTGTTTCTTAACAATTCGTTCATTACTATTATGAATAGCAAAGGGCTGAGACTATCTCCTTGTTTAATACCTCTCTTTCAATTAAAGGCTTCCGATCTTTCCCCTGTTATTTGTAGCCTTCCTTTTACCTCTTTGTAAGTACTTTCTATAATTTTTATCAATGCATTAGGTACATTTATTTTTCTCAAACTGCTCTTAGGTCTATGAATGCTAATACTAGTTTTTCGCCCGTATCTATGCTTCTTTCTATTAGGTTTCTAATGATATATATGTTGTCATTTGTCTGTCTTCCCGGTCTAAATGCCGTTTGTTCTTCTCCCAATACCATTTCTACTTCTTGTCTTAGTCTCTTCTCTATTATTTTCGTATATATTTTAAAACATACCGATGACAGACATATTGCTCTATAGTTGTCGCAGTTTACATGTTCTCCTTTTTTGTATATTGGCACGATGATATTATTCTGCCAGTCTTTAGGTATTGTTTGTTTTTCCCACGCCTCTTTATATATTTTCCATAGCCAGTTTATTCCTTCTTCTCCCATGTATTTTACCATTTCCGGTTCAATTTCATCTTCTCCACCTGCCTTGCCTATTTTTATATTTGATAATCCTTCTATTACTTCTTCTCTACTTATTTGTGAACAGTAGACAAAAGTTTATTTTTACCTAGGCAGCATCTTCTATGTAAGTTTTTCTCATTTGAAAAAAAAAATAGTAAAAAGTGAAAAAAATAGTAACAGAACTGAACTTAAACATGATGAATAGAAAAAATCAGGAAAAAAATCTTATCCCGATACTATCCCGACATGGTAAGTATTTGGTCTTACATTTAGTTTACTCTTAATATTAACATCAAATTCTAATTTCAAATATATGTTATTTTAAAGCATACATTATATATCCTTTACATGGTGTTGACTTACTAATAATGGTATTTGTTTTTATTGATTTCCTCTTTTATTCTGGTAACCAGATTCTACTGAATTCTGTACGCTAATACAAATAAGCTGAACAAAAAGGTATTACTGAACATACAAACTTCTAGGTTGTCCAAAACAAAAAAAAACAAAGACTATTACAGAATACCAAAAAATTGAAAGACATACTCTATACAAAAAAACGTAACACTTAATTGCACTAAATATATATGTCATAAAAGTTGAATGAAAATGGAATCAGATATCTTTCTTTACCAGATAGAAAACATTCTGCGATTGTATCTCCAAACATATTGACAAATTTTAAATTAAACTGAACTAACATAGAGCTCCAGTGGGCACTGACTCAAATCCTTTAATTTAATTAAAATTCATCACTATATTTCATCTTTTTTTAGGTGTTTACTATCTCTTGAAATGAGAGATATTATGTACGGGTCACGTATTTAACTGCTGCATTAAAAAAAAAACAGCACTCCTGAGCTGGACTCCACATATCGTACCTCGACGGCTGTCAACATAAAAGTAAAGAAATCACAAAATTCATTCTCCCGCAAGTATTCATTCTTTCACCAGCTAAAAGCGCTCCACCCAAATTCCACTCTTTGATAGACCGCTAATTACTTTCTTGCTCACGCTGGCATAAGTGTAAAAATTCTTGTCATGCGTAAATAGCCCATATCAGAACTTGGCATTTTATTTTATACTTTCTATGCGGAATTAAGATTAATCGAAATAGCAATTTGCTTATTATAAACAGACTCCAAAATATTTAGAATATCAATATTACAAACTAACAAGATTAAGAATCTTTTTCGGCCCCCACGATATAAATCAGCGAAGGATTTGCCAATAGGACGGCGCAGGTTGCCATACCTCAAAAAAAGTTTAAAATGAATTAAAGACCATGGTCCATTTCTTTGGGAGACCACTTCTGGAATGAATGGTTTTTAACGGTCCCAACTTGTTCCGGATAAAAACTTGTATCGTAAAATAAAAAACGCATTGAGGAAACATCCTGCCAAGTCCGTCAAAGGATTGACTAAAAAATTTCAATAAATATGTGATTTATTTCTATGCGTCGAAGGATTTTGGATATAACTAAAAATATTCTATGCGTGTTAATTATTTTTAGTATTATCGTGGCTGAGTGGATCAAGTTATCCAAAGCCATTAATTAAATTAATAAAAAATATGAAAATATGGGAATGTTATGTCAAAAGCGTTCTTATAGTCTATAAATGCGAGGAAAAAATCTTAATAATAATTTCTACTTGAGAAATTTTAATATCATAGACTTTTTATCGAGGGATTTGCTTTCCTCTCTCCTCGATCAAACGGAACACAACAACTACATATTATTTTAACTAATTTTTGAAAAATTTACATTGGGTATAATTTGATATTGGGTGTATTTTTAGTGTATGAATTCATATTGTTTTAAACCAATATTCAGCAAAGGCTAACCACAATAGGGAATATTATTTTATAATTAGCAATCATTCTCTAAATATTGGTATATTGTGTTTATCGTTACTGCAATAAATTATATCGCATCGTGATTGATTATAGACGAATTCAACTGAACCCGAAATGGATTTATTAATTACTACAATAGGGATATTTCAATGTTAACGTTTCGCTGACCATTTCAAGATATACAAATAGTGTAGTGATTGGAAGTAGTGATTTTACTGAGCACTCGACTTTTGTACCGTAAAGTATAAATTTTAAACGAATTAACAAAAACGAGCGAAGAGTAATGTGTAAATTTCGGTTATAAATTCCCATCGGTTGCAATATTCGATAAAGGCGATAGATGAACCACTTATCGATCCCAGGAAAAAGACTATCATTACCAAACCAAAAGACAAGACTCAGAATTTAAGACGGATCAGCCGGCGACGACTTGAGTACCGAAATGTGGTATTCGAGGTTGAGTAAACCTGGTGCGCAGAGAAACCTTCTAATTAAGCTATTCAGATAAAACCAAAATTGCGGCAAATCAACAGATCTAAGTAATGGGATTAGAGACAAGAATATACACTATTTCACATTTCAGCCGTTAAGTGAAAGAATATGTAAACTACGAAGTAAGTTGAAGTTCTATAATATTAGAATTATCAGCGTCCACTGTCCTACCGAAGAAAAAGAACTAAAAGAATACGAAATGTCTTATTAAGATATACAAACCGCATACAGTCATAAAAGATGACATAAAAATATCGTTTTACCAAAAAATGACATAAAACGTCATTTTTTGGTGATTAAGAATAATTTCCTTTTCCCCCAGACAAGGCATGCATAAGACCACACGGCTCTCATCGAACGGTCAAACCAACCAGAAGAGGAGCAGTATGTGAACTTTCTATTACAAAAAAAATGTAGATGTCGTATAAACAGGCAGGAGAAGAACAATCATCCACAGACCGAAAAATTACACCTGGACAACCTGAAAATCCAGAAATAGAACATAAATTGCTAGAATAAATGAATAAAGAACTTCTAAAGCAGATAGATAAAACAATAGAAGAAAGATAAAATAAGATTAAGAGATTTATATCAAAAACAGCTAAAAGATGCTACCGATATACAGTGCTAGTCCAGGCAAGTGAAACCTCGTTTGAAAGGTATTGAAAAATATCTATTCATCCATAGTAATTCTATTTATATTAGTAAGTTTAATCTCATTTTGATGAATAAATTAAATAAATACTAAAATTGTGTAAAAATAATATGAATATTTAGGTATCATATTCAACAATACCAGAACAGATGTGAAAGAGATAGAAAAACGAATAGTTACAGTTAAAAAGATAAAATGGGATCTTGTGGAGCAAGGAGATAACAAAAAGGAGAAAATTTAATATATACGAGACAATGGTTAAGAGCAGCCTATTGTATGGAGCGGAAACATGGAGAATTCCAGACAGGCAAAAAAAGAAGGTAGAGGCAGTCGAAATGGACGCGATAAGAAGATCTATGCGAGTCTCACGAAGAAAAAAGGAATGACCATATAGAACAACGAATGGGAATGGAAGGTACGATAATTCAGGATATCGAAAAGAATCAACTTAACTGGTACGGACACGTAGAGCGAATGCAAAATACTAGATGGCCAAAAAAATACTGAACTGGACCCCAATAGGGAATAGAAAGCGAGGAAGACCCAAACTAGAGTGGCAGCAAAACATAAAAAAGTCAATGAGCCAACGGAATCTATCAACCGAAGATTGCTACGATAGAAGAGAATGGAAGTTAGGTGTCGGACAACGGAGAAGGACGTTGTAAACCGGCATATATATATATATATATATATATATGCGTATATATATATATATATATATATATATATATATATATATATATATATATATAAAGTCAAAAATTATTGGCATGTCTCGCAAAACAAAAAACCAAAAATGGTATATCGATGGAAGGCAACCGTATATACGTATTTCTGACTATTGGTCGTCTTCAGTACGGTGCAGCCAAGTTAGTATATATATATATATATATATATATATATATATATATATATATATATATATTTATACTATAATAGTAATTTCGCATTTAATGAATAAATATTAAAACTTCCGCTTCTAGTTACTTGTCAAAAAGTTGACGTTTTAAAAATTATCTAATTGTTTTTACGTCAACGTCAACTTTTTTGACAATTAACCAGAGGCGAACGTTATAATTTCTAACAATTAAATATGAAACTACAATTATTTTAATATACCTATTCAGTCATGCTAACTTTGCTTTAATTTAAGATGATTTTGAGGAATAAATTAAATAAATACTAAAATTATAGTTTGATATTTAATTAATAAACATTCTAACGTCTGCCTATGGTTATTTGTCAAAAAGTTGACGTTTGTCAATTCTCTAGTTGCTTTTAGTTTGCAAAAGCGTTTATAGCTCAATATTTAGTTTTTGTTTTTGCTTAGTTTAGTCAATTCTCTAGTTATATTAAGTTTGCATATGCGTTTATACCTGAATAATTAGTTTCTGTTTCTGCTTTGTTTAGTCAATTCAAGTTAAGTCAAGTTGTTTTTAGTCAGTTGTTCTTAGTTAATATTTAGTTTAATTATTGTTTAACGAGACGTTTCAATTTTTACAAAGGCAGAACGGTACGTTCTGTAGCCGACAAAGTAGCAGCTCTGTTAATAATTGGTGAATGTGGAAATAATTTCCATGCAGCACAACGACTTTTTAATAAAAGATACCCCAATCGTCCTGCATCGAGAACTTATTTCAGGAAGCTTCTTCGGAAGTTTAAACAAACACGTGATGTCAAACGATCTGGCCGACTAACAACTAGTGATGAAAAAAAATTGACATAATTTCAGAAATTATAGTGAACCCTACTTATTTTACAGCCTAAGTTGCATCTATCTATGGAATTAGTCAAAACACAGTACACCAGGTGCTGGCTGAAAACAAATTACAGTCATACAAATTAAAAGTTGACCAAACCAAGTTGACAAAAAGTGTACCAACTTTCAGATGATGACCCCAAACGAAAACTAGAATTCTGTCCAATATGTCCAATAAAAATGAAAATATGTCTAATAAAATTAACCAACAGCCCGATTACATAAAAAAATTGTTTTAGTGATAAGAGTACTTTTTTTCTCAATGAAAATGTTAACACATACAATGTGAGGTATTGGAGTATTGGAGTGACACAAATCCTCACGTTTTTCGTGAAACACATACTCAATTTCCAAAAAAAAATAAATGTTTGGGAAGGTATTTTGGGAAACCACATATTTGGGCTCATTTTTCTCAATACTAACTTAACCGGTGAAGTGTATCTAGAGATGTTACAAAATGCAATTGAAACGTTAATACTTGAAATTCTGGAAGATAATCCAGATGAATTAATCCTGCACACCATTATGGTGCCATTATATCGTCGTAGATTGATTAGACGACGAGATACGATAGAATGGCCAGCTCGATCACTGAACCTCACACCATTAGATTTTTTTCTGTGGGGATATTTGAAATCTTTACGAAAGTTTACGCTACAGAACCCGACAATATTAACATTTTAAATCAACGAATTGTTGAGGAATGTAGGGCAATTTTCCTCGACACATTTGAACGAGTACGCCAAGAGTTTAGAAATAGGATGCATTACTATCAGGAAGTAGATGGAGCACATTTTGAACACTTAGGATGTTGTTTATAGTTGAACAGTTGATAAGAACTGGTTGTTGAATATTTATTAATGAAATAAAAAGCTACAATTTTAGTATTTATTACGAGTTACGTTATAGTAAACGAGGTATCACTTGCCATACGGTCCCATTTAAAAATTATCTGTCACAGTGGCGCTGAAACGTCATATGTCATTATTACGTCATCTGTTATGACGAGTTGTGAAGCCTACGTCTGTTTATTACCTCACTTCAAACTTCACTATTATAACAATAACCGTTCAAAAGATACGAGGGGGGAACGGACTTTGGACTAGCACTGTATGAGAATTTTAGATCACACAGCAGAATGCTTAGTCGAACTATGGTAAGGCGTCAGCCAGTGGAAACACCATCTAGAAGGTGATTAGAAGATGCTAGAGAGAAGTTGAAAGTGGATAACTGGAGGAGAACAGTCGAAGAAAAGAGTACCTGGAAGCGAATGCTAGAGGAGGCCGTGGCCCGATTTGGGTTGTAGAGCCATTGAGGAGAAAATGAGAGCTTAATAATTTTAATGAATATTCCATCTGACTTAGTTGTTTCTCCTAATATTTGTCTTTACATAACTAGTTAGGTGTCATCTAAGGTTACGTTTACTCCACTTATTGTATCTTCCATTTGAATTTCAGATCTTTCGTCGTCAAATAGTTCTTTAACGATAAAGTTTTCTGTGTTTGGCAAATGCACTGTTGGTTGAATTATTACTCTGTTTATAATTCATCTAGTTTTAGTATTATATGGTTGTAATATATTTATTTTGTTAGAGATATAATCTGGGACGAGGAAATTATGCCCGAGTAGTGAAAAATTGGGATGGATAAGTTTTAGAAAAGACTTCTTCTTCTTCAGATGCAAATC
The DNA here is from genome assembly GCA_918026665.1 of Diabrotica balteata. NCBI lineage: Eukaryota > Metazoa > Arthropoda > Insecta > Coleoptera > Chrysomelidae > Diabrotica > Diabrotica balteata. The sequence goes on along the minus strand of OU898279.1, from coordinate 104,582,241 downwards.
CACTAATGGATGTTAGCGATCACCTTTTCCATTAATTCTCTATTTCTTGCAATATGTATCAGAGATTGTATGTCGTTAATCCCTGTCCATTGCCTTATGTTTCGGAGCCAGGACATTTTCTTGCGTCCCATTCCTCTCTTGCCTTCAATTTTACCCTCGATTATAAGTTGGAGGAACTGGTATTTTTCATTTCGCATGATGTGACCTAGATACGCCGTTTTCCTTTTCTTGATGGTTTCGAAAAGTTGGCGTTCTTGGTTTATTCTTTTAAAGACATCTATATTTGTGATTTTCGCTGTCCATGGTATTTTTAGGATACGGCGATAAAGCCACATTTCGAAAGCTTCTAATCTGTTTACATCCCTCGTTTTGAGTGTCCAGCCCTCTACGCCATATAGCAGCACTGACCATACGTAGCACTTAGTAAACCTTAGTCTCAGTTGAAGATCAAACTCTGAACAAGTCAGTACTTTCTTGAATTTTACGAAAGCTTGTCGACCTTGCTCAATGCGACATTTTACTTCCCTGTCCGATGCCCAGTCTTCAAAAAGCCACGATCCCAGGTATTTAAATTTACTCACTCTTTCAATGGACTTAGTATTCAGTGTTATGGTGGAGTTTTCAAGTGCATCTAAGTTTCTGGAGATAATCATAAATTTGGTCTTTTTGGTATTAATCTCTAATCCCATTCGCTTACTGTATTCTCCGATTATAGTGACAAGTTTTTGAAGATCGACTATGTTGTCACAAATTAAGACACCATCATCAGCATATCGTATGTTGTTGATCAATACTCCATTCACCTTGATTCCCATCTCTGCATCCTCCAAAGACTCTTGAAATATGGCTTCCGAATAAATGTTAAATAAAACAGGGGAACGCACACATCCCTGTCGAACGCCTCTTCTTATATGTATGGGTTTGTATATAGAATTGTCTATTTTTAACTGTGCCGTTTGATGCCAGTACAAGTTTTCAATGCATCTTATGTCTTTTTGGTCTATATCAACTTTTTTGAGAATCTGCATTAACTTGTGGTGTTGGACACGATCAAACGCTTTTTGGTAATCTAAAAAGCATAGGAACACACCCTTCCTCTGATCGTAACAATTTTGGACCAGCACCTGTGTTGCTACTATTGCTTCTCGTGTTCCTAAACCTTGCCTAAACCCGAACTGGGAATCACTGATGTCCCATTCACATTTTTTGTATAATCTTTGATGTAGTATTTTTAAGAATATCTTTAAAGTGTGACTCATCAGGCTAATGATTCTGTGATCCTCACATCTTTTTGCATTGACTTTCTTGAAACGTCTATCCAAAACTAAACTGATCAAAATCACGACTAACCAGGCAAATCAAGGATAAATTATCTGAGGTGATGGTTAGATTAAAAGCATTTATTGTAAAGAATTGAGGTTTATTCAGCAAGAAATACAAAATGAAAAATGCTCCTTTTTTATAAATCAATGTTGGTTCAAATCGACAATGAGTGAAATGCGTCAAACGCTAGAAATTATATACTTGCTTAAAAAATTTAACAGTAACAGTTGTGAAAACTAAAGAGGTATCAATATATTAAATTCAACCTATGAAATATACTATAAAATTATCAATAGTACATCAAAAAATATTACAAAAACTAACATAGAAAAAGGAGAAGGTTTTCAAAAAGATAGGTCTACTAAAGACGGTATTTTTATTCATTCATTCTTCTTCTTTTTCTTTTCATATCCTTTTGCCCTCTGAGACGTCGGATTGGGATTCCGGTTCTTTCTTTACCCAGTTTTTATGCATTTCTAGTTTTGACCATCCTTTTTAATTCTTCAATAGCTTTTCCTTTATTCCTTCCTATTTTTTTGACCTGATCTATCCATTCTAGGAATTCCTCTTCTCATTTTTTTTCTACTTATATGTCCGAACCAGTACATACTCCAGAGCAAATCTCTTTTACTTCCAGATACTTTATCATTTGTGGCGCAATTTCGTCCTTCCCACAGTTTTTTCCTGTTTTAATTATATTTCTGGCATCGTCCATTTTCTCTCTAGTTTACTCCGGTAAGCTTTGCATTACTTCGTCTTCGTCTAAGTATTCTTCTACAAGTTTGTCCCCAAATATCCCTTTATAATATTCTTTCCTAGCTTCTAATATTTGTATTTTCTCCGTTTGTAGTCGATTGTTTTTGTCTTTTATTGTTCTTATTTCTTTTATTTTGTTGCCTTTTAACCTCTTGATGCTAGTGCAGAAATGACTGGTATTTATTTTATTTTATATCCCCCGTGCAAGCTACCTCCTTTTTCCCCACTTTTACTTTTTGCCATTTCGACTGGCCTATTTGCTATGTCTCTTTGTCTAACATATTGCTCATCGCTTTCTATTAATGTTTGGTTGTATTTCTTCCAAGCAGTTTTCTTCTTCCGCATACTTCTTCCACCTTAACGGTTATTGTTGTTTTGAGTAGTTTACAATTTTCTTTGAAATATCTTTGGATTTCTTCAGTTTCTAATTTTTGGAACTCTTTGTTTGTCTCATGTTGGTATTTTTCTGTATTTCTCTCTTTTTTAGTTTAAAAATTACTATTTTCTCCACTCTGGTTTATTTTCTTTTCATCCTGGTCTTATTATACATTTTGCTGCGACTAGCCTATGCTGTGATCCCTTTTTTGCTTCCCTCCTTGTTTCAATTCTTGTATTGCCGTTAGCAATTCTATTGCTAAGGGCAATACTAAGGAATTGCTTTAGCATATAAACGTGTACTTATCTACTATTCGTTGGTTTTAAGTGTTTTCAATATTTAGATCATTCCTTCTGTAGAATTCGATCATCATTATTCTATATCTGGGCGTTTTCATTAAAAAACAAATTATCGAAAAACGAAGAATACCACTTGATCCGATCAATAAAAAGTATATTTAAAAATCTAATATCACGGTAAAAACGCAGTCAAACGAAAAAAAAAAGGTATAAAATAAGGTAGTTTTATTTACCTAGAGTGTTACATAAGTTTCAAGAAAAATACAGATGTCTTGATCACAAATTGGCAAATTAAGGAGAAATCAAAATAACAAAGACTAGAACAAGAATAAGAAACCAGAAAAGACCAGAAAAAACTCATGTAAAAAGAAGTCAAAAACAGAGCAAACAATAAAGAAAGAATGAAAACAGCTCTGAATGTTTACTTGCTTTGATAATTTTTCAAAACTATTAACTTAAAACAAAAAAGGGAGTATTACATAATAATTCTCTAAAATTTAATACTAATTCGTAATAATATCAATGTTTTATTCGACAATTTTCAAAATAAACAGTTCAGCAAAATGAGGTCTCGAACTAACCCAATCTCCCGATAAATTTAGAGCAAATCGGGTAAACATATCACATAAAAATAAATAAAACCCGGTGAATGCGTGTGTGCAATTTGCAGAAACTTTGCGCACATGGATAAACACTCTACTATTGATCTGCCCAGAGCTCCTAGATAGGTGCACTAACACACATCGAGCGCCACCTAGCGAATAGAGCCGGCAGTGGTCCGGGCGCTCATACAGAGACCTCCGGTGCAAAATCGATTGGGGGTATAGAGCCAGCAGAGATCCGGGCGCTCATACAGGGACCTCCGGGGTTGGTAGTTTCTTTTTACCGCGAAAAAGGAATGTGTATATATACCGGTGGCTGTAATGTTGATTCGGAATTTGTGGGCGAGATGTCGCTGGTGGTAGAAAGTAGAATTGATTCAGTTAAGAAGTAAATTAGTTATAAGAGAAAGAAAATGGAAATGAGAATGGGGGAAGTTTAATAACAAGTACATGCTCAATTAACTACAGGTTATTGAAAATATTTGCGAAAATGTGATTTGAGTGCTTCAAGAATATTTTTTGAAGGCCTAAAAATTCATAAGAAATTTAAACGGTTCGTAAAAAGTTATAAGAAAAAATTTCTCGTTTAAAAAAATAATTTGTGATTGCTTGATTAAATTTTGACTAGATGAGAAATATTGTATGCAGATTAGATGTAGACGAAAATATTTTCGAGAAATATTATAATCTATTTCGAATATCAGCTAACTATTATAAGAACAATAAAATGTTATCCCCAAAGAAATATGTTTATAGTAAAGGTCAAAATATTCGCGCTTTCTAGATTTTTGTTTTTGCTTCTAGATTTTGAACAACTTTATATTTTAACGTGTTATTACTCAAGAAGTAAGTTTATACATGATAAATCAACACCATATAAACAATTAGTGTTGGGAAAAGTTCCCAACACTTTGAATTTAAATTATATAAGAAATTAAAATTTTGAACCTCTAGCGCCATTTTCGTGCATTCACAATGTCACATTTTTTATGACATAAGTTCCAATTTGTTACACTTAGAAAGCCTTCTCGTCATGAGAGGGCGTTGAATGCCTTTAGGTCGCACATGTTAATAAATAAAATAATATAATATGTAATATCAAATTAAAAACACATACATGCAGGAAATCACTCTCAGATAATTGTAAACTTATATATTCACTCTAAAATAAATTTATTCTGAAAGGGGACTTATCCACCTAGTGACAGTTTTCAAAAAACTGAAAAATGACAATCAGCAAGGAGAGAAGTTGGCGGTGTCATAGAAAAAATATATACGGCGTTGTGTCTTCGCCATTAGTCATTTTTGTTTAAGTTTTTGACAATTAAATTATAAAACGATCGTAGGAATGTAAACTTGGTGAAGTCATAGGTGCAACGAAGGGAAAGTGTAATGATAAAAGTGTTCCTTCTACCAGTTGCCGTTGGAAGCATCTTCTGAAGGGCGTCAAGTACTCTGCAAAGTGATTGTAAGGTAATATTCTCTATTATTGAAGTCCTCCATGGCCAGAGACACAATTTAAAACGAAATTTGTATACACACACTCTATTCGCGAATGAAACTATATCTCGTGTGCTTAATATAAGTTAATGTTAAAATTTAGAAGGCCGAATAAGTATGTGCACATTTCTCTAATAAATATGAATTCATATCCATTTGTATTGTAACCCTTTTATATAAAAATTACGAGAGAGTAAAACTTTAGTTATTTGTTAGTTTTCAATACACTTGTAGTACTGTTCATTTATTTTATTTCACTTATACCTAATAAAGTCAATTTTGGAGATTCTGAACCAGCCCCTAACTGGAAATACAATATTAACTCTAGGAGTTTTTATATAGTCGGAGACACGTTTGTCGGTCCTCCACGCTCGAGTGGTTGCAAGGCAGACCAAAGTAGTTTGCTGAGCGACCATTTGATGGTCCTAAAGCGAGCCGGATCCCAAAAAAGACTTTTTGCAAAATTTATAAATAGTTTCATTGAATTTAGTAAAAATCTCTGTTTAAAATTCTTATCTCTCTCTCTCTCCTACTCAATTAAATGCCAAAAAGGCCAGTCTCGGTTACAATACAAATAAATTAAAACTACACTAAGAAAGGTGTACTCTCTAGTTTTGTATATTTTGACTTATGCAATTTATTGTTAATGTTTTATTGTGTGCATTTCTCTCTTTATGTTTATTGCAAGTGCGTACCTATATAAAAAATAATTTCTGCAGTTCCTTAATTTAAATACTTGATAATTTAGTTTAATAAAAATTCATATACTCAACATGAATAATAGACAATTAACGAAACATGCTCGCACCTCTGCAAAAGCATCTTTAACTCGCTTAGAGAGGTGGACAGACGCAAATCTCGATACTGCGATCAGTATTTCTCAATTAGCCATTCGGGAAAAAATGGCATTAGATTGTTTTCGGCAATATAATGTAGCTCAGGATGAATTAGAATGTTTTTTAACTGCGGAAGAAAGTTTTGATGATAGGGAACAATTGGAAGAAAGGTTTAGCATAGTGTTATCTCGAATTCAGGATAAAATCTCGGTTTTAAAATCTTCTGTCGAATCTAAAACTGTAGAGTCAGGAACTAAAGTGCTCTCGTCTCCAGCGGTAAAGTTCTCAGGAAACATAGTAGAGTGGACTCCATTTTATGATTTATTTGACGCGTTAATTTTAAAAAATAATAATTTAACTTCCATTCAGATGATGATTTATCTCAAATCATATCTGAGTGGCGAGCCACTCAGACTTATAGATACACTGCCCGTTACGGCAGATAACTTTCAAATTGCTTTAGATACACTTAAAAATAGATACACTAATAAAAATTTGTTGGTAAAAAGTTTATTACGTGATTTATTTGAAGTAAAGCCAATTCAAGGTAACTCTTAAGTCCATAAGCAACTCAGGGAATTTTATGTTTCAGTAAATAAAAGTTTTCAGTCTCTTAAAAATTTAAATTTGTCTCACGAACAGTTATTAGATTTGACACTAATATATCATTTAGAAAATAAGTTAGATTTCTCTACGAAAAGAAGTTTGGAATTTGAAAATAACTCTTATAGTACAGTAACTCTGAAACAATTTTTAGAAAGCATAGAAGCTCGCTGTAATCATTTAGAAAATTTAGAATCTCGAGATCAAAATAAGTCTTTTAGCTCTAAATCGATGAAGGCGACTCATACGTCGGTACACGCCGCGATAAACTCTAATAATACTCCTAAACCTAGAAACTCTTCATGTATTTTTTGTAAAAATGACTCGCATCGCATTTATAGCTGTTTGAAATTTAAGGAATTGCCTCATTGTGAAAAAATTAACTTTGTGAAATCACAAAGATTGTGTTTTAATTGTTTGGGCTCTGCCCATAGCGTATATGAATGTACAAGGGGTACTTGTCAAGTGTGTCGCAGAAAGCATCATACGCTCTTACACTTTGAGAGTAAAAATAATGCTGCAAATATGATTAACAATTTTCGGAGTAATAGTCACTCGCCCAATGGCACTTCTTGTTTTTCTCAAAATGTCCCAAACTCAGCTCCTAGAAATTTCTCTATTATGCCACAAAATAGGCACAGATCTAACTCTAATTCTAGAAACAATTACTCTCAAGGACAACCCGGTCCTTCCCACTCTAATAGTGGCATTCGTCCCAACACTCAAGGCACCTATGACAATGTTGATAGTTCTCAAAACAGAAGTGAAAATGCTCAGTCCTTTGTCGACACTCGTCAGCAAAATGTCAATAATATTACTCCCTCTCTCTCGGCACTTTGTGCTACCTCTCTTGTACTCTTAGGCACTGCACAAATATTTGTTTATAGTTCTCAAGGCCATAGAATTACAGCAAAGGCTTTACTTGATCCATGTAGCCAAAACTCTTTTGTAACCTCAAAGTTTGCTGACAAACTTGGGTACACTCCCCAGAAAAGGACTCTAAGTATCTCTGGAATAGGTTCACAAATTTCTCACTCAAACAAAATGATTGATATTGTTGCACACTCATGTGTGTCTCGTGAAAAATGCAAAATCTCTTGCTCTATTTTAGAAAATATCACTGGGAAACTCCCTCAAGTTGAAATTGATCACTCTCTCATAAGAATTCCCTCGGATATTCAACTCGCTGACTCACTCTATTATACCCCTACACAAATTGACCTTCTCATAGGTGCAGATTGCTATTACGACTTGTTATTAGAAGGGGTAAGGAGGCTTGGTAACAATCTCCCTGTACTTCAACAGACCAGATTTGGATGGGTAGTTGCTGGACATGTACCCTCATCTCGTAATAAAAGGGTTAGATTTAATCTTCCTTCCCTCTCAAGTGAACCTCACAATGTAGCCATGTTTGTTCAATCCGTAGAGAAACTCACTCTCGATAATTTAGTAGAAAGGTTCTGGAAGCTGGAAGAAATTCCTGAAAGGGTCCTCCTCGCCCCAGAGGAGGAACTCGCTGAAAAAATATTTGTAGACACAACTCGTGTATTAGAAAATGGCTCATATCAAGTGGATTTACCTCTGAGGTCTCCATTAGAAAACCTAAAATTAGGCCATTCTCTCTCTATCGCCCAAAAAAGATTTTTTAACTTAGAAAAGAAATTCTCTAAAAATCGAGAATACTTTATAAATTATAAAAGGTTCATTGATGAATATGTGGATCTCGGACATGGGAAATACGTTCCTCTCTCAGAAGTAAACGAAAACAATGAACCTAAATATTTTATCCCGCATCATGCAGTCTTACGAGAAGACAAAACTACCACCAAATTAAGGGTGGTGTTTGATTGCTCGTGTCCAACATCATCAGGATTGTCATTAAATGACATTTCCCTCAAAGGTTTCCAACTACAGCCCAATCTCATGGACATTTTGTGTCGCTTTCGATCTTTCAAATTTGTCCTCATCTCAGATATAGAAAAAATGTATAGACAAATTAAGATAAATCCTGCTCAAACATTTTTATTGAATATTCTCTGGAGAGACTCAGCCTCTCAACCTCTGAAATGTATCGAACTCTCTACTGTTACGTATGGATGTACTAGTGCCCCTTTCCAAGCTACTCGTGTTCTCAAGGAGATTGCTCAAATTCACGAAGGTCAGTACCCTCTAGCCTCTAAGGCCCTTTTAGAGCAAACCTATGTCGATGATATTTTGGCTGGCTGTGATCATGAATCAAGCTTGGAAAATTTGTATTCAGAATTGAACTCTCTATTAAGTAGTTGTGGCTTTAGTTTGCACAAGTGGTGCACTAACTCACAAAATTTTCTCGCGGGCATTTCGACTCAATCAATCTCTGAATATAACCTCAGTTTCGACGATAACCCAAATAAAGTGTTAGGAATAAAATGGAACCCCTCCAAAGATTTTTTGTGTATAGCTCTTCCTAATGTTTCTTTTCAAGGGCCTCCAACAAAAACAAAAATTCTTTCTCTCATAGCTCAATGCTATGACCCTTTAGGACTACTGGCTCCTGTTATAGTAGTTGGAAAAATTCTTATGCAGCAACTATGGATGTTAAAGATAGATTGGGACAAAGAAATTGTTGAAAAAACTCTACTAGAAAATTGGACGTCGTTTTTAGCAAATTTGCCAACTCTAGAAAAATTGGAAATTCCCAGATATTTCTTTTTCTTAAAGGAAACCATTAGAATAGAATTCCATGGTTTCGCTGACGCTAGCTCAAAGGCATATGCAGCTTGTGTATATGTCCGCACTGTTTACTCAGATGGCTCTATATCCAGTAATCTCATATCCTCAAAGTCCAGAATTGCTCCTCTCAAAGTAATCAGTATACCTCGTCTCGAATTGTGTGCAATGCTCCTCTTGTCACAATTAATGGAAAACCTCATAAGTATTTTTGAAAATAGATTCCTCATTAGTTCGGTTCATCTCTGGACAGACTCAGAAATTGCTCGATTTTTTATTAAATCTCATCCCTCTCGTTGGAACGTATTTGTTGCCAACCGTGTCTCTAAAATTCAAGATATAACCTCTGGATGGCAGTGGCATCACGTAAGCTCAGAAAATAATGCAGCAGATTTGCCCTCAAGGGGTCTACAACCCCAACACATTCTTAATTGCTCACTTTGGTGGCACGGTCCATCTTTTTTGTTAGATCCAAACCTCGATTGCGACGAAGGCAATTTACTCAAAGAAATTAGGGATCCCCGGAGGAAAGGAAAGTGTCGTTAGTAACTCAACCATCCTCGGATAATTTTGAGTTTTGGACCCGTTTATTTACTCATTATTCAGAATTGTCACGGCTGCAAAGGGCAGTAGCTTATTTAATCAGGTTTATTCAGAATAAATTTTCGGCTCATTTTAAGCGTGAAATTCTTTCAGGTACTCTCACCTCTCAGGAACTCAAACATGCAAGTGTTTGTATTGTAAAGGCACTACAAGCAAAATATTTCTCAAAGGAACTCGTGGAATTGAAAACCCAAAAACCTCTTTCTAACAAAAATTTGTTACCGCTCAAACCATTCTACGATGAAGTAGATGGTCTCATTCGTGTAGGTGGAAGACTGGAAAATGCAGATATCCCTATTCTCAGAAACACCCAATTCTCCTACCTTCTCGCAATGAAGTTGTTGGTCTTATGTTGACTCATGAACATAGACGCTTGGGACATGCAGGTGCTCAAACTGTACTCTCCAATTTTAGATTAAGGTATTGGCCGTTAAATGGACTTAGAGAAGTAAAGTCCATCATAATAAAATGTATTCTCTGTCACAGATTTCGTGCAAAGTCTCTAGAGCAGGTCATGGCAGATCTCCCCAAGGATAGAGTAAATTCGTCTCGTCCGTTTCAAAAGGTAGGTACTGATTACGGTGGTCAATTTTTATTGAAATCCTCTCATCTCAGAAAGGCTCCTATAATAAAGGGCTATATAGTAATATTTGTGTGTATGTCCACCAATGCAGTACATCTCGAATTAGTTACAAGTCTCACGGCTGAAGCGTTCATTTGTACTCTAAAAAGATTTGTTTTCCGCAGAGGAAACCCCTCCGTCATCTTCTGTGATAATGCTACGAATTTCTGGGGAGCAAGAAACCAATTAAAGGAACTCCATGATTTTTTGAAAAAGGATAAAATTCAAAGCTCATTAAAAGAATATTGTACTCAGAATTATATAGATTTCAATTTCATCCCTCCAAGGTCACCTCACGGTGGTTTGTGGGAAAGTGCAGTTAAAAGTACTAAGTATCACCTGTATAGACTCATAGGCAACTACTCCTTTACATTTGAAGTTTTTTATACAGTTTTAACTCAAATTGAGGCAATCCTTAATTCGCGACCTCTCTGTAGTTTATCAAACGACCCCAATGACCTTCAGGCGCTAACGCCAGGTCATTTTTTGATTCAGACTAGTTTAACAGCTCATCCAGAAAGAAATGTAGTTGATATTCCCGAATCTCGTTTAAAAATCTGGGAACGCATTTCCCAGATTCAACAGATTTTCTGAAAAAAAAGGTCAACAGATTATCTTAATCGGTTACAAAACCGACCTAAATGGTTTCATGACTCGAAACCAATAAAGGTGAATGATCTCGTCCTTGTTAAAGACTCTGACACTCCGCCATTAAAATGGCCTTTGGCCAGAATAGTAGAAGTTTTTCCTGGCAAGGATAATAAAATTAGAGTAGTAAAGATAAAAACTAGTAATGGCTGTTATACTCGGCCTATTACAAAATGCCCTCTCCCTTGTAATGAGGAGAATAACTCCTAAATTTAGTTCTTTCAGTAATATATTAAGTCAGTTAGTTAGCAGTATAGTTAGATAAGGTCTAAGTATAAATAATTAATATATAATGCTCGCATTCTCATTAGTTTAGCATTCTAATGTTAGTTAACTTTTTTTTTTTTTTTTTTTTTTTTTTTTTTTTTTTTTTTTTTTTTTTTTTTTTTCAACTGTGTCATGACGGGAAAAGTTGACTCTTGTTATTGATTTGAAGAGAAGGAATTTGTAGTTTCAATAGCTCTGCTACTAGCATATGCTCTCGCTCTCGCCCTTGCTTCTTCCTTTTGGTTTTTGAAGATGTTTGTTGAATTAGTCAACAAAAAGGGGGAGTATGTTGGGAAAAGTTCCCAACACTTTGAATTTAAATTATATAAGAAATTAAAATTTTGAACCTCTAGCGCCATTTTCGTGCATTCACAATGTCACATTTTTTATGACATAAGTTCCAATTTGTTACACTTAGAAAGCCTTCTCGTCATGAGAGGGCGTTGAATGCCTTTAGGTCGCACATGTTAATAAATAAAATAATATAATATGTAATATCAAATTAAAAACACATACATGCAGGAAATCACTCTCAGATAATTGTAAACTTATATATTCACTCTAAAATAAATTTATTCTGAAAGGGGACTTATCCACCTAGTGACAGTTTTCAAAAAACTGAAAAATGACAATCAGCAAGGAGAGAAGTTGGCGGTGTCATAGAAAAAATATATACGGCGTTGTGTCTTCGCCATTAGTCATTTTTGTTTAAGTTTTTGACAATTAAATTATAAAACGATCGTAGGAATGTAAACTTGGTGAAGTCATAGGTGCAACGAAGGGAAAGTGTAATGATAAAAGTGTTCCTGCTACCAGTTGCCGTTGGAAGCATCTTCTGAAGGGCGTCAAGTACTCTGCAAAGTGATTGTAAGGTAATATTCTCTATTATTGAAGTCCTCCATGGCCAGAGACACAATTTAAAACGAAATTTGTATACACACACTCTATTCGCGAATGAAACTATATCTCGTGTGCTTAATATAAGTTAATGTTAAAATTTAGAAGGCCGAATAAGTATGTGCACATTTCTCTAATAAATATGAATTCATATCCATTTGTATTGTAACCCCTTTTATATAAAAATTACGAGAGAGTAAAACTTTAGTTATTTGTTAGTTTTCAATACACTTGTAGTACTGTTCATTTATTTTATTTCACTTATACCTAATAAAGTCAATTTTGGAGATTCTGAACCAGCCCCTAACTGGAAATACAATATTAACTCTAGGAGTTTTTATATAGTCGGAGACACGTTTGTCGGTCCTCCACGCTCGAGTGGTTGCAAGGCAGACCAAAGTAGTTTGCTGAGCGACCAATTAGGATATTTGTTAGGAAGGGACAGCATAAAATAAAAATTTTGAAAAATGTGCAAATTGGACGTAGCAAAAATTGGTTGCCTAATTTCGAACACCCAGGTGTCGGGTAGCAATTTAAGTAATAACAAAAATGCAAACATTGGGAATATAAACTTCATTTATTTATATGATGAAGAAAAATTTAATTAACGTTCATTTTTCCAAACAAAAATCGCATATATACGTCTTGCTTTTAGAACTAACATCGTTGACAAGACTGGCACTTGATCCACCCTTCTCCCTTGGTGTCCTCTGAAAAAAATCCACAAAAAAACATACATTCTGTGACATAATCACTAGCATCTTCCGCTTGACTGATCTGTTATTTCTTAATAGAGCTTTGCTCTTATTTTTAAGTTGTCTTTCACTTTTTTGCAATACTTTGTTCTTTTGTAACGTCTTTATCCTTTCCTTCACTTTTCGCTTTTCACGTTAATTTCGAGTGCGCTCTTATATGGCGTGCTGGTGATCACATAACTTTGAACCTTGTCTTCCTTTCTTATTACCCAGATCTACATTTCCTGATGTTCCATTTCCTGTTCCACTAACTGATGAACATGGACTAATCCCTTCAGGTCTTACAATCTTGATTATATCTCCTCCGTTTGTTGCTTTAGGCGGCCATGTCTTTCGCAAATTTTCCACACATGCGGTTTCTCTATTTTTTTCTGTTGTTCTTTCTATCTTTGCATAATTTTTTCTAATTCATCGGGCTTTCTATAATGAAATCTTTATCCGAAAAACACTGTCTATTTAGAGGATAAATATCAAACTTTCGGAAGCTGTTTACCGCTATCTCAGCATTTGCGCATTTTAGATACGCCCCTTACATAAGTCAATATATTTGTTATTTGCGATTTGTATTATGTCTAAGCCATGATTGTATTTTCTAAGAGTAATATATTTTAAAAGTGGACATAAATGCTAAAACCAAAGGCTGCAACCTATGGGAACTATGACGAAGAAGGCAGACAATCGTCAAATGATTATACCTAGCTATTTCGATCAGTTCAAGATTTCTTGTATAGCTGTAGTGTCCATCCAAAATAAGCACGACAAGATCATCTTCGATTGGTTTTACATGCGAAATAAAATGTTTTATCCACTGCGTGAATATATGTTGTTGAATCTAGCCTGATGGATGATATGCTGCTATAAAACCGGAAGGAGTACCATCTAACAATTTAGCTTTTATGTTTTTTCGGGGAATACGAACAAAGGCGGAACAAATCCGCCAATTGTGCTCATACAAAAACAAAAATGTACCTCTCTCAGCAATAGTCACGGCTCGAGCTTCTTATCTTTTAGGGAAATAAAGCGAAGGTTTTTCGTCTGCACTGTTGCTACTATTGTTTCAACGACGTTGTAGACTCTCGATGAATTAAATTTGATTTTCTGCAGAGAGGGATCAAGCAAGTTAAAGAAATGTGTTACGTTTTCTTTCATGGAACACTTTATTCTTGCTTTGGAAAGGCCCCGAGGCTTGCGTAGAAGTTCGAATGACGTTGTAAGAATCCCTTAAGTTATTTTTTACCCCCTGTCGCAGTTTCGTTTGAAATTGGATGGAAATACCATTCTGCAATGCAAGTTGATAAGTTAACCGTCTGATGTCCGATGTTGTCAAACCATAATACCGCTTATCCATATCCAAACAATATGAAACCAAATGTTTTTCTAAGTTTAATGGAAACACAGGGCTCCGGCCAGGAGAAGCTACTGAACTGCATCTTTTACATAGTCCTCTAATGTTGATTTCGTAGCTTTAAACATGCGGGACGCTTTCAAATTACCCATTTCATCAATTTTTACTGCCTCTACAGCCTGTAGTATAGCTGCATCCGACAAACATTTATGCTTTTGACCCCTTCCAGTAATTTCTGAAATGAATAATTATCGTAATATATTATATTTTATTCTACAATGTTTCCTAATTTCGGATATCCGTTTTTGGGAGCATACCATTAATCCGAAATTAAACAACTCAATGCTATACAGGTTATATCAAAAAGATATATATTTTTTTTAAATTAAGGTAATTTATATTAATGCCAACAAAAAGCAGACTATTTGACTTACCTTTATGTATAATTGAAATAAGACGAAAAGATGAAGATGAAAAATAACGTTGTAAATACAAATAAAATACCATGGTTTAGAAAAGTCTACTCGAACGTTTCAATACAACTGTCGACGACTATATTATGTATTTTAATTCGGAGATAAAAATTTAAGCATGCATTATTTGGCCTTGAGCTATAACAGTAGAATAATAATTATGGCATGGCAGATAAAGCAGTATCCGAAATTGGGTAACTGATCGAAATTAGGTACCTTTCCTCTACTGATAAAATAATAACTTACAGTGTAATCAAGAGAAAGATCCATACTCATAATCACTGTCATCGATATCTTCATTTGGATTGTAAATGATGACTGGTTTAATTGCTGCTATGCGAGTTTCACACATCTAAAAGTCTTCTAGTTTTAGTACACTACATTTTAGTACACTTTTTCCTAAATTGCAAAATTGGTGGCATAGGGCCTACATTGACTTTTTCAGCGGTGCAAATTAAATATTAGTTGATTTTAACATTAGACATCCTAAGATTTTCTACTTGGTGAAACTAAATTCAAATTTTTAACACTGCGCTTTCTAAAACTTACAAAGCAGATAGATTGATAAATTAGTCAACTGGGTAATCTACAATTTGCATTAAACGTTCATCATGGCAAAAATTCTTAGCGAATTTAGTTTCTAGTGCTCGCAACCGAATAAAGAAATAAAACATTAAGACCGTTTTAGATCAAAAAGACGGTTTTAGATTTAATTTCAATGCAGGGCATCTGCCATCCACTTATACGGATTTCATCCTTATTAGTTATCATTACAGCGTCATATGCGGAGGCTTAGTCCCCATTTGAATAGTGAGTCGCAGCATAGCACCTGTAATATTCTAATACGGTTTAGAGTCTTCCAATCTAAGCGGGTTAATTCCATAGCTGGAAGGCGCTCAGTGAGGTTTATTGCTATTTATGGTGGTGCTAACGCTTTTCAGTATTCCTTCCATTTTGCTTGGGCGCTGAAATTTTTCTCATGTAAATGTATTGTAAGGAGTGAATGTCATCTAGACTTTAGACCTCAGTGCGATATCTGGGACATATATATGTATATATGTATAGGTAGCTGGGAGTTTGCAATTATTTTTCTATATTCCCTTAGTCTCTTGTCTACAAATGTCTGGAGGTTTAATATGAATCAAAACAAGGATCCAGTTGTTAATACCCATCGTTTGATTGAGTTTGAAGTCGATTTTTGTTACATGGCTGCTGTTCAGTCTCACTGGAGCGTGGTATTTGGCAACTGAGCAGACCGTTGCCAGACTTAGAGCTGATGTTCTGAAAGTAGTGGTAATTGCTCCCCAAGATATTCCGCATGGTTTGTGGATGATGTTATTTTGAGTGTTTATTTTAGCGGCAATACTTTCTAGATGTTTTTTGAATGACAGCGTTCTATTTATTGTGTTGCCCTGATATTTCGGGTATGGGTTAAAACGTAACAGGTTGTTATAAAAATATACTTTAGGCTCGTTATTTGCTTGCTTGTTATTTAAATGAAAGCAGGCAACCTCCATTTTATTCGTATTTGGAATAATCCTCCCGTAACTGAAGTATTTACTAAGAAATATCAAATCTTCTATCAGTATGTTGAATGTGCCTTATATTATGTTATTAATACGATTCTTATATATTAGAATCGTTCTGACATTTTGTTTCCACTTCATCCTCCCTCTCGCTCTCTCTGTCTCTCTAAGGGCCCTGATCGACAGGCGAGTAAAACTGCGGTTTTGTGGCTTGTCGGTAAAGCTCGTCAGTGTATCATTGGAATACCGCGGTTTTATATACCTACGAGCCTGGCTCGCAGCTCAGTTTGTTTTATTTTTTACTTGGCTCGTCGTTTAAAACCGCGCGTGTATCACGGGTGGCGAACCAAACCAGCAGTTTTTGGCGACCGTTGAAGTGAACAGACGTAGTATGCTATAGACAGGTAACACAAAATTTCAGTTAAACATGACATGTTAGCTGTGGACGGTTGATACGACTGTTTTGCTCGCTAGTCGATCAGCATTAAGGAGCCGCGAGTAAAACCGTCGTTCTTAAAACCGCGGTATTATGACTCGTTCGTCGATCACCCACTTAACTGTACTGCTTGCATATCTAGTTATGTCCCAATTACTCTGTAATATCGATCCTAGGTAATTAAAACTATTCCTTTCCACAATAATTTCACAACCATTAAAAGTTATCGTTTTAACTGTAGTAATTCCATTTTGAGACATTGCAAATACTATGTTTTTGTCCTACTAAGATTTAAAGTTAATCAACTAAAGTCCTTAAAGTTTTAAATTTTTTAAGTGTTTGTTTTCACTATTCCAGTTGTTGTTTTAAATCCGTTTCAGTATTTTCTACTAACACTATATCATCAGCATACTTAAGGATCACTAATGTTACCCTGTAGTTCCGCTAATATCTGATCCAGGACTAACCAGAATAAAAAAGGACTTAGCAATCCTACTTAGCAGGCTCAATTTAAGTCAGTTTCCAGTTTCTCTTCACTTCTTCAAAACTCTTTCCTTGAGTACATATTGCAAAATCGTCCGTATAGAAGAAGTGCTGGGTTTCAGTCGGCGTGGGTGTTGGTCGTTTGTGTATATTTATTGAGAGGCATTGGTGCTAAAACACTTCCCTGTGAGAGGCCGTTCTTTTGAACTCTCCACCTACTTACCTTACCTTCCAGCACGGCAAAAAACGTCTGTTTTTCAATCAAGAATGTACGACCCTAACCAGGTAGTGGTTATTGAGAGTGTTGTACAATTTGTAGATCAATGTCTTATGCCTTACTCTGTCATAGGTTGTTGTCAGATCTACAAAAGCACCCCGATTATAACTTTTTCTTAGGTCTTCTTCAATGTGTTCTGTTAGTGTGAGGACTTGGCCGGTGCAAAATTTGAAGGGTCTGAATCCTCCTTGTTGTGGGATGAGTGCTTGTAGACATTTTTTCTATTCTGACCAGGATGAGTCTATAGTATAGTTTGAAAAAATGACACAACAGGGAAATACGTTTGCAGCTACTGAGATTTATTTGAGTTTTTTTCTCCATGATTTGGAATTTCGCAGGCTTTACAGTATATACACCTGCAGGTTTCCCGTTTTATAACCTGTTCGCTAGGAGTTGTGTAGCGACTACAAGATGGTTTATGTTTCTTACGATCACGGCTAAATTTTTTAACAAGTATCCATGTTATTTTGCTACTAAATGTTATATCCATTTATTCCAGTATTTCGATCCACTTTTCTTTACTAGCTTGACTCAACTGTTATAATAGGTTATACTAATAGGTTATACTGTTATAATAAGGCAGTCAACCATTTCTTGGCTAAAAGGGTCAACTGCATAGAGGGTTTCGTATGCTCTCATTAGATCTTTGGACTCGCTGGACATCCCGGTAACACATTGTTGTCTAAATCATCTGGGGATAACTTTCCTGGCACATTATTATTAATTCTACAAATTTTCGTAGTTCTCTGGTTTTGGTTTAAGACGTAGAAGCTTAAAATCTAGCATATCTGTATACATTTGAAGTTAAATCTCATTCTGAATGGAAAAGCTTGTAGTCTGGCCATTGGAAATATATTTATACTAATTGATCTATGCTTTTGAGTTTTTGGTATGTCTCTCTGTCTCTCTCTCTACCTCTCTCTCCCTCTCTCTCTCTCTCTCTATCTCTCTCTCTTCAATATTGACTCCCTATAGGGAGTGTAGTGGTCATCGTAATGTCGTGTATTATCCGTCTCCAAAGATCTTTGTCTAGTCATTTCTTTTAACTCATGCATAGGCCTTTTGCATATTCCTGTAACTTAATGGATCCATCTTTTTGGGGATCTTCCTCGTGATCTTCGGCCTACTACATTTCCTTGGTCTTTCCATGTTTTCTGTGTCTGCTCTCATAACATGTTCAAAGTATTTTAATCAACAGAATATTTTTGTGGCGTCTACCTTTCTGTGATTGGAAGTTAGGTGGGAGTGAAAATAAAAAGGACTAGTTTCGTAGGTTTATATACCGAGGTTACAGTGCATTTTCAAATCGCAATGGTTATAATCTCTATACGTTTGTGGTTCCCACAAATAAGACTATGGTTTGAGTTCTGAGAAAAATACTGCGCTCCCATGCTTATTGTGTAGTCTCAATCAGTTTCATACTTAAGATTTTCTTTGTGGGTTTCCTGAATACAAAATGTCTCTTTAGCTTTAGTAATGCCCTCAATATTTATACTCGTTACTGTCAGTGTTGATTTCTAGAAGAACCGTTGTGGTTTAATGTTTTTTGATTTGATTTGGTCCAGTCTTTGAAGGATTAGCCGTTTACTAATAGAGGTTCCGTGGGACCCCGTCAATAGCGTTCGCTATACTGTAGTTCGTGTGGCGATATTGATCTCGTGGAGGCTCCTTTCTTGTTCCCTACCTTATGGTAACAAAACAATAATTTTAATTATCACTAGAACATATCGTTTAGCGAGAATCAAAATATATGGAGAAATTTAACTGGGATTCGGAATAAAAGTAAAGAAAATGACGACGGTCTTATTTAGATTTCAGTACTCGACTTTTCTATATTTAGTTTTATTAAATTTGCAGGTTTAAGAATCTATAAAAATTACTATGTTATACTTCTAGCCACTTTGTAAAAAAGGACTAAATTGTGATCGCCTATTCTATATAGTTCTTTTTGAATTGTCGCTCTCATAACAATCAGTCAAAGTGCACCCTTAATTATGGTGTGACCTAGACGATTTCGTTGTCAACTTCATAGAATTTTCAGCCGATTCATCAATAATCAACGACCGATTCAGTCACTCAGTTAATGTGCTTTATTAAATCAGCTGAAAATATCGATGGCAGTTTTCGCGTATGTGTATGTATGTCGGGACACGTCAAATCAATACTCCGTGAATTATTAATTAGCAGGTAGAACCTATCCCACTTTTCCGGCTCGGCTACGTGTTGCCTGCCGACTGTAACGTTATTTTAGCTTTTTATTGCACGGTATGTAACTTCAAACACGTCAATTCAATTTTCGATGCTATTGCATTAAGGCAAAACATTATTTCACAGCTCTAATCAATTCGGTTGAAAAAAATATGGTGGAAAATAAATTAAACCCTCTAAAAATTAAAAAAATACATGATCGTCGTTTTTGTTATCATCACGGACATACTAAAAAGAAGCCAAACGGAAAGTGTTCATTTGTACAGTGGGATTCTAAAAAAAGACGCAACGATTTTAGCATTTGTTGCAACGGAAAAGAACAACAATTATAATAGGACCTTAAGGTAGTTGACGCGTTTTCATTAGTGAATAATAAACAACGATTTTAATAAAAATCCTTTAAAAAATATTAAATTTTGTTACCTGTGTTTGTTAGCATTAGGAAAACGAAAACTCTCATGTTAGAAAAACGAAAAAATATTAACACTCATGGAGAATAGATTAGGGAAGATCGATAAAGAAAAGATACGCAATGATACATAATACGTCATACAAAAAATAACGGAAAAAGAGCTTAAACTAAAAGTGCGTTTAAGATAGGATACAAGAAATGTATACTGCAAGAAAAAGGTAAACTCAGATGCACAAGAGACGGTAGAGGAATATATATATATATATATATATATATATATATATATATATATATATATATATATATATATATATATATATATATATATATTATATATATAGTTTGAGTTTAGTTCTTGAACCTTAATATATATTTTTCAGTGGATTCTCTTGGGCTTAGGTTCATAAAAAACTTAGTTTGATACTAAGACATTTTTATATATTTTTTCCGACGTTTCGGCAGGTAATCCATGCCTTTTTCAAGAAATAATATTGACAAGCATGTAAATATTCGGTATTGACAGGTAGACGTCACAATTAAAATAATATTAAAACATAGGACATACCCACTAAGTCATTACATGTAAAATATACACATACTTTTCCTAGACTATAAACAAGTGTTTGACAAACTAAACAGAAGAAAAATGATCCAAGACTTACAAGAGAGTAAAATACTAAATAAAACTTTAAGAATGATAGAAATGACAATGCGAGATTCCCAAGCAATAGTAGACACCGGAAGAGAAAGAACAGAAATAATACAAATAAAAAATGGAGTAAGACAAGGATATAAGCTCTTAACGGTATTATTCATTCTATCACTAGACAGGATAATAAACAGCTGTCAAACGCAGGATCTATAAACAAGAATGCAGTATAAATAAAAGGATATGCGGATGATATAACCATAGTAGCAACAAATAAAAAGGTATTAAAGAAAACCTTCCAAGAAATAAAAAACTAAGCCAAATTTGGATGACTAGACATAAATGAAAATAAAATAAAATACATGAACGTAAGCAAGAAAAAGAAGACACAAATAACAATAGATGCACAAAGTTTTGAAAAGGTTGAAACAATGCACTTGGAATCTGTTAATGTACATACAGATAACAATGTAGATTATAGTGAAGATGGCAATATTTATTTGATTCGAGATTCTCGATCAAAGCAGATATCAAGAACGTCGATCAGCGTCTGCACTGTGAGCGTCGCTGGTACAAGAGTGCGCGCAGTATTTAAAGAAGAGTTTAAAGAGTTTAAAGCAGTGTAATTTTGTTTTCTAAACTGTGACTGATCGTATACAAATTGTATTTGTCAAAAAGGAAATAAAGTATTATTATTAAGAAGAGAGAAAAATTTGTACAGTACAAGATAAACAGAATATATCAGATTTGAAATTAAGAAGAGTTATAATTAACGATTTTCTCATATTACCTACAGGAGGCCATACAGGAATAAATATAATGTATAAAAATATAAGAAAATACTATTTCTGGAAATGATTACAGAGAGACGTTGAAGAAATGCTAAGACATGTGACTAATGAGAAAAGCCAAAAACTCGATCATGACCAAAGAACCCCTGACTATCACATCGACAGTTACCAGCACATTTGACGCGATATTTATAGACCTGGTAGGCCCATTTGAGATGGAGAGAATGGGAACAGATATGTATTGACACTACATAGAAGAATACGTAATACAACACAAAGAAGAGTAATACATCGTAATACAACGAAAGAGTAGCAAAATCATTGGTAGAAAATGACCAAACGGTAACAGACCAATGCACCGAGTTTGTGACAAGAATATTTAAGGAGGGATGCGTATTACTGTAAATAGAATAAGTAGACTCTACAGCATTTCACCACTAGACAATTGGAGCTTTAGAAAATAGGCATAAGCTTTTAAATGCGTATCTTAGGATACAACTGTCAAAATTACTGACACATTGGAGTACGTGGGTACAATATTATTGTTTTTCATACAACATTTCGGTACAATCAGCAACATGTTACACACCATAAGAATGGTATACAACTTTGACGATTATCCTTTGGAACTAAAATACAGACTACCAGTAGCCACTAAAGAGGTCAGAGAAACGCTGAAACGATCAAAACACGTCAGAAATAAAACATGATGCCCAAATAGGCACAATACCATATAAAGTAGAAACAAGGTTAAAAACGACTCTACTTCAAAACTAAACCTTTTGTTTTCAAGTCCATATAGAGTTATTAAGGATAAATACCAAATACTATTATAAATAAAAATGATAAGTACATAGTTAGTCATAAGAATAATAATAAACGTATATTGATTGAAAAAAAAAGATAAGGACTAAGGAACTTAGTGTGACAGATAAGAGTGGTTAAGTTAGTAAAAAAGTTAGTAGTTAGTTTAAGAATGAACATTAGAAATTCCACATCTGTAAATTTTTTTTCTCCCAATATTTTTTTCCATGTAAATATTAGGTAAATACAGTATAGGGATAAACAATGTAATGTAATGTTAAGGTAAAAATCAGCAGATGGAAAAAGAAAGCAAACTTTCACTCGCGATTCCTTTCATTTTTTTCCGCTGGGTGATGAAAGGCCAGGGATCTAAGTCAAAATCTTTAGAAGTTTAGTATATCTTAATAAAATCAAAGCAAATAATTGTTTTGTAAAAGTTTGTCTGAATCATCCCTAATTATAATAGATAATGCTCCATAGCATGTTGTTAGAGAGCACCAAACAACACTGAAATAAAAGATTGGTTAATTAACAATAAATTGCCATTTAATGAGACAATGTTGAACAACGAGCGGTTGCAGATTGTTGCGGAGTAACTACACCTAATGAGAGTTTATTTCAGGTTATTAATATTTATTTTTAAAAGCAAGCCACTTCCAAAATACATTGTTGAATTTAGCAGAACAAAATGACCATAAAGTATTACGTCTGCCACCATTCCACTGTATTTTCAATGCTATAGAATTATTATGGGGAATTGCCAAAAACTATTATAACCGAGATACTGGCTATCAAGAATGTGATAATTTAAACATGTGGAAAGAAGCTCTACAAACTATTACACCCCATATATGGCAAAATTTTATTGAGCATACAGAAAATGTAATTAAAAAGTGCTATGACCGAGAGTATATAATAGACAGAAAGGAAGTTCTACCTTTTAAAATTAATATACAAGGTGACAGTGATCCCAGTAGAAGCTGTGTGTAGACAGTGGTTAATAACTGAAGCCTCTTATGGCTCTTTGAGCATTAAAATTAAGCTACAGGCAGAATAATCGGGTTTTTGTTTTTAATAAATATTAGGTTACGTTGAAATATTGATGAATTTATAGCCATACTTGCGAGTTTTGTACAAATATACTTATGACGGTTTATAGTTTTTAAGAAACCAATATCAGTGTCAATAAAATTATATCAGTATCCGTAACAAAACTAATTAATATTTCAATAACAATCGGTTCAATAAAGCTAAAATTCCAAAACATTTTTCTTGAAACCCACTGTACGAAACTGAATTATAAAGTATAAATACACAGTGCATAATTACTTACTCAAGAACACTCGAACATAAGACTTACCTGAAATAAAAAATGTATAATTAATTGACGATATAAAGTTCATAGTCATGAAAATAAATCAGATAATCACACAAGTTGAAAATTATTTGATTTAATAATTTTTAAATGGGTGTTTTATACATGGCCCTCTTTTATACAGGGTGGTTCTTAAGTAATTGTACAAAAAGAAACCGTAGATTCTACACTCTAAAATATTACGATTTAAGTCAACTTTCTTTAATAAAATGTGGATATTAAGGAAGATACAGGGTGTTAAAGTAGAAATTTGAAATTTGAATTGTCGCTATAACTTTCATGTTTGTGAACATTTATGTATAAAAATTCATTACTGGTTACTATTGTTCATCAAGAATTATAATTTGATGCATACTTTAACGTAGCTGATAGAGGGTCACATATGTGGCATACATTTGCACTTAACTTTTTGCTCTTTAAGTTACCGGTGTTTGTGATAAAAAATATTAAAGATACATTATTTTAACAAAAAAAAGGTATACTTGTTAATAACTTTAAAATTTAACAGTTTAGCAATTTCTCCAGGTAACGAAAGAAAATTAGACAAAAACATCAATACTTCTGAATTTTGATCCAAAATACCTTTGATAAAGTTAATAGTTAACAAAATATTAAATAAAATAAATATATCAGCAGGATAGTTAATAGTAGGATTTTACAAAATAACGGAATAATTGGATTTTACATCAAACATTTTGTGTTTTGTATTAAATTAAAGTCATAATCAAGATATTTTATTTATAAATCAAATTAAGAAATAGCTAAACTACATAACATTAAACTTTTTGTCAAAATAAGTCTTCGATATGTCCACCATTTTCTTTAATTCATTTGTCAATGCATTCTATAAAAGATCGTCTTATATTAAATAGCATCCTTGGGTGTAAAGAAACTGCTGCAGTATTTATAATAAGTATTATAAGTATAATATATAATAAATATAATATAATAATAAAGAATTCGTTTGGGATTTTTATTAATTAAATAATTATATTAATATCTCACCACATGACCAAGAAATATCAGTACCATGAACAATCCAACGTTCAGAAAAGTTGTATTTAATTATGTTCTCACTGCCCTCTTTCTATAATGCGTGTTGTACCATCTCACATAAACAACCATTCTTCCAATAAATCAACAAAATTATTTTATTAAAAACGTGAATAAATTTCACCATTCAAATTACAAGGTAATTCGCATGTCCGCTATATCCGCATAATTCCGCTTTAACGCCGTGTATCTTTAGAGTATCTGGAATTCTCTTTTAAAGACTGAGTTACTATGCAATGCAGTTCTGAAGCGTTGGATGAACTAGAAGGAAACGGGTGGTGTGTTGTGAGAAAGAACTCTAAGGTTTTATAAAGGCAAAGATAAGGATCATCCAAAAATAAGTATTTACATAATATTTTCATTTCCCTACATTAAGAGTTCCCTATAGCAGAAGCTGACTTACCAGTGACTACCGGAGACCCTGACAAAACAGCTAGGAAAAAACATTAGATGACTGAAACTCTCAATCCTGTAGAAGACGAAAACTTCTACGGCACATCAAATTCAAAACAAAAAGAAATAGAATAATAGAAAACAAATTTACTGTTTGTATTTTGAGAACGATTTCCGAAGTGGAAATTGAAACATCAATAATCGTATGCTTATCTTTAATTGTGGCTTATTCCCAGTTACATAGTAATTAAAAATAAATAGAGATATGCACCATAAATACAACTATAAATCACTTGTGCAGAAGGTACAAAAATAATTATATTAAAAACACATGTGTACAACTAGAGGAACATGCTGACCGACAAGAATCTAGAGAACTTTTCTCAAAAGTCAAGCGAGAGAATTTAAACCGCAGACACAGATCATCAAAGATAATAGTGGAAATACCTTAACTAACCCAGACGGTATCGAAGAGGTGTGGAAACAATATTGCGAAATACTATATTCTCTAACAACGACCCAGGCAATAATACAGAGAAAAGAAGTTATGTAAAAAAACCTCAAATATTGAAATCATGAATTGAGGCGGCAATTAAAAAGCTAAAATTCAGAAAAGCAGAAGGAGAAGATGGAATAACAGCTGAAACACTCAAATAAATGGCAGAATTGGGGATGAAAGTAACGCTTAGAATTTGCAATGAGATCTGGAATACCGGAAAGTCGCCAAATGACTGGGGTAAACTCACGTTTATTCCCATATATAAAAAAGGTTCACTGTCAGATTGCAGTAATTACCATACAATAGCATTGATATCGCACGCGAGCAAAGTACTTCTAACCATCATCAATGAAAGACTCAAATTAATTTTCTTACCACAAATTCCCCAAGAACAATGCGGATTCGGCACAAGTAGAGGAACAAGAGAGCATAATCTTAATATTCGTTAAATTATCGAAACATTTCAAAAGTTTAACATAGAAAAATATTTATGCTTTGTTGACTATTGTAAGGCCTTCGATGTCGTAAAATGGGATAAAATGTGACATATACTTAGAGAAATGGGTACGCCAAAACATCTAATCTATCTATTACAAAAACTATATGTAAATAATACTCCTAATGTAAGAATTAATAAGGTGGTTTCGAAAAACTTCAAATTAAAATCTGGAATTCGACAGGGATGTATAATATCCCCTATTCTATTCAATATATAATATATATATATATATATATATATATATATATATTATATATTATATATATATATATATTATATATATATATATATATATATATATATATATATATATATATATATATATAGTGAATATATTATGCATCAATTTTTGAGGAATGGCAAGGTAGAGCAACGATAGGGGGAAGAAAAATCAAAAACCTTCGTTATGCTGATGACACTGTTATATTGGCGTCATCATCAGAAGAACTGAAACAAATTATGAATAGGCTAGGCACGGTGAGTACGGAATATGGTTTGAAAATAAATATGCAGAAAACCAAAGTGATAATCATTGGAAGAATCAGAAACAACCAGGCAGAGATAAGAACCTTGGCAGGTTACGAAGTGGTCAGGCTATTTAATTACGTAGGCTCAGTTATTACTGTGCTATAACAGTGGAGGATAAGAGGACGAGATTCGTCGACACATCACAATGGCCAGATTGGCAATAACCAAATTCAAAAAATTTTGGAAGAACAGTGACATCACAAAAAACACAAAAGTAGGCCTTGTTTGAGCATTCATATTTCCTATCGCCACCTATGCTTCAGAAACTTGGACAATAAAACAAGCCGATTCAAAGCGTATAATGGCATTTGAACTGTGGGTCTACCGTATAATGTTGCGCATACCATGGACCGTCCATCGAACAAATAACTCAATTCTAGCAGAACTTAACATAAAAACTAGACTCCAAACTATCAACCAAAATATACTGAGATAGTTTGGACATATAACTAGAAGAAGAGAAGGCATGGAGCGAATGATAGTTAAATGTACCATAGCGGGTAAAAGATCCAGAGGAAGATCTCCAGTACGATGGTAGGACCAAATAAAGGAGATAACTGATTACTCATTCTCCGAAGCAAAACAGCACACACAGGAGAGTTGGACAGAAATAGTCAAACAAATTACATGACGCCACTACATCATTATCAAGGAGAAAAGACAGAGAAGGAGGAAGAAGGAAAATAAGGAGTAATTCATAGTAAAAAATGTAAAACTACTACGAGAATTATTGATGCATAGAGATGTTTGTAAACCCTGTGAAAAAACAATGTGATAATTCCTGTGAAACTCCAAAATATCTAAGGTAAATATTGCAGAATTTGTGACGGGTAGCTCTTTTTGAGACACCAGACTAAGTAAAACAGGTTTAAATTAAATACAAATATATTGGAAATAAACAAATAACAAAATAAAATTAGATCCTCGACGTATGAAATAAAATCTAAAAGAAAAAAAAATACACTTACACATAGGACATAGACAGTAGGGAACGGGTCGAGGGAATAAAGATGGAGCGGGACAATTAACACTCCACCCGGCGAGGAACGGACGGTGCCCAATCAGTACTTGGACGTGGGAGAGAATAGGTATGTCTCAGATCAATACTCCAACACCGAGTACGGAACTACCACTAGATCAACACTCTAGTAGAAGCAGTTGGCCTTCAGTTAATACACTAGGGCCAGTGGATTTGTTGTCAGATCAATACTCCGACGGAACTCTCAGAAAAGTTGCAGAATATGGTGTTCAGATCAAGGTGGTGATGGCTATGTTAGAAAAATTCTGCAAGAAAGCGGAATAAGATAAATATTGACAACACATCAGAGCAAAATGGAGCGAAAACAAGGATAACTGTACCATCGCAAACACCGCTAATAATATCGGCACTTAAACAACAGTAAATCAAACTTGAATGGTATGATAGATTTTATATTTTTACAAGGGAACTGTTACAATATACTGTTACAACTGTTATACAATAAAATGTGTAAACTGTGAAGCAAATATTCGAAATACTAAAAATCCAATACGTCAAGTTATGAAACGTAAACAACATAAAACCGTATCATTTTTCTGTTTATAGACAAAACCTAATCACCGCAGATATTAGGTTTGTTCTAGCAAACAGACAAACTAGTCAGAAACCGTCAGCAAACAGTTGGTCAGCGAGAGAAAATAATACAGTGACCAGTGCTATATCCCCTCTACTCGCACTGGTCCACTATTCGCTGATGGTTTCAAACCATTTGAAACTGATGCTAGAACAAACCTATTAAAACTTCCTGTAGAAACTCCTCCGAGAGAAACGAGAGGGCTTGTAGGTATATGGGAAAAAAATCTAATAAAATACTCAGTGTATTTCGCCGTAGTGCCGTAAATTCCAAACGGTCTAGCGTTTTACAACACTATCAAGGCCATAATTTTAAAAATATTACTTTAAATCCAATTTTATAGGCCACATCGCATATACCCAAGGATTAAGTTATGATGTAATATTTCGGAAAGCGAGAATGTGTCGATATTAAAATTTTATGATTCATTGAAAACATACAGGATGTGTCGGTACATTGTACGATCAGGTAATTTTCGGGTAATTTATCTATACATGTGTGATTGTTTATAAATCAGGATTTCCCATATTTTATCAAAAATTAATTATTAATAACTGTATAATTAAATATCGATTTTTTTGCATCTAATCGATTTTAATACATAACCTTACTATTGCTCCACACTGGAGTAAGGCTTTTCAGTTCAAGAGTAGGTAGAGTGAGCACCTAATTTACATCAGCGATATTATTTTCCGTTCACAAATTGTTGATAGCACGAAATGTGCCTCAAAGTAATTAAATTGTCGCAAAATTTGTATCATGATAGGCATTCCTAAGGTGTTTATTCATTAAAATTAATATTAATATTAATAATGTTTTAATACTAAAAACCTGCAATTCATATCCGAAGGTACTATTCGTTGCAAGATAATTAGGATGGAATTCCCCAGATTTTTAATAACATAATGGGTATAAAGATGCCGGCTTTGGCCACCTGCTTCGTCTGTTCAGTTTATATTCGAAACTTAACTTTAAAGGGTGAAAATATTACGAACAAAAACAATTTTTTGTTTAGTAGGATTTTAATCGCATGTAATTTACGGCTCGTCGGTGTTTCCGCATCTACGGCAATAATTAGCGTCTCGAATATTTCTTTTGCGAATTATATGCAGTGCGTGAGTGATTTTTTAATCCATACATCTACGAACATATACGTACCATTCGCTCGTGCTCGTTTTGTTGCATTGTTTGTGATGGCTACATCAAATTTTACACCGGTACTGTTGCGTATAGTCAGTAAGTCGGTCTATTCACCAAGAGAGAAGACTATTGTCCTGAATGTTTACGATGCTCTGGTTTCCCAGAATCCCACAAACACTGTTCGCAACATAGTCGAAAGTTGTGCCAACATGACTGGCGTAGGGGAGTCAACTATATATTATAGGTTCCTATCAGAAAGAAAAAAACACGGTATAGCTAACCCAAACACAAACGAACGCTTCAAGAGAGGGAAAAAGCCTATTGAAATTGATGAATTTGCCAAAGATGGTATTCGATGGAAAATTCATGGATTTTTTTAAAAAAGAAATACCAAACCTAAACAAAATTTTACAAGAAGGTGTAACAACTAAATTGTAGCAAGTTTTCAAAGAATTTAATTTCCGGTGGGAGAAATCCGAAAATCACTTTTAATTGACCGGGAGGAGATAATATGTTGGAGAAGAAATTATCTAAGATCCACGCGAAAATTCCGGGCTGAAGGAAGGCCAATTTTCTACCAGGATGAAACGTGGGTAAACTCAGGTCATACTCTAAAAAAAATTTGGTCAGAAAAAATATATTAAGCTCCAGGCAAGCATTTATGAAAGGTTGGTCTACTGGTATCTCCCCACCTTCTGGTAAAGGCAGTAGATTAATAATTTCCCACATTGGCAGTGAAAAAGGAGTTGTTAAGCATGGTTTGTTGTAATTTCAGTCCAAAAGCACAAAAGACTATCACGAGGAAATGACAGCTGATGTTTTCAAGGAGTATTTTGAGCTGATGATAGATGAACACATACCACCAAATTCAATTATAGTATTAGATACTGCAAAGAGATCAAGAGGCAGACCACAGATGAGGTGGAAAGATGACATCAGGAAACAAGGAGGTCCCACATGGCAGAGAACAGCTCAAGATAGGGAAAGATGGAGAGAACTGGGGGAGACCTATATCCAACAATGGAAGGATAGAGAATAGGTTCAAAAAAAAAATTAGATAATGCACCTTATCATTCACGACTAGTAGAAAGACTTCCAACGACTGCATGGAAGAAACAGGATATTCTTGACTGACTGCGGAATAAGTATCTGCCTTACGAAGATAGAATGGTAAAAGCAGAACTTCTAAAAATTGCCCGACAACACAAAGCTAAGTTCAAGAAATACGTAGTTAACAAAATTGCGGAAAGGCGAAACATCACAGTCCTTAGACTTCCACCCTACCACTGGTAGGTAATTATATAAGGTAAGTAATAGTAGATGTAATCGTAAGGTATTAAAGGGGAAAGGCGCAAAATGTCGTCTGTTAAAATGTTCAATGTGTTTTAAATGAGATTTAAATTTTTTTTCAAATCCTGAGAAAACTAAAAAGCATTTTTGAAAAATTTAAAGGCAGAATGAAATATTTATTAGAATAAATAAATAGTTTCTTTTGCATGCAATATTTTCAATTAAAAATTATACTATATTTTCTCTTTTATTTTCACCCCTGTTACATAACCTATTAAAATAAACATTGTAGAAGTTTTCAGGGACTTTCTGCCCTCAGTAATAATGTGATCTTTCATTCTGCGTTTAAATTTTTCAAAAATATTTATTAATTTTCTCCGGATTCGAAAATAATGGATACATTTAAAACACATTGAAAATTTTTCCAGGCGCCATTTGGTGCCTTTCCCTTAATTAAATAAATGTATCTTTTACAAATGGCAAGAAACTTTTTATTTTTGAATAAAATAATAAAGAAGTTTTATTAAAACAAAAATACAATTTAAAAATTATTTATTTAGTTCAAATAAATGTTTCAATCATATACTCTATGACACTGGTCGGTCATCTGTAACCAAAATACCTTCGTAATCGGGTTATGAGTTTGATTGCTATATTGTATTCCTTCAGATACAAGGTGGGTTAGTCGAAAACATCTTAAACCGTCAGTGTCATGTTGGTTTTTACTATTATATCGTATTACATATCCTCTCTGTATTTCAGTTCTCTAATTACGATTAAACTTGCAGTGAGATATCGACAAATTGTGAACCGACTATAGTTTAATTAGAGAATTTGGTTTTTAAGTTTTATGGTATTATTTTTATTTAGAAAGACCTAATTATTTTTACTATATTTGATGTGTCGCTCCGATATGTGGCGAATTTTTTAGACTTTATTCCTTTATATCATTATTCACATTTTGTTCCTTGTATCGTTGT
This sequence comes from Diabrotica balteata, assembly GCA_918026665.1. Classification (NCBI taxonomy): domain Eukaryota; kingdom Metazoa; phylum Arthropoda; class Insecta; order Coleoptera; family Chrysomelidae; genus Diabrotica; species Diabrotica balteata. Next base: position 104,550,671 of record OU898279.1, on the reverse strand, counting down.
TAAGTCTAACTCATAATTTTCTTAATATTGTTCTGAAGCTATTTTCTTGTGGCATTGTAAATTAATTACTATTAAACTGGGAATAAGCCACAATTAAAGATAAAAATACGTTTATTGACGTTTCAATTTCCACTTCGGAAATCGTTCTCGATTTCCGAAGTGGAAATTGAAACGTCAATAAACGTATTTTTATCTTTAATTGTGGCTTATTCCCAGTTTAATAGTAATTAATTCATAATTTTCTGATTTAATAGTAAATTTAATTAATATTCAGCTTTTACTCCTACTGAAAATATCAATAATTTGTCGAAGGTTAACGAGAACACAAGGAAGCGGGTAGATACGATCCCGGTGAAGTTAGTTCTACTTTAGGGCCCTGCCTACGCTAGCTGTGGTTTACTCTCACTTCCTTTAATCAAGAGGGTACCACTTCCCAACCTACAATCCTTGTCGATGACACCAAATTTCCTAACCCATCCAACATCCTTCTGCCAACTTGCACAGGCCAGCGTGATAGAAAAACGGCCAGGAATCTCCGTAAAATGAGAAACGACGAGAATGCAAGGTCCTCAGTCTCCAGCAGTCCCTTGAAACAAGGGTAGGTAGCAGTCTCGAATGTAGAGGAACAGAGGGTGCTAGCAGTCTCGCATGTGGAGGAACAGAGAGTGCTAAGAGCCCCCGGATATAGCGATAGAAATGAACACTCAAACTTATAGAATTTCTTCTACAGCACAGGATATAATGTCATGAACACTTATTTAAAAAAAGCCTTTAAAGAAAGTGGACTAAACAAGAATGAAATTATCTTTATATTTACCAACAAAAAAGACGCTGTTCAAGACGTAACTGTATTAAATCAATTTTCAACCGGAAGTGACCATAGAATGGTTAGAGCAAAGATTGTCTCGAACGTAAAGAAGGAAACAAGAAATATTGTAAAAAGCACTAAAAATTTCACATACACTGCGATTAATCACACAAAGGATACTATTATATTTTTTATAGTTCTAATTTATTGTCTTTTTTCTAATTTATTAAAACTCACGATAATTTATTATCAATTTATTAAATAACTGTACAATTTATTACGTTCGTACATTTAAATACGTAGCAATACCAGCAAAAAATAGAGAGTAATCTTCAGAAAGACGTACAAAATGAAAATAATATCAAGCAACTTAACAAAATGTTGGTGGATACCCTAAAGAAGGCAAAGAAGAAGTATTAAGCCAAGAAGACCAGGAAAACTAAAAAAATGACGCAAGACACAAAAAACCTAATGTAAAAAGAAGGGAACTAAAAGATAAACACACAACGAATATTGCAGATTGTCGATAGGGTCTCTTTAACAGTCCTCGTTGCCATCGTGTAAGTTGGGACTGGTTGTTTCTTGGATTTGTGTATAATGATTATCCCGTTATTAATAAACTAAGAATAGCAATTATCAAAACTACGTTTATAAAAATGAAGAAATTTGTTTTCAATAATCATCTCGGTTCAGAACAAAGAAAAATAAATTTGGTATGTACTTTTGCACTATGCAAAAGTGTGGACCCTAAGAGTATCAAGTACGAACAGAATTGAAGCATTGGGAATGTATATTCATAGAAGGATGTTGAAGATACATTGGGCAGCAAGAAAAACTAATGAGAAAGTAATAAGGAGGGTCAACAAAGATATAGAATTGCTAAAGACTGTTAAACACCGGGAAATGTCTTATCTGGTAGATATAGTGAGGGAAATGGATATAGAATATTGCTACTGATCCTCAAAGACATAATAAAAGGCCGTATGGGTGTGGGAAGAAAGCAGATTTCTTAATTTAAAAAAAGTCGTGAATGGACTCAGATATCAAATGCAGGACAATTATTCCATGTGGCAGAAGAAAAGCCTTCGTAATTGTGATCGCTAACGTCGAATAACTCTTATTTAACACATGAATAAAAAGAAGGTTATCCCGGCTTGATGATGGAATCGGGAAAGAACTACAGAACTACAGTTCTTTCCTTCTCCTTTTTTTTTAGTATATCTTTTGCACGTTCCGTGCCTCCCTAAATGACCCTGTTTAACAGCCACAACGATTGAGTAACGCTGTCTGCAAGACACAAAGTGTATCAGTGAACTGAGCCTGACTTCCGAGTAGTTTGGTTCATTCTTTTTCTAAATCTGCCTATCTTCTAGAGATGTTGGCGACCACATTGACCCATCTTATTCTATTTGGTTCATTTTTTTCGTTTGGTTCAGTGCTTTTACAATTATACACAATCATCTACCCACTTCCACTTATTTGTACAACCCTGTAGAATATAATTTACCTTTTGAATCACTAATGAGGCTACTATGCTACTAAACATTAAGAAATGCTGTATATATTACAGAAAATCATTATTGACAAAAGAGACTTCGTTATCAACTTCTTCTTAACATGCCATACACCAAAGTGCGTAGGCGACTATCTCATTACTAGAATTCTGTTCTTGGCGGCGTGACACAGCTCACCTGTATTGTGTATTCCTGTCCATTCTTTAATATTCCTTAACCAGGACAATTGTTTCCGGCCGGCTCCTCTCCTACCTTCGATCTTCCCTTGTAGGATTAACTGTGGTATTTCATATTTTGCTCCTCTCAATATGTGCCCAAGGTAACCAATCTTGCGTTTTTTAATTAATTCAAAGAGTTCTCTTTCCACGCCGGCTCTATTAAGGACGTCATCGTTTCGAACTCTATCCACCCAAGGTATGCGCATCATTCTTCTCAATGACCACATTTCAAATGCTTCAAGTTTGTTGATAGATGTTTTTTTCAAAGTCCACGTTTCCATGCCATAAAGCAAGATGGACCATATGTAGCACTTGACCATTCTGTAGCGTATTTCGAAGTTTAGGTGTTGATTACATAGGAGCGGTCTGAATTTCACAAAAGCTTGTCTTGCCATTTGTATTCGGGTTTTTATCTCGTGTTGTGGATCCGATTGGTCATTGATTGTGGTGCCAAGGTATTTAAAAGTTTTCACGCGATTTATACGATTGTCACCTATGCATAATATCGGGTTTTCTGGAGGGTTTCTGCTAATGACCATATATTTCGTTTTCAAAATGTTGATTTTGAGGCCATATTTTTTACCTATGCTATTCACCCTATCAAGTAATAACTGCTGATCTTCCAAATTATCAGTTATAATCACTGTGTCGTCCGCATAGCGTAGGTTGCTAATTGGTATGCCGTTCACCTTAATGCCTAATTCCGTATCTTCTAATGCTTCCGCAAATATATTTTCAACATATAAATTAAAAAGCATCGGAGAGAGTATGCAGCCTTGGCGGACACCTTTCCGGATTTCAAATTCATCCGTATATTGGTCTTGATCAATCCTCACCTTTGCCATTTGGTTCCAGTATAGATTCTGAATAATTCTGATCTCCTTCTGGTCAATGTTGGCCCTATGTAGTAGTTCCATCATGATATCATGTTTAACATTGTCAAATGCCTTCTCGTAGTCGATGAAGGTGAGGTAGACATCTTTTCGTTGATCTAAGCAGTTTTGTATTAAGGTGTTCAAACATAAAATTGCCTCTCTTGTTCCTAGTCCTCCCTTAAAACCGAATTGTGTTGACCCGCTAAGTTCTTCTAGTATCTTATACATTCTTGAGTGTAATATCCTAAGGAAGAGTTTCAATAAGTGACTCATTAAACTGATTAAGCGGTGTTCATTGCATTTTGTGGCATTAGCTGTTTTTGGGATCATCACAAAGGATGACTGCAGCCATTCTCGCGGAATGTAACCAGTATCATAAATTCTATTGAACAGCCTTACCAAGATTTCTATATTCTCCTCGTCTAGTAGTTTTATTGCTTCTATATTAATTTCATCTGGACCTGTTGCTTTATGGATCTTTGTGGTTCTAATTGCATATTCTATTTCACTTCGCATTATTGATGGCCCTGATAAGTTTTCGGAAGGAAGTTTGCGCGTTGGTTGTGTTGGTCTTTCGTCATTAAAAAGGCTTTCTGCGTATTCTTTCCACGCCATTGCTATCTCTTCTTCTGACTCTATGTATTCGTTTCTGTCGTTGCGTATTCTTGTTCTGTGGTGGCTTTTGTGTATATTCGATATTTCTTTGATCTTCTTATGCAGTCCAAAACTATCTCCTTTTTCCTGCAATTGTTCTATTTCGTTGCACCTTTCCACCATCCAACGTTCTTTTGCTTTCTTAATTTTCTGACGGATTTCTTTGTGTATCTGTTTGTATTTGTCTTGATTACGTTGTTGTTTATGTTGCCTTCGCTTTTCCATTAGATCCATAATTTCGTCCGTCATCCATTCGTTATGCTTTATCTTTCTGATCTGTGTTTTAACTTCCCTGTTTACTGCCAGAATCGTTCCTTTAATATCATTGACCATCTCTTCGATATCATAATTTTGTTCTATTACTCGCATTCTTTCATTAATTTGATTCGCATAACTCTTCTTCAGATTTTCGTCTCTCATCAGTTCTCTTGTATTTATAGGTGTGCTGGTATTTGTATTTGTTCTCTTAATTTTTGCTAGTTTTAACCTCACATCTGCTATTAGCGGATTATGATCGGATGCAATATCAGCACCTGGATATGCGGCGATTCTTTTGATAGCGTTACGAAATCTTCTGTTTATTAAAACGTAGTCAATTTGGTTTCTAATTATTCGATTTGGACGGTCTCCTGGTGATCTCCAAGTATATAACTTACGAGGTGGGAGCTGAAACCATGTGTTCATGACGACAAAACCGTTCTCCTGGCAGAATTCACACAGCAGGTCGCCTCTTTCATTTCTAACTCCAAGGCCGTACTCTCCAATTATGTCTTCATATCTTCCTTTACCCACCTTGGCGTTAAAGTCGCCCAATATTATGTTTATGTCCTCTTTCTTTGTTAGTCTTATTGCTTTTTCCAGATCTTTATAGAACTTAGTTATTTCTTCTTCTGACTTATCTGCTGTTGGTGCATATGCTTGTGTCACATTTATGTTTACTGGTTTACCTGTCATTTTGATCAACATGACTCGTTCGGAAATTGGAACAAAATCTGTCACCGATTTACTGGTCTTCCTGTCAAGGGCAATAGCCACCCCATGTCGGTGATGTCTATCTGTTGGGTCACTACACGAGTAATACATAGTAATCTTATCTTTCGTAAACTGTCCAGATCCAGACCATCGGACTTCACTGACTCCCATTATATTTATTTTCAGCCGATTCATTTCCTTTATAAGGTTGTGTAGTTTTCCTGGTTCGTAAAGACTATTAACATTCCATGTTGAAATTCGTTGGATATCATCTATTTGGCACCGGGAGATTCTTCGCACCCTCTGACCATCTAAGGCCTGCCCGGGACTGAGGGCCATCTGAGTTTTGTTTTGTTCTGCCATAATGAGATGAGTTATCCTGGGGAAAAGGTAGTGTTGTAGTATCCCGTTACTTTCAACACCGCAGTACCACAGCCATTCAAACTGTCCTAGTCATGCCTGTGGAATTCCAATAACAAGCCGGTCCAAGATAATTTCTTTTGCGCCTTGCTTTGGTACTGTCAACGTTTTCATGTTGACAACTTTTCGTTTGTTTCGTTTCGTTATCAACTGCCATGACACATTTCATCTTCTCTTCTCGATGCCAATAATAAGGTTGATGGATGTTTGGGATGCAAATTATATCGCCTCGGCACTTTTCAAACTTTATTAATTTACAGTTTGATATTTCAACATGAGACGTAGGTTTTAATGGAAAATAGATATACATCAAAGACAGGGGCGAATGCAACATTGAGAGAAGTTCTGACATTTCATAAAATTTTGTTTAGAACTTGTAGAAAATTGGAGAAATAAAAAATTTTCTGTCGAATTTGCAGTTACAGCAATTTGACGTTTTTCAAATTGGAAATCGTTTCATTGAACGGCCAGAAGTGATATCTGAAATGGTAGTCAAATACTGTGCGAGTAGATAATTTGAATAAAAATTTGGTTTCAATTTGTTATTTGGTCATGGAATATCATAAGTTAAAATCATTACTGTCTTGGTATATTTTTACGAAGATTCTAGAAAGTTTTATTCGTAAACTTTAAGCATGATCAAAAAATTAACTTTACCTACTGATAAACACAAGGGCCAAAATATTTTTAGTACAGTAAGTTTGATGTCATTGTTTCTTTGAGCAGTATTAGTTTTGACGATTGATACGTTGCTAACCTTGCCAATAATATACGTCGTAGACGCAAGGTCATCAAGGACTTGGTAAAAAATAGAAGAGTAGAATAGAACAATCGTATACGCTGAATAACATCAAATGTAGTAGTAAAGACCACGTAAACGATGAAATGACAACTTACTCGAGGCACATTCAAAAACAGCCAGGATCAAGTCTACACAACAACAAGAAGAATAAGTTTTATGTCAAATTGGTTTAAACAATTTTTGGTTTTGTTATAGATACTTAGTACTACGTGTATTAAATAATATTGAATTTTCTCATTCTTATAATTTAATTTAACTTTATCAGATCTATTTTCTTATCAACCCCCCTTTAGTTTCTTTTTTTGAAATAATTTGGTCTTTTATTGATCACCACTATTTTTATTATTTGTTGGTCTTTTGTGTTGTCTTATATCTTTAAATCAAAAACAACCTGAAATATATCGTCAAATATCATCAGTTATAAAAGAACAAAATACTACCAATATGGATGTCAAGCGCACGAAACTATATGAATATCTCACCGGGGGCTATCAGGAAAACAAACAGGAGCTCCTTCTTTTTGTTGGTAACGTCAACATCTTGCTTACTATTAATATGTTCCTAAAACTATGCTCGAGAATAAGCTATACTGGGATTACTTTGTTCACAAAGACCCACCGTGTTACATAAAAGATCTCGTCCCATACTAGTTAATAAGCTAACTAGACACACACGCGTTTTGTTGTTGCAACAATTAAAGCAACAATGGCAGTAATTGCATAAGTCAAGAAAGATTTAGATAATTAAATTAAATATGAATCCCTTTGAGGATTATGGAAAATTAAAAATCATCTATAGAATTATTTAACAAATAATCAATTTGGTAAAGTTATTTGTTATCTTGGTTGACAAGGATTTGAAATTTCTGGATATTTGGATCTTATCGACCTTCTCTTCTTGGCTACATACCACCATTCAGGTAAGCCGTGTATTTTAATATAACAGCTTTATAATTACATTAATATACAATTTCCCAATTCCAATACTTTTATCGTAAATATATTCTTCTAGATAAATTGTTATATTTCTGTCCTAACTCAAATTTTATTTGTCAAAATAACTGTCAAACTTAATGTGAATTTTGGGATTCTCCCCGAAAAATATTAATTTTTGGTGGTTTTCTGAAGATCATTGAAATTGTGCTAACTATTAATCTTCTCGAAATTTGGTATATTTAAATTGATTATTGGTAAATTAATAAATTTTTATTTATCCTGTCAATGTGAAATAAAAGTGAGCTCTAAGTAAGGAGAAAAAATGTTTCCAACAGGGAACAGACCAGGATCAAATGATTTTCAGCACCCTACAGTGCAGTTTCCAACTGTAATACAGAACGAGCCTACAAATCTAATACATCCGTATTACCAAGTAAGTCAAATAAATACTCAAGCTCCACTATTATTGTGCTCAAATCAAAAAACAGTAAACCAAATGATACCTTTTGATAATTATCAACAACAATATCAGGTACAGCCAATAGTTGCCCAGCAACTATTGGCTGTACTTTTCTCATTCTACATCAAACTCTCAAGCTAACTTAAACTTAAACAATCCACAAACACAGAATGAATATGATTCGATATCAGATGAAGAACATGAAGACTCTTAAAATAATAAACACCCACGACAAACAATAAGATCAAAAAGAAAAAGGCTTAAACGTCAAGATTCAAGTGAAGAAGAAGCTTTCAAGTGAAGCTTAAATAGCTTTCAAGTCACTACTAATTGCATCGTGGAACACTAATGGCATTTCAAACCATCTGCTAGAGATATCACCGTTTTTTAAAATGAATAATATAGACATTCTGTTAATATCTGAAACCCATGCCACACAAAGAACGGTTATTAAGATACCTTACTATACTTTATTTTATGCAAACCATCCAGACGAAGGAGCACATGCAGGTTCTGCCGTTATTATTAAATCAAAGATTAAACACTATGCAGTCCAACCTTATGTTACGGAAAAAATTCAAGTAGCAATCATTAAAATCGAAACAAAACACCTCACTCAGTGTAGGTCTACCTCACAACTAAAACAAACTGGGATGATTTCCAAAATTCTGTAAATACAAAAATTAGACTAGATATTGGGATAAAAGAAAACCAGGATGTAGAGAAGCAGTAGACTTAGCAACAGTTTTACAAACAACAGGATGGGAAGCAACACCACAGCGCCAAAGAAGTGTGCAAGAAAACCATAATATCCCCCTTCATCCCTTTCGACTATTTAACAAAAGGTCTCAGTTATCTCTTGAAAATAAACTGCTTCTGTACAAAGCTATACTTATACCAATTTGGGTATATGGAATAGGACTATGGGGCTGTAGTAAACCTTCAAATACGAAGATACGAAGATAATTCAAACATTCCAATCCAAAATACCCCTATAAGTAAAGCACCATGGTATGTATCTAACCAAACACTTCACAATGATCTGGACATTACATTACTTAAGGACATAATAAAGAATCACTCAATAAAATATAAAAATCGCACCACTGATCACAACAACGAACAGATAAATAATTTATTCAAGCAACCACTTGCCGAAAGAAGATCGAAGAGGGTATGACCAGAAGACCTACCGCAATAATACTTAGAGAACCGTCACTGGACCGTACCTAACTCACGTTAATTACTTACAGACTATTTACTTATTACTCTGTGTTTAGAGTAGATTGTAAACATGCAATGTAACAATAATAAAAAAAAATTGTCCTATTTTGAATTACTTTTTTCTGCATTTATACATTGTTAAATTTCTATTTGAACCAGATCTTAAGGTCAGCTAAATCTTTAGTGTGCTTTAGGTTTATTAATTACACATTTGTTTCGCTTAATTTTAACTTTTAATGCATTTTAATCAGTTTGCAGTGGATATTTAAAGGGATAACGATAATAAAGAGAGATAAGAATAGAGAATAACTGTAATTAAAAGTGAATATATTTGCAAAGTTTATCTCGGTCCTAAGTTTAGTGTTATTCGAAACTATAAGAACTTTAGACCATAAAATGTATGCATTTTAAGCAGTATCTGGCTAGATAATGTTTATTTCATGAAGGAAATGAGTAATGTTGTCGGCCTAGCGGTAAAATGAGGATTTTATTTGAAAAATTAATTTATTGTTCCATTCAGTTCAGTACACGTTCTTAGAATAGTATTTTAACTAGGTACTGATACTATCTTTTAACTCACTTTCTACACAACGTATTATGGTTTTTTACAGTTTTACCTTCGTACTTCTCAATATAATTGATAATTTAAGTAGTTAAGCATGCATATTCTGCAGTTTATATCTACGGTTTATACCTTCGGCTGTGTTATTGTCAGCCGAATATTATAAGCCGAATATAAATGGAGTTTGATTTTGCACTGATTGTATTATCGATACCCAACATTGTAGTCAAATCAGCAACTTAGTAAAAATGTTCAAAACTCACCGTGTTAAAATATGAATATTTGTGTCTTTTTTTAAATTTTTTACTACAAGTTGGCTTAAAATTTTAACAGAAGGTTATAATCATTTTTAATTGAAACTCTATGAAGTTGGTAAGAGTTGCCAAATTTTTAATTTAGTATCGGTTACCTTCAAACCATAGTTATAAAGTCATTATCAACGACGTATTAAGGACATACACAAATACTATTTCCTAAAAATAATCGAACCAATATTAAACAATGCGTGATCGAAGCTATTGGAGTATCTGATGTACAGTACAATGGATCATTCAACAAGCAGATTAGTATTGCTCAAATGCAATAACAAGACGAGACTTAGACGGTCTTGGTCTTGCGCCAATACACCTGGTCTTGGTATTCGTTTGGTATTGCGCTCCCTGTCTTGGTCTTGCAGCAAGAGTCTTGCAAGTCTCGCAGTTACCCATTAGCCTATTGTTATTTATTAAACGTTACCTCAGATGTTAGAATAACGTAGCAGAGTAAGTACATTTTAGGCTTGAATAAACATAGTCATAATAAGGACCAACCAAATTAATAAATATCTAAACAACTGACACCGCGTGGGTGGGGTTTAAACTCTAGATATAAGCGATCTGTGCCTATGCTCTAACTAATTGAGCTACCTACCATGCCTCACAAGAGTCAAATAAACGTTCGCATTTAATAAGCTTACTTCGCTACTTTAAATATTTCGGTATTTTGTTTACACGGTAACCGGCATTATCTGTTATTAATTTGTCTCGTTACTTTTAAATATTAGCCGCGCACTTTCAGAAAATTTTGTTTAACCGAATTATCTCATCGCACTCAGCAGAAACGATGTTTAGTCTTAGTGAAATTTAGATTTCTCCTAACTAAATTATAATACGGAAAAAAATTGAATTATTAAGTGGGTGTCCTTTAAGTAGATAGGCTAACATTATATTACCGTCGGCGTCGCAAAGCAAGGAAATTATTTTATGACTAGAGAGCGGCTATTCTCAAAATCTGACCAATTAATTTCAGAGCGAATATTGTTCGTAATGCGCAAAAGTCCAATTTTCCAAATTTTTGAAACATTTTTTTTGGTCTCTTAGAGTCTCTAAGCATATACCCGAAGTACTATACACGCTAAAATGAGACCCAGTCCTAATTGTAAGACGCAAGAGTCTCGCTGGCATAGTCTTGTTCTTGCTCAAATCTTGCACGGCCAGTATTGGTCTTGGTCTTGCTAAAATTGGGCGGTCTTGGTTTTGGTCTTACGAAAACGCAAAAACAAGACCAAGACTACAAGACAAAGACCGATTTTGGACAACACTAAAGCAGATATGTTAATAAAGGCAGAGTCAAATAATTCAATAACATTTTTAGCTACAACATTTGTACAGGACTTGTGCGTACGACAAGCAGTTTATTAAGGGACGTCCAGACCACTCGTGCTCCTGCTCGTACTCGTACTTCTACTTGGAACTCGTAAAGCTTATTGTTCTTGCCCTTACCTTCACTTGGCCGTCCACATAGACTTGTTCAGTTGGAAAAATACTCGTAATCCGGCGCTTCCAATGGAAGAGGACAAGCTTGCGGCACCCAGTGCGGCTTTTATTGTCATATATTCTCTTTTAAAAAATCGAAACTGAGAAAAAAAAAGACAGTAGTGAATGACATCACTACTGTAGTAAAGGATGAGGGATTGAAATAGTAGATGCATCGTATGTAGATGAATTATTGTTGAGTTAAGTGTGTTTGTTGAGACTGAGAGAAAGAGGATAAAAATGCCAGTTCTGGGTGTATTTGACTTAAATTCACGTTTGCTTGTTGAGGAGAAGGATGAGGGCATGAAATAGTAAAAACGGATTCGATTGTTGAAGGAGAAGTCAGTATGTCTGCAGTGTCTGTGATTTTTAGTTTTCTACGTCATGGCTCTTTCTCGGGTATTCTCCTATCTCTACACTAAACATAATGTCGTTGAAGCCTTTCTGGACATAAGCAGCTGTCCGTTTGCCTAATAAGCTTAACTTGTGAGCGATACATTCACCACATGCGTCGTACTCATCTCGTTCTCTATTACCTATCTTCTTTAAAATTTGAAAGGATTCATTTATTCGTAGATCCTCATTACTACGCAGTCCTTTGCTTCCAGTGATTTGCCGAGTTACACACATACTGTTCTCTTGTGGTGTAGTCTCTTAGAAGGTGATGTCTTTATCTGTGGCTGTATTAATGGAATCATTTAGCGCTTCTTGTGTATATACTTTCCCAATTTCTACGTCTTCGTCTTCTGGGGTTTCAGTCAAAGTGCCATAGCTTCTTTTTCAGATGCCCCAAACAAATAATGAAGGGCTTCAAGTAGAAGCTCAATAAGAAAGGCAAATCAGGGAGGATATAATTCATCGGTCCCTATTCCGGATTTATTATTTTAAGCCACTTTTTCGCGAGCCTTTCTGTAAGTTCATTAGTGAAGCCATCTCTACACATCTTTTTTGTTACTTGGTGAAAAAATTCTTCTAATTATTTAATTCTATCTGACTCATTTATATTGACAATTCAGACATACATTATACATTTTAAAGTAGACGACTTTAAAACGATATTGCCAATATTGTTGAGTTGCGTTCCTATGACGACTTTTAATTGTAAAATAGTACATTCGATTACATAAAATAAACTTTAACTTGAGATTATTCGTGAGAAAAAAATGTTAGGACTGGGCGTATTATTGTTTTATAGGGTTTATTTTTGTATTTCTCGATATAATTGTGGATTTAAGCAGGAGACTGAGTCCAAAATAGCATCTGTTGGCCGTGCAAATTCTGCGGTTTATCTCTGCGGTAGTATTATTTTCAGAATTAGCGCAGTGAGCGCTCCCAGGTATACAAATCCGTTCACTGCTTCGATGACGTCGTTTTCTATAACAAGTGGCCGTATGATTTGTGGTTGCGTTCTTATTTTCATATACTTTGTTTTGTTGGTGTTTATTATTAAACTCATTTTTGTAACTTATTATACATACTTTTATATACATACTTTTAATGCTACATACGCCTCTCGTACAAAGTTTTCCGTTCTTCCACTATATTTATATCGTCCGCATAGGTTGAAGAAGAAGTACGACAACAAAGCTTAAAAGCAAGTAAAGCGGCGGGATCTCTTAATGACACAATCTGGAAGAACAAACACCTAAGACAAGAACAGAAACAAGAATCTATAAAGCAGCAATTAGACCTATTTTAACATATATGTCGGAGACAAGACCTGACACATCTAAAACGAGACGACTGCTAGAAACAACAGAGATGAAAATACTCCGACGAATATCAGGGAAAAGTCAGTTGGATAGGGAGAGAAGCGAAAACACAAGAAGAGCATGCAATATAGAAGACATAAATGGATGGATGACAAAACGAAAACAGGAGTGGAACGAACACATCAGTAGAATGGCAGATGATACAATAGTATTAATAGCACGAGATAAGTCACCAAATGGACGAAGCAGTATTGGCAGACCAAGAAAAAGATGGTGCGACAATTTAAACAATTTAGGACGCTAATATTAAAAAAAAACAGGCTTTAAAGCCTACACACAAGAAGAAATAAGATAAAGAAGCACAGGCCAGAATTTGCACTGATTTATTATAGATTGAACCAGTGGTTGTGATTTGTGACATACGTATTACTTTTTCCTGAGCCAGATTGAACAGTATACAGGAGAGAGGGTCTCCCTGGTGCAGCCAATTATTTATTTTAAAAGGTTCAGAGAGTTCCCCCTGAATTCGAAGTCTACATTAAACTTTTTCAAGAGTTAGTTTTGATACATTTACCAACTGATTTGGTATTCCTAGTTCTTCCATTGCTTTGAACATTTCTCTTATATTTACAGAGTCGTAGGCTACTTTATAGTCTATGAATATGTGATGAGTATCAGTGCCCTATTCCAGTATTTCTTCTAAAATTTGTTTCAGGGTTGCAATCTAATGAATTGTAGATTTACCACCTCTGACACTAGCCTGGCATTTTCCTACTTTATGTAGTTCAGCTGGGAGATTATCTATTCCGGGTGATTTGTTTCTGGCCAGTTTTTTAACTGCATCTTTAACTTCAAGAATCGTTGGTGGTTCCTCGTCCCTTTCGTCTGCTCCCCTTACCTCATCTCTTTCGTCTTCCAGGTTTTCTTCTTCTTCTTTCATATTAAGTGCTTGGATAAAGTATTCCACCCATCTACTCAATAAACCTTTCCTTGTTATTAATAGGTCGCCATTCTGACTTCTGCATTGTCTTGTAACTTCCTTAAATTATTTTCTGTTGATGTTAACTTTCTTATAGAATGCTCTGAATTCTTTCTCTATGTTAATGTTTTCTATATATTTAAGTTCCGTACTTAGGTGGTTTCGTTTTTTCTTTTGTGTATCCTCTTTCTTTTGTTCGTTTTGTCTAGTAATTCTCTACAGTTGTTCTAATTCGTCGGGTAAGCATTTTTCTGTAGGCTTTATTTTTTTCTTTTATTGCATTCTTGCATTCATCTAAAAACCAATGATTTTAACGAGAACAAACTTCTGTTCCTATTGTCATCTTTCGCTGCTGCGTCAATGCCTTCCTTTATTCTGGCCCAGTAGGAGTCTATATCTGCCTTCTGCATTTTCTATATCTGCTTCTTTATTTACGTTTAGATTCCTTAGCCTGTTGGTAATGTTTTCCGAGTACCGTTCTGCAATTATCGCACCTCTTAACTTTTGCACATTCGATTTTTTTGTATCCATACTGACTATCTAAAAAATTGCTAAATTACAAACCAAAAGAACCAAAAAGGGTAGGATATCCCTTGAAAACATAGAGCAAAGGTTGATGCCAGAACAGTCAAAAAAAGCCTAATTTATAGAATGAAAAAGATGAAGACTGACGCAGAAATGCAATCATTCAAATATTAAAAAACATATTTCAATTCGATATAAAGAAAGAAATCGTTAATTTTAATTTCAACTTCTCCAGCAAAGATTTTAATTAGACTTTTCGTGATATCTCGACAGTCCTCATCGGAATTGTATGTAATTAGAACAAAGAAGATGGTAGGAAATTAACAAGTCTTTTTACTGGTGTCTTTTATCTCGCCGAAACAGAAAAACTTTATAATATTTACGCGTTTTCCCTTCCGTCGTTTCTAAACGCCAACAGCGGCCATAATTTCCGGTTTTAATAAAAAAGTGGTGTACTTGCGAAAACGAATTAAATAACTTAAATATTTATTAGCTTTTTATAAGATACGGTATAAAGTAATTTAGAAATTTTTCTTATTAAAAGGCTGTCGGCTGGCTTGGACGGCGCGGAATTTTTAACCTGAGGGTAGTTATATAAAAGGGGGTCTAATGAGATTCATATTTTAAATGAAAACTTGAGAAAAAAATGTATTTCTTTATGTTCTTATTATAATAGAAGTGATCATATAAATCGCGGCGGACGAATATTGGTTAAAAATGATAGTAAATTTCGAAATATTTGTATAAATAATGTCACTGAAGATTTTAATTTTGAATGTTGTTATGTTAGTTTCAGTTATGACTCAAAGAAATGTTCCTTAAATTTAATACTAATTCGACAATAATATTTATAAACAAAAACGATGTCACCACTACGTCAAAACTGGAATATATTCTTAATTAATATCCAACAAGTATAGGGTGGAGTTATAAACACACAGTCCAAAGAGATTTTCAAACTGTTTGCTTATTCTATATAGGATTAAAATATAATTAACCTATTTTAACCCAGCGTTGTTACAGGGCAATGCGAATCAGGTGTCTATACCAATACGCCTTTTTTTACTTATTCTTCTTCTTTTTATATAGACATAACTCTGTCTGTTTTTCAATGTACCTCCAGTAAGTTGTCGTTCCATCGTTTTCGTGGTCTTTCTACTGATTGTCTTCCTATTGGGGAACCGTCTCTTTTCGTCTCTACTACTCTATTTGTTGTTATTCTGCTTATACGATAGTTCCATTCTACTCTTCTATTTCTTAGCCAGTTCTTGATGTTCTCCACCTTGCATCTACGTCGTATATCTGTACTTTTAGCTCTGTCCCATAGTGTCTTACCATTAATTGCATATCTTCTGTTTCTAACATCCTTTTTGTCCTCTCTGTATCAGGTCTTGTTTCTGCCAAGTATGTCATTATTGGTCTGATAACTGTTTTGTAAATTCTGCCTTTCGTTTCTTTCCCGATATTTTTATTTATCCATATTGTTTCATTCAGGCAGCCTGCGTTTCTGTTTGCTCTATTACCTTGAACTTCCACTTCAGTTTCAAGCTTTTCGTGGCTAGATAATGTGATGCCTACATATTTGAACTTCATCACTTGTTCTATTTTCTGACCTTCCAACTCCAATTTACATCTTAGTAAATTTGCGGTTGTAACCGTGCATTTTTTGTCTTTTTTAAGGAAATTAACATGTTAAATTTTCTGGCGGTTATATTAAATTGGTACAGCATACGCTCTAAATCATCTTCACTTTGAAAGTGTAGTATTATATATACATAGAGTATATTGCGTCATCTGCATAACGGATTATTTTAAGTTGTTTTCCTCTCATTTGGTATCCTTTTTTAGTTCTTACTTTTTTACTATTTCAACCATAATCAGGTTGAACAATAGAGGACTGAGGGAATCTCCCTGTCTTATCCCATTTCCAGCTTTAATAGGGTCGGTTAGTTCTTCTTCTACTTTTATTTTTATTCTGTTGTTTTGGTAAATATTTTCGATCGTTTTGATTATTCCTAGAGGTATTTATCTTACGTATAGTAAGTGGATAACGTCTTTTAATTTGACCCGATCAAATGCTTTCTTAAGGTCCACGAAACATAGATATGCCGGTTTGTTGTATTCTAATAATTTCTCTTGCAGTTGTCTAATTATAAATACAGCATCGGTGCATGATCTACCCGACCTAAAACCTTGTTGTTTTTCTGCTAGTGTTATAATTTCATTATGTTTATTTGTTATCACTTTGATTGTTAATTTTTGTGTTTTGTTTAATAAATTAATTCCTCTGTAATTTTTCGGGTCCGATTTGTCTCCATTTTTGAATGAGACGTATTAGAATGCTTGATCTCCATTCTTGAGGAATTCTGTTTTGTTCTATTATTTTTTGGATTATTTTTAATAATTGTTTGGTCAGATCTGGTCCTCCGTACTTTAGAAGTTCGTTCGGTATTCTGTCCTCTCCTGGCGATTTTCTATTTTTTAATCTCCTTAATGCTTTCTTTACCTCTTCCCCCTCAATATTTATTTCTTCGTTTGTCGTCACCTTTGTGTTGGTGGTTGATTATCGTCATATTTAGCAAATAGGGATCGAAAGTAGTCTATCCATGTTTCGTTCTGAATGTGTTTCGTTTTTTTAGTTCGCTCATCTCTTTTCTTTGTTCTCTGATCATTCTCCATATTTCTTTTTGTGTTCCGTAAAGTCATGTTCCATCTGTTTTGAGTGTTCCCTTTTTATTTGTCTAACTGAAGTAATCGTTTCATTTCTGATTTGTTTATAGTGATTGTGACAGTTGTATTTGTTGTGTTCTATATTGTAAAAAAGCTTTCTTCGTTTCTTCACTTCCTCTCTAAACCATGGTGTTTTCTTTTATGATATGTTCGTGTTCGTTACTTTCCTCTCTCCAAGTATCTCCAACGTTGCTGCGTTAATTATGTTATTTTTAAGATTTCCCCATTTTTCCTCGATTTTATCGTATATATTTTATACACCAATATTCCTGGTGTATAAAATTTGTTTTTTGTAACACAGGTGGTGCTATAGGTAGCTTCAGCAAAATTGTCTGAAGTCAAACTACGTGTTTTCTGATCTAGTTGTTTATTGTGACTTTACACGTTGGCAATTGACGTTCGTAAACCGCAAATTTCTGAAGTTACATTCAAAATGAACATTCAATTTTAGTAAGTAATATTTTTTGGTTATGTTAAAATTTTTCGTTTAATTTCGTAATAAATATCACGTGAAACTTTAGTAATACTGTTGTAAAATAGATTACATATATATACAAAATTGTTTTGTGAGATGCATTCATGGTGACTGTGATCTCAGTGTTGCCTTATGGCAACGCTAGGTCAATACTTCTTCTTCTTCTCGTGCCACTCCTAGCGGAGATTGGAAATCATCATGGCCACTGCGACTTTGTTAGCAGCGCGCCTAAAAAGTTCAAACGAACTACACCCGAACCATTCACGTAGATTACGAAGCCACGATATTTTTCTTCTTCCCACACTTCTTTTGCCCTTAATTTTGCCCTGCATGATGTTTCTTAAAAGTTCGTACTTTTCACCTCACACAATGTGCCCCAATTATTCCATCTTTCTAGTTTTTATCTCATTTAGAATTTCGCATCTTTTGTCTAAAGTTTGGAGTACTTGCGTGTTAGTGACGCGGTCCATCCATGATATTCTGAGAGTGCGCCTATAGCATCACATCTCGAAAGCTTCGATGTTTTTTATGGACAACTGTTTTAGTGTCCAAGCCTCAACTCCATATAACAGGGTAGAAAATACATAACACCGCAGCATTCGTATTCGTAACTTTATATTGATATCACGATTGCAAAAGAGTTTGCGCATTCTATTAAAGACTGATCTAGCGATTTCTATTCTACATCTAATCTCTTTTGTTTGATCAGTATCGTCTGTGATCCAAGCACCTAGATATTTATAACAGGGCATACGCTCAATCGTTGTATTGTCTATTACAAGATTAGCTCTGATGTTCTTTGATTTCGTGATTACCATAAATTTCGTTTTTTTCAAATTAATTTTCAAGCCGTAACTGTTACAGTTACATTTACTGTTACATTTTTCCGATCTTGCTGTATGCCGTGGAGGCCTGGACGCTGACGGAGACGCTAACGAGGAAACTAGAAGCATTCGAAATGTGGGTGTACCGACGCATTCTTCGTATATCCTGGACCGAACATGTCACCAACATAGAGGTACTCCAAAGAATCGGAAAGGAGAAAGAGATCGTGAATACAATTAAACAAAGAAAGCTTGAATATCTAGGCCACATATTGAGACACGATAAGTACCGTCTGCTACAATTGATTGTCCAGGGAAAAATAGACAGTAAGCGAGGGCCAGGCAGGAGAAGACACTCGTGGCTCCAAAATCTGCGGAAGTGGTTCGGGCTCACATCGGTCGAACTATTCAGAAGCGCCGCAAACAAGATCAAAATTGCCATGTTAATAGCCAACGTTCGCAACGGACAGTGTACTTGAAGAAGAAGAACTGTTACAGTATATATTGAGACTTTGAACGAGATGTTGAAGTTCTACTAGCGTTCCCGTTAGGAGAACTGTATCGTCAGCATACCTTATATTGTTGATCGTCTCACTATTTATTATCAGACCAAGATCTTCTTCCTCGAGTGCTTGTTCACAGATAGCTTCACTATACAGATTAAATAAAAGTGGCGGTAAGATACATCCCTGCCGGACTCCTCGACGGATTTGAATTTCTGACTTCTGTTAGTCTGCCCTGTACCTTGACATTTGCTGTTTGATTCAAATATAGATTGCATATAATTCGAATATCTCGGCTGTCTATATTTTTCTTTATTAGAACTTGTCTTAGTGGTTCATGTTGTACTTTGTCAAAGGCCTTTTCGAGATCAATAAAGCAGGCGTAAATTTCTTGGTTCAAGGTAGGTCAATACGCTATTATTTAATTATTTCAATCTTTATTTTTTCAGACGGGGTTTGACTTTAGAGGAAGCTCTCCAAATATCATATGAAGATGATTTAAATGTGGATCAGATCGACCAAGAGTCCTGAGGTGAAGATGATTTCGATATAAATCAATTACCAGGACGACAACTCCCTGCAAATGGAGAAGTTGTATGATACAAGAACCAAAGAATATATGGTGATATTAGCATCGATGTTGCGGTCAACAAAGTCATGTACTATGTCGTACATTTAGTTTTCTTGGAAATCTGTGGATTTAGGGGTCCCACCAAAATATATTAAAATGATGATTCGAGATAGTAAACATGAACTGTACAAAAATATGAGTCCAACTAAATTATTTGAACATTTTTTTGATGAGAGTATGATTAATTGGTTGATAGTAAGGAATCAGTGAGGCATGCTTCTTCTAAAAATGCAACTGATTTTGTTATAACCAAGGATGAAATAAAATGTTTTTTGGATATTTTACTGGTGTCTGGCTACAATCCACATCCACGTAAAAGATTTTATTGGGATTTACGCCCCTATTAGTCAAACAACGAGAAGAAACCGGTTTTTTGAAATAATGAAATACATCCGTTGTACAGATACTAATAACATGGATGTAACAGATAAAGTTTAGAAACTAAGATACTAAAATGAATCTACAAATTGTTTATCTGCTTTCTTTCTAAAAAAAACCTAAATTATGATGAATCCGTGGTGAAGTATCCAGTCGCCCTGGATGTAAGGAGTTCATTTGAGGTAATTGAGGTAAATGCTGCTTCAGAGTACTTACTCAATTTTGATATGTATCAAGGCAACGACCGTAGGTCTACGAATGTAGACAAACAAATTTTTGGAAAGGGCACTGCACTTTTTATTTTTATGCTTGATAAAATTGAAAAAAAAAATAACTTTCAATTTAATTTCTATTTTGACAACTGCATAAGTTTATATTAATTCAACACGTGAACAGCAAAGATTTGATTAGTCAATTATCCGCAAGTAAAAGACGTCAATTAGTTTAATAGAATGCGTTGCGTTTTTAACATTAGGAGCTTAAAATTACATGCAAAGATGATTAACATTTAAACGGTTATTAGACCAGGGAACTACGCAAAAAAGTACCCTGTTTGTGACACTGTGCCGGCCAGTCAAACGACAGTTGTTTTGAGTAGTATGGACATCTGTAACAAAAATCTATATGTTTCCTGCAGTTGATTTTTTGGACTTAATTAATTATTAACAAATTAAGGTCAAAAACGGTCAATTTTCGCTAATTAATTTGCTAACGTTAATTAGTAACATTTATAAAAAACCGAAATTTTTGACTTATTTTGCAACTTTTTAATCAACAAATAAGGATAGGAACGTTCAGAAAACGCCATTTTGAAGGTTTTTATATGACTTTTTAAGTTTCTTCTCTTCTCAAATTTGTCGAAACGAACGTGTAAACGAATTACTTTTTGCTGATAGTCGAAAAAAGCGAAAATTTACCATTTTTTGACCTTAATTTGATAATAATTAATTAAGTCCAAAACATCGACTGCAGGAAACATATAGGTTCTTTTTATATAGGTCCATATTACTCAAAACAACTGTCGGACGAGTGCCATGAAGAAAAGCTTATTTTCCTGGGCTATATATTACATCTCTGAAAACCGTGATATCTAGTCGCGTAGAAGGATTTTTAGACCCATTCATAACTGCTAATTCTGTAAGGTGATTCTGTATTAGATGACCAGATTTCATTAGCCTTCTGGTACTTGGAGCTCTTCCAGGCATGATCTTCCAGTATTTAGATTCTTATGAAACAGAAGCGAAAATTCCAGAAACAAACTAAACCGCTGATGAAGCTGAGCTAGAATTGCAAAAAGTCCAAGAAATGAACATTAGCAGCGAAGCTAGAAAAAGGTTAAAATACCTGGTGAGTTAAGACCTGAATCCAAAAGAGGCTCGATAACAAGTCGAGTATCTGAAATCTACAAACGAATTATAAATTGTAGGAGGTTAAATGCCAACAATCAACACAAACACTTGATGCGCCGACATAAAAATACTCTTAACAACAATATACAGAAATATAAAAACAATAAAATGCTATAAAAAAATAAAAAATGGTAAATAAAACGGAAAATGTTCAGTTGAACTTATATGGTAAATAATGGAAGAAAAAACAAACTATTTTATATAAAACACAAACATTCATCAACGTACAACGTATAACTTGAAATTCATCACATATTATACTATATACTTACTAATAAAATAGAAGAGGTAGAAATGGAATCTTATATTAATATGCCACTCTTTGAAAACACATTTATCAAAATAATTACCCACAGTTATTTGAAATGTAGAAACGAAGCTTGTCAGAAAGTTCAAAGTATTTCGGACCAGCAGTCCATTACGTCAGTTCTCATATATTTCATTCATCTCTTTGTTAGTGTCGGAAAAATGATGACCCTGAGGGTTATCCTGTGCCCTTTGTCGTCGATAAATCAGAGAAGTGCTAAAATGTAGCCGATTCTACCGAAGCAACATATACTCCCTAGCATGGGCGTAGCACACATCTCCTTCTACAAGAAGTTATTGTAAATTCAAATGTGAATGATCTATAAGGATGCTTTACAATAAAAATCGTCCAAAAAATATCGTTTTTTTTTTCCAAAATTGTTTAAACAATTGACATAGTTAATTTAATATTAAATCTATTGAAAAAAGGCACATTAGTCATGTAGTCAAACAGTAAATACAAATAAATTTAAAAAAACGGTTGTGTTCCGGTAGAAGTTATACTTCGACACAGGCGTTCGCCGTTACAAATTTATATCGGAGTCAATCTGCACAATCATTACATATGTAATGCTATAGGTAAGAGAGAGCAGGAAACAAAAAAGAATTAGGTATATTGGTATATGGTGCATCGTTCGCTGTATATAAACATTTCAGCTGTAATAAAATACATATTTTTTTATTTTCATATATGTATAAAAGGAGTTGAACGCAAAAAAAAATTTACACATACTCTGCAGTAAAATTAATTGTTTATTTTGTTATTAATATAAAATACAATACAGCACACTGCAACATAATTCAATATAATAATACAATATAAATTAAAATGCAATATTCCTAAGTATTTAAAAATGATAATATACAAACTTACTTACGCATATATTTAATTTACCATGATAATATTAATAAAAAAAAAATAATAATATTAATAAATAATAAATATATTTACCAAAGAAACATTTTTATGCTCGAGAGAGAAAGTGAGAAAAAATATATCTTCTGGCTCTCTCTTACCTATATCTTACATATGTAATAATTTTGCCGATTCACTCCCATACTTATTTCCAACGTCGAACGCGCGTATAGAAGTATAACTTCAAAAAATATTTTTGGAAGGTAAAAATAAAAAAACCAACAACCCAGATTATGTTGTAAATTTTCATTTTATTTTAAAATTTAGCATTTTGCGTATATTACATATATTTAATAAGATTAACGTGTGGTTTTTAAATATTTAAAAAATACAAAAAGAAATTCATATTGGGATTCGAACTCACATATACCAGCGTATAAACAAAACACGTAAAAAATTTACGCCAATTAGATATGACACTAACGTATTTTAAAATTGACAGTTCTCAGTTATACAGTGATTTATTGTACTTATTAGTTTTGAAATACAAAAGCCTATAATAATTATAAACATTTAATAAATAATTCAAAACGTATCACATAAATAATATTAATATATAATATATTATAATATATACAAAAGGAACATTTTTATTCTCGAGAGAGAAAGAGAGACAAAAAATATATCTTCTGACTCTCTCTTACTCATATCTTACATATGTAATTATTTCACCGATTCACTCCCGTACAAATTTCCAACGTCGAACGCGCGTATAGAAGTATAACTTTACAAAGAACATTCAAAATTAATCAACAAGAACCAGAAATATCGTTTATTTGCTGTGTGCAAGGACTTGGAGGGGATATGAGAAACGATCGTGTGCATGCAACAGTGAAATCTTGCAACTTTGTAAGCATATTTTATAAAAAGTTTTGAAGAAAATGGGATTTCGCAAATACTGTGTTATAAATTGTAAAAAGACAACAAAAAATAGTTAATTCAAGTGTTATCGGTTTCCAACTTCTAAGAACAAATTAATGCAACGAGAAAAGATTTATGTATAGATTTAAATCATAATAAAGCAGAAGTAAGAAATATAATCCAATTTCTGCATTCTTACACCTGATTTCGTAATCACGTTTGACGTGAACATTTAAAGTTCACTTTCAGTGTAAATTGACAGGAAAAGAATTAATTATTTAAACCAATATGAAGTATGTCTCTTTGAACGGTTTGGATTGACAAAAGATAAAGTTATACAATTTAGTCTAATATCAACATTAGTTAAAGTGTACTTTAGGTTGTCACTATGAAATCAAGCGTTAATGTCGCTCCAAAATAGTGATATGATATGCAATTAAATTGCATATCATATATATATATATATATATATATATATATATATATATATATATATATATATATATACAGAGTGGCCCAAAAGTCTGGAAACGGCCAATTATTTCGTAAATTGCTAGTTATAATTGTACAAAATTTGAGGTACACCTATTTTGAGATACGGAGATTCCATATTTGATATTTGCAATGTTGCCAGATTTGCCGTTTCTCTGATATTATTAGTAACTTTGGTTTTTCAAATGCATTACCCTGTATATTCAGTCGTTATTAGAATCTTCTATTCAATACGAGTTCAACTATATGTAACACTTATGATTTTTTATAGTCTGGAAGGTATTAAATACATAAAACAGAAGTCTGCCAACGCCTAATTGTTTCAATAAATTTTTGATACTAATTATTTTCAACTACATTAAAACGTAACAATTGATAGATTAGACCATTTTTTAACAATAGTTACGTTATTAAGTGTTCAAAATGTGCTCAATTTGTGAGTTGACAGTACCTTAATTGATAGTAGAATGCGTCTACCACATTTCTCCATGATTGTCTAGAAGTTATTTGAGATTAATCGATAATTCGTTGCCTTTGCTCTGCAAGACTTGGCTGGTTAAGTTTTGTAAACTGCATTTTTCAAGTATCCCTAATAAAAATAATCTTTAGGATTGAAATCGGGCGAACGTGGAGGCCATTCAATTCTACCTTGTCTAGCAATTTATCGTACGGAAAATATCTCATCTAAATAACGCCGAAAATTTACACCAACCATCTGACGTTAAATTTCCTTCGATAAAAAATGACCCAATTGACTAAGTACCTAGGTACTATACCTGATCATACATTTAATTTTTGTGGTCTGGTATGGTTTTCACGCATTCAGTGTGAATTTCATACGAGTTCAACTATTCAATAAGAGTTCAAAAATATGTAACACTTATGATTGTATGTAGTCTGGAAGATTTTAAATACATAAAACAGTGCAAAATTTGTAGATTTTAATAAATTTAAATATTTAAATGTAGAATGCTGTGATATTGACATTTGTTCACGATTTACATTATAAACTAAAACTGACAGTAGTGGTGTTCCGAAAAGTTCTGCAATTTAAATTGCTTCTCTAAAATGCCGTTCTATAAACCGGTCTCCTATTTATAAGGCGACGGTACAAAAAACTGTAAGGCGATTTGAGAAATCTGAAGAAGGTAAAGATAGATGGAAAGGGAAAAGTTTTGTTGAGGATTTACATACATTCTCAGGCAGGGTTGCACAAGTACATGATGTAGGTAGTTCTTCGGTCTTACGTATATTACATAAAAATAAGTTTAAACCATACAAAATAAACTTATTGCAAGAATTAAGTGAAGATGGCTTCGATCTTAGATTAGAGTTTACTGAGGTAATGATGGATAATATTAATAATTATTAAAATTTCGTCTACAGAATATGTTTTGCGATGAAGCAATCTTTACACTGTGTGGAAGTGTAAATCGACACAATTTAAGGTACTGGAGTGACGCAAATTCACACTGATTGTTTCTAGACCATCATGGAGAAATGTGATAGACGCATTCTACCATCGATTAAAGGTACTGTCAACTCATAAATTGAGCACATTTTAAACACTTAATAACGTAACTATTGTTAAAAAATGTTCTAATCTATCAATCGTTATGTTTTAATGTAGTTGAAAATAATTAGTATTAAAAAATTTATTAAAACAATTAGGCGTTGCCAGACTTGTGTTCTGACAACATTGCAAATTATAAATATGGAATCTCCGTATCCCAAAATAGGTGTAGATCAAATGTTGTACAATTATAACTAGTAATTTACGAGATAATTGGCTGTTTCCAGACTTTTGGGCCACTTTGTATATATATATATATATATATATATATATATATATATATATATATATATATATATGTATATATATATATATATATATATATATATATAGGTATATATATATATATATATATATATATATATATTTCCGACTGTGGAATTTTGATTCAAGGATAGAGGGGGCGATATTTTCTTTATGAGAATAAATAAATCTCTCATAAATAAATTTATGAGAGTTATTTCCCATGCAGTTTTTAATTTAAACCTGCTTAAAAGAAATATATGATGAATAGAAACGAATTGATCGAGAAATGAATTCAATTGATCGATTTGAAGAACCGCTATTTCGTGACGCTACTCGTGACGCCCTCTGGTGGCGTATAGTTCCGTGACGCTCGCCTCAGCATTTTAATACAGAGAAAAAAGTAACACAATGCAGTATAAAACATTCACTTCGTTCCTCAAATTATTTATGGCAAAACAATTTTTTTAAAATTTTCCCCGGGCAATAGCGAAAGCGTTATTTACACTCAAAAATTGAAAAATTTTTGAACGCAAAACGTTTTGGATCCTCTCCCTCTTGCTTATCATACCTACCCGCAGAATCAAACAAAGAAAGTTGTTTGGGATTTAACAATTTAAATAACTTTTGAACTAAATGATGATTCACTGTGAAATACTGAGGATATTTTTAACACTCAAAGACTCAACTTTCAACACGACATTAAATCAACAATAATAAATCGCCATTTTAAAGCTTTTCACGTGTTTTATTAGATAGTTTTCTGAAATCCCGTAGAAAATACTTTAGTTTTGGCCTCAAATTGTTAATAATTTAAAAAATCCATCGAACCCACTACAGGAAATATAAATCTTTTTACCTAACCAAGTCAAAGTCCCAGGAAAAACTTATTTCTCTGGACTATAGAGCATTTTTTTTGGCTTAGTCGTTTGGTTTTCTAAGTAATCTTTGTAAGGATAGTATAAATCATAATCAGTAGCTAGAGCTAAACCTCTCGTTGAAGCCTCTCTGGGCCTACCTAACGTAGTCCCAGAGAGGCTTCAATGGTATGATTAGTTTCTTGGTTATTTTGTAATGCTATTACAATACGTAGTAATAAGTATACTAATATAATTTTTATTAAATTTTAATTAATAATTTTATTAAACCACACAGGATGACAAAAATAGACTAGAAAACAAGAAAAAATGCAAATATCAGAAAAAGTATTATGATAATAATTAGTCACTTGTAATTGAAAAATTTCCCGCTACCCTGCTTGATCTACGCCAGTGGTCAACGGCTTGATTGAAACGATGGCGATCCCATGGAACAAAGTGATTTTATCGACGGCAAACGACGACACCAATCTGTTTTTATGCTTGTCCTGATAGCCAGATTTCTATCCAGAATCCAGTAATCTTTAAGCGGCATTTTTTGTCGATTAGATTTTACTTCCGGTGATGCAGTCACGCGGCGGTATGTGGGAAAGAGAAAATAAGCGCGATGGAGCGACCAAGAAACGACATTTTCGGGTTAAATGGCTAAAAACTTATGAAACTTTAAAAGGGGATCGATCGATCGGATGAAAAACTGGGGTTCTGTGTAATATAAAAATAGAATTATTTCTGAAAGGGTTTATCTGTTTGAGAAGCTTTAGAAAAAGAATTTTAAACATATCAATGAAAACTCCGTTTGATTGAAATTATATCAATGGATATTACAATTGTTGAAAAATCAATGAAATTAATTATTTTTCTTACCTAAACACTTAAATGTTCTGGTAAGAATGTCGTACTCGAATAGCTTTTCACGCTCGCTAGTGGTCTCCAAGTATGTGACGTTAGCACAAACACGTAGAAGCTGGGGACGATTGAAAACAGAAATATCTCCACAAAGAGAACGGGAGGGGCTAGATGGATAGCTACCAGATCTTACTACTGAACTTCTCTCGGTAAATACCTTATTGGTTAGTCGGTGGCTGATAAGAAGTTCTTATCAAGTTAATTGACCGGACAAACAAATCAGAACTACAGAAAAATCACCTCAAGGTAGTGATGGAACAGTGACAACCGACGGACTTGTGCAGAGTAGAACCATGTTGTGAAGGTTGCTTAGTCCCCAGTGTGCGGATTTCAGAAAATTCTCTTAGTTTAGTGGAAGACTTGGTATGCATATAAAATTATATAAAACAGTAAAACCGAATCTAACAGAGACAAGGTCTAAGTTTGGAAAACTGTAGTTCAGTTGAGGATAGCTGCAAATCAATCGATCTGCATTTATACCAATTACGTATATGTTTCAACCAAGAATTATCAAGAATGGATTACTCACTCCACAAACTAAAAGAAGGCAGTTCCATACCCACAATGTGGACCTTAATCGAATAAATTGCAAAAGAACTCTCAATCGATTTTATATCTACAGATATTTCAAAAAAAGGTGTCAGTATGTACAGCCACAAATTTGACCCATTAAGATTATCATACAAAAAAACATTTCGACCAGTGAAGTACCAGAAGCTACGATCTAAGCGATCCGTGCCTATGCTCTAATACTCAGCTATCTACCATGCCCCACGGAAGTCAATCTGTTTTTTAATAAACGTTTTCATTTAATAAGATTACATGTGATAAAACATGGTTAAAACACAAAAAAAAAAAATTAATGAAATAAACTTGACTGTATTTTAAAGAACATTATCTGCCTAGAAAGGGATTAATGGACCCCCCACCATATATGAAATGGAAATCTTAAAAAAGATTGGTATGTGGCAAAAAATCCACATACAAGTATCAAGCGCACAAATTCTTTAGGTGATAACAAACTGTAATCCAATGATTAAAGCAACATAAATGTTGTTAACAATCTTAGCTCTACTTTTATATAAAAAACTAACTTGAAAAAATAAAGAATAGGTAAAAAAGCAATGATAATCAAAAGAAATTATTTTAAATTAAGGAGATATCTACTTAATAAATACATTAATTTACCAAAATAAAGTAGTGGGTACATTATGTAAATGGTAATAAGGTAATAAGTATATTTTTTTACATGTCCACTTTTTTCAGCGGTTATTAAAAAGCTTGTGGTATCTCCACCGAAATTTGGTTTTTCAAGAAGAAATATTTGTAATTGCTTTTTGTGAATAGATATTAGATGCTTCCTTAAACCTGACCTGTTTCTGTTTTCAACCGTTGTTTCGTTATATATTATATTCAGTTATTTCGAAAAACTCATCAAATTTCGAACTATTTGAATCTTTGTCCCTCGTGTCAAATTGTAAACTTGTCACTCCGGAACAACAAGGATTAAATGAAAAAAAGGAAAGCTCAACTGGGAATGACGTTTAGTGATGTCGACAAAGTAACTACTTATGTCCGTTACTATACAATACCCTAAGTATCTAGTAACAAACAGAGAATTATATATCGTTAATTAGTTATTCTAAATATTTCGGTATTTTGTTTACATGGTAGGCGACATTATCTGTTCAGCAAATTTTGTTTAAGCCAAATATCTTATCGCACACTCGGCAGAAACAATATTTAGTCAGGCCGATAAGATTTATTTATTTAGATTTCTCCTAACTAAATTATAATGGAAAAAACATTGAATTATTAAGTGGGTGTCCGTAAAAATTAGTTTTATATTTTTATTAGATAAGGTGACATATTTTAAAAAAATTTCGATAGATATTACTGTCGGCGTCGCAATGCAAAAATATTATTTTATGATTAGAGGGCGGCTATTCTCAAAATCTGGATAATTAATTTCAGAGCGAAG
The DNA here is from genome assembly GCA_918026665.1 of Diabrotica balteata. NCBI lineage: Eukaryota > Metazoa > Arthropoda > Insecta > Coleoptera > Chrysomelidae > Diabrotica > Diabrotica balteata. The sequence goes on along the minus strand of OU898279.1, from coordinate 104,521,112 downwards.
AAGTCGTCTGCTGGGACAGAATGTACAAAATATTTTATTTTTACATTGTAATTATGACCTCTGAGCACGTGTCATATAAGTTTTTTTACGGAATATTTTGATTCGGTATGTATGTTTATGGAATTGTTCGTAAAAGTCCAGTTTTTAAAATTTTTATTACATATTTTTTGCGTCTCATAGAGTCTTTAAGCATATAACCGTACTACTATACTCGCTAAAACGACATTGAGAGTTGAAGTACGTCGCTAAGTACAGAGATGAAACAAAAAATTTTGCGAATCATAATATTCGTGATTTTAATAGTAAATCTTTACTGATACAACAATGCAACTGTATTACACTATTTTAATAATCAACACAATTAAATTCACGATTTTACGCTTTGCTTCTGTATTAGTCTTTTAAAACTTGTCGACAATTCACCGTTTCAAATTAGCATGTATCATTCGTTTACCCTATCAAAATTTACAAAATAGAATCGCAAAGAGGACACAGGTATACGGATGATATGTGTCAAAGCGAACAATGACAAATTTTCATTGAATCAATGTAGCGGTATAGGACAATAGAATTAATTATATCGAATCGAATATTCAAATGAACCGATCGAAAACACAGACTAAGCCATAAATATGTTCAAAACTAAAACGGATACTGGTGTTTTATGTTAGCATTTACATTTATTCGAAAATATAACGTGTTAGAGGATTGGTAGGAAAATATTTAGTGTACTAGGTTCGTAAAATAGGTGGAAAATAAAAACTAATGATAAACTTAATCCAAACATACAAAATATTTTGTGTTTTTTATTTTCCTATTAACATTAAAACGTGTATAACAATAAACATATACAATACACTGACATATAACAGAAATAAACATACAGTTAATAAGTTTGTTGGTATATAAACATAAACGTAATTAAAGTTTTTCAAGGTTTGATGTTGTTTTCCAACTTTTTTACCATTGAGAAGTGTACTCGTAACCAACGTTTATAGGGAAGTTGGGAAAGGGTACTCGCCATTAAGATAGGCGGATACCAATTCAATTTTTTTTTAATAATGAATTGTTTGCTAGTGTGAGTCCGTTTCAAATTGAGTATATAGTAGAAATAAATGACATGGCTTACTCACAATCTATTTATTTAGTAAACGACGATCGGTTTCGACCACTATAGTTTTCTGGTTATCATCAGGTTACCAGTAAAGTAAAATATTTACATTGTAGCATTTTCAATTTCATTGATTCTTTTGAGTATATTGAAACCTCCTCGTATAATAAAATATATTAAAAACTCCTTATATATATATATATATATATATATATATATATATATATATATCCGGTTTTTTAGGCGTTACGCCCGTCCGGTAGGGATCTATGGAGGAGTATCACCAAGCCGCAAGCCCTTATCTCTTGCCGTACTGCTCCACCATAGGCCGATCAGATCCCAGCATATCTTAGTCTAAGCCGCAGATTCATCTAGAATTTTAAACTGCTGCGTTAGACTTTTTGTTTTCAGTACACCGAGCTGGGGCTCGACCCACATCCACTGAACCATTCGACAGTGAAGCGAACGAGAGGCAGCCGCACAGCCCGCTGAGCTATCTGACCGACAAAACTCTTTATATATATTTAAAAAATAAAACGAGGAATTCTCCCGTGTTTGTTAGTTCGTATCTTTCAAAGTACCCAAAAGTGTTTCGTCGCCGAGTAATAAAACCATTTAAGAGTTGTTTATTTTACTTCGGCAATTTCTTTTCAAGTTATGTGTCGCAAAAAGATATCTACGTTTTTATTTCCGTTGTTTGTTTATATTTAAGTTAAGCGAAAAAATTTTTAATTTCGTCACTCTCGTTGGAACCGCGAGCAAGAGCGTTTCAGCGTTATGTCCAAATTCATGTCGAGTTTGTAAAATTTTCTGTTTTTTCGTTGATTGTGGTGGAAATGGGTAGCAGTAGTGATGGATTTTGTCCAGTATGACGTGACCGGCATTAATTTGCCGGGAGTAGTGAAGTTTTCGCTCGATATTTCGAGATTTTTGAAAAGTCTGGTTCCTGTTGGAGGGTTCATGTTTTTTTTTGAGAGTTCCCGTTTTCCCTGTGTGTTCCGGCCCCCAATGGATGTCCTGTTCCTGTTTCGGCCCCAAATGGATGTGTTTGATGCTGATCTCCAGATGGATGCTACAGAGATATAACAAGTTCTTTTTGTGAAGTGGAAATATGTAAATCAAGGTAACTGTTTTTTTTTGTGTTCAAATTTTAAACTAAAGACAGACAATTTTTTTTATGAAATAATAATTGCTTTCGTTACATTTAAAATTGTAAATTTTTGGTTTTGAGTTGAGCTGTCAATTTATGTGTTTAGTTTTTTTGAAATTTAATGTTAATTTATGATAGCTCGTTTTATTATTTTTTTATGCAATTTTGTAAGTTTTGTAGCAACAGAGTTTATAAGCGGATGACACATCTAAGTTTTTGTGTTTTGTTTTTTCTCCATGTTTGTGGTGACACATAAATAAAGGTTAAATTTTGTTGTCTTAACTTTTTATTTATTTTTTTGAGCCAAACCTTTTTTGATTCTTATTTGAAAAAGATATGTTTTTTATGTTTTGATTTGTTTTCTAATTATTTCCCTAGTTACAACCAGAGGTTGTAATAGGTATAATTAGGCACCTCAAGTGGCGCCCTATATTAAATTCCTTGAGGTGTTTCTTGTTTATTTTTATTTTGTTTATCCCAAGAGCCCTTTATTTCATTTTTTTGTAGTTGACCCATTCCAATGCCCTTATCTATTACTTATCCACGACCCCAGCTCTCCTACCAAACCATGAGTGCCGTTCGCACAAGTAGCGATTATTTTGCTTGCCCTATCTCCACCCCCTTAGTTTCTTCCCCCAATTTTCAACCCCTCATGTCCTTACCCCGAGGTAAGCAAAATATTTTCGTTACAACATAGCTAACAAAATTACACATTGTAATCCTACTAATTTAACCAAACCTTACCTCAGGTATGGTACAAAAGGTGTCAATAATATTTATGTTAGTTTAAATTAAGGGTAGGGGTGGTTTTTTATTGAATGTATAGGTAAAATTAGTGTAGAGATAATATAAGCAGTACATACATTCCGGTACAAGGTCCATTGTTAAAATGACGTATTGCAAATGCTGATTTTTGCTAACGCATCGTCTGAGAGTTTTCAACTTAATATACATCGACCTGAAAGATCGTAATATACATCCACTGAAGATAAAGGTTTAGAAACCAAAACAGAGTTCTACGAAAAGATAAGCACCCTAATACAAAATATACAGAAAGATGATATAAAGATAATCATTGGTGATATGAACGTGAAAGTCGGAAAATAGGAAATATATAGAAGAATAACAGTGGGACGAAGTTTACATAAGGAATCAAATGAAAACGGGAAAAAGTTAATAGAGTTTTCCACAGAAAACAAAATGAAGATAGCTAGCACAAGGTTTGATCCCAAAGACATTCATAAGGTAACATGGACTTCTCCTGATGGAAAAATAAAAAATCAGACAGATCACGTCCTAATTGAAAGCACACATGATAAGAGAGTAATCAATTGCAGGAGTTACATCAGGGCAGATACCAACAGTCACCATACAAGCAGGTTGTAAATAGACTAGAAGAAAAAATAAATAAAAAACTAGAGAATCCAGTCAAACGGGATATAGAAGAAGAGTGGCAGACTATACAGATAGCCATGTCAAAAGCAGCGGAAAAGTGTATATTAAGAGACCATATAAAAAGACGACAAGACTGGTTAGATGAAGAATTTAAGTGTGCTTTGGCAAGAAGAAACAGGGCAAAACTACAAAGAGATAAAGAAAATACCCAAAATGCGATCGAAAACAATGTGGCAAGAAGAAGGGAAATGAAAAGAATTTGCAGAAAAAAGAAAATAGAACAGCTATAAAAGCAATTGAAAACATAGAAGTAGCCTACGTAAACAAAGAGGTAAAGAATTTCTACCAAGAAGTTAAAAAATCTAGAGAAACTACAAAGAAAAATCCACAGTATTGCAGAAAAAAAGAAGGCTTAATTCTAAGTGAAACAGAAAAATTAAACAGATGGTCGGAATATTTGGAAGATCTATTAATACAGACCAACAAGAGGAACTTGAGTCAAATGAGAGTTGGCAAGAAGATGAAGAAGGAACGTGCGAGGAACCAACTTTGAAGTCAAAGAAATAATAAGAGACCTAAAAAATGACAAAAGTGCAGAAAAAAGTGGTATTCCAGCTGAGATTTTTATGGAAGGTGGCAAACGATTGAAGGAAAGGATATTTCACTTGACACTAATAATTTGGCAAAAGAAAGAAATGCCAAAACAATGGAATACCGCTCTTATTTGTCCTATCTATAAAAAAGAAGACAAAACGGGGTGCGAAAACTATAGAGGTATATCACTATTAGAAGTAGTTTATAAAATACTTGCAAATATTAGGAAAAGGTTGATAAAATATGACAACAAAGTGATTTGAGAATACCTGAGAGGTTTTAGACCAGGAAACACGAATACTTATCAAATAAGTATAGCTACGAACAAAGCTTATGATTACAACGATTATCGATTTTAACAAGCATATGACTCCCCAAACCGAACGATGCTACATGAGGCCATAAGAATATTAGAAATACAAGAAAAGCTTATAAGGCTAGGGATGCTGACGTTTAAGAACACGATAAATAGGGTAACAATGGAAGGGAGCTCTCCAAGACAGTTCCGAGTGAATAGAGGTTTAACACAAGGGGATCCTTTATCAACGAATTTATTCAACCTAATATTCGAATAAATAAAGATCAAATATGAGCCCAAATATTACTAATTTCAATAGCAGGAAACATAGCGTACGCAGATGATGTGGTGATACTAGCGAAAACAAAAACAATTTAGAAAAACTTTTCCAGAAATTTGAAGATGAAGCGAAAAGATACGGATTAATAATAAACCAAATAAAAATGCAATATATAGCAGAGACTGTCTATGGTTTTGAAAAAGTGTCAGAATTTGAATACTTAGGAGTAACCATACCGAACACGGGAAAACAAGAAAAAGAGATAGACAAAAGATTAATGAAGGGAAGCAGAGCGATAGAGTCACTAAATTCATAACTAAAAGCAAAAAATGTGCCAAGAACAGCTAAACTGCGAGTCAGTAATCAGACCCACAGTGATGTATGTCAGTGAAACGTGGATTATGAACTATCAGGAAGAAACGAAAGGAGATATCAGGGAAAGAAAGGTGCTTAGAAAAAGCTTCCGAGGAATAAAAACGGCAGAGAATATTTGAAGATGACGAACAAATAAAGAAATAATAAGGATGTATGGAAAACCAGCATTTACGGAAAAAATACGAGCTCAAAGAGCTAGATGGCTTGATCACATTATACGATTACCAGAGTATTTAAATATTAAAACAATATTGTAGGAGGGAGAAATGGAGGGAAAAAAAAGAAGCCGTCCAAAGAAGAAATGGTTGGAAGCAGTCAAGGAAGACTAGTCAGAAATAGGCGTGAGAAATTGGAGAGAAAAAGCAAGGGACCCAAAATAATAAAGGGAAATAACCAAGTTTTTAGAAGACTGTGTCCAACAAGGCCTGTAGCGCTGTTATAGAAATTATTTACCTTAGATATTTTTATGGAGATATGTGTTATTTATCTAATTTTAAGATGAATTAATGACCTATTTCTAAATGAACTCATCTTAAAATTAAATAAATAAATAGCATATATATTTATAAATATATCTCTAGAACAAAATTATTTCTTTAATACAACAACATTGACACAGTTACCATACAGTTTAATGCCCCTTCTGCTTTCGTTTTCTGTTTACAATCAGTCAAAATAAAAAGTTGCTTATAGACAACTCCTCATAAAACATCCCCGTTTTCAGGTCGGTGTATATTAAGTTGAAAACCCACAGACGAAACGTCAGCAAAAATGAGCATTTGAAACACACCATCTTAACAATAGACCTTGTCTGGAATGTAAGTATTGCTTATATTATCTTTATAGAAATGTCACCTTTATATTCAATAAAAAACCATCTCACCCTCAATTTTAACTAACATAAATAATGTTGGCATCTTATTTACCACACCTGATGTAAGGATTGGTTAAATTAGTACTATTACAATATGTATTTTTTTAACTTTGAAAATATTGTACTTTACCGGTGATCTGATGATGATCAGAAAACTGTAGTGGTCGAAACCCGTCGTCGCTTACTAAATAAATAGATTGTAAGTAAGTCTGTCACTTATTTCTACTACCCAGTTTCTAGTGATCTGTGTGATCTATGTGATCTATGAATTTCTATGTGATCAAAAAATAAGGCCTAGTGCAATTTTAGCATGTTTTCAAAAACTTTACAAAATAACATGTATTTCCTATTTTCAGAAAAGCAGAGATTTCTTCAAGCATGCGAAACACTTTTCAAGTGTTTTGGGTGTTTACACTCAATTTTCTTACATTTTGGCATGATGGATGTGGCATTAAGTAGTATAATAGAAATATATGTTAAAAAAAAAAAAATGTTAAAATAGATGTTTCCATCTTTTATCACTTTTAGACCATTAAGCCACGTTTCAAAAATCGTTCTAAAATAATACAAGAAAATATATTTTTCAGCCTAAATATATATATATATATATATATATATATATATATATATATATATAAATATATATATATATATATATGTATATATGTATATATATATATATATATATATATATATATATATATATATATATATATAAACTTATCTGTTGATGGAAATTCTCTTAAAATTCTTAAATTAAAGACTTTAAACTCAGATGCATGTATTGCTGCAGTAGTTGAAATAGAAGAACAAAATTAACATTAAATCAGTGTTTCCAGAAACGGTCACCACATCATTTTGAATATAAAGGTTATTTGCGGAAATTATTTGTCAACCAAGTGTCTTCTACAGCAAGTAAGTTATACGATTTAAAAGATCATCTAGCCATAATTTGCCATGGTACTTATTTAGGGCACCAAAAGAGTGCCACCAACATTTATCAGTGCAAGTCTGGCCCAAAAAAAAACAACGACTATATGAGGTTTGTCTTTTTATGTAACCTCAATCTTTTGTTCATATAAATCGTGAATTTCATTGAAATACAAGTCATGTATATATCGCGAATTTTTGAAATTAGCAATTGGTCGAAAAATGGATCTTAGGCGAGAACATTTTCGAGCAATATTTTTTTACAATTTTCGGAGAGAATTATCCCAAAAGCAATATCTCGCTGAAATGGTTTCTGTATTTGGAAATGAAGCATCACACTAGTCAACTACTTCTCGCTTGTATTGCGAATTTCAAGGTGGGCGCTCCAGTCTGAGCGACGAATCCAGGCCAGGTCCATCCAAAACAGCATTCACACATTCAAACAGCATTCACAGGGTTCGTCAGCTAATTAATGATGACCGCCGTGTAACATACCTGGAGATAGAGCAGGATGTACCATACCTGGATTTAGGCATTTTAAAGACCTGGATCCAAAAGATCCCTCATTTGCTCACAGAACAAAAAGCGGTTCGCGTGTGGGGTTTTCACGATGTGAAAAAACCAAGAAAAGTGATCTGTTCTTGAAATGTGTCATAGAATATGGTCGCAACTTTTCTATCAAAATTTGGTCATGTGACAACAATTGCTTTAGAAAATCGAAAAATGGTTACTTCTGATTGGTATATAACCGTTTGTTTACTAGAGGTTATCTCGAAACTTCTACAAAAGAACACACAAAGCGACTCATCAGGACAATCCCGGTGCTCACACTGCCCAAAAGACAATAGAGTTTTTGGTGCTTCAAAACATCGAATTGTTAAACCATCCACCGTATAGCCGACTTAAGTCCCAAAGACTTCTTCACATTCCCTAAGATCAAGAATTCAATGCGAATTGAAATTCAAAGCAATTGGTTTGAACATGTAGAAAAGTGTACTAATCTTGATAGGATATATTTTGAAAAACAATAAGTACTGTCTGTATATTTTTTGTCTTTGTGGCTATTTGCAAAACTAAAAAGACAACCCTCTTATGTGTGTAAATTTTTTGAAATTTGTAAATTGATTGGAAAAAAATAAAAACGAAAAATGTTGTTTTTGCTGGCAAGAGAAGGGGAAAGGGGTAGCGGGCTAAGATTGCGCTGAGTCTTATTTTTTAATCACATAAAACGTAAAAAACGGGAAAAAATGAATCCTCATAGTGAGAGCATTTTGCCTATAATAACGACGCGGCGAAGGAACAAAGAAAAAGATAAAATATCGTCTTACAGGCAAATCAAATCTTTTTGGAGTGCCGTCTCCCTACGGAGATTGGCAATCATAATGGCTATTTTTATTTTAGAACTTGCTGCTCTAAACAAATCAATCGATCTGCATTGATACCAATCACGTAGATTCTTTAACCATGAGTTTTGCCTTCGGCCAACAGATCTTCCTTGAATCTTTCCCTGTATTATGAGTCTCAAAATTTCATATTTTGCTCTCCTCATCACGTGGCCTACGTATTTCAGTTTTCTGGTTTGTATAGTGGTGATTAGTTCTATTTCTTTACCAATCCTCTTCAGTACTTCTTTATTTGTAATTCTATCAGTCCATGCTATTTTCAATACTCTGTATACTATGGTATAAACAGAGTGCGAAGGCTTCGATTCTTTTTAAATTACATTTTTTTAATGTCACAAGTTTCAGCTCCATATAATAATATTGAAAATATATAATAGCAAATGGTACGTAGTCTGATATCCAAATTTAGATTTTTGCACGTTAGGAGCGGCTTAATTCGTATAAATGCTGATCTGGCAATCTCTATTCGCCTGTTTATTTCTACAGTATAATTTTACTGTCAATGCGCTTGTTCACAAGTATTTATATTAGTTTTTCATGTCTTAGTTTATCGAAAGCTTTTTCGTAGTCAACGAAGCACAAGTGTAGATCAACATTTACATCCCGACATCGCTGAATCAATATGTTGATGGCAAATAGTCCTTCTCGAGTACCCATTCCATTTCGGAACCCGAATTGCGTGTCTCTAATATCCTTCTCTAGTCTTTTGTATATTCTCTTATGTATTAAATTTAGCAGAACTTTTAAAGTATGACTCATGAGGCTCAGTGTTCGATATTCAGAGCACTCTTTTGCTGCTTGTTTTTTAGAGATAGTTATAAATGCTTACTTCAGCTATTGTTGTGGTATTATTCCCTTATCGTACACCGTGTTGAATAAATCTGCCAATACTTCCAAGTTATCCTCTTCCCCTAGGTTTAAGAGTTCCACTGGTATTTTATCTAATCCAGCTGCCTTATTTTCTTTAGAGTTTTTGATAGCATATTTGATGTCATCTATCGTGATCTTCTGTCTCTCTAAAGGATTTAATGCTTGTATTTTCTGCATTTCACCTCTTTCATCTAAAACTTCTCTAACGTACTCCTCCCATCGTCTTAACTTCTCTGGAAAATCTATTAGTAGAACTCCTTTTTTGTCTTTTATGTGTCCTTGCTGTCTATTTCGACCCATTCCAGTAACTTCTCTAGCTTTTTTGTGCACATTTCTTCTTCTATCTTTTTACATTGTTTCATCAGATAGATTTCCTTAGCTGTTTTGATTTTTTTCCTTAATTATTCGTTGTATTTCTTTATACGTCTGTAGATCTTTTCCTTTATATTTCGTTCTTTCTTCCATCAGTAATAGTATTTTTTTTGTCATTAAGTGGTTTTTAGCCTCTGGCCTATGTTGTATCAAACTTTCTTGAGCTGGTTTCAGTAATGTATTTTTTATATTATACCACTTTTTATTTACATCCATAATTTGTTTGTTGTTACTTAGCGTTTTTTGCATATTAACATTCACATTTTTTTTAATTCGTTTTTATCTCTTCGTTTTGTAGTATTTTCACGTTAATTTTTGGTTGTTGTTTTCTGAGTTCAGGTCTTTTTAATTTTATTTTCACGTCAGTCACTCACGGATTGTGGTCTGAGTTAACATCTGCTTCAGGATAAGTTTTAGCTGAGGTTATAGAGTTTTTATATTTGCTATTTACGAGTATAAAGTCTATCTGGTTTTTGACAACGTGATTTTCTGTATGTGAAGGAGACGTCCATGTATATAATCTTCTTTTAGGAAGCTGAAACCAAGTATTGGCAATAACCATATTCTTTTCTTGGCAGAATTCTATGAGCCTTTCCCCTCTCTCGTTTCTAGTTCCTATTCCGAACTGTCCCACTATATATTTAACTGTACCTACTCCAATTTTTACATTAAAGTCTCCTAAAATGTAAGTAACATCTCTAGATTTTGTTAACTTGATTGTATTGTGCAATTCTGAATAAAACTTTTCGATCTCATCTTCGGTCTGCTTCGATCAGCTGTGGGAGCATAGACTTGGATCATATTAATATTACAGTTCCGTGCTTGAATCTTTAGCATTATTATTCTTTCTGAGATTTGAATCACACCTAGCACTGATTTTCAAATAGTGTTGCTTATGATGAAAGCTACTCTGTGTCGATGATCTGTTTTGTCTCCTCCAGTGTAATAAATATTGTGGTTATTTATCGATATCTCTCCATTTCTTGACCATTGTACATCGCTAACCCCAAGTATATCTAGATTTAGCCTCTCTTTCTCTTTATTAACATTGTGTAGTTTTCCAGGCTGATAGCTACGTCTTACATTCCAGGTAGCTATTTTTATCTGAGAGGGTTGTGTATTTTTTTGTAGTATTTTGTGCAAGGGTTTCGCACGTTGACGACCGACGAGGCCTTGCGTTCTGATGGTTGTCCTCCCTTGCCGCATTTTGGTCTCTGATTACCATATTCAATAATGTCTCTTGCACAATAGTGCTAGCCATTATAATTTATACTAGAGATGTCAACAAGGACCTTTAATGCAGTGGTTTCTCGTTGCCTTTTGCATTCTGATGCCGTTGACCACTTTCTTGGTTCTTCCGCCTTCGAGACCAATTTCTCAGTCTCAGGAAAACAGAGTGTCCTTCCACTTACTAGCTCATCCGCCTTAAGCCGTTGGCCAGTACATGGTTGATTGCTTATTCCGCCAAACAAAATAACTATGCCTAATTCTCATCATCACTGTGACTAATAGACGCTTATTTCTTTTTAAACACTTATAAATTCACAAGAGTTATTTTATTCTTTTATCCTGATCCTACTAATGGACCAATTACCTAGCACAACTGTGAAACGCTTTACATTATTCTTAAAACCCCTCGTAGTAACGGCACCAATTAAGACGACTATTTAGCTCCCTCGAAATAATATGCGACTCCTAATTCGCGTTATTCAAAGTGTACTTTTGACTCGTATCCATCAAAGTATTTTAAAGTTACGTTACGTAAAAGGTCTTAGTGAAGTCATGTAACTGCCATAAATCCTTATTAACAGAGAAATAATATCGTAGACGTTGTGGTAAGCGAGGCAGGATTGGATTGGTTGTTTTCTTGGAAACTAATATAACTTCCGTTCGAAAATAAGTTTTTGTTTGTGATTGATTTCAAAAATAAAGATAAAAGTGCTGTTCTTTTCTAATATATTATATTCGGCTAGAAAAATTTAGCCTATGCCAATAATATAGAAAGAACTGAATGTTGGTTAATGCAATTTATGTTTCATTCGTTGTAAATCTAAATAATATTATTCTGGTTTTTTAAATAACGAACTTTTTGAAAATTAATGTGTAGAAGAAAACACAGGTATTGATCAAATGTTTTATATTTTTATTCAGCGTTTTTCTTAAGCCGAGCACAGACATTCTCCGAATGCCGTTTTGAAACAAGTCGCGTTCTCAAGTATGAACAGTGTCATGTCTATAAAGTGTACTGTACTTCGACGCGTCAACAAAGTGACATTCTAGCGTTTCACTGGTTGTCGGTAACTGCCTTTGGTCCAGGGAAACGCGAACGCCACCCTGTACTCCCTCAACTCAAGTCTGGACTAGTATGCGAATCTCTTCGACATTCAATTCATTCTTGTCTGTTAATTTGAATGTTTTGTAGTTGTGTGCATCAAGATGGAATAATCCGAGGAGAATAGTTTAGTGCTAGTCAAAAATTATCGGGAAAAAGAGATGTTGTGGCATATAAAAAATCCCACATATTATAATAAAATAAAAAAAATGATGTATGGGTGAAGACTTCCGCGAAAATAGGAATAACAGTACATTTAGAACGAGAGAGGGACAAATAATAGCATATGCCAACGATATTGTGATAATAACAAAGAACAGAAAAAAAATGGAAAGTATGTTAAAAGAATTGGTAGCAGAAGGGAAAGTAATGGGATTAGTAATAAATCAAGAAAAAACAAAAATAATAAGATTTGACAAAGAATATGAAAACAAAAAGGTTAGACTGGGAGAATATATATTTGAAGAAGTAGAAAAGTTTAAGTATTTGGGAATATTATTAGCAAACAATGGAGAAAGGGAAACAGAAATTAAAGAAAGGATAATTACAGCAAATAAGACATACTATGCAAATAAAAAGCTTCTAAAAAATAAATTACTGAGCAAAAAATCGAAAATGAAAATATATAACACAATAATTCGACCGACTATGATGTATGCTGCCGAAACTCTTAGCATGACAAAAAAACAAGAGGAAGACCTTAGAATACTAGAAAGGAAAATACTAAGAGCAATACTAGGACCAATAAAAATTAATGAAAACCAATATAGACAAAGAACGAATCATAAACTGCTAAACGAAATTAAAGAGGATATAGTTTGTAAAATAAAACAGCAAAGGGCAAAATGGCTAGGACATAATTGGAATGGACACCAGCTGGTAAACGAAGACGTGGAAGACCAAGATCTACATGGCTACAACAAGAAGTAACAAACGATCTCAACGGGGCGGGAGTACGACAATGGAGAGAAAAAACCAGAGATAGGAAACAGTGGAGAAAAATAACAAGAAAATTAAATAAAGAAAATGAGGACTGATCTACCTCGTAAAATAGATCTAGAGAGCTTAAGCGGCGTAACCCCGTACGGGGTGTTTAGCCACAATATATATATATATATATATATATATATATATATATATATATTATATATATATATATATATATATATATATATATATATATATATATATATATATATATAGTATCTGTGTGATTTTAATTACTTTAAATAGAGTTTTATATAACTAGCACTCTTGCTTCTTATTTGCCTGTCGTAATATACATACCCATGACGAAATGGAAAAACCAACGACTTTGAACTTTAATATCCATATCTCGTTTCCGGAGCCCTCATATATTATACAGAGGTCATCGAATATGCAAAATATGAATATGCAAAATATGAATATGCAAAAGGATTGTAAAAACAACCCTTATTAGTTTTTAAGGATGGGTGAAAGTATGTTTGTGCCTTAATAGCACATTATGTTTATCTCCAGTATACGCGTTATGCTCCAGTATACGCGTTCTGATATCTACTAAAATATGTGATTTGTTGTTTAAGCCGTGAAGTACTCTTAAAAAACATTTTTTTGGTTTTTTTTATTAGCAATAATATCATTTAAATTAATTTGCCCTTACTTTTTAAAAGGGTTGTAGTTGAAAGGGCTTGAAGGAGTCACTAATCACGAGTGTATGCAAACTTTGAACTTTGAACATCACTATTTTATGCAATTTTTGTCTTACAGAAAAACAAAAACAATCAAAAAGTTCAGAAAAGTAAAGCCTATAATTATTTACCTTCCAAGATTTTTCGTACCACAAAGACTTTTTAACTTATTTTGAAAAAAATCATTTTTTCAAAATTTAAAAAGGTTTTCCTTTACTTTAATTTTTTTAAATAAGCACTTTGAACCGGAATATAGATTATATAAACAATACATAAACAAAGCAAATTGTAAAGCACAAACGATTGATTCTATTTGGAGCGCTAATTAAGGGGCGACTTTCATGATGTTTTTTCCGAAAAAAGGGAACTTTATTGTGAACGTAACTTGCTTAGTTTTGGTGCTAGAAACTTGAAAAAAAACAAAGCTTTTTGTAAACGCTTTTCAAAAAGTTTTGATCAATTTTCCCCGAAAAGTGCTTAATTTTTTTGGTTATTTCACATTGAAATATTCGATTTGGAATTTGACAAATAAGAACCTACTTTACATGAGCTACAACTCTGCTTCTACTGAGTCTACAACCTTCATAACTACACCATTTTTTTGTTTTTTTTTTCTTTAATAAATCCCATTTTTACTAAAAATATTGTTTTCGATAGATACTTACTTTTTGAGTTATTTGTGAAAATCGTCTGAAAACGTGGTTTTTATTTTAAAAAATTAACATTTTCACTCAAACTTCAACTTAAAAAGTATTATCTTCTGACTCTTTTGAAACTTTAAAGAATAAAACTTGTTTGAATTAGTCAATTCATTAATTTCCGTTTCGAAAGTACGTTTTTTCACCCCGAGAAGGGGTGGGTTTCAACACCTAAGTCCAAACAACCCTGGGCTCAAGTTCAAAAGTGAAGTAGAGGATAAGGAGAACCTAAATCCAAATTTTCAAGCAAATCAGGCGTTGTAAGAGTTTGGCAGTTTGGTAGAGGTAACAGAGTTTTTATGTTATTTTATACTTCGTTTGATTGTTATTGATAGTGCAGAGATTGAGATAGAGATATAAGTAAGAATACTCAAAAAATAACAAGGAATATGTACATTACATTCACATTCTAAATTTTAGTGTGTATAATTACATAATGTAATGTGTTATAATTAATATATTATTAATTATACAATTAATTATATAATATACTATATATTGTATAGTTAATTACACATAGAGTTACAGTATTGATTACCACCTTATCATTGCGAACTTAACCCCATTGAACTAATCTGTGTTCAAATGTATAGATAGGTTGAGAAAAATAACACCATATTTTTAAACTTATAGCTATTAGTCAACTACTAAATGAGTCAAATCATCAAAAATGTCATCTGACAATTCGCAAAAAGCTACAAGAGAAAAGAAAGTTCAAAGCTTATTTAAAGCCAGTAAAAAATTCAAAAATTTTTGTAAATTCAACAGTAGTTTTACCACTTAAACGAAAAAAACATTTTTTACCAGATGCTGAAAACTTTTTAACTCGATCTCGTACATATTAACATATCTAAAGCCTCATAACTAAATATGCATCCTACAACAATTAGATCTCAGAATACATAAACGTACTAATATGCTCCTCTACGAGATCGGCGGTTTCAACCCCCAAAAGCCCGATAGATTAGCTGGCATACTAATGGGATGGTAACTAAGCCATATTAGGTCCTATCTAGCAATAACCCTTTAATGATAAGGGAGGAAAATCACATTACTACTTGACAAAATAAACCGTGTTAACTGTGGAAAGGTTGTTAAAGTAACATCCTATCATTCATATATAAAGAGGTGTAAAAAAGAACGTTGTAAGGAGTTCTTGGGTTCAAAAATTAACACTTGATTCGAGGTACTGGATTGATTTTCTGTAACATTTGTTTGACATTTGTTGACAGAGTAATTCATATCCCTAGCAACGGAGCAACACAACTGCGATTTTTGTGCTAAAAATTACAATGTTCCTTGAAATTCTATTTTTCTCCTGAACTTGAATATAGAAAAAAATGTTGTATTGCACACGACGATAAAACGCATTATCTTCTAAACATAATTAGCGTCTCAACTGACGTCTCGACGCTAAAAAACGCTGTCGAAGATAAAGTACAATTTTATCGTCTTGTACAATAAATAACTATTATCCCTATGTATAATATTATAAAAAATTCATAAGGTCTTTATTTAACACTTTCAGAAATACGTTTTAGATTTTTGAACGGGATTAAGCATAATCTAAATTTTATTTATACTGTCAGATGCATCTAAGAAACCGAATCACCATCCTTTTTCATTTCTTATTTTTCTTTGAATCCCACGTGAATTTTAAAATAATATTTTAGCATGCAGAAAAATCCTTAAACCATATTTATATTATAAAATTTTCTAGTAAGCTCTTGGGCTATAATATATATATATATATATATATATATATATATATATATATATATATATATATATATATATATTTATAAAATTTGGTGTTCTTGTTTACACTTGCAATTCCCCAAAGAAAGAATTCGGTTACGAAGTTAAATAATCCATATAATATAATACGTGTATATTTCTACAATCTTAAAAACTGGAAGTGATTCAAAGTCATTTTGCGATATAGTTTTGAAGTGGTCTAACAACAATTTAGGGTTCGCTAGTCCCTTTTTGAAACGCGGGGAAAAGGGCAGCATAGGAGCCAGCCAGTGCATGAGATAATTCGAGTTTTTAGGTTTGAAAAGATGAGGGATTGAGACAGACTTTGTAAGGTAGTTACCAGAAGCCCGCAAAATTTGGTGAAAATAGTGGAATTTTACTCTGTGTAATATGTCAGTTTCGAAAGAGTAATCACTATTTTTCTAAGTATTTAAGAGATTTGTATACAACAAATTTGAAAAGTAAATAAGATTTTTTAGTTCCAGTTTTTTAGGAAGCCGTTTCCAGCAACCTTACTTTATTTGTCCCTGGTCGTCGTTCCAGACCATAGATGCAGTCTTTTTGTTCGTGTAGCAGTAGATCTCCAGTATGATTCCAGTGTCCAACCGCAGAAATGTAAAGTAATGTGCACTTTAGCGAAATCAAGGTAACTTTTTTTATTTTAAACTTTTAAAGGAAGAATAAACATTTCAAATAATAATTTGCTTTCATAATTTAAAAGAGAAATTGTAATAATTAAAATTATATGTCTTAGGGTGTGACCATTGCTGTCATTTTATTTGTTCTCTGTTGTAAAATTTAATGTTGACATATGACAGCTAGCAACTAACTTTATTATTTTTTTGACATTAGTTTGTTTCGGTTTTTTAAAGAAGGTTAAACTCTATTCATAGTATATCTAGAAAGATATCTTTTATTTGTAATGATTTATTTCTGTCATAGTTTATAGCCCAGTTACATTTTTTTGTAAGTTTTGTAGCATCTCCCACTTGTAAACAGAGTTTGTAAACGAATAGGACATATGTAAGTTTTTCTTCTTTACTATTGTGGTAAAAATCTTTGCAACTATTTATATCGCAATTATTTTTGTATTGTCTGTATTTGCATCTGTTTGTGTTGAGACAACAATAAATATTTAATTTATTTTTCTAAACCAATTTGTTTATTTCCTATTTTAGAAAAGTCTCCTAACCCCTTTTGTGTTTCTTTTTTAGGAAGCAAAAGCCTTTTTCCTCCATCCAATAGGAGGATCCTTTGAAGCGGCGTCCATTTTAAATAGCTAGAGGTCCTTCTTGTTGTTTTTGTTTGTCCATTTATAAAGGAGATTCATGTAATCCTTTGTTTCTTTTTTTTAGTTGCCCCTATAATATCCCATTCCTATTCAACTTATCCACGACCCCAGCTCTCCAAATAAACCCTGAGTGCCGTTCGCAAAGTTTCGTTTTTATTTTCCTTGTAGTATATATACTTCGATGGTA
This sequence comes from Diabrotica balteata, assembly GCA_918026665.1. Lineage (NCBI taxonomy): Eukaryota > Metazoa > Arthropoda > Insecta > Coleoptera > Chrysomelidae > Diabrotica > Diabrotica balteata. The sequence continues at coordinate 104,503,524 of OU898279.1, read as the reverse complement.
GTGGATAATATCCTGACAAAACCATTACTCCTATAAAAATTAGAGTTTCATCTTCGAAAGTTTTGAAATTGTGATTTAGCTTTTGTGCATCATATATGCTGGTTTCTGTCACAATATGTGTAAGGAGTGGTCTTGAGAAATTAGCAATAAACGCATCAAATAGACATTTTAAATGTTGACGCAAGAAATCTTCGGCATTTGGTAGAAATTCTTTTTCTTGTTTGCCAATTTTTGAATTTAGAATGTGGCTATCCCTTGCCCATTTTGGTGCACTTACAATTGGTGTTAGATTTTTTGGTTCTTTTCGGTTTTGCGCTTGGCGATCCCTACATCCTGTTGAGATTGAGATGTGCTTGCTAAATTAGAGTTGGATTTTCCATTAAAAATTTCGTAGTCTTCAGTTTGTTCAAAATTAGGATCATTCCCATATATACTATCAACTTTTGATCGAAAAATACATCCCAGTAGATGGTTAACGTTACCAGTCACCTCCCCATCTGACAAATCGGAATCAACATATGTATCTGCTCTGGCAACCTCAGTGGGAGGGTATATGACGATACTATCAGGAATGTTTTCATCGTCGTTTTCTATTAGATCGAGAAGTTCATGAAAATGTAAGCGTCTATTATGAGATCTCCGTTGATATCTGGAATAATAAATTCCATCAAAAACTAGCATGCATAAAATTTGTTGCCAGTAGTGTTTGCATTTCAATAAAACTAACAACAAATACTCATATTCGAAGATAATTTCACAGAACCTATACTTAACCATATTACTGGACAGTATGTATCAATTAATAAATTTAAAATTAGCAGAAAGCCTTACATTGATTCATCTCTGGCCATCTCTAGAACAGCACACGCGCTACAACGAGACAAATAATAACCTTCACTGATCAGGCGCTAAGCATTTACTACAATCTTGTGATATGATTATTTTGTTTAGTCAGAACCTAAACAAATCTCCTCCACCAATATTTTCTGTCCGATTCGTTGAATTGTGAGTGCTACAAATTCTTAAAAGTCATGGTCAATAAAGTTACCAGTGGGCTTTAATGGGCTAAAGATCAACGCGAAAGAAAGGTCGAGTTCTATTTTTGGCGGTGTAGTAAGCTATTAAGTAATTAAGTCATAGTTAAGTTATAGTTAAGTCGTGCCGCGATGCTCTGCACCACTTCTTCAGTCTACTAGTCTCTGTCCTCTGTCATTTCTGTCACGTAGGGCATACTTCTTTTTTGCTATTTTCGCATCGTCAATCTATGTGCCTATTTTGGCATTAAAGTCGCGAACAATTGAACTTCTTCTTCAAGTTCCACTCCTATCAGAGATGGGAAATCATTCTGACAACTATAACTTTATTGGTTACTCGCCTGAATAGTTCAACTGAACTGCATCCAAACCATTCACGGAGATTGCGAAGCCACGAGATTTTACGTATTCCTACGCTTCTTCTACCTTTGATTTTACCCTGCATTATATTCCTTAGTAGTTCGTACTTTTCACCTCTCATGATGTGCCCCAAGTATTCCAATTTCCTGATTTTTATGGAATTAAAAACTTCGCATTGTTTTCCTAGTTGTTCGAGAACTTGTTCGTTTGTTTTGCGATCCATCCATGATATTTTCAAAATACGTCGGTAACACCACATCTTGAATGCTTCTAGGTTTTTAATGCTGGATTTTTTAAGTGTCCAAGCTTCAACTCCATACAAAAGGGTAGAGAAAATATAACATCGAAGCATTCTTATCCGGAGCGATATATTAATATCGCGATTACAAAAAAGTTTTCTCATTCTATTAAAAGTTGACCGCGCAATTTCAATGCGGCATCTTATTTCTTTTGTTTGATCAGTATATTCTGTGATCCATGCTCCAAGGTATTTGTACGAAGACACTTGTTCAATTTCTGTATTATCTAGTACTAGCTTAACTTTGATGTTTTGTGCTTTTGTAAATACCATGAACTTGGTTTTCTTCAAATTGATTTTTAGTTAATAATCGTTGCAATATATATTTAGTTGTTCAGCAAGGTGTTGCAGTTCTTCTAGTGTTCCTGCCAGAAGGACGGTGTCGTCAGCATATCTTATGTTATTAAGTGGCTCGCCGTTTATTATAAAGCCCTCACTGATCTCGGCAAGCGCTAATTCTGAGATGGCTTCACTGTATAAATTGAATAACAAGGGTGATAAAATACACCCTTGGCGGACCCCACCGCGAATCTGGATATCCTTGGTCAGTTCGTTTTCAACTTTAACTTTTGCTGTTTGATTCCAATAGAGGTTACAGATGATTCTAATGTCTCTACTGTTTACGTTTTTATTTAATAAAATTTCTTTAATTCGATTATGCTGCACTCTGTCAAATTCCTTCTCAAAATCAATGAAACAGGCATATACTTCCTGATTAATATCTAAGCATCTCTGCGAAAGAACACTTACTGCAAACAGTGCATCTCGTGTTCCCAGTCCTTTCCTAAATCCCATTTGTGTATTACTTATGCCTTCATCTAATTTCTTATGTATTCTATTGTTAATTACTTTTAAAAACAATTTTAACAATTGAACTAATTGAACGTAATATTTTTAATAAAATTTACATCGATCGCTGAAAGTTCTTCAAAAAATTTTGCTTCACTTAGTACTTTCTGAAAGACTGTGAAAATCCTTTAATAAATTCATATGACTTATCAGATTCAAAATTTTCTCTTGGTGGTATATTAATAGGTTTCTGGGGTCCAAAATTAAATGGGAACGTTGGAGTGGGATTTGATATTTCAATGGGAGATGTGGCTTTTCAGTTTCGATTGGAGTGAAAGCGTGGCGTAGACAAAATCTGAATACAGGTTTGGTTTTTGTAGATTGAAAACCTTACTTTTTTGCTAGATATCTAAAGGTGTATTCTTATCTTTATCAGTTGTGTTTTTACCATCTTGATTGTTGGTTGTCGCTGTGTTAAACGTAACCATATCTACGCTTACTCCTCCATCATCCACTGTTTCACCCTTGTCCAGCGGTGGTTCATCGTCCATTTTTACAGCTTATCACGACACTAATAAATTTATTTATTGCACTTATTAAATTCTTTTATGTTTTATAAAGCTAGATAGTTTTATCAAAATATCAAATTTAGTTCGAATCACCTAAAATACTTATTAAGCGATAATTAGATTTTAATGAGAATTCGATAAATGTTAATTATTATTTAGAAAAAAAAATTATTTTAACATCCGAACTTCACAGAATACTGGAAAAAGAAGTTGAATGAACAATAACAAATTTGAGTGATCATGATGATCATCAACATTCGTGACAATAAAATTATCATCTGATTAATAACCTGACAAAATGGATCTGCGTTCAGTTTTATTATATATTAAACTAATTGTGTCCTAAATAGCTGTCTTGATGTGGATGCGGATTATCAAACTTATATCGCACTCATAAAGGACAATTTTGTGCATTTTCATGTTTAAACAATTATTTTTGGCGACCGAAAAATAGCCCTACTACAAATCGCATGTAAAGTTCTGCCATTACCGCTGCTGTTGTTGTGGCTCGACTATTATACTCATATTGTCAATCGATATCATAACATTGGATGTTTACGATAGGAAGATATAATAATAATGTTTTGACGTCAACATAAAAAGTAATAAACGCGACGAAACTAAGTCTATCTGACAGCATTGAAAGTTAGTAGCGACTAAATCGATAAGACGGATTACTCGTATCTTAATTATAGAGCAGTTTCAAGTGACTGGCTCTGAATTCCTTTAAGCTTAAACCCGTCAATTAATATAAGGATTTCAGGATGCAGGATAAACAGTAATTTGAAAAGCCGATCTGGAACAGAAATCAGTTTGAGATAGATAAATAATTTGGGAAATGACAAATATATTTAATGGGAATTTATGTGAGGCTCTCTTGCATACTGACCAGAAATAAGTTATACTTCTATACGCGCGTTCGACGTTGGAAATTTGTACGGGAGTAAACCGGCAAAATCATTACACATGTAAGATATAGGCAAGAAAGAGACGAGAATAAAAATGTTCCTTTTGTAAATATATTTAATATTTATTATTATTATTATTATTTTTCCATTCTGTTCAGATTTGTCTTGAGCCTCGTTAGGCATGTTAAATTATAAATTAAAACTTGTAAATATCTCATGAAAGTTCAAATGTGTACTTATATACACAACAAAGAACAATTAAATTTTGTATTTGTGAATGTCAGACAAATTGACAGTTGTATTACGAAATAATATTTTTATTTTATTAATATAATTATCATGGTAAATGAAACATATGCGTAAGTAAGTTATGTATATAGTCATTTTTAAATACTTATGAATATTGCATTTTAATTTGTATTGTATTATTATATTGAACTATGTTGCAGTGTATGGTATTGTATTTTTATATTAATAATAAAATAAACACTGGATTTTACTGCAGAGTATGTGTAAAAAAAATTTTGCATTAAACTCTTTTCACATATAATTATATGAAAATAAAAATATACATTTTCATCAAAATATTGATTCAATCCTTCCTTTACTATACTCCTATTGTCGCCAATAGCACAATTCGGGGTTAGCGATTGGTCAAACTGCAACCTTAATTAATAAAGTCTACCGATGACAGAGCGATAAGTAGCCAAACAGCAATTAAAGCTGCTCGTAAGAGTGCATCTACCACTGGAAAAGTTGAGAAAGCCTCATCGTCACAAGCCAGAGTCCCGCAGTTACGTCTCTACAGAAGACGGCGAGTGAAATGGCGCCCTCAAAAGACGAATAGATTTCTGAATATCATTTTTACTTTTGTTAGTCTATCTTGACTGGTTTTTAAGGAGCAATCTTCCCATACACTCAAGGCGGATATATTTTCCATTCGCAACGAATGCATTTTGTTTTCTATGTTTTCTCAATAAACATACATCACCTGAAGGTCTCTAGAGCGCGGGGGAATTTGGCAAATAGCAAAATTCGGACTTTACGATTGGTCAAATTGCAACCTATGATACTGCCCGAATTTGCAGCTCAATTGCGGATTTACCATTGGTCAAATGGCAGCATAATTGCAGCCAATGGTAGAGAGCGCCATTGAAATGTTGATCTAATTAATTTCGAATAAATATAGGTGCACGATGACCAACAATTCGTTCTGGTCAGGACAGGTCCGCAGAACCAGCCTTCTTGGCAATAGAGACTTTGTGGTTGATTAAGTTCCTAGAAACTCTGCTCTTTTATTACCTAACCGCTATCCTTTTATTTGCAGGATTCTGTGTCTAAGTCTCTAGTGAGGCTTAGTCGATTTTATATTTAAATTGTATTTTATTTCAGCTATTCGACTTTTTTATATGACATTTTTAGGGAATTTTTAACTTAACAAAGTTTTATGAATTATTGTTATTTTAACTATTTTTCTTTTAGGTTCACTAAGTCCCTGAGAGGGATTATTTTCTTAACATTTTATTTACTGTTTGGACTTTGTAATATTTCAATATAAAAATAACTTAGATTATTTTTCCCACATTTCAGGTATTTCAGGTAAAAGTTTTGGGACTTTTCAAAATAGGGAAAATTTTCACTTTTTTTTTAATTTTACTTTTTTTTACTTTTTTTGCATTAATTAGTCTTAGGTGTAATATCTTACCTCTCTTACAGATTCTTAGTTCTAAGACTAATTAACACCTTACTTGCAGATTCTTCATATTAAGATAACTAAAACTTTGTTCGCAGATTCTTAGTTCTAAGGTTAAATTAACATTTTTAAAAAGGTATTTCCCTCTAGCTTGGTGTTCATGTACGATCTATATGACCACGGACCGTGATCCTTACCTACTCCGGTCCAACCCAGCTATGGATAGAGCGACTGGACCACCTTCCCTCATTTCCGAGGGTTCAGGCCAGCGACACTATTATAGGTCAAATGTTGTTTACATATAGCAAACTATGCACCATATACCTAATTCTGTTTCTCTTTCTGCTCTCTCTTACCTATAGCATTATATATGTAATGATTGAATGAAATGAATAATGATGAAAATAAAAATATACATTTTCATCAAAATATTAATTCAATCCTTCATTTACTATACTCCTTTTATAAGTCAAATGTTATTTATATACAGCAAACGATGCACTATATACCTATATACCTAATTCTGTTTTTTTTTCTGCTCTCTCTTACCTATAGCAATATATGTAATGATTGTGCAGATTGACTCCCATATAAATTTGAAACGACAAACGGGTGTATAGAAGTATAACTTCTACCGGTAGTCCCACTAGACTGCCACACCCGTTTTTTCTCCATATTTATTTTTCTAGTTCCATAATCGTTATCGATCGTTGAATATCATGTTGACTACAATATTAGCTATCGTTACTTTCTTTATTGACAGCAGTTTTAAATTTAATAATGATATAGTCGATTTTCGGTATCATTGTTTTAGATTTTTCAGCCAGGATGTTCTTCTACAAGAACCACGTTTTCCTTGCATCTTTCGTGATTATTCCAAACGGAAGCTCAGATTTGTCAGGGTGTCTAATAATCTGATCAAAATATTACAGCTTGCGTCTCTTTATTATATCGACCATTTGTATTGTTAAAATCTTCAGAAGTCGATACAACAACGACCTTCATCAAATTTATAAGGAAGCACCTCTATTAGACTTCATTAGAATACAAAGATTGGAATGGATCGGACATGTGATAAGAATGGGAGAGGATAGGCTACCAAAAAGAGCACTGAATACTAGAATGCAGGGAAAGAGACCGGTTGGAAAGCCAAGAAAGCGCTGGTAAGACAGAGTAAACAGCGACGCATAAGCCCTTTTAGGAGTCCATGTATGGAGAAGATCAGCCACGGACAAGCAAGGGTGGAGGTAAAAAATAAAGGAGGCCAAGGCTCAATTTGGGCTGTAGTGCCGTAGAAGAAAAAGATTTGTGTTGTTTGGTTCGTGAATTCTCGAACCAGAAAAATTTCTCTTATCTTGTGGTAGAATCAAGAATAAAAATAACAAATTCAGAGCAATCCAAAATAGAATGGAGAAAGTACGTAGAAGTTCGGGAGCACTAAATTATATATTAAAATCCAAAGCTATCTCAAGGAATACCTTGATTAGGTGTAAACAGTGTTTATGATTTCATGAATACATCTTGTATAATTATCAATTTTACAATTTTCTGATTACGTCGTATAGATAAATTTTTGCCAGCTGTACATCTGTCACACAGAACATCAGAACGTCAAATATTAAAGAATGTCTCTTTTGACCATAATTTTCCTAGGCTCAAATGACACATTCTCTGCTAAACTACTTAGGCCAGTAATAAATAAGCAGTAAATCTTATACAGGTTTTTGAAGGTTCTAAAAGGTATATGAGGAATAAATGATGACAAGTCGTACAGTTTGTAAGACAAAATGGTTTAAACAATAGTTCTTTTACTCCAATCGTCAGAGACGAAAATGGCAATGAACCTCTAAAAATCATACGAACAAGCCGAATTTTGCTCAGAATATCAATTTTTGGAATCCGAAAAAAGGTAAAAAAAAGTTTTCCATTTTTACCTATCAGATTCAGGCGTACGGGAGGGGGAGGGACCGAAAAAAATCTATTTAACAAAAATCTGTACGCCGTAGAACAAAATGTTTCAAATAAAATATGTAACTGAGATAATTTTAAACAAAAATGTTTATTGGCACCTTTTTTGTAGAATGAACCGTTCTCTCAGAAACAACGCTTGAAGTTGCCGGTGATTTTAATCGTCAGTTACGTTCAGACAATAGAGTTTTTCAAAGGTGTTAAATAAATAAACGCTTCGCAATTTTTGCCATTTTTTATGACTCTCATGCGATCAATAAAATTTATCACTTTTGCGGGGTTCAACGGGGTAGTGAAACGTAATATAAGATGCTGTTTCCAGTTAGCATTCTCTAGTCTCTCCTACTCAATCCCTATCCTCACCTCTACGAAGTGCGGCTTGGGCTGCACGGGTGAACCCTGGAAAACCTGAGCAAGTTTGCTGGAGATTGGGTAACCAACCCCAATGGAAGGCAGGGTCAGGGCTGACGAGGAAGGAAGAAATGGTCCTCCGAAAGGGGGGTTGGTGAGCAAAGTTAGCAACCTACCTACTGTCAAAAAAATCAATACTCATAGAACCGAACAGAAGCCTCTGAGTTGGACGGATACACAGATGACGAACCACGCACGAAAAAGAACAAAGAGACCAAATAATCTACGAATTGGCACTTGGAACATCGCATCGTGAAACAAACGGGAACATCCATAAAATTCCTCCCATTACGGGAGCTCCATAAAATTAATAGATGTGCCCTGAACGAAACAAAAAGGAAAGGGAAAGGAAGTACCAATAGAAACAAATTTATATTCCTATACAGTGGAGTAGATAAAAGCAAACGAGGTCAGGCAGGAGTAGGCCTCTTAATGCACAATAAATATAGTAACAATATTCAAGAAATAAGATACATCAATGAACATATGATGCTGGCTTGCCTTAACTTCAGCAAACGATACTTAATATTATCCCCGAATATGCACCAGATAACAACAAAAACAAGGAAGATAAAGATGGTTTTTATGGACAGCTCCAAGATCTACCGGACACCACAATAGCTGGTAGTAAAACAATAATTCTCGGCGACCTAAACGCCAGAGTATGCAACATACCTGTGGCTGGAGTTACAAAGAAACGAAAGAAGAAACGCTCAGCGACAACGAAGAAAGACTTCTAGAACTTTGTTTAATGAATAACCTCCGAATTAACAACACAGAATTTGATAACCCAATAAACATAAGATCATCTAGTCAGATACAAGAGGACGTAACTCTATGATTGACTACATTATAACAAACAGACAAATACACCCCAAGAATATGATAAATGTGTGCACTCTATCTTCCGCCAATGTTGGATCCGACCATGGCCTGGTACTAGGGAAAATAAATATAGCAATCATCACACAAGGCAAGCGAAATACAAAAGTATAAGAAAAGTTAAACAAAGAAAGCTTAGAAGAAGAATAGACACAAACTTGTATAGAAACAGACGAACAGAAAAGCTAAATAGTCATAACCTAGAGACTAAAAAGAATAAAGAAGAAACCTGGAAAATTATTAAAAAATGTATGCAACAAGCAGCGGAAGAAGCTTTAGGTAAAAGAAAAGTTAACAGAAAGAAATGGTAATATAAAACTGCATGGTACGACGAAAGGGTGAAAGCACTAGCAAATGAAAAGAAACAAGCTTTCCTAACATATGAAGGAGTGAAGATTCCGGAGGCACGAAAAGACTACGTAAGAATTAGGAATAGAGTAAACCAAGAACTAGATAACATCAAACAAGAACACTGGGAGAAGTTTCAGATTCGGATACGACCGCTATGTATCCCAGAAAACGGTGTGGAAGATGATAAGATGATTTGTACGCATAGATGACATTAGAAGAAGAGCTACAAGAACGAATAAAAAATTAAAAAACAGAAAAGCACCTGGTCCTGATAAGATAAACAATGAACTGCTAAAATATGGAGGAACAACTACGCAAATGGCTCCTAAAATTATTCGTCGATATATTAAATACCGGAGTAGTACCAGCGGAATGGAAGGAAAGTCTCCTACTACCGATACTTAAAAAGGGAGACTCGAAAAATCCTGAAAATTATATAGTCTGATCAATAGTACATTAAAATTGTTAACGACAATCATAAAAGATAAAATCGAGGAAAAAGCGAATATGGCAGATGAACAACAAGGCTTCCGGAGAAACCGCAGCACAATAGACGCAATTTGTATTATCATACAAATAATAGAGAAGTCTATTGAATATGGCAAACCAGCATACATGTGCTTTGTAGATTTAAAAAGTGCTTTTGACAGGGTGAAGCGAAATAACATCTTAAATTTATTGCAAGCTGAACAAATAAACCAGCAGATAATAAGGACAATTAATGAAATTAACAAGAACAACAAGACCAGAGTTATAATGCCAACAGGAGAAACAGAATGCTTAGAACTAAAAGGAGGAATCCACCAAGGAGACTCGCTCAGCCCATTGTTATTTAATATGGTGATGAATCAAATAATTCACAAAGTAAGAAAACGACACGGATACCACATGGGAGCACATAAAATCAGGATACTATGCTATGCTGATAATGCAGTACTAATTGCTGATAACGAAGATGACCTACAAAGGCGGCTCCACACCTTCAATATGAGAATATCAGTAGAAAAAAACTAAATGTATAGTGATCAGTAAAGAACCGCGTAGATGCAAACTAGAAATAGACGGCAAAAGTGTAGAACAAGTAATTAAATTCAATAATAGGATATAAGAACAGACACCACAAGGCAAAAATCAAAAGCGGCACAAGTAAGTGGTTGGTAAAGCCAAGCATTTGTAAAGACTTAGAAATAATTGACATATAATGAGATTCAAATAAAAGAGTCTAAATTAATTCTCAGATCATGAATTTCGGTAACTCAATCAACAATAAAGCTCTGTATATTATAATTACACAATCACTCAACCGATCGAGATCGTGTTGAAGATTAACACAATCTTCTGTATTATTGATAATTGTGTAGAACTTTAAATCGTCCGCAAAAAGAAGAGATGAACTGTGCTGGAAGCAGTCGTGTATATCATTGATGAATATGTTAAATAGCAGAAGTCCCAAATGAGATCCCTGGGGTACTCCTAAATGAACCTTAACCTCACTGGAAATAAAATCCCTGATACGCACCACCTGAACTCAGTCAGTCAAGTATGTTCTCAGCAATCTAGCAAGCTTCTCAGTCTGTTCTCAGTTTAATATTGCAAAAATTATACCCCCCTTTCAATCTACTTTATTTGATATCATTAAATATGTACCAGGTATATAAAATTATTCTTAAGTTTATTAAAATGTGTAAATTAAAACTTTAGTGTAGGTATGTAGGTATTAACCTCGTTACCTCTGTTTAATCACCAAGTATTTTACCTTTTTACCTATACTTTCCGTGGTCTACACTTTCTGTCTGTGAGTCACCTTGAATGACCCCTAGGTGCGAAAAGTCTTCCTAGTTCCTCTCCCTTTGTAATTCTTCTTTTAATTTCCAGAATTGTAGTGTATTTAGTTTAGTTAAATTAGGTTATTAAGTGAACGTTATTACACATTTGTTGCTGGCTAGATGGGCACTTAGCCCGATTGCCATAAAAAAAACACACCTATCTTTTTAAGTTTATCTATTAAATTATTATGGTTGACCCGATCAAAGGTCTTGGAGAAATGTACCCTACAGCCCCTCTCCATGGCCTTCCTCGGGAAGTCAACAAACACTAGTATATTATATTATATTATAAATTATATTATATTATGAATATTCTGCAAAAAGATTTACAATATCTGGTCCGTGACTGGAATTAACACCACCATACCTCAACGCAGCGGACAATGAAGGCTTTCTCCTCTGTGAATTCACAAACGACCCAAAAACCCTTCAAATTATTTCCTAGTGATAAATCTGTTAAATAAATATGATTTCTGTAGCCTTCAGCTTTTAACAATTTACAGTTTGCCCTCAGCTGAGAAAAAGTGCGATAATTCAGAGGTGATTTAGATAAAAGATATTTTTTGTGAGCTTTCTTTTTCTCAACTATTAGGTCCTTAAACTCTGGTGAGAACCAAGAGGGAGATCTACGTTTTAAATACCTTTTTAGATATCATTAGGTATATCATAAAAAATATTCACAATTTGATTCAGAGGTTTTCCTAAAAATAAATTATTCCAACAGAACTATGAAAAAAGATAAGTTATTTTTACAAAGTCAACCGACTTCAAAGTCAAATTCCTTATATAAACCATCACTAACCAAACCACTATTATTGGGGCACCTTTTGATCATCTTTATCTCAAATTCCAGTGGTGGATGGTGCATACCCTCCCTCAAAAGAGCTTCATCTGCCCTGGACACAGTTACATCAACATCATCAACCAGCACCAAATCGAGAATATTACCAGTAGAATTCACAATATTGTTGGACTAAAACAAATTGTGATATGCACCCATATCAGACACAACCTGTAGGGCTTCAACTTCAGATGCTGTGGCAGCTGGTAGAGGAATTGTTGTAGAGCACATGTTGTTTGAAAACCATTCACAGTTTAGTAAATTAAAGCCCGCAGCCAGATAATAGTGTGGAGATGGATAAACTTCAGCTATTTGTTCTAAGGTTTCACAAAATATGGAATATTTCTCAAATGTAGACTTTGCTAGAAAACATGCTGTTTCCATAATAAACTGTTTTGCACCTTCAGTCACCAAGACAAAAAGTTTGCGACTGTCTGATTAACTGTTAAAGATCTACTGTTGAAGCTCTTATAAACTCCAATAAGGACTTTATCACCTCTTGAGAATGAACTTGTTTTCCTGGACCGATCAGTTCTGTATATGTTGAGGTCAAACAACTGCAACTCTTCATTGGCATAGCTATTAACCATTTATTGAAATTTTTTCTTAACATATACTTGGCCATATCTATAATAAATGCGAGGAATATCTAAGTGACACACAGTTTGGTTTCCGTAACGGGTTTAGAACTAGAGCAGCATTGTTATCAATGAAGTACTTGCTCAAAGATGTCGTGATATATCTGTAAACATGTACTGTATTCTATATTGATCGAAGTTGACATTGTCTTGGATAGCAGAGACCATAATATAATTGCAAATTAGTATTGGAATCAAACAACATCAGTTTAAGTAGACAGTTTAGAATTACACGCTCTTAATAATAAAAGAGGAGTACGGTAGGTGTGGCTCTTGACGCCCCTGCTTTTCAACATTGACTCCAAGAGAATTTTCAGAAATGCACTTTTTAAAAAACAAGAAGAAAGAATTGTGAATAGTGAAATTTTCAATAATTTGCGATATGCTGACGACACAGTACTCCTAGCATCTACTCAAGAAGATCCGCTAACATTAATTGACAGTGTCGTTAAGAGTTAAAAGGAAGGATATATAATATATATATATAATATATATATATATATATATATATATATATATATATAAACAGTACCAAACTTAAACAAGTTGATCAAATTGTTTACCTTGCATATCAGTTAAACGCAGGGAGTCACAGTGAAATTAGATCCAGAATTGAGCAGGCCAGAGCAACTTTTGTAAGGATGTCCAAGGTATTATGTAACAGAGAACTACAATTGGCATTGCGGATCCGCCTACTCCGCTGCTACGTGTTTTCGGTCTTACTTTATGTTGTCGAGTCTTGGGCTGTGAATAAAAATGATCTAAATCGCATTAAGTCTTTGGAAATGTGGTGCTATAGAAGAATTTTAAAAGTTTTTTGGGTGGAGAAGATTCGAAATTCCATAATACTAGAACGTCCCAGTAAGACTACTGAGATTATAAACAGTTTCAAGCAGAGAAAGCTGAGAGGTATTAAATATATATTGCTACAAAATCTTCTGCTAGGGAAAGTAGCTGGCAAACGTAAATCACAACGAAAAAAGGGTTCATGTTTGAAGAACTTGCGAGATTGGTATATACTATTTAGGGTGGTACTGAATAAAATTAAGATATTAATGATTGTAACCAACTGAAAGGACATGGTACATGAAGAAGAAGATAAGTGACATTCATTTTTCAACGCGAATGTCTACAATCTCAAATCCAATTTCGGTATACTTATGTTTTGAAGTTTTTTTTTCTGGAAGGAGTACAAGAGAAAGGCATATATGTGAAAGTAATTAGTGTTGATATGAGTGTAGATAGAAACATTATTTGAGTGTCAAATGAAGCCAACGATTTTGTAATACATTAAACTTTATTTTATAATTCATAGCCAAATAACAAATAAACCATGAAAATAAATAAAAACTTTATAGTTGATATTCTCGTACCTACATTAAGAAAAGGGCTAGATCGCTCCCTGGTGTTATGTTGTTGGTAATTCCATTATACGTCAAGATCTTCTAGTATTATTGTGAGGCCGTTAACTTCATAATTACCAACTTGATTCTGTGCGCCGGAGTTAAAACTCAAACCCATTGAAATCAAAGTCGCGAAATTCGAACGAGTAGCAAGTTTTTTAAGTATCGTCTCGACGGTAGGTACACGAGAGCTTCGAGGACTCTTTCATCCCATGATAGCTCTGCGAAACGAGGACGCGCAATCAAGTACCTGGAATAAAGAGTTAAAGTTCTATGTTTTTTGAAACACTTTAGAACGATTAATGAGCTAATTGGAATGAAATTAATAAGAATTTATCGTTGAAGCGTTAAGGTTTATTTCATTCGACATGTAGGTGAACAAACGTTCTAGTTTAGTTGAAGATACGAGGGAAATGTGAAGAATACTTGGACTGTTCTCTCATTAAACTGATAATACCGATAATTAAATTTTCTTCTAATAAAGATACTACTGGGTAATATGCTATAAATAATTACTATCGCTGCAAAATAGCTGTAAATACAAAAAAGGAGAAAACAAGCCTTTTCTTATTCAATGTTTTTCAACCACTTACATTGCAATTAGGATCTTCATAATTCATCTGAAAAATCTCTAAAATGTATGTTTTTCTGTGGGGTCAGCAAATACAAACAAAAACAACTAACTTACTATTTATATATAAATGACAAATGTCTCATTAAAATTTATCACTTTATAACACTTCATGTAAACTAATCTCATAACTGTCTTCTGTAAATAAAAATAAAAAAGAAAAATAAAAACGTTTTCTGCCTTAATATAATCTACATTTCACACTAAGATACACTGGGGTGCAAAATTAACCAGACACTTAGATTGTTTTGTTTTTTGTTGGTGTTTAGATCAAAACTTGTTTAATTTGATTGAATTGTATTTTATGCCATATTAGCGATAACCTTTTTTTCTTGTTTGAACCTGTTTAGATGTTTTGTGGAAATAACAACAATTTTATACATGCGTTTTGCTATTAATGTGAAAGCGTGAATTAGTATTATTTAAGTTTATTGTGGTACTGTGCCTGATTATAAGTTCGGCTATAGGTTTTTGTATTGTCTACTGTTTAAAACTTACATTAAAAAAATCATGACACCAGAAGAAGAAGCACCAGCTGTTACTTTACAGGATGATGGGCGGAGCATTCATTACGTCGCAAATGCTTTAGGAATTTCTCGAACTACAGTGTTTGATGCAATACGGAGATTTCGGGAAACAGGACAATACACCAGGAGGTCCGGTCAAGTTAGACGAAGAACCATAAGTCAAGTTGAAGATCGCTTTCTTATGTTACAAGCGTTATTACGTGATCGTACATTATCAGCACTAGTGCTTGTTCAACGATTAAATCATGTCCATAGAAACACAGTTTCCGTTTATACCGTTCAAAGGGGCTTTAATAAATATGGATTAAGGTCCAGAATACCTGTCAACGGACCTCTATTAACAGGAGATTATATCGGAGGCAACGTTAACGCTTCGTTCGCGAACAGCTTAATTTGGGTGTTGACGATTGGAGTGCTGTGCTTTTCACGGATGAATCAATATTAACAGATACTCATTAGATAGATGGCCTAGAATATGGAGAAGAGCTGGTGAACATTACCAACAATGTTTTCTTACTCCAAGAGTTTAATTCGGTGAAGGTGTTATAATGGTGTGGGCAGGCATTTCCCTAGAGGCTCATACAGAACTTGTTACAATTTAAGGGGCAATTTGAACGCTAAACGGTATATTCAGTATTGTTTGGAAGATAATGTAGTGACATTTGTCCCATTTTTTAGAGAAAACTTTTGTCTGATGCAAGATAATCCTCGTCCACACATCGTAAGAATTATACGGAATTACTTTGATTAAGTTGGGATTCGTTTATTACCATGGCCTCCAAGGAGTGCAGACTTAAATCCAATAGAGCATGCATGGGATATTCTGGAACGACGTATTCGACATAACCATGGTGAGTTTGAAACCATGAATGATTTGGAGCAAGCAGTTCATGACGAATGGGAGCAAATCCCTCAAGACTCAGACTTTGCTGCCTTAATCCAAAGTATACCTGATCGAATGAGAGCCGTTATTATTGCTTGTGGATCGTGGGGGTAATACACCCTACTAAATATCGTTTTCCATAAAAAATGTTCATATATTTAAAAAATATTAATTTTTGTTTCGTTGCAGATTTTCAAATTTTTTGAATTGTTTATTGTTTTTTCTATGTAACGTTCTTGAGTTGTGATACATTTGACTTTTAAATCTTGTTTTTTATTAAATACTCAATTGGGAACATCTTAAATTTTTTAATACCTAGTTTTTAAGAAAAATCTGGGTGTTCGGTCAAATTTGCACCGCAGTGTATAATAGCCTTACTTCTTGATGTAATGTTTCTGCATCACCTGCTGGTTGCACTGCTTCCTTTCGGACCTTGGATTTTTCGTGATCTGGTTCTTGGTGAGGATGTCACTGGTTTTTAGGAGTCTTCTTGTGACTTGGTGGAAGAAGTATTTTGTCCTATTCTCAGCCGCCACCTCCCTCATTGGTGAATACTGGAGCCTTTCTCTAATGGTTGCATTTGCTATTCTTTCTTCCTGTGTAAATTCATCGATGCTCCTGTAGCATGACGTTTCTGTATACTGGAAAAGTGTAAAATATTACCGATCTAATGTGGTATAACTGGATCTTCTTGGTATTCACTAGTGGACTGTACCTAAAAATATAAGGAAGTATTAGTTTCATTGCAATATTTGCTTTTACTTTGGTTTGTTGCGTGTTCCTCATGAAGTTGAGTTTGATGTTGACATGGATTCCTAGGTACTTGACTGAATCTTCTGATTGGATTCTGTTTCCTCACATTGTGATTTCTACTACAGGTGACTTTTTCTCCTATGGTAACATGATGAATTGTGTCTTTCGGGTATTGATCTTAATTTTCCATTTTTCCTTAAATGCTGTGATTCTTTCAAGGTGGTTTTCTATGTTTTGGACTATTCTTCTGTCATCTTTTTCTGTTGCATAGATTACCGTGTCATCTGCGTATAGGGCTGTACTTGTTCTTGGATCTGGTGGTAAGTTTAAAAGTGTACCTTCTTGGATGTCTTGAATTCTGGACATCTTTTGGTCGGCTGAAACTTGAAAAGTTCTATTAGTTATACAGGTGTTACATATGTTAACTAAGTAATGAGGTAATCTAGCTCTGTCCATTTTGTAGATTAGTGCTTTCTTCCAGACCGTGTCATATGCCTTCTTGATGTCTAGCATGTCCATTCCTGTAGTCTGTTTACTGTTAAATCTGATCTTCGTGTCGTTGATCACTTTTGCTAGTTGGAGTTGGCAGTTTCTTCGACTTCTGAATCCAAACTGGTGTTACTGAATGGTTCTTCTTCTTTCTGCATGTTTCATCAGTCCTCTGTATATGATCTTCTCCAGTATTTTTCCTATTGTTTCCAGTAGTGACATTGGTCTCCAGCTTTCCAGTCTTCTTCCGTGTTTTCTTGGTTTTAGTAAACGGATGATCTTAGCATATTTCCAGTTATTCGGAACATTCGCTTTTTCCAGGCAGTACTCGAAAATATAGTAGAGTTGTATAGTCCGTCTAGAAAGTATCCGGAATTTTATATTTTTCCTAATTTTAATAATATTTCCTTGTTGTAACATTTTGAGACAAAAGTAATGCATCAAGTAGGTTGTACCGATAGTAGGTTATAGATAAAATCGCATGACAACACCATCTGTCAAATATTGTTTATAAACAGACTTAAGATTTGTGAAATAATGTCGCAAGTAAAAAAAAGATAAGTGGTGGAATATTTGTATAGAAAGGGTGTCCGAAACGTTAAAATATTTATGCAATTAACTGAACTCGTAAAAAGTGCAGTATATGGGACAATAAAGAGGATAAAAATGGCTAGATATGAGACATAGACCAGTTTCGGGTAGACCGCGTAAGATTGGTGAAAACAATTTAAATGCTTTAGCGGCTTTAACCAAAAACCAAAAAAAATCTCTACAATCACACCTATGCAAAGGCAACGAATAATAGATTTTTATCAACGTGTTCGAGAAGATAATTTTAATAATGTCTTTATATCTGATAAAAGTTGTTTCCAGCTTGGTGCAAATCATCTAAAAGTCTCTCTTATCAAGAGAAACTGTTACCGTTCAAATTTTCAAATTTCCCACTAAAATAATGGTTGGGGGAGCAATATCTTAACGTGGTGCTACATCTCTCTGTATAGTTAATGGTACCTACTGAGGATAGTGCGAAATATTGAGGCATCCTAAATGGTTTTCTTTTTGAAACGGCTCATGTTTTATATCCAGAGATGTGGTGTTTTCAGCAAGATAATGCAAGATGCCATACATACTTCTGCTTGTACTCAAACTTGGATGCAAGAACACGAATTGGCAACAATTCGTGGCCAGCAACATCTCCAGATCTTAGTCCCATTGAAAACATACGGGGACTGATAAAGATTGGAGTGGAACGAGCAGCGAATTATGAATGTTCTTGGGAAAAACACTTTTTTAAAAACTGAACTTCACAAATAAAACTTTTATTTTCGACTTACAAAGATTTTAGTAGCAACAACAATAAATTAAATCAGACTGAAAATATTGATTTTTACATGGTGTTTTTATAATTTTATAATTGCTGATCTTGCAGTCCAATACGTCGCAATTCAGTCCAGAATGATCGAGCGGTAGTCCCGTGTGGAATCCACGTGGTAGAATTTACTGGATGGTAGCGGTCATTGTACTGTAACTACTCCATCCCCTGAAGAAGTTTTGTGAGGGACGAACAGAACTGTTGGGTTGGCCTCTTCTGGAGCTTCGTGGCTGGAGTTGGGTTTTTGTTATTTGTTTTATACCTGTAACATATTTAGAGGCAGATTATTGTAATAAAGATATATAAAGGAGTAATCCAAAAACGGTTATGGCTATGGTTCCATAATTTCGGGTTAATTGTCCTTGAATTTATGTGACTCTGGATTGGGGTTTTGAATTCGCATCTGGGCGGAAGATTGATGAGATATAGCTCAGGAGAAATAATTGTAGTAGAATTTGCCGTAGGTATAGGAAACAAATGATAATAAATAAAAAATTGTCATGTAGGACAGAAAAATGAAGGATAAATACTGCTTCCTAGTCCATTGATTAGCCCTCTTCTTATTCTGCTATAGGGGTAAATCGCTGAGAATTTTTCTTGAGCTGATTTTCATTGATATCTAAGAGCTTGGTCGAAATTTTGTAAATTGCTAAAATAAGGATGGCTAAGTCCATTTTGAATTGCTGTGGTCACTGCGTCGTACTGGGTTCCAATTCTTCCTTTATTGGTAGTAGTTTGAAAAAGTGTATAAAATCGTGTGTACTAGTATGAATCTTTGTTTGTCCTAGGTTGAGGGAAATTATTCCTGGGTTATCTTTCAGGTCCTTGATCTTCACTTTCTCTCCCATCGTCAGGGTGATTTTGTGGGGAAGGTTCAGAATTAGTTTTTGACTTAGGTTGGTGTTTTATGTTTTTCTTGTGAACTGTAGCTTTTGATGTATTTACAGTCACTTTGTTATTCCTTTTTATATGTTTTGTGGAATATCGCGGAAGTAATTTATTTCTGGTAACTGTTTTTCGTGTATAGATTTTTGTGCTGGGTTTATATGTAATAGGGTCTTGTCTTGATTTGTTTCTATTTTCTATGACTTTATTTTTATTCTCCTGTATATGCTGGTTTACTTCCTTGTATAATTCCTTTGTTATCTCTCTATGATTTTGGATATAATCGTTCAGTATTACTTTTTGTATGTCAATGTCAAAGGGATCTTTTGCGTCGATATGTCCGTTTAATATGTCAATGGGTCTTAACTTCGTTGCTGAATGTATGGAATTATTGTACCCAATTATAGCGTATAGCATTTGTTCTTTTATCGAGAGTTTTGCTTTGGTGTTCCTTAAGATTCGAAGATGTTCGATTAATGTAGAATGAAATCTCTCAATCATCCCGTTTGATTGCGGATTCTCTGGTGTCGTATAGTGGATTGAGATTTTGTGAGAGTCTACAAATTCTTGTATTACTCCATTTTTAAATTCAGTACCATTATCAGCTACTATCATTGTTGGGAGTCCATGATGTGTTATAAAAATTAATAGGGCGTTGAGTACATTGATTGCATTTCCTCCATTTATTGGGTAGGCTTGTCCATACTTTGAAAATGCGTCTATTATGGTTAAAAATTTCTGTCCATCAGCCTGGAATAAATCGATGTGAACTATTTCCAGTGGTTTAGTGGGAGTTGGTGTAACCATAAATTTCGGTTTGGGAGGAAGTCTGTCGTATTTATTTTCTTGACATATATCGCAAAAGTTTATGATATCTTCTATGTCCTTCTTCATATTAGGCCAGTAATATCGTTTTCTTATTTGACTTTCTGTTTCAGCTATTCCTCTATGGTTCGTTGTTCCTTCATGATAGTTTTTTATAATTTCTTTTTGCTGTTCTTCTAGGTTAACATCTTCCAATAAAAGATTACATTTTACTAAGTCGTATGCGTTGTTTTTAAAAGTTTTCCTAATAATTTCGCAAATCTCTGCAAAAATTTCTTCTTCTGTTTCAAATAAAATTGCATATTTCTTTTTCGGGTTGAGGTGTTCCTTAAAAATTTTTATGGTATCAGCTTTTAACTGATCTTTCGATAGCTGGATATGATAACGTCTTTTATTCGGAAAGGTTTGTATAATTGCTGGAGGTCGTGGATTGTAGTTGACAATTTTGACTATAATTTGGTTACTATAGAAGTTAAGTGGTTTTTCCGAAATAGGTATACCAAGAATTGGGTTTTCTACTGCTGTATGTATTGTTTCATTTCCGTCTTCGTCCATGTTTTGATTTTCGTTTTCAACAGTGTCGTCTGGGATGTTTTGATCTTCGTTTTCAACAGTATCTTCTGGGATGTTTTCTGGAATTAATTCTGTTGCTTTTTCTTCTACAATCTCGTCGATTATTCGATCTGCATCTGGATTATTAGTCGTTGACCATCCATCGTCTTCCATGTCTACTAAATCATCAAAGACTTCCTTAATTTGTGAATCGATGTCCTTAGTTTCCTTTGTGTGTATTTCGATTCGAGACAGTGCGTCCGCATTTGTATTAGCTTTGCCTTTTTTGTAAATTACTTCGTAGTCAAATTCTTCTAATTTTAATCTCCAACGTACTAGTTTGGAGTTGGGTTCCTTTAGGGAAAATAGATATTGCAAAGGACGGTGATCTGAAAGTATTTTAAATTTTCTTCCAAATAGGTAGGGTCGGAAATATTTAGTTGCCCACACCATTGCTAACATTTCCTTTTCTATTGTGGAGTATTTGGTTTCGGTTTCATTTAGTGTTCTGGAAGCAAAGGCAATTGGTTTATCACTGCCAACTGGTCCTTGGGAAAGTACTGCACCAATAGCGAAGTTGCTGGCATCTGTTGTGAGGTTAAACGGTTTGGAAAAATCTGGATATTGCAATAACGGTTCATTCATTAATAATTTCCTGCACGTTTTAAAGCATTCTACGAATTCGGGTGTATGTTCGATTTTTGCATCCTTTTTCAAGCATCTTGTTAGAGGTTTTGTGATTTTTGCGAAGTCTCTAATAAACTTTCTGTAGTATCCTAGTAGTCCAAGAAATCCTCTTATTTCTTTTGCTGTTTTCGGTATTGGATATTTTTCTATTGCTTCAATTTTTGCTGGATTCGGTTTTATGCCTTCTTGTGTGACTACGTGTCCCAGAAAATTAACTTGCTTTTTTAAGAATTCGCATTTGTCGACTTGGATTTTTAGTCGGGCTTCTCTTAATCGTTGAAATACTTTTGAGAGATTTACTATGTGTTCCTGTAGTGATGTTGAATAAACTATTACGTCATCCATATAGACGAGGCATATTTCTCCTTGAAGTCCTTTCAATACGTTGTCCATCATACGTTGGAACGTGGACGGAGCGTTCTTAAGTCCAAATGGCATTCTTAAATATTCGTAGTGTCCATTTTCAACATTAAATGCTGTTTTGGGAATGTCTTCTTCAGCCATCTCGATTTGGTGAAATCCGCTCGCTAAGTCGAGGGTCGTAAAATACTGACATCTTCCCAATTTGTCCAAAATATCGCTAATGTGAGGAATTCTGTATCGGTCATCAATTGTCTTCTCGTTGACCTTTCTATAATCTACCACTATCCTCCACTTTATTTTACCGGATGAATCTGGTTTCTTTGCCACGACCCAAATGGGCGAAGACCATGGCGATTGACTTGGTCGAATTATCCCTTGCTCTAACATTGAAGAGATTTGTTTCTTTACTTCTTCTTTGTGTACATACGGATACCGGTACGATTTCGTATATACAGGCTCTTCATCCTTAGTTCTGATGTGATGTTTAACTTCGTTAGTAAAGCTGAGAGGAGTGTCTGGTTGGTGAAATATATCGGAGAATTTTCGGCATAGGTGACGAACTTGTTCCTCTTCTTCTTCATTAAGATGTTCGGTTTTAATTAAGTCGTCGATATCTTGTCTGTAGTCTGGTCCGGAGGTTGTTTCCATGGAATATATATGGAAATCTTGAATGTCTATTTTGTTGCTTTCGAGTGGTTCCATAAGAGAAAGATGAATGGGGTCTGACGTGAAGTTGGCAATTTCGGTCCAGGCGAGGTGGTTCTCGGCGTTAGTAAGGGCTTCTCGTACTACGACGCCTTGCACTTTTTGGGTTGGAATAATGATGGTTCCGTGTTCTTCTTTGACAGGAATTTTGATTTGGCTAATAGAATTTGGTTCCAAATGAATGGAATAAAATTGTGTTTTATTTGTTTCGTAATATTTAATTGGGATTGTAGAATCTTTTGTAACTAGAAGCGACTTGGGAAAGTTTAATTGGGCTTCGAAGAGTTTTAGATTGTCGAGGCCAATAAGACCATCGAAAGTTTTGTGGAACTTAAAGAGATAAAATTTCATTTTGCTGTCAGAATTAAATTCTGAAAATGAAGGAATTTCGGCACAATATTTTTGGGAATAATTTTGGAAAATTGATGTGACGACAAAAGGTTCATGTTTTATGTAACTTGGAAAATATGAAGAAGCTATTTCTGGATTGAGAAATGACTTTGTGGATCCGGTATCGATTAAAAGCCGTAAGGAAGGTTTAGAAATTTCGATGTAGGGTAGCTCCTTCTTGTCGGGAAATGAATGGAGTTCAATTACGTTCCGATTGCTTCTGGTGGGTCCTCTCGAAAATTTACGTTTTCTTCATATTCGGTTGGTTGGTTTTCGTATGTATCTTGTAGGAAATTGTCATATTCAGGTTCGTAGTAATCATTGTAGTTGGAATTATCTTCTTGCTCATCTCCATGGCATTGTATATTGTAAAGTTCTTCTACGGTGAATTTTGGCTGTGCTCGGTAATTTGGTGTGAAATTTTGACGGCCTCTGGTTGTGGTTTCTGATATTCCACTCATAGGTGTTGGTCTAGGCTGCTTTGACTGTCCATTTTTGGGTGCCCATACATTCGACTGGTTCTGGGTCCTGAACGTTGGAGGGTTCGAATTTTGTCTAAATTGGTTGAAGTTTTGTTGCCGGTGCGGTTGCTGGAACTGATTCTGCGGATAGAATTGTCTCGTTGGTTGCTGCCATTGCGTAGCTGCAAAATTTGGCTGTTGATACAGTGGTTTCTGGATAGGTACAGGCATCTGTTGTCTCTGAGGTCGGCGTTCTTGATAATTTTCGCTTCTTCCTGATGTTGAAGGTGGACTTAATTGATTTTTTTGAAGGTATCGAACATTATTTTCTTCCTGTACGTATTGTATTGCCGTGGCTAAACTTCCTGGTCTCATTGCTCTGATAACAGAGCCCATTGGTTCTCGTAGGCCTGCTAAGAATGTTGTAAGAGCTTGTTGACGGAAAAATTCTTGTTTGCTCCTCTTAATATCGGCATTTATGGTATGTAATTCTAGGTAATTATTAATACAGCTTAAAAGTCCCATGATCTTTTCGTAAAAATGCAAAATAGATTCTGTTGAGCCTTGTCTTAAATTTACTAGGTCCCTTGTAAGCGAATTTTCGTCTCTCTGGTCTCCAAAATTTTGAATTAATGCGTTTTTTATTTCGTCCCAATTTTCACATCCATATACAGATATAACTTCTTTTGCTCTACCTGTTAATTTACTCATAATACCATGAAGCAAAAATTTGTTTTGGATGTTCGCTGCATTAAGTCTATCATAATAATGGTTGAGAAGTATTGTAGAAACTTTGATAAATTCATGTAATTCATTTGGATTTCCGTCGAAATTTGGAAGAATGCATAAATTTTTAACATCAAATTGTGGAACTGCCATATTTTAAAATATTCAATATAATATAGTCAATAGTCAAATCAGTATAGTAATTTTCAATAGAGAATATATATAAATATATCAATCTTAATCTACTTATTTTGTATCTATTAAATCTCTGTGTTTATTAATATAGTATTTATTAAGCTATTCAAATTTGTCTTTAAATTTTAAAGTTTCTGAATCTGGCTCTAAAGTCAATCTAAGGACTTAGAGGAGATATTTTTAAATTATTTTAATCTTTCTGTTAATATATTCAAATCTTTGTTTAATTTATCTTCTAATCTAGCTCTGATTCAATCTAAGGACTCAGAGGAGTCTGATTTTATAAAAATTCTTTCAAAATTTAATCTTCTTAATTCTAATTAGTAATAAAAATCGCTTACAGGATAAAGACGATGCCGATGTGCATTTCTTTCCTCCTGATGGCTTCTAACTTCTAATTCCCTCGGGTGAACTCTGCAGACGGTTTCCCTGGGGCTGGTTCTTGGAACAGTGGACAAACACTTAAAAGTGACGAGGATCTATAAAGACTCTTCCACTTCCGTACTGACTCTGCGCCAATTATGAATGTTCTTGGGAAAAACACTTTTTTAAAAACTGAACTTCACAAATAAAACTTTTATTTTCGACTTACAAAGATTTTAGTAGCAACAACAATAAATTAAATCAGACTGAAAATATTGATTTTTACATGGTGTTTTTATAATTTTATAATTGCTGATCTTGCAGTCCAATACGTCGCAATTCAGTCCAGAATGATCGAGCGGTAGTCCCGTGTGGAATCCACGTGGTAGAATTTACTGGATGGTAGCGGTCATTGTACTGTAACTAGCGCCACGAGATAAAGAAGGTTTGATTCGGTCAGTTTTACAGGCCTGGAACACCATTACCGAAAATTATGGCCTTGGTCTAGTTTCGGGTGTACCTGGACGTTTAGTTAAGTGTTTAGATTTAAATGGAGATTGTATAAGTAAATGAGATGAATTATTTGTTAAAATTTTATATTTCAAGTGATAGAAATAAATACCGTAAAATTATAATTCTGCTTTTTATTTTCCGGATACTTTCTAGACGGACTATACTACTTCTACTATCTTCTTTGGTAATTCCTTGAGAGCTGTGTTGTGGATTCCTTCTGCTCCTGGAGCTCTGCTATCTTTTAATCTTCTAATGATTTTAGCAACTTCTGTTGAATTCATGTACTCTTCTTCCTCTACTAACAATTTGTTTTTTTTTATCCTCTCATATTCTATGTTGACTTCCTCGATAGTTATTGCCTCCTACAAGTTTTGCTTTTATCTCTATGTTGCTGTCATTCTTCTTGCCATTGAATTCACCTTTTTTTGGATTTCGACGTGAGTTCCCTCGTCGTCTATTATTTGCGACATCTTTTGTTTTCCTCTTCGCTTGACCTTCAGCATTTTCCACACGTTTCCATGGTTTTCTTCTGCTTTCCTGGTATTGTTTTGTCACTTGTTTTCTGTGAGACTCCTAAGTCTTAGTCTTATTTCTCGGATAGTTCGTCTCCGTACTTCTTGAACTCCTGTCTTATCCTTTGGAAAGCTCTTCTGGCCTCTTGACCCCACAGCTGTTTTTATATATGAACAGATGTTCTAATTGTCACCAGCGAAGTCGTGAATGCCAAGTCAGCACCTTGAATACGAAATTCCAGGAAAATATCGGGAATAAAACATTGATAGAACAACAGGTAGAAGTTTCGAGATGTAACAGGAAAGTAATTACAATCACATAACAATATACACAGTCCACAAAATTTCATTCAAATCAATTTAATAGATTTCGCATAATAATTTTACAATCTAATTTTTTTTCAAATTGAAATCTATCTACTGTACTTCAAAGAAATAAAATCGGTTTATTTTGGCAACCTCGGTACTGTTTTAAAATTATAAACAATTGTTTGGTTTACAAACAAATAGAACAGCTCGGTACCTATTTGTGTAAATTCCGATTAGTTTAAAATCTAAAAGAAAAAAAGTTAAATTACGAGCAGTGCTTCCTGGGAAATGCCGGTTAAACTTTGCGATGAAGTTATAAACAATAGGATCTTTGAACCATAACCTTTCTCGATAAAAATTTTCATATCTTCAAGACATTCATAAAATATATTATAAGATATGGCCCTTTTATTCTGTAGAAGGATGTCTTAAATTTTTAAAGAAATACAAAATAATACACAATGTCGTTAACATAACTTTATTCCTACTTCGTGTCTATCTGTCTAGTCATCTGTCAGCTGTCATTACTCCTTGACAGAACGTCAAATTCAATTTAAAAAAAAGGTGGTAACAATAAGAAGCCTACAATTCGAACAACCGGACAACAAGAGCTACCTCGCTCTTCCATAAACAAAAATACAACTATTTGAAAGTACATAAACATGTCAAAATTATAAAATTCATAAACATTTGTCATACATTATTTCTAATAAACGTAAACTATCATAAACACCTTTCACAAATTATTCCTCATAAACGTAATTCATCGTAAGTACGTATAATTTCTTAATTGTAGATATAATGGGTAATAGACATTAATTGTTTTGCACAAATATAAGTTCTAGTTGCTTAACATAAAGTAATTTAGTTTGTACAAAAATGTGAAAAAAATAAGAATAGTAATACAATGGGTTAAAATACTTAAATAAAATTTAAGACAACGTAAATAGATAAAACCCTCACTGAACCATTAAGTCGTAGTGGAAGATTTGGTTTAGTGTGATGATTTCATCGATAATCTGAAATGATCAGCATCAAATGCACCTCTTTTGTGGGCTCCGAATCGGTCTTGAAAACGTGTTTGGTGTTTTATATTATTACAGAATTTGCTAAAGGAAAAAGGTATGGCCTAAAATTATTAATTGATCAAGTGTTTAAAACTTTTTCGTGTGCATCAGTATTTACAGCGACGCTATAACACACGTGGCTTTGCCTTTGCCTAAAGAGTCGATAGAATTAAAGAATTAATTTGTGCAGAGTGGTTACGAAAACGGCCAATTTTAGTTACCAAATCTATACTAAATTCAAATCATTACGATATTAAAATTATTACTTGCAAATCAACGATACTGATTTTATTTTTTGTTGTCAGAACACTTTCTCAACCGGTAGCAAATTCAAATTAATTCAAGTTAATTTTCCAACATTATTATTTGTAACCGATATTCATTGATAATGTATCACAAGCAAAACAGAATATCTACGTATAGGCATTATACTCAGCATATTGTAAAATCTCTCTCTATATTAATTTCTCAGTAGATGAAATATAGCGATTTGGAACAAAGTTCAGACGTCTGAATTTTCCCCTGTTCCTAAGTGAGTTTTGAAGTTTCCGGTGAATTTCTGCTCATCTATATATCGCCTATACACTATAATGGATATGTCATTTTAGTGAACCCTTTGATTAAACGATCTCTACTGAGACTAAGTGGATATGGAATACGTAATAGTAGGTATTATTTTATGCTCTGTGTTCATTTGAAAAGGACCCACCCCAGACCGATGAAGTTAGGATTTTACTCGACACAACTATGTAGACGGGTTTGACAGTTGAAATGTGTAGTATTAGATTATATAGAGACAGACTCTCGTCTAGGGATTCAGCGCATTTTTAGTGGAACTATTTTTAAATTAACAATTAAAAAGTCAAACTCATTATGTTGCTCATAACTTAAAAAACTTGTCTATTTAGAGTTTTGACGTCAACAGACAACAATGAGATATGTTAAATTAAAATTGGTTAATAAGCAAAAAAGTTATTGTAAAATGCACAACAAAATCACTGGTTTTGAATCACATTTTTTTTTTTGTATTGAGCTGTATAGTATATCAATGCGATTGTTTCCATTTGATTAGCTTGTAACACTGTACAAAAGTACAATAAATAGTTTGGCAACAGTGGCAATACAGCGGGCGTGGCAATACGTGACTCAGATATTATTGTTGGTCAGTGCAGTGCTGTCCAGCCTAGCGTGCAACTCGTGTGCATATTATTTTATATTCTTGGTGTTTAGAGTTATAATAAATAGTTTCTGTTGCTTTCCAGTGATATTCTGACAATCCTATACTATTTTTTGTGAATTTAGCGAATATTTGATGTTCGTTACATCAATGGTACCTACACGAACATCAT
Organism: Diabrotica balteata; assembly: GCA_918026665.1. Classification (NCBI taxonomy): domain Eukaryota; kingdom Metazoa; phylum Arthropoda; class Insecta; order Coleoptera; family Chrysomelidae; genus Diabrotica; species Diabrotica balteata. The sequence goes on along the minus strand of OU898279.1, from coordinate 104,474,996 downwards.
GTTAAAAGCCAAAGAAATCTAACCAAGGAAAACAGTGGAAATAAAAACTATAGTATTGAAGACTAATCACTCAAACAGAAAAATAGCATCCATTTCTAAAGTTTCAAGGGCAACTGTGGAACGTCTAAAGAGAAAACTTAACGGAAAATTTGGATTTGACCCAATGGCGCAAACAAAAATGTGGTAGAAAAAAAATTACAATACCACGAGATATAAGAAAAATTCGAGATATTGTATTGGCAAATAGAAAACAACCTCGAAGGATTTTAACGAGAATTATGCAGAAGTCTGGCATCAATATTTCACCAATGACAGCTTGTTGGCGAATAAAAGATATGGAGTTTTTAACCTGCCGCCCTGTAAAAAAGCCGTTACTCACACCAGCCATGAAGAAAAAAGGCTTCAATGAGCTAAAGATCATAAAGATTGGACCATTGATAATTGGAATCAGGTAAATTATATTACTTAACATTGTTTTTCTTTTATGTGTTCTACAGTTGATCAATTTGTCCATGATTCTAAAATAATAATAATAATATTCCAGGTTTGATTTCGGACGAATCTACCTTGCAGATCCTCATAGATAGAACTGAATTTGTGGGGAGAAGACCAGGGAAAATGCAAAGCGGATTGTATTATAAGGACGGTAAAACAACCCCGATCATCATAATGACGTCTATCATAAGCAGTCAAGGAACTGGTAGACTTTACATTGTCGAAGGAACAATGCGGCAGTACCAACACTTGACAGTACTTCACCCACACTCCACAAACAAAAATGCTTCCCCAGGTCCAGAAGTGGTTACGAAATAAGAAATACACTTTTATGCATGACTCGACGCCTTAAGGCAAAAACTCTTACAACCAGACAGTTGCTTGCTGACAACCAGATAAAGGAACTGTGGAACCTCCATTGCATTTACGCCGCCAATTTCTTAGCGACAAATTTACAGTCCGAATTATGTCCAAAAATTGTAAATACTTGCAAGATCTTAATGAGCTATCAGTTTTAGACCTCACTCATAGATACTGGAGAACTAAAAAATCTATACCTTTGGTAGAAAGCTATCTAAGTACGATTAAATATAACGATATTCTCTATACAAGCCAAATTCCGCCCTACTACGGTGAAATGGCAAAAACACTATTTTCTAAAAAGGTTAAAATATGTTACTTAAACTCACATTTACTCCCAAATATGTTTGATATAATTATTAAAGAAAAATGGACAAACTATCAGTACATTTTTACTGATGGGTCAAAAGATGCAAATGGAACGGGCTGTGCAATGTTCCACGAAAATAAAAATTACCATCACCAGTATAGCTTACCCAGTGAATGCTCAATATACACAGCAGAGATGATGGCAATATTGTTTGCTCTTCAGTATGTAGTACTGAAGCCGTCTAGCAACTATGTTATATTTACTGACAGTAAAAGTGTGGTCGACAGATTCAACAACATTCAAACAACCAAACATATAAACCACATTGAACTGAAAATTCTAAAAATTATTTCTGAAACTATACAATTAAGACTAAATGTAATAATTACATGGATCAAGGGCCATTCAGGAATAAAAGGCAATGAGATCGTTGACAATTTAGCTAAATCAGAATATATGCTTGGAGAAAAAGTAAACAAAAATTTAATTCCAGCGACAGATATTGAAACCGTTAGTAGACAAAAACTTAAAAATAATTGGCATTTACATTACAGAGAATGTACGACGGGCTTAAACTTTTATCATTGTAACACTAGGATACCCTCAAGAAGATGGTTTTACACAGAATCTAATCGACATTTTATAAAGACCATTAATCGGCTGAGAGCAAATCATGCTCTTACGGCATCTTACATGAATGGAATCGGCTTATCAAATACTCCTAATTGTACTTGCGGCAAAATAGGCGATCTAACACATATTATATTAGAATGTGATTTACAAATAAATAATATAAACGAACTTTATAAGGAATTAATAAATTCTAAGTGTTGTTTTCCAATAAACCTTAATATTTTACTATTTTCAAATAATATGCAAATTCTTCATTGCATTTACAAACATGTTAAAATATGTAAATACAAGTTGTAAATAGTATATAGTCATAATCTGTTAATATGGTTTGAAAAAAAAAACAAAAAAAAAACGTATACCACAAAATAATAAAAAAAAAAGAATTACAAAAAAAAATAACAAAAAAAAAGGAAAAAACAATACAAAAAACAAAAAAAAAACAAAACAAAAAAATTAAACAAAAAAAAGAGAAACCAAAACAAAAAAAAAAACAAGAAAACAAAAGAATAAAAAAACAAGAAAACAAAAGAATAAAAAAACAAAATAAAAATATATCAAATCAAAATTTATGTATCTATAAAAATATTAGGTATATGTAGTAATAACATTGATAACTGATAAGAAAATTTTGACTATGAATCTGCAATCTATAATAATTAAAATTCAGTCGATTTTAACAATCAACAAACAGAATTAAGCACAAACCATTATTAAACAAAAAGTAAAATTTTATGGACGGGCTCTAATAATTTGTTTACCCACTGTAATTTGTCTGAATACTTAGTTCTTAATAATCTTGGGCTTATTTTCATTGTTAAAACGTATACTATTAACCCATGGAAAAAAGAAGTGTAAAAAATTACATTTAGGTACACAAAATTATTTAATGATAAAAAGCACTTTTTAAGCTTCTAAATAACTGAAGCGTGTATTTGAAAAACAACACATGTCCATTTTTTTGCAAATTTGATTTTATATGTTGGTCGCATAGAATAGTAGTTTCTTTATCGATCTCACACATTCAGTTGTGTAAAAATCCTAGATGTCCGGAGTAAACTACATAGAAAATTCGGATAGTTTTAGAAAAGCAACAGATGTTTATTAGTTTTGTTGTAATAGCAACACTTGTCCCATCTTAGTCAATGGTCATCGTTAAGTGTGAATGATCTTGTCTATAAATTTTATCAGTTGTATGCGTTCTTTGTTAATAACAGGTGATGTTTGTTTCTTTTATATTAGAAAATAGTTCAGTATGGCGGAAACTGTTCAACACAATACCTCTAATATGATAAATGTGTAATCATTTGTGAAATTCGAACTACAGATCAACCACAAAAACAGAAAAGAAAAGTTTATCGAAGGAAAACTATAAAGCAAGCTAAAATACAAGCAGTTGTGAACTAACATGTAAAGCGTTCCTTTAGCTTTTCATTCATTTACTATAGAATGTATGCAATACCTGCGGTTCTTCTTCTTCTTTGATTTAATATGAAGTAAACTTGCACTTTAGAAAAAACAAATCGTCGTCACTTTCACTAGATGAATCTAGAGACATCATTATACCATACGTCCAAAACTCGACTAAATTTGACAACACCGAATACAATGACACAACTACTGCCGCTGTTAAACCGCCTTACGTGTTTTAAGCCACGCGGCAGCCGACGACGCGCAGACGCGGCACAAACCGCTCTGTCTGTGTTTAACCTAAGTTCATGTACCCTCTCAGCAGTAGAGCAGAAATAATTATTAAAACTATCTGTCTTAAGTGTAAAATTGTTAGTGGCATTACTTTTATGTTTGTTACCATTAATAAGTTTCCACATAGCTTGTTGGTAGTTACCAGATTTTTATAAACATATCGTTTGCAATCATTTTTGCATATATGGGCTTTTTAAAATCGAAAGAGAAAAGTCTAATTCGACTGGAATTATGGTCGAATTTATTTAAAGGAGAAAAGAAATATATGAGTCGTTCACCGCAAAAATCGATTAACTTCACAAAAAAAGAAAAATAATTGAAATCACTGTCGTTTAGAATTCCTTTTATAGCTTAAATTGAAACCAATATCGCAGAAGGCATAAATATGTATTCAGCTTTCATCTAACCGTATAAAAAATTAATAAAAAAGAAGCACCAAAAAGATAATCGATAATAATTTACAATTTTTATGTGACTTTGAAAGTTAGTGTGCAAATGAAGTTCATATTTAGGTTTTTGATTCTAAAGAACTTACGTATTTCTATTATAGATTGTCCAGAAACACGAGTATTATCGGTTCATATATCGACATAACCACGTTTAAAAATATTTGTCCCTTTTCCAGGTTCTACCTTTCAGGATATATTGAAAACTGATTTACCTTTTTCAAACTTTGCCATTTACCTGTTATCTATTTACTACCATTAATAAGAGTGCATTGATTCATTCACTCGGAAACTTCATTATGGTTACAATTAAATTTCCTACCGCTTTAAATGAGTGTACTGAGACCACAAATGTGAAATAGGTACAGAATGTATCTGTACCGAAAAAGCTAGCAAAAGATTGGAAAACGGTTCAAATGATTATAAATATTTTAAAACAAAATTTTAAAGCCATCAAAGAATATTTTGTAAAGGAAAAATGTGCTTGAAAAAAAGAGTGCTTATTAGAGAATTAAGGTGTATACAGTCAAAGACAAGATAACATACAGAATCAAAGAAATAGCAATCTTGGGGGTGTGTCAAAACTGAGGAAATGAAAAAATGGCACTTTACGAAGTAAACGTAAGGGCACTATCAAAAGAAAATAGAAGAACATACATAGAAAATTGTAGTAGCAAAGAAGCAATAACCCTGAGTCAAGTGAAAATACATATACAGTGAACGGCTAAATTATGAAATATTATCATTATTTCGAGAACCGTCGAGTTTTCAGGGAAATCCCGAAACAGGTCGATTTTTGTTATAAAATACCCATCTTATGACCTACATGGAGTAGGGATGACGTCACCGGTGTGGACGTAGTGACGTAATCGTTAATTTTTTTTAAATAGAAATCGGTATAAGGCGACACCACATTTGAAGGAAAATTTTATTCTCTATTAAACAACATAACATTTTTAACTAAAATATTTTTTAAGGGTACAAAAAAAAAGAGTACAATTTTTTTAATTTAAATTCAACTAAATTACAACTAATGATTTAATTAATAATGTACTTTAAAGTAACCAAATTATGCTTAATAATTATTTTAAATTAAATGTTCAAAATGCCATCCATCGTTTTCTTGACAATATGCGAATCTACGGACACATTCATCAAGTACATTGCGGATGACTTCTGGAGTAATTAGACTCATTTCATGCCTAATTCTATCTTTCAAGTCCTGTAAGTTTTGGGGTCTATTGACATAAACTTTTGATTTTATGTAATCCCACAGGAAAAAGTCTAGAGGTGTTAGATCTGGCGATCTTGCTGGTCAGTCTATAAAACCTTGTCATCCGATCCACCTCCTGGGAAAGCAATAATTGAAAAATTGACGTACTTCATGTGCATAATGCTAAGGGGCTCCATCTTGTTGAAACCGGATATTTTCACTAGGTAAATTTGCATTATTGGCATTTGGATACATGTTAGCAAGGACAGGTATAAGTTGATTTCTCAAAAAAGTTAAATAGCATTCTCCTGTTAGATTTTCTTCAAAGAAAAAATGGCCAAGGATTCTGTCATTAATGATCCCTGCCCATACATTTACTTTCTGAGGATATTGCGTGTGTGACTCAGTCATCTAATGTGGGTTTTTTTGATTTCAATATCTTCAATGTTGACAATTCACGGTACCATGTATAAAAAATGTGGGTTCATCGAAAAAAGATTTGATTGATGAAATGTGGATTGCGGATACATAAATCTTGCATAATTTTAGAAAATTGAAGCCGCGATCGGGATCGTCGTTGTTTAATTCCTGATGTAGTTGAATTTGCTGAGTTGAATTTGCTGAATTAGTTGAATTTGCTCAACTAGTTGATGTAGTTGAATGCCAGATGCATTGAAAACTTGTACTGGCATCAAACGGCACAGTTAAAAATAGACAATTCTATATCCAAACCCATACATATATGAAGAGGCGTTCTACAGGGATGTGTGCTTTCCCCTCTTTTATTTAACATTTATTCGGAAGCCATATTTCAAGAGTCTTTGGAGGATGCAGAGATGGGAATCAAGGTGAATGGAGTATTGATCAACAACATACGATATGCTGATGATGGTGTCTTAATTTGTGACAACATAGTCGATCTTCAACAACTTGTCACTATAATCGGAGAATACAGTAAGCGAATGGGATTAGAGATTAATACCAAAAAAAAATTTTATGATCATCTCCAGAAACTTAGATGCACTTGAAAACTCCACCATAACACTGAATACTAAGTCCATTGAAAGAGTGAGTAAATTTAAATACCTGCGATCGTGGTTTTTTGAAGACTGGGCATCGGACAGGGAAGTAAAATGTCGCATTGAGCAAGCTCGACAAGCTTTCGTAAAATTCAAGAAAGTACTGACTTGTTCAGAGTTTGATCTTCAACTGAGACTAAGGTTTACTAAGTGCTACGTATGGTCAGTGCTGCTATATGGCGTAAAGGGCTGGACACTCAAAACGAGAGATATAAACAGATTAGAAGCTTTCGAAATGTGGCTTTATCGCCGTATCCTAAAAATACCATGGACAGCGAAAATCACAAATATAGATGTCCTTAAAAGAATAAACCAAGAACGCCAACTATTCGAAATCATCAAGAAAAGGAAAACGGCGTATCTAGGTCACATCATGCGAAATGAAAAATACCAGTTCCTCCAACTTATAATCGAGGGTAAAATTGAAGGCAAGAGAGAAATGGGACGCAAGAAAATGTCCTGGCTCCGAAACATAAGGCAATGGACAGGGATTAACGACATATAATCTCTGATACATATTGCAAGAAATAGAGAATTAATGGAAAATGTGATCGCTAACATCCATTAGTGGATTTGCATCTGAAGAAGAAGAAGAAGTTGAATTTTATAGGGATGGGATTTTTCTTTTTTTTTAATACGTAATACCGATCGTTGATAAACTCCAGCATATTCACCCATTTGTGTTGAACTACTCTGATTATCAAGTACATTTAATAAAATATCAAGTTTCACATTGTCTTCAATTTTAGAATGCTCAGCGTTTGGAATATGTTTAACGTGCCCAGTTTCTCCAAATTTTCGGACTATTTTACTTACTGTTGATTGGCTGATGGGTCTGTCTGGATATTTTGCGTTGAATAAATTGCATACCTCGTTCTGTATTCTTTTTTTATCTCCGCATCCGCTAAGAATTAATATTTCTATGCGTTGTGTTTCATTTGGGTAAGCCATAATTTAGTATTCGAAAGTAAAAATTACAATTGACAACTGATGAAAATTCACACAATCAAAACATTTACGTCAATAAATATTACAGATTACAGTAACTATGCCACTATTACTTGATTGAATTAACATTTGACAAAAAATTTCAGTATTTGTGAGATAACTTTTTGTGTCCATTATTATTTTTACTTATTTTTGCTTTTTTAAGTATTTACTTCAGAAAGTCATGGCAGGAACCGATGGATGGCATTTCAAACATTTAATTTAAAATAAATGTTATGCATAATTTGGTTACTTTACTCCAGTTCAGTTACCAGCTGAAGCCCGTTTGAAGAGGTTTACTCTCCGGCCACTGGAACTCACCTAAGACATGGGTGTATGTTACCTGAAGTCAAATTTAATTTAATATTAAACATCAAATGTGATTAACAACATTATGTACAATATTTTGTAACTATATGTAATTTAAAGGGTTTTTACCCTGATATTTTGGTTTTTCAGGCATGTTAACTTGCATTTTAAACCTGATGATGGAATTATTATTCCGAAAACGTTCGTGTAATTGATGTAATTGATGTAAGCGTTTAAAGAAATGATCGCCAACCTTTGTTAGAAGACGGTACAATAAGAAGAAGAATATGCAGTACAGTTAGAACAGGATTCAAGGAATGGAAAGAGACAAACGGTATATTGTGATAAAGGGATTCCAGCTGAACTGAAAGGATAGTCCTATAAAACTTTCCCAAGACCAGCTATGATATACAGAAATTAACGTTGGGCAATTAAAGCGCAAAAGGGCGATAACACGGGGCGAAAATAAGAATATTTATATTAGCGACAGAAGGATAAAATTAAGAATGGATACATTAGGGGTTGTCTAGGTTGGTGAAAGGGATTGATATTAGTATAACTCAAGATAGAAGCTTATGTAGAAATGTATGTATATAAGCAAGCCCTGCATAAGGATAAAGATCAAGAGAATGAAGATAATGCAATTAAATGATGGTAAACAAAAATATATTTATGACGTTATCGCGAGCTCATGGATTTCCATCCTCCCATCTCCGGGATAACCGTGTCCATATCCAAAGCATTTCCATCTCCACCCTTTCCTCCCACCGCTTCTAAACCAACTTAGAATACGCACTAGCCAAAAGTGGTTTTAATGGTTTAAAAACCCAAAAGTTATTTTCCATGAAAGACGAAACTGCTGAATGGCCCTCAGTCTCCGGTGACTTCAACACCCTCAACCAAGGTAGCAGTTGGAAAAGGTTTGAAGGAAAATAGAGCTGAAAAGAATAAAAATGGGACATCATCGGCTTCAGCGAAATAAGACGTAAGTGGAGAAGCCAAAATTACTCTTAAATCAGCCCACGTATTTCATTTTAGAGGAAAAGAAGATACTTCAAATGATGGAGTAGGATTCATTATACATAGAAAGCACACACAAAAAATATTCTTCTTCTTCTTTCAGTGCCTATTCGTTCCGAATATTGGCAATCATTCTGGCTATAATTATTTTATTAACTGATGCTTTAAATAGATTCGTTGTTGTTGTGGAGAACCATTTCCTCAGGTTCTTCAACCACGATATTCTCCTTCTTTTAATTAATCGCTTTCCGAATACTTTACCCTGTAGGATTACCTTCAGTAATCTGTATTTAGTGCTGTTTCTCATTATATGTCCGAGATATTCCAACTTTCTCCTTTTAATGGTATACATCACCTCTCTTTCTTTGCCCACTCTTCGTAATACGGTCTCGTTGGTTATCTTGTCTGTCCATGATATCCTTAGAATTCGCCTGTATAGCCACATCTCGAAGGCTTCAAGTTTTTTCTCCATTGCTTCAGTTAGTGTCCAGGATTCAACTCCGTAATACAATATTAAGAAGATATAACATCGTAGGAGCCTTACTTTTATCTCCAGATTAAGATTGTGGCTTTTAAAGAGTTTGGCCATGTTATTGAATGCACTCCTAGCCTTCTCTATTCTACATTTTATTTCCTGTGAGTGATCCCATTGTTCATTTACTGTTGTTCAAGATAGTTGTACTGTTTTACTCGGTCCACTGGTGTATTATTGATAAGTAGTTGAGCGTCTCTAACTTTATTTTTGCTGATGATCATAAATTTAGTTTTTGTTATATTTACTTGAAGTCCAAATCTTTCACTTACTTCATTTACTTTGTTTATTAGTTGCTGTAAACTGTTCAAACTGTCTGCAAAAATAACGGTGTCGTCTGCATAACGGATGTTGTTTAGGCGTTCTCCAATTAGAAGTATTCCATGTTCGCATTTTTCCAAGGCTTCACTAAATATTTCCTCTGAATATAGATTAAATAATATAGGTGAAAGTATACAACCTTGTCTAACGCCTCGTAGAATCTGGATCATTTCCGTTGGTTCACCTCCAAAATTCGTTCTTATTGTGACTGATTGGTTCCAGTATAAATTTTGTATTATACGCCGATCTTTATCATCCATTTTAGCTTTTGTTAGAATATCCATCATTTTTTGGTGTTGAACTGTATCAAATGCTTTTTGGTAGTCCACAAAGCAGGTGTAAATATCGCAAGTCATATCTCTGCATCTTTGAAATAATACTTGTAGACTAAACAGTGCATCTCTTGTACCTACGCCTTTCATGAATCCAAACTGTGTGTCTTGTATTCTCTCTTCGCATAGCTTGTATATTCTACGATGTATAATTTTTTTTTTTACAAAAAATATAGTTGAAATTATCAGCATGATGCAATAATAATGTTTGAAAAATTATATCAAGCTTTCTTGGAGGTCGGACTAAATATTGATATGAACAAGACGCAAATAATGACTGATTTGGTGCTAAGTCGAAATATTGCTGCTGACGGAAGAGATTTTGTACTGATTGCATCTTATAAGTACTTTTGACATGAAATTCGGTTGGGAGATAACCAGACATGTGAGCTCCCACGTCGCATATGATTATCCTAGACAGCGTTTGATAAATTAAACTATGTATTTAAATCGGACCTACCCATATGCCTAAAGAGGAAAATCCTTGACCAATATGTGTTACCTATACACACTTATGGAGCGGAAACAGTAACACTCACAAAAAAGGTAGTGAATAAGATTCGCGTAACTCAGAGGGCTATGGAACGCCACATGTTGGGAGTCTCTCTGAGAGAACATATCCTACACGAAGAAATACGTCGTAGAACAAAAAGAACAAACGGAATCAAAAAAATTGAGTCGCTAAAATGGAATTGGGCAGGACACGTTGCCATATTATCAGACAACCGATGGATATATCATATTGTCGAGTGGAGACGAGACAAAGACAATAAGTACTACGGAGCAGAGGACGCCCACCAACTAGATGTACTGATGACCTGAAGCATGTTAGCAATAACTGGATGCAAGCCGCACAAGACAGAGACATATGGAAAGAGCTGAGGGAGACATATGTCCAACATATAGGAAAACCTATGGACGCATACAGGTTGATAATGATGATGATTATTACTAAAGTTGCAATTATTTATGTGTCCGGGTTTTTTCCTCAAGCATTTTATAAAATAAACTAGTTTGTCTATTGATTTATTTAAATATCTCCCATCTTTCATACAAATTTCACCATTATATATCCTTTTAAATATTTTATGCACTTAAGCTTCCAAACGGGGATCAAATTAGCGGAGGCAGATAAATACCACGGTGGCGCAGCCATTTCTAATGAATTAAAATGGCTGGCTTTTGGTAAGCCTCGAAAACAAAGTTAATTGGATAAACAAAAATAAATAATCCGCGAAATAGGTTATTCTCCTACCCGGAGCTTAACGGCTTCGAAGCTCTAATCAACGGAGCATTTAATGAAGAAAAATCGCAAATAAGCAGACCTCGTTATTCAGCGAAAAAGCCGAGGAGGACAAAAGATTTCGATTAAGACAGGTGTTTTGTTCGTGTACTTCACTTATTGACTCGATGCTCTATCTACTCTGGAATGTTAGATTCCTGGCGAAAATCGAGAGGAACGGGGAACGGATTGCGGGTCAAGGGTTAGGTGTTCGAAATGCATGGCAAGTAACTCAATAAAGGGTTATCCGCCGCGATCTTCTTATTCATTCTTATCGGAGGAACACGAGATCGACTGAGAACCATTAAAGTATAAAAACAAAGTAAATATTTCAATACTTACAACTATAAGAATAAAAATTTAAATTTTAACATAACTAGGTAAATGATATTTTTGTTTGATTTTAATTTATTTAGGAGTTATGGTAACCGCAATATTTTATAGAGTGAATTCTTATTGTACAATTTTTAGTGAATAATTTAAAATAAACAATTATTATGACAGTTTTATCCATATTATAAGGTGAAAAGATGGAATTAATAGTTCAGGAATGAGAAAGAATCAGGAATATGGTAAATAGATCTATAAAATATAATTGATGATACGTAGTCAGTTATTGTAATACAGATATTTAGAAATTGATAAAATTGTAGGTAGAGTTACTAGAAGATTACTGAGTTTGTTTTTAAAGGTTAAGATCTATCATATTATATATTGTTTAGTATGTTGCAGTAGATATTACTTAAATGGTTGGTGTCTGTCTTATAATTGGTAGATTCAGGATTAATATGTACCATTTCAAAGAGAACTTGTTCCAAGATTTTTACATTATTAAAGTCAAAGTTGAGTCTTGTCTTCAATATATATATATATATATATATATATATATATATATATATATATATATATATATATATATATATATATATATATATACAATGAGTAAGTTTCAAAAAAAAATTATAGTCACGAGGATATCGGTCTTTGACTCATTAAATAATTGTTTGACGGTCGTACTCCTTTATATATATATATATATATATATATATATATATATATATATATATATATATATATATATACACTTAAATATTAAGGAAATCTGCAAGAAAGACTATAATGAGTATCAATTGTTTAGCCAAACGTTTTCGCCAAAGAGAATTAATTTGGCTTCTTCAGGGCTGAAAGAGAAGAAATTATAATTAGCTGCCATATATTATCTATTAAAAAACATTGGTGATCTTACCGTAAGTTAGAATTCTAGAGTTAGAATGTTAAAAAACTTAGCTAGTAACAACATAGTGGTTTTTTTTCTATGTGAAAAAATTGTTTCTTTTATATTACCGTTGGAAATGTAAGGTAGCTTTGAATTTGAAACGCAAAGGTGTACCCAAGGTTAATCGAAAAACCTAATGTAACCACATTTAAAAGGAAATAATTCTTTGAATTGTCAGCAATAACTAAATCTTTGATTGTTTGAAAGTTTAAATGTGAGGTTCTGTTGTATCAGAACGCATAAGCTGACAAACCAAAGTAGTCCTTCTGAGTCTTTTTGTCGTTAAGGTTCATTGGTAAAACAGAATTAAGTTAAATCCCAGTTTAGGGAAATATTATTATTTTAGATTTTCTTAATTTAAAGTTTTTTAATTATATTATATTGTTCATATATTAATTATAATATCTTATTGAGATGATCTAAGAAAAGCAAGGGAATGTTATCTTTTTTAATTAATGAAATTTTTATTAAAGTAGGTTAGTTCTTAATGTGCATGAAAACATTTTTTTCAAGATCAGACCTTAGTCTGCAGCCTAGAATCCGAATGATTAGATTACTGTATGGCTGTGAAAGTTGGACAATGGACTCTGAAATAGAAAAAAGAATAGATGCCTTTGAGATGTATATATATACAGACGAACATTGAGAATTCCATGGGTAAAAAGAGTTACTAATGTTAAGGTACTTCGTCGAATGTGCAAACAAAAAGAATTACTAAGAATAATCAAAGAGAGGAAAATGCAATGCTTGGGTCATGTGTTGAGAGGCGAAAAATATGAATTACTTCAAGTTATACTGGAAGGAAAAGTAGAGGGCAAAAAATCAGTAGGAGGACGCCAGAACTCATGGCTGACAGAACTAAGGAGATGGTTAGACCGCTCATCCGCAAAAATCTTTCGTGCAGCATTTCCAAAACCACAATTGCCATTTGGATCGCCAACCTTCGAAAGGAGACGGCGCCATGAGAAGAAGAAGTTTTTAATGGATATATCAGTCAAGTTAGTTATCTGTGATGTATTGTTCTTAGTATCTGATTTAAGTAAGAATTGATATATACATATATATATATATATATATATATATATATATATATATATATATATATATATATATATATATCACTTAGATTCTTAATGTCACTCTTAACATTGATGGAGAAATCGTTAAGGAAAATTTATGACATTTCAATGAACTCTCTTTTAGACTTATTGTTGTCACGGTGGAGAATTGTAGTGTTTGTATAGTCCATGAGATGACCAGTGGAATGAACATGTTTGGCTAATGCACAGCGGTCAGGGTGAAGTCGAGAATCACTTTTGTGTAGTGTGATACGTGATTTCAATAATTGAGATGTTTGGCCGATGTAGGAATTGTTACAAGAGAGGCATGGAATGTTGTAGACAATATTACTAATCATATCTATGAGATATCTTTGATCTTGGAATAGAGATTATTAATTTTTAGGGCTGATCTACAAGTCACACTAAGACAGATTAAGACAGATTTAATAATTAAAATTAAAACTCCCCAATATGGGCCTCTTGTTTCTTGAAAACAAATACAGTATTAAAAACAACTAACTACTTTTTAATAATATTGTTTTTACTTTCAATTCTCTATGTATCAAAGTCAAAACACACTATCACAAGAAGTCATGAAATAAACTAAAGTTTTACTATCCTTAAAAAAAATTTTTAGAATGTATTGTACATTATTATATTTTATATTTGTGGTGTTAATGTTGAGTGTCCAAATTTATTTTAAATAATCTCGACGACTAGTAAGTAACACTGACAAATTGTGATATTTTGTAAATATTTACACATTTTATATATATATATATATATATATATATATATATATATATATATATATATATATATATCGGAAAAAGGAGTACGACCGTCAAATTCCAATATATAAAAGGATCACTCAACAGAGTGGTGGGCTCTTATATCGGTCAATTTGTAGGTGGAGAAATGAAAGACAAAGTTGATGTGCCACTCTATCTATTTTGAAGACGTTTCGCTTTCGTATTCTGAAAGCATCATCAGTTCATTCTAAAAAGTATAATATAAGAACCACACAATCATGGAAAAGATGTTACAGGTGTTACCTTAAAAAGACATGTAGCAGTCAAAGATGTTAACAAGCTTATGAATTAAACTTGAATAAATGGACATTATAAAGTAGAAATGTATAAACATTTAATTTACTAACAACATTTAGTGACTTATTAAAAAATTAGCACAGTGAGTGACCATGTGGTCCGAAGTATAATAAATATATTAAATTATAACTTAAATGATGCAAAGAACTAAGAAAATCAACGATTAACTTCCAACAATGGATAATTATTAAGCTTTAATTTTAACTTTTGGTAGCATTATTAAAAGATGTTAATATAATTTAAAAAAATAAGTGTAAATGAATGAAGTTACCGGTCTAAGCCTTGCACCTGCTACCAGGAAAATGGCGTTAGATTGATTTTTTCAGCCACAATGTTTAACATAAATTTAAATATAAGAGTTTGAATGAAATTCTCCTGTTTGTTTGTTTTTAGACGGGCTAATGCGAGTAAATGTTATTGCTATATCAGTTTCTTTCATTGGATTGTCTCTTACAAGCGGGCTGTCATCCAAAGCTCATTAACATTTAAATAAACCGCTCAATTATTTGAGGTGGTACCTCTGACCTTGCTGTTCTGTTGAAATATTTTCAACCTCAAGGTTGGTTGTCTTTTCGTGGTTCTGTGTTAGTCTGTTCAATCTAACGCAATTTTCCTGGTAGCAGGTGCAAGGCTTAGACCGGTAACTTCATTCATTTACACTTATTTTTTTAAATTATATTAACATCTTTTAATAATGCTACCAAAAGTTAAAATTAAAGCTTAATAATTATCCATTGTTGGAAGTTAATCGTTGATTTTCTTAGTTCTTTGCATCATTTAAGTTATAATTTAATATATTTATTATACTTCGGACCACATGGTCACTCACTGTGCTAATTTTTTAATAAGTCACTAAATGTTGTTAGTAAATTAAATGTTTATACATTTCTACTTTATAATGTCCATTTATTCAAGTTTAATTCATAAGCTTGTTAACATCTTTGACTGCTACATGTCTTTTTAAGGTAACACCTGTAACATCTTTTCCATGATTGTGTGGTTCTTATATTATACTTTTTAGAATGAACTGATGATGCTTTCAGAATACGAAAGCGAAACGTCTTCAAAATAGATAGAGTGGCACATCAACTTTGTCTTTCATTTCTCCACCTACAAATTGACCGATATAAGAGCCCACCACTCTGTTGAGTGATCCTTATATATATATATATATATATATATATATATATATATATATATATATATATATATTTATCATCATGGCTTATTCACTCCTAGCGGAGTGTTTGCCGCCCTTTTGGGCTCTCCGATTCATTTATTGCGGAGAATCAGTCCGCTGTTGTTCTTTTTATTATTATAATAGCAGCGTGTGTGACTTGGCCCTGTCTACAATTTTCCTCCATTCTTTCCGATCCTTACAGCGCTCCTTCCAATTGTAGATTCTCAGCTTCTTTAGGTCTTCTAAGACTTGATCTCTCCATCTTGTTTTGGGTCTCCCCTTTGGTCTCTTTGTTGTTGGTCTCCATCCAGTTATTCGCTTTAGCGTAGAGTCTGGGTTAGCTCTTTCTGTGTGCACCAGCCACCTGAGCCTTTGCGTCTTAACGAACTTGATTATGTCTTCACCCTCGATGACTTCTTTAATTTCTTCATTGGTTAATCTTCTAAATTCGCCTACACTTATCCTCACTGGCCCCATTATTCGTCGAATTATCTTTCTCTCTAAGATTTCTAACCTCATTTCATCTTTTTGTGTAAGGCACATCGTCTCTGCACCATAGGTGATCACTGGCCTGATTGCAGTCTTGTAAATTTTTAATTTGGTTTTCTTACTAATGTGTTTTTCTTTCAGGAATTTTTGGTAGTTCCAGTAGGTTTTATTACCCAGTAGGATGCGTTCATTTATTTCATCTGTTCTATCATTTCTGTCATTTACCATCACACCCATATATTTGAAACGGTGTACTCTTTCAAATGTATATGCACCAAGCTTAATTTCTCTCTCTATGTTCGTATTCTCTCTTGAACACTTGAGGTATTTCGTGTTGCTTTGATTTATTACTAGCCCTCTCTTCTTTGCTTCTTTATCTAGTATTAATATTATGTTCTGCATGGTTTTTAAATCGCTAGTAACCAGTGCAATATCGTCTGCATACGCAATCAGTTGGGCTGAAGATTCGATAATCGTTCCCATAATTTTGGCTGCTCTTACTGCGCCCTCTATGGCAATGTTAAATAATGTTGTTGACAGGGAGTCTCCCTGTCTGACACCTACCTCCATTTGTACTTCATCTGACGGGCCCTCGTTTGTTAAGATTCGTGCCTTGGATTCCTTCATCGTCATTTTCGTGAGACTTATTAATTTTTCTTGGATGCCTAATTGATTCATATCCTTAATTAGCTCCTCCCTTATTACACTGTCAAAAGCTTGCTTGTAGTCAATAAACAGTATATGTAGATCTATTCCGTGCTCGTAACTTTTTTCGACTATTTGCGTTACAATGTGTATTGCATCTATTGTTGACGTACCTTCTCTGAATCCATGTTGGTATTCACCTTTTTTTGTTCTAGTTTTTTTTCTACTCTTTGTCTGATCAGATTAGTTAATATTTTGTACATTGTATTTAATAACGTGATTCCCCTGTAGTTAGTGCATTTCGTCATGTCGCCTTTTTTAGGGATTGGTGTTATCAGACCACAATTCCAGTCGTTCGGCATGCTTTCTTCTTCCCATATTCGTTCTATTAATTTGTGGATTCTGTGGGCTAGTTCCTTTCCCCCATTCTTAAAGAACTCATTTATAATATCGTCTGGTCCTGCTGCTTTCCTTGTCTTTAATCTGTTTATAGTCGCCAATAGTTCGTTGTATGAGGGAGGCTCTGATTGTTCTCCATTCCTATTTTCTGTTTGTTCTTCATTTTCTGCGTTTTCAGCATCGTCTTTCTTTTTAAACAGTTCTCTATAGTGTGTTTCCCATTCTATTTTCCCAATATTTGCTGGTATCTCTTTTTTTCTCTGTGATGTATTTGTATAGTCTTGCATTGTCATTACTATTGGCTTCAAGTTCCTGTAGTAATTCTTCGATCCATTTCTTCTTTTTTCTTTTGCAGCATTTGTCTGACTCTTTCTTCTTCTCTTTATAGTGTAGGAGATCTTCTTGTTTCCCTGTGGCCACCCACCTGTGTGTTGCTTTATCCTTGTCTTTACTAGCTTGCTCGCATTCTTCATCGTACCAATCCTTTCTTTTATTGCTTTCCATTAGTCCTATCGCCTCCTCTGCTGTTGTTAAGATACTATCTTTTATGTCTTCCCATGTTTTATCTATGTTCGATGGTTTTAGGACTAGTAGTTTTTCTTCCAATTTAGTGCAGAATTTTCTGTTTGCATTATCTGTATTTAATTTCGACCGATTTCACCTCTTTCTTTTCTTTTTGTCGTTTTTATCTTTAAGTATCTTCAATTTCATGTCGCCTATCACCAAAATGTGATCCGAATCAGCATTGGCTCCCCTGTAAGACCTTACATTCTGAAAAATTGTTCTCCATTTTTTTGAGATTAGGATGTGGTCTACTTGGTTTCCATCTGTTGTTCCAGGTATTAGCCACGTTACTTTGTGCTCTTTTTTGTGCTTGAATTGAGTGCTAATAATAAAAGTATTGGTTGCTGCTGCTAGATTACACATTCTCCTGCCATTGTTATTCGTATTTTGATGGATTGTTTCTTTTCCTGCGATTTCTCTGTTCGTGTCTTCTTTCCCTATCTTTGCGTTGAAGTCTCCTAATAGGATTAGTATGTCGTTCTTTGGTATTTCTTCGTACAATTCTTCAAGTTTATCATAGAATTCTTTTCTTCTTCAGGAGCATTCTCAGTAGGGGCATATATGTTAACAAATGCTAAATTTGCTTGTTTATTTTTCATTCTAATATATGATATTCTTCCATCAACCGCTTTAAAGTTAATAATCTTGTCTCTTACGCTGTTACTAACTAGAAAGGCGGTTCCATTGCGCCCCTGTTTGTTTTCTCCTGCGTATATATATATATATATATATATATATATATATATATATATATATATATATATATATATATATATATATATATATATATATATCACAGTAAAGCACTAAAATAATTCCGAAAGCTTGATAAAAAGTCAAAAGAGTGTTTCTCTAACATCTCGGCCAACCCTCTGACTGCAGCCCTAATAAACTGGTGTTTTTAATAAATACATAAATATCTATTCATTTTTCATAATCAACTAAACAATATGTTCTAATTTTCAAATTAAGTTTAACAGAAATCACTGACAAATTATCGTATACAGGGTGAACTACAGAAGAAAATTTCAATATTTCATATTTTTTAAATGTACAACCCATTTCTTTTAAAATATTTTATTTATAACAAATTTTTTTTTTATTGAAAATACTTTATAAAAGGTATATAATAAAATACCCAAACGGGCTATATCACAATTACAGAACGTTTTCGGAATATTCCATCATCAGTGTAACTAAGTATACATGTTTTGAGCCACTAAAATATATGGGTAAAAACCCGTTAAATGTTGTTAGTTTAAATTTGTGTTACATTATATGTTCTTAAAAGTTAAGATGTTTAAGTTACCAGTGGAATTGGTAACATGGCGCCGTATGACTCTACATGAGGTAACTTGGTCCTGAGACAAAGTGTTTACGAGGACTTGTTGCTATTATATGACTATTATAGTTATAAGTATAGTATATTATATTTATCCACTGTACTATACACACAATAAAATTGATATTTCTTTATTGCAGTGTTCCTGTCGAGATACGAAGACTGATCCAAAGTTATTATATACTTATTAGATACAATGAATTTATCTGCGACGAAATAAATTTTAGTAAATTACCTCGTCCCCAGCGCTCATAAAACTTTGTCAGGATATAAGGAAAGAACCTCGTGCCTTGTCATTTTTCTTACCGCACCATATTGCGAAAACGTTTCTTCCGTTCTACTTTCTTTCCAGCAGAAATTCAATAAAGACCGCGACGAATTTATTACACCCCACCCACTTAAAATAGTTTTTAAAGAAATAGTTCCATATTAGGGTAGATATATCTCTTCCCTTTTCAAGTGCTTTCGCTTATTTCAAACGTCCTCGTTTCTTCGGGCTCGATGACGGGAGTTGAACTCTAGAAATAAACGACGTGGCTAGGACGCTGGGTTTCCTCCGAATTGATCGTTAAATCTTTCGAATAGTTTACTAAACGAGGAGTAAGTGCCCTATGAAACCGATTGATGGCTATTCCGGTTACCGGCAAGAGTTATCACACAATACGTTTCTATTTGCGGCGAGTTTTCTAATAGTATTTCACGATAGAAACGGGATGGAAGCTTTATTCACAAAAATACTTTACGTCAGGTGGACAATTTTTTGCTTACTGAAAGGTAAGTATTCAAAATGAAACTCAAATCTTAGCAAGATTAAAAAAAGCTTCAAAAGGGCGTATTCTAAAAGTTGTACAGTTAAAAGTCATGTAAAAAATTAAAAAGCATCTTTGATATTGCGTCCAGAGTCTTGTGATACTTAACAAACTTCACAATTTCATAAAGATCCATCAACTCGTCTACACTTAATTTAGAAATGCATGATAGCTCAATTTTTATGGTAAAAATTGGACCGGTTTTTATAAGAAACTGTTGAGAGGAGAAAAATTATAAATATTGTAATGGTTTACCAATAAAAGAATGAAGACAACGATAGCTTAGCAGAAATCAAAATAAGAATAGAAAAAGCCAGATCCATATTCACTAAAATGAAGAGAGTGTTCTGCGGAAGAGATTTGAGCCTTAAAATGAAACTTCGCCTGATCAGATGTTACGCACTTTCTGTGCTGTTCTACGGAATGGAGTCATGGACGTTGAAAAATATTGATATAAAAAAATTAGGACATTTGAACTGTGGATGTATCGGAGGATCCTGAGTATATCATGGACCGAGAGAGTCACAAGAGAAGAATGAATAAAGAAAAGGAAGTCATATTTACGATCAAAACACGAAAACTGCAATACTTGGGACACATTACAAGAGGCGAAAGATATGAACTGCTTCGAATAATTATGCAAGGGAAAATAGCAGGAAAAAGGTCCGTATAAGGTATCATCAGATACATCAAAGCCTTTGCATATGACGCTCTGATAATAGGGTAAATCCAGGAGAGTTGAATCACATTTCTTTGTACGCTCACTAAAATTATATTTGTCAACTTATTAACATTATTATTTAAGTAAAGAATTTAGTTTTATACCCTTAATAGTTTACTTTCTAATTGAATATTATTAATAAAGGCTACGTTGCATTTTTCCAAAACTTCGCAAGGTCCATCTCACCAGGACGTGTCTGAGTGAGATGGACCAGCAGCTTGGAAGAGATGGACCAGGGGTAAAAAGTAGGATCAATGACTACAAACCAAGTATAAAGTAATAAATTTGTATATTTTACATAATAAATGTTACAATAACGAAATAAAAAAACAAACAAGTCTATCCTTTTGCTTTCTTGACCACAATCTTCCTATTAATGGGAAACTTCCCTTTTTATGACATTATTTGCCTGATACCGCAAAAGTCACATTTTACTTCAAATCTAAAGCAACCTTCATGAAACCACCGAGAACACTGTACACACTTCACTCAGTCTTCTTTTTTTGTAGTTTCATTGTAAGCCTCTCCACGTCCCGCACATTCATCTTTATCCCATTCTTCTACTGACATATCGTCATCTTGGACTAGATCTGCAGAATCATAGCTTTCTGAATCCGAACTTTCAAACTGTATCACTTTGCCAGATGGTTCCTGTTTTGCCTTGAGAAACTTCTTTTTTGATTCAATTTTTTTCCCAGTTGATTTTGTTTCTTTTTCTTTTTTGTTTATCTTTCATTGCTTGCTCAACTGCCTTCCTTTTTACAACAGCAATGTTCTGAGCAGAATTTAATACTTTTAAAATAGTCGTGAAACATATCTTAACGGTTACTTTCTGCGTGAGATAAGGGACGAGTGATATGTTTTAAAAGTTTAGAAGGAGTCATTTTTAAAGGTGTAAGGCTACTAAAAGTACTGGGTATACTAGTAAGATCAAATTGAGTACTGCACAGGAGACAGAAGAATCAACAGTGTTACTTGTTGGTACACTAGTTACAGCATTGACGGGTTGGCCGATAAGTTCTGCATTGGAGGATCAACCTCGCCGGTTGGTGCACTAGCGAGAGTGTGCACCAATACTTGGACAATGGGCACTGCACCGGAGAAATCGGGCTCTAGGTATCTATAGAGAAATCCACTTACACCGTTTTGTACACCTGCAGCTTTAGTCCATGCAGAGTTGAGAAGTTTTCCAAACTGCAGACAATTGATCTTTCTGGATGAATTGTTTGTAATGAAATAATTACAAGCACTATAAAAGTAGGACTTTCAAAGTAAGTTGAAAAAGGATCGGTCCAAAGGTTGTAGCCAGTGCGAAGTATGGGATGGAATGCCCATCAAAATGATTCTTTTTTGCTCCGTGTACACTAGGACTTCCAAGAAACTAGTGTATGAAGTGTGACGATCAAGTAAGAAAAGTACTTTCTCGGCTGGTTTTCTAGGTTGAAAATAACTTTTTAAGCAGTGCAGAAAAATTTCACTAGTGACATAAGAAGATTTTTGTGACATTTTTACAACTGAGCCAGGAGCCATTCCGTTCATGAGCTCAACTTTCATTCTTGCCCTTCATTATGCAGTATGGGGGAAGAAATGTACCTTCAGCGCTAGCACAAGCTAGAACAGAAACGGTTTCACCCTTTTCCCCTGACGTAATGGAAGTTAGATTTTTGGAACCTTTAAAAATTATGGAAAAAATTATCATCAAGGCATGGAAAACCTCAGAGAGAACGAAAAAGAACAACGAACGACGTTTTGGCAAGGTCACACTTGCCATTATCAAATCAGATTAGTTCTGCTTGTTGTTGGTGTTCGAGGAGAACTGATTTTTAATCCACTTTAAATACCTTAACTGTGAATTATGTCAAAGTTTTCCTGTAGAATTTGTTTTTATGCAGTTGGTAGTATTTGAGCATCATCTTTTGTATTAGCTAGCATCAGTGTTTCATTAAATTTAGTTTATGTCATGTGTTTATGATATGCTGTGCTAATGATGATGTCTTCTCTTTTCTTTCGATGGTATTTCGATGTTTTCACGTATAACCTGTATTCTTTGATTGGTTTGTCAGATGTACAATTTGTTGCAATCCACAAAAGGAACCTTGTAAACTCCTAGATTTTCCAATACATTTTTTGTTTTCGCGGATAGTAATATGGTTGATATTTTCCCGTCGCTGATAAATATAGATTATATTTTGTTTGTCCTTAAAACTCCGCCGATTTTATCAGTAGTGCCTATGTTCCAACAACAATTTTACAGCTCCTAATGGAAAATTAACATTCTGTTTTGCTGTAAGTTGTCAAATTTATAATGAATATGATCTTATTTGTGTCGTTTCAAACAATTTAAGTTTTAAAATTGATGTTACAAATGGTATTTATTTTCTGTCAACCAACAAATACACTTTTGTAAAATTACTGGTAGGCGCCATGTTAACTTGTAGTATGGTCGGTTAAAAAGAACAGATCCTACAGGCAAATTGGGATAAACTGTCCTTTCAACCATTTTTGTACTTTTTGGCATTCATCATGGTAATCTCTCGACTTGGCACCTGATGAAATATTAAGAGTATTCGAAATTAAACCTATTTGCCCACCACTGTGTATGATAAATAACATACTTGTAGCCAACTTGTAAATACAATACAAAGAACTGATTCAACCATGGTTTGCCCTATTCTTTTTCTGTTCTTTTTGGAAATGTTGCGATGCCAGCATGAGGAATTCATACATCCTACAATTTTACGTCCCTGATTAATTCAGTGTTTAATTTCGGTTTCTCCCAGCCGTTCGTATCAATGAGTGCGCCTAAACATTTAAATTTTTCCACTTGTTTGATTTTCACGTCCTCGTCCATCAACACTTCAAACCTTGCGTCTTAAATGATTCACAATGAAACAATGAATTCTGTTTTCTTCATGCTGACTTGTAACCCCCATTTTACATATTCTCTGTATAGACGATTTATCATAAATTCTAGATCACGAGAATCTTGAGCTAGGATGATTTGGTCATCCGCAAAGTTCAGGGAGAACATTACGTAATTTCCTATGGGGATTCCCATTCCCTGGCAGTGGTTTTTCCAATTTTGGAGAGCTGCCTCAATATATAAATTAAACAGTAAGGATGACATACTGCATCCTTGTCTTAGTGCTTTAGTTACTTTTATTGGCATTGATAGTCTATTTCCATTTTTAGGTAAGTAGTATTATCCCTGTATACTTCTGTAATGATTCCTAAAAGGTATGGACTAATGCTAAGTTGTTGTAAAGCTTGCCACAATTTAAGTCTTGAAACTGTATCATACGCCTTTTCTAGGTCGATGAAGGCTAGATGTACTTTGGTTCCAACCGCTATTCTTTTGTCTATTAATTGTTGGAGTACAAACAAGTTATCAGTGCAAGATCTACCAGGCGTAAATCCACTTTGGTCTTCGCTAATTAGATGTCATACATCATCTTGTATTTTTCCATTTATTATCTTTCCAAACAATCTCCCGAAAGTAGGAAGGATACTTAATCCTCTGTAGCAGTTAGGATCTTTTCGATGAAGTACCTTTTTAAAGATGGACACTTGCTGAGCGGTTTTCCATTCAGATAGTACTTTAATTTGTTGGAAGCATTGATTCATTAGAAAAGTTCTATTAGGAGTGGACCTCCAGCTATATTGCTAGGTCATGGAGATCGCCCGTTAATTAACGCAGTATGGACCTCGTTGTTACTAGTATTAAGTAATGTTATTATTTGTTTGTCTCTCCATACTGTATTCCTCTCCCATTTTTCTCTCCAAAATTAAGTTGCTTGAAGGGGTTATGGGTGTTTTTCTTTAGATTAATGATAGTTCTCCATGCTTCCGTAGTCTGAGAACCACCAATCAAATTTTCAACTTGGACACATTTTTGTTCCCAGAAATTGTTTTTTGCTTCTTTAATTTGATTGCGTACTTCTCCGTTTTTCCTTTGATATGTTACTCTGTTTTATTTGTTAGGCATTTCTTATATACTTTGTTTTTTTTTCTTGTATCATTTCTTTTACGTTTTCTGTCATCCATGGTGATTCGTGGTGTTTTCCATCTTATTTAGTTCCTTTTCTAATTTAGATTACAAAAGATGTTTAATACTTGGTTGAAATAAAAGGAGCAATTTATATCTCTCCATTTTGTACTGTGTAGTATGGTTTCTCTCACTTTCGGTGTTCTGTTTGTACTATTTTTTAAAGGAGCACTTTTTTAGCTATCTTTAAAAGATTAGCTAAAAGAAAGTAGTGATCTATCCCACAGTTGCTATTTATCATTATAACTTTTGTATGAAAAACTGGCACGTACTAAAAACTCAATTTATAGGAAGATGTAGAAACATTAGACTAAAGGGCCTGAAGTTACGACCATTATATTCGAGCTCAATTTCTGCACAACAATTTCCCATCGTTACGTCAAAATAAATGTATTTTAAATTGACATTGTGGTTATTTCCCATTCAAGATAGTAAATAAAGTAAATAATGATGTAGACTACACACTCAGTAAATGCAATTTATTCTCTTTAACCTATAAAGTTATAAAATCCGCCGAAACATAAATGGAACTATACTCTCAAAAGTATATCTACGATTTTATTGCTACGGATACACTTTATGTCCCCCAGAGAGGACGATCTCTTATTGCTAGGTGCCCTAAAATCCGCTTTCTCGGTTCTAAAATCCCGAGCATATTAGCGAATAGGGATGTATAAAAGCAGCAGTTTCTTTTAGAAAATGAGGATAGTGCTAGATAAATTTTACTTCATTTTTAAATTAAAAGAACATACGAAACATTAATTCTAAAGCATATCTTTTTTTGCTTACATAAGTTTAGAGTCTGATATTAGCAACTTAATTTAAAGCGCATGAAAAACAAAGCAGATTATCAAACTGCCTTTGAAGAAAATATCTTGTAATAATTTTATTAGCGAAAACGATAACTCTTTGATACAAATAATTACTATTTAACTGGGAATAAGCCACAATTAAAGATAAAAATACGTTTATCAGTCTTCTATTAAAAATAGAGAATTTGATAGATCTCAAATATGTAAACACGCATGGGATAATGAACATAGGGTTCACTGGAATAATTCAAATGTAGTCCTAAAAGAGACGGATGGTAAAAAAAGAAAAATCAAAGAAGCGGCTTTAATTATGCTAAATGAGGCCAATTGTGTCGCAAATTCCTCGGCAGAATGAATATCTGGTTACCAATATTGAAAGAGGAAGTTATTAATAAGAAAATACCAGTATTAGTAAGTGAGTAACATATAGAGGATACATCATTTAGGTTGTTTAAATAACGAAACATATAAAATCAGAATTTTGGTGTTTATTGAAGGTAAACTAAATGCACGAACAAATATGCATCCCATGCATCCCATGTCGGGATAGTATTATGAGGTTTTTTTCCTGGTTTTTCCCTCATAATTTACTATGGAATCATTAACAGGAGAATTTTACTGTCATCATGTCATGTGTTTGTCTTTTTAAAGACGAATTACATGCTATGATTTTTTTCTGACGGATATTCTCAAGTTAAAGTTGATTTCATGTAATCGAATGAACTATCTTATAAGTAAAGTCGTCCCAGGAGCGCAACTCAACAATAATGGCAATATCACTTTAAAGTCGTCTACTTTAAAATGCATAATGTATGTCTGAATTGTCAATATAAATGAGTCAGATAAAATTAAATTATTAGAAGAATTTTTCACTATGTAACAAAAAACAAAATTTGTTTAATTTACTGTTTGTATTTTGAGAACGATTTCCGAAGTGGAAATTGAAACGTCAATAAACGTATTTTTATCTTTAATTGTTTCTTATTCCCAGTTAAATAGTAATTAATTTAAAATGCCACAAGAAAATAGCTTCAGAACAATATCTTTGATACAAGTCTACGAAAGGTGAATGCGAAAAACATGTATGTATGTATGTACAGCGTTAACAGGCCTTTTAGGCTCATTGCTGGATGGATAATTTCCATCGTTTTCTATTCTTAGCTAACCGCTTCCAATCTCTGATGCCCATTTCTATGACATCTTCCATCACTATATCTCTCCATTTCTTTCTTGGTCTTCCTCTCTTTTTTGCCCTCAGGTACTCTCCAAGCAATATTCTTGACTAGTCTATCACCTTGCATTCTTTCTAGATGACCGAGCCATTCTAGTCTACGTTTTTTCACCAATTTTGTTATTGTAGGGTTAGCATACAAATGATACACTTTTGCATTAGTTCGTCTTCTCCATTCTCCCTCTACTAGTTTTAAACCAAATATTCTGCGAAGTATATTTCTTTCCCATGCTTCCAATGTATTCTGTATGGTTTTGTTCATAGTCCATGTCTCGGCAGCGTATAGCATTGTTGGTCTAATTATAGTTTTGTATACTCTTATTTTTGTATTACGAGATATATCTTTGGCCTTAATTATTTTGCTCATGGCTCCAGCACACCTGTTGCTCTTGGTCAGTCTCAGGTTTATTTTGAGTTTCTTCCTTACATGTCTGATCAATAAGAGTACCTAAGTACATATATGCATCCACCTTCTCAAATTCTACATCGAAAAACATAATTTACACTAATGAATCGGTGCAGGCTATAACTCACAAAAGCCCAAAAAAAAATTTTCTGGATAAATATCGGTGAAAAAAATTATTTTCATCTACATACTCGCGAAGACTATACCTTTCACAATAATTGCGAAGAAAATAATTACTTCTGGACTGCTTTTGGCGACAAATATTTTTTGTGTTTTTTTTTGTATTTAACATTTTAGCGAAAAAAAAATTCACGGAATTTTCATAGCTCTAAAGCCGGATTCTCAGGTGGCGAATTTGACAAATACACCAATACTGGTGTACTTGGCGAGTCGGCCAACATAATTTGTCCTTTACAAGTAAACCGTTCACACAGCGTGTACGATTAACAACTGCACCAACAACAAATATGCCAGTAAATTATTAAATATTGATCATTCCAGTTTGAACCACGATGGATAGTGGCCATTCTGAAAATATTGTCGTGGCTTCTGCAGCTTTTGTTGTAGTGAGCTATTTAAAATGAAAAAGAAGTTCATTTATTCGAGCATTCAACTTTATATAAATATATCAATTTAAAACAACAATGTTTAAACACGTCGTCTGAATACAAACACAAATATAGACCTGTACAGACTTGTCAAGTGTACGCGACACTGGCGATCCCTTTGACTTGTAGAGATTTTACCTACAGGCGACGGGAAAACGGCCAGCCAGTGTCAAATAATTGCTCAAGTAAACCATTCACACGACAAGTACATATAGGCAATTGACAAACATTGGCCAAATATACCCGTCGTGAGAATCCAGTTTTAGAGTGTAGCGAGGTTAAATGTGGGTACAGTTTTTTCTTACTGGTTAACCTTACATTATTGAAGGATGTGCCGACAGTTTTGAGGTTTTTAAGCCATAAGGCATTAAGGCCTTCTTACATCTGGCCCTCTTTCTTCTTCCCTCTAGCTTGCCTTAAGTGAAGTATATTATATCACTCTCTGGGTTACTCATAACCTGGCTAAAATACGAACTATCTACTCAACTTATTCGTAGAATTAGTTACAACCAGAGTTCAATGGCTTCAAGTTTTCTTAGACGTATATCCGATAAAGTCCAACCTTCGACACCGTATAAAAGAGTAGAGAACACATAATTTTTTTTTGCTTATGTCCCAGTTCCAATTTAGATTAAAACCAAGGTAAGTATGTACTCTCTGTATGTATATATCTCTCTAGTTGTTCTCCACAAGCCGTTAGCATTTCTGGTTGTATTGGCGTTTTACTGACAATCATCACCTTTGTCTTTATGGTGTTTAGCTTCAGTCCATATTCATCACACGTTGTGGTAATCCTATTAAACAGAAGTTTGAAGTTCTTCGTAACTATTTGCAATTAACACTATATCATCCTGGTACTTCAAATTATCAATATTGACGCCATTTAATGTGGAAAATATTAGTTGCGACAAAATGCTGCCCTGTCTTACTCCCCTTCAAATTTTGAAGCTCTTCAGAATTATCCTGGTCAATCCTGATAAATGGCCATTAATTTAGTATATTTTACTCGATCAAAAGCCTTCTCAGAGTCAATAAAACATTGATGGATTACCAACATATTTGCATATCTGTACCATAACCTGATACTAAATACTGCTTCTCTGGTTCCAAGATTATTTTGGAACTCAAATTGTGTGTCACTAAGTTGTTCTTCTATTTTTTGATACATCCTTGAATGCAAAATTCGAAGAAATATTTTTAGAATGTAGCTCATTAAGGTAATGGTGAGGAAGTAACTACATCTTTGTGTATTTTTGCTTTTTTATGTAGGTATCGCCATAAAAGACGACAACATCCAATCGATTAAACAAATTTTGTTTAATTTATTAATGTTTGTATTTTGAGAACGATTTCCGAAATGGAAACTGAAATGTTAATAAACCAATCTGTTGGTATATGTAAAACGATGAAGGTGAAATTTTTTATCTGAACTTTCGAAGAGCTTTATTGTTTTACTTGGTATTTTATCCGGTCTGCCACTTTTCTGATCTTGTTGCTCGTTCAATCTTGTCCACAGTTATGTCAATTTCAATATCAGGTCTTTCATCATTAAACAGTTCTTCAATATACTCTTTCCTGCTATCTGCATCATGATTTTACTGTAACTCTTCAATTTCCAAACAATTTTTTTTTCGAAGTATGTTTCTTTTGCAGCATCTCCTTTTTAATTCGTTCATATATTTCGACATTGTGATTCTTAAAATTACGTCCTTTGTCCATTAGATTCAAAATCTTATCATTTATCCACTGTTGCGTTTTTCGATTGTTATTATTTAAATTGGGTTGAGCTGCTTATAATCGTTTTGATTTGACTTCAATGACCCTCAATGGATTCTTAGTGTCTTCAGACTTTTTTAAATAGTTTCTTGTCTTAATAAATATTAGGCTCTTAGAAACACTATGGATTTCTCTGGATACAATGTCACTTCTTTTTCGAGCCCGATATATCGGCTTGCATTTGAGCCCAGATTATTTCAATGGGGTTAATTTCGCGATGACAAGATGGTAATCGCAACACCGTAACTGCAAGGTATTTTATAACTTTATCTTCGACATACTTCATAATTTTGGTTAAAAGGCATAAAAGGAACAAGGAAAAAATTAATGGATAATTAAGTAGATATAATGTTACACCAGATTAGGATGCTAATTGTTTGTTTGGAAAGATGCTGTGGATGCTGTAACATGAGTTTTTCTTTGGGAGCACTTTTAGGAGATTAAACTTCTTCTTCCTTCTTGTATGTAAGCTTGCCTGTTTCTTTTTCAATATTAGCCTCCTAAATTTTTTAATATCGGGGTCTTCCGACCCCGAATGGCTATTAGGTTTCCGAGGGCAGACGGGTCACTATATTTCCTTCTATTACACACTCTAGAAAGGCAACGGGAAACCACCTAGAGCCTAATTTTCCCAAGAAACAATCATGGAAATGGCTGATAAATACAACGGCCCCGAGTACGGGCGCTCCTTAAATGGAGCAGGGGTGCTAAGAATATCCCGGTCAGCTAGAAACATGAACACATTTTCTAAAGAAAGAAAAATAGGTACATGGAATGTAAAAAGCATGTACGAACCAGGAAAAATTCATAACACCATTAAAGAAATGAAGCGTCTAAATATAAGTATCCTTGGAATAAGTGAAATGAGATGGCCGGGGTCTGGAAAAGTAACTGTAGATGACCACATTGTATACTATTCAGGAGAAGACAGCTCAAAACACAAAAATGGTGTAGCAATAATTGTGTCGAAGGAAACAGATGAAGCTGTAAAAAACGTCGTCCTATTGTCAGACAGGATACTGATGATACAAATACAATCAACAACAATCAATGTGAACATATTACAAGTATATGCACCCACACAAGACTATGCACAAGAAGAAATTGAAAAATTCTATCATGATTTAGAAAAAGTATTAGCACCAGCTACAAAGAAACACGATCTCAATATTATCATGGGAGATTTTAATGCAAAGATTGGTGAAGGTGAACAGGAAGATGTCATAGGGAAATATGGTCTGGGAATACGAAATGAAAGAGGAGATATGTTGGCATATTTTTGCGTAGAAAAGCAATTAGTAATAATGAACACAATTTTCAAACTTCCAAAACGTCGTCTTTACACCTGGAAATCACCAGCAGATACACCTGAACGAGTTTTTCGTAACCAAATAGACTTCATATGTATAAATAAGAGATACAGAAATTCAGTATTATCAGTAAAAACATATCCAGGGGCAGATGTACCAACAGATCACAATATTTTAGTAGGAAAAATAAGACTGAGATTAAAACGAGTTGCAAGGACGAATAAGCAAACAGTTACTATTGATAGAGAAACGATGCTAAATGATACTGTAAAACAAGAAATAACTAGTATATTAGAACAAAAGATGAAGTTAACATCAAGCAAAGAAGAAAGTACTGAGGAAAACTGGACGAGAATTAAAGACATCTTAAAGCCTGTTCAAGAAACAAAATTGAGTGCGCTAAAAGCAAGAAAAAAACAAGGGTGGATAACAGAAGAAATACTGAGACTTATGGATCAAAGAAGAGAAGTCAGAAATAAAGATAAAAACGAATACAAGAGGATCCACGCAATAATCAGGCAGAATAAGACACGCGAAAACACAATTTCATAGTAAAGAATGTAATGAAATTGAACAATATGAAAAGAAACACGATACATTTCATCTGCACAAGAAATTAAAAGAGGTCGCTGGAAACAAATGGAAACAAGTATCCCAAAGTTTAGAAGACAGAAACGGACACAGAATATTAGACATCAATGAAAAGTTAAAAGAATGGGAAAACTACATTTCTAAATTATTTGAAGATGAGAGAGTAGAACACTATAAACCGATTGCTATATCAGGTCCATCTATAACAGAAAGTGAGGTAAGACGTTCAATACAAACGGCAAAAAATGGAAAAGTACTTGGCCCCGATGAAGTAAGTGCTGAAATACTAAAGTTTTTGGGAGAAAATGGAATTAAAGCTCTGTGTAATCTCTTTAACAGAATTTATGACACTGGGATATTACCAACTGATTGGTTAAAGTCGACATTTGTCACAATACCTAAGAAACATCGTCCAAAGACATGCGGTGATTATCGGACAATAAGTCTGATGAGTCACGTTTTGAAAATCTTTCTGCGAGTAATACACAGCAGAATTTATACGCTGTTAGAGGACAGAATTAGCAATACTCAATTTGGGTTTAGGAGTGGCTTGGGTACAAGAGAAGCCTTGTTTAGTATACAGGTGCTAGTACAGAGATGCAGAGATATAAATCAAAATGTGTATATTTGTGCAATCGATTTTGAAAAAGCTTTTGACAAAGTCCGACATAACAAAATGCTAGAAATATTGGAAACAGCTGGATTGGACGATAAAGATCTACGAATAATTACAAATCTATACTCGCATCAAGTGGCAAAAATAAAGGTTGAACAAGAACTGTCGGATGAAATAAATATAAAAAGAGGAGTGAGACAAGGCTGTATATTGTCGCCTCTACTTTTTAACTTATATTCGGAGGAAATATTTAAGGAAGCCTTAATGGAGACAACCGAAGGTATTATTGTGAATGGAGTAACCGTCAACAATATTAGATATGCCGACGATACCTTAGTCCTTGCCAATTGCGGAGAAGACCTTCAAAATCTAATGAACAAAATAAAACAGACTTGTGATCAGTATGGATTAAAACTCAACGTTAAGAAAACTAAATATATGATAGTTAGCAAACAAAATTATATACATGATGACGGTATAAAAGTCGGAGATACCACACTGGACAGAGTAGAGAAACTCGTGTATCTCGGCAGTAATATCAATGAGAGCTGGGATCCAACCGCAGAAATTAAAAGCCGAATAGAACAAGCCCAAGCTGCCTTTGTAAAAATGAGAAACGTACTTTGCAGTCATGATCTTAGCATTGACCTTAGAGTTCGTATGATATCTTGCTACATCTTTCCTGTCCTGCTGTATGGAGTAGAAGCGTGGACCCTAACTGAGGCTATGCTTAAACGCTTGACAGCCTTTGAGATGTGGGTATACAGACGACTACTGAAAATAAGCTGGGTCGACAGAGTTAGAAATGAGGAGGTCCTTAGACGGCTGAACCAAACAACACAACTGGTCAATTTAATAAAGAAACGCAAGCTGGAATACTTCGGTCATATTATGAGACACCCTGAAAAATATGATCTTTTACATCTGATCATTCAAGGAAAGATCCAAGGTAATCGTGGTCCTGGGAGAAGAAGAACATCATGGCTGAAAAATCTAAGGCAATGGTACGGAAAATCAACCACATCGTTATTTAGAGCTGCTGTCAATAAAGTCACGATAGCGAATATGGTAGCCAACATGATATCCAACGATCGATAATGGTCATGGAACTAGAAGAAGAAGAAATTTTTTAAATTATCGCACAATCTTTTTTTTTTGATCTGCCAATACTTCTTCGTTCATCAAGTGACATCTCGTGCTATTCGTACTATCATATCTGCTATTCTACTGATGTGTTCGTTCCACTCCTGTTTTCGTTTTGTCACCCATCCATTTATGTCTTCTATGTTGCATGCCCGTCTTATGTTTTCACTTCTCTCCCTATCCAACAGGCTTTTCCTAGTATTTGTCGGAGTATTTTCATCTCTGTTGTTTCTAGTAGTCATCTCGTTTTATATGCGCCAGGACTTGTCTCCGCAGTGTATGTTAATATAGACCTAATTGCTACTTTATAGATACTTGTTTTTGTGTCTTGTCTTAGGTGTTTGTTCTTCCAGATTGTATGATTAAGAGATTCCGCTGTTTTACTTGATTTTGAGCTTTGTTGTAATTCTTCTTAAACACCTCCGTAACTAGTTATATCTATTTCCAGATATCTAAACCTTGCTTTCTGCTTTATTTTATTCTCCCATCAATTTCGAATTTACACCGTAGTGGGTATTTAGATGTTGTCATACATTTGGTTTTTTTCTGATGATATTATATTGTATTTCTTGGCTGTTGTATTGAAGATGTGTGTTAATATTTGGAGCTGGTCGTCTGCATAACATAATATTTGGATTTCTTTGACCCAATTCTGTAGCCGTGACCTTTACGTACTGCTTGTATTATTTCGTCCATTATTATATTAAAGAGTGGTGTGCTTAACGAGTCACCCTGTCTGACTCCGCTTAGTACTGATATATACTGTGTTAGTTTTCTATTTATCTTCGCCTGTATTCGATTATGGAAGTAGATGTTTTCGATGGTTTGTATGATATTCATTGGTGTGTGTTTTATACAGTAGGTTTAAGACGTATTCGACTTGGATGCGATAGATAGCCTATGTCAGGTCTATAAAACATAGATATGCGGGTTTATTGTACTCGATAGCCTTTTCTGTGATTTGTCTTAGTACAAATACGGCGCCTACGCAGGATCTTCCAGATCTGAATCTGTGATTTTCATATGATAAAGTTGTTAGTTTAGTGAATTTGTTGATTAGGACTTTTGTGGTAAACTTAAGTGCGGTGTTCAGTAGATTTATACCTCTATAATTGTTGGGGTCTTCTTTATCTCCTTTCTTTAAAATTGGTATTATTATGATGTTCCTTCATGCATCTGGTATCGTGTAGTGCAATATTAGTTTTTGTATAAGTTTTGTCATCTCTAGGATTATATCTTCTGCTTCGTCTTTTAGAAGCTCGTTGGTTATTTCATCTGGTCCTGGTGACTTTCCATTTTTGAGTGAATTGATCTTTATTTCCTGAAAACTGATTTCTATTTCGTGTCGTGTTATTGTGTTGATTATTATTTTCCTTTCCTTTAAACAGTTCCGTCTGGTATCTTTCCCATTCGTTTACTGGTATGTTATTGTATTCCTTCAATTCTGCCATTTCTTTCCGTTGGTTTCGTATGAATCTCCATATTTGTTTTTGTGTATCGTAGAAGTCGCTTTCTATCCTTTTTGAAAACTACCCAGTGTTCATTTTTTGTTCTTCTTACCAACTGCTTTATTTTATTTTGTATTCTTCTATAGGTGTCTCGGGATTCTGGAGTAGGGGAGAGTCCCACAGTACCGGCCGGCACACGGTACCGGCCAGTTGAAAGTTCTTCAAACCTATAATAGATGGTACGGTGATGATTATCGGTATTAGTGCGAGACACTCCTATAAGTACAAGCCCAGCGCGGTGTCAACTTGTCGCGACAGGATTCTTGTCAGTACAAAGATTTGTGTTACGTACACTGCATATTTAAAATTCTGTTGGTAATTTTCAACATTTAAAGATCCAGTTTAAAACAAATAACTCCTGGTATGTATAGTGTACTTATATAACTATAAAAAAGTATACTTTAAATCAATATTTGTGCGTTTGTTTTTACCTGTAAACAAACTTTTTTTTTCGTTTCCTCCAGTACCGGCCACTGCATTGTCCTGCAGTACCGGCCAATAATAAAGTTCGTTTTTAAAAGATTTCTTTTACTTACAAGTACACAAAAATGCCAAGTGATAAAAATAATGTTCATGTGAGGCAAAAAAAAGGGCAGCTGGGATCCTGTGAACATGCGAAAAGCCGTGGAAAAGGTACTGAATGATGAGATGAGTGCATGCCAAGCTGCCGAACGCCTATCAGATACCACGAACTACATTAAATGACAGAGTAAGTGCTATTAAAAATAATAAAGAGATATCCATTGAGCCAGTTATGGGTCGTTTTCACAATACTTTTTCACCTGAACATGAAGAAACATTGGCGACACATGTTAAAGACTTGGCCAATAGACTAATGCCTTTAAACAGGCAAGAATTTTTACGTCTTGCTTTTCAACTGGCAGAGAAGTTGAAGTTATCTCACCAGTTTAATAAAGAAAAAGAAATGGCAGAGAAAAATTATTATTATTCTTTTATGAAAAGACATAGTGATTTATCATTGCGGAGTGCTGAATCAACGAGCTTACTGAGAGCAGTAGGATTTAACAGACCTCAGGTTGAGCGTTTCTTTGATGGTTTAGAGACTTTGATACAGAGGTTTAAATTCACTCCTTATAAAATATGAAATTGCGACGAGACTGTTGTCAGCATTGTCCAAAAACATACCAAAGTTTTAGCTACTAAAAACCAAAAACAAGTAGGAAAACTGACTTCAGCAGGACGTGGAAAGAACGTGACGGTGCTTTTTGCAATGAGCGCTGGAGGTCAATTTGTTTCACCATATTTTATATTTCCACGAGTCCGAATGAATGAAAGACTAATAATTAACGCCCAAATGAGAGCGTAGGCGAAGCTCAGCCAAATGTCTGGATGAATGCCGAATTATTTTTAAAATGGATGCATCATTTTGTGCAGTATTCTAATCCTACAGCCGAGAATCTAGTTCTCCTGATTTTAGATGGACATGCGAGTCATAAGGACTTAGATGTTACTGAATTTGCCCGGAAAATAACATCCATACGCTTAGCACCCCACCACATACGAGCCATAAGCTACAGCCACTGGATCGTACGTTCATGAAGCCATTTAAATCTGCTTATAATAATGCATGTGACTTGTGGATGAGATTAAATCCCGGTATTAGAATCAGTGAATACGAGATTAATGGCTTAGTTGCTTCAGCTTTTAATCGAGTTTCTCTAATGGAAATCGCAGTTAGTGGCTTTCGTTGCACAGGCATATACCCCTTTGATACAAATGTCTTTAATGATTTGGACTTTATTTGTTCTAACATAACCAACATTACAGAACAACAATCAACATCAGAATCATTGCCTTCATCTTCCCAACTGCTAGAAGCAACACCTTCAACATCAGAACCGTTGCCTTCATCTTCCCAACTGCTAGAACCAACATCTACTACTCCTGCTCCTGATCTCGTAGCCCATATTACAAATTCTGTGCATTCCGACAACCAAACTACTCTTGCTAATGGAGAATTACAAATTGCTTTTTGCGGCAATTAGAATCTCAAGAAGAAGCTACAATTGACTTATCCACAGACAATTTTAACGCTGCACTTACAGAACTCTCACCGGTTTCTGATGCTTCTAAAAGAAGAGCAACTGCCCGTCGTTGTAAAGCTGAAAAAAGCGAAATTATAACTGGTTCTCCATACAAAAAAATGCTGGAAAGAGAAAAAAGCAGGCAAAACAAGCGTCGAATCACTTAAACGAGGGAAGAATTTACTTGTGGAAAATGAAGTTAACAAAAAAAATAAGTTCTCAGGAAAATATGTTCAAAAAGGTAAAAGCTTGTTGTCAGGAAGATATGTTAGTAAGAAAAGTAGGAAAAATAAAGATGAAAACCTACCTCCTCCTAGCAGACCGGTTGAAGAAGAGACAGTTTGTCCTTTGTGCACTGAATCTCATGAAGAGGATTGGATACAGTGTGGAAACTGTAATATTTGGGTTCATGAGGCTTGTGCGAACATATCAGAGCTATCTAAACAATATATTTGTGATTTCTGTATTGTTTAATTGGTAATATATTTACTGGCCGGTACTGGAGGCCAATTTTATAAAGTTTGATTTTTCCTTATCTTTAATTTTCATTAATAAAGTGATTATTTTAAAACATTATGATTGTTTATTACTTTCATTGACGCATAATAGTCCTTTCATACATGACAGGAAGTACTAAACATGTACCTTTTAGCATTTTGATTTTTTTGTTGATAAACCTTAAGGTGACGGTACTGTAGGACTCTCCCCTATTTGATGTTTTGTACTTCGTGTAGGCCTCTCGTTTCTCTTTACATTTCTCTTTTATTTCTTTTCTGAACCGTGCTGTATTGTTGTTGTTTCTTTTGTTCAGTCTGAGTTTGCGTTTTCCTAGAGCTCTGTTGCTGCTTCTGCAGTGTTGTTTTTAATTTTCTCCTAGCTCGCATGCTTCGATGCCATCTATTTATTTCAGATGTTTCTCCTGTGATAGCCTCTTTAGAGTACATTTCTCTTGTAGAGTCGTTTCACAGTGATTCTACAATGAATAGTTCCTCGGTGATTTCCTGTACAAAATGTTTTGGTGTTACTTTCATTCTTATTTTTGCTAGTACCTACTAGTTTGTATTCACTCCCTTCGTCTGCTGAGTTTAAAGGAAATTAAACAGACATTTATTAGAGAAATGAATCTAAAGGAATACAAAGAAATTTAGTAAAATGGGAGCAAGTTCTTTGATTGATATCTATTAACCTTTCATAGTATTTTTGTTTCAAGATCTATCAATTTGATATCATTCGCAAAATATTTTATGAAAGCAATGTTTTGCTCTTTCCTTTTCATTCTTAGATTTAGTCTTAAGTAAAAAAATTCTTATGTATTGCATTTCAATATAGTATTTATTACCTTTTTCTAAAATAATATATTTAATTAAGCAAAAGATTTTCATGGTATGATATTCTTAATGGAGATATAATTTAACTTGGGATATTCAGAAGATTGTCGAAGTTGATCCTCTTACAAACCCTCGAAATGTTTACGGTGTCACGTTTAGTGTCCGTATTTACATAAACTCCGACCAGCAAACACACATGTTACGAGACAAAATTCCAGACTTAATAGAAACATAACAGATTAGCTGTATCCTTTGACGGTCTTCAATGCGAATTGGGCCGTAGAAACTGGAAACTTGGTAGAACAACCCTAAGTTTTGTATAATGATAATTAAGCTGATATAAGTTGTGCGTCAAGTGATGAACAATGTTCAATTATTTAAAAAGGAATAAGAAAGTTAAATTGCTTTTCAGGATCTTCACTTTTCCCAATCACTTCATTATCATGATCACTTTTTTCTATTTTTTATTATTATTAATTTTGAATTTACAATATCGAAGTCACGTTTTGATGGTATGATGTTTGTATAATTGAGGTTATGTAGGCATAGTTGCCAGTCATTTCAAACGTTACCAACACACTGAAATTACGTGGGCCATTTCACCCTGACAATTTAGGTTAGTTGGCTCGCAAATGTTAGCGAGATATGGCCTAGCTCTCTAGTTACTTATATAAGGATATTTTTAATAGATAAATTTATTTTCAGCCATGCCAACGAAGTATAACAGAAAAGGAAATTGCCAACGTGGTTTATGGACTGAAAATCAACTCGAATTAGCCATACATGCCGTAAGAAGTGGACAAATGGGGGTCAATGCTACCGCCAGGAATTTTGAAGTTCCAGCACCTACATTAAGAAGAAGAATGA
The DNA here is from genome assembly GCA_918026665.1 of Diabrotica balteata. Lineage (NCBI taxonomy): Eukaryota > Metazoa > Arthropoda > Insecta > Coleoptera > Chrysomelidae > Diabrotica > Diabrotica balteata. The sequence goes on along the minus strand of OU898279.1, from coordinate 104,436,095 downwards.
AAAGGAACCATTTAAAAAAAATGCATCAAAGCAAGTAGTGTTCTCGGCGAAGAAAATGAAAATAAAATACAGAAACATTTTCTAAAGTTGCAGAAAGCTGGTTTTGCACCTACAATAGCTGGAGTTGGAGAAATGGCATTCAGATTAGCGGAAGAATTACATATTAAAACTAATTTCAACAAGCGAAAAAAACTTGCAGGTTTTGACTGGTCACAATCATTCTTAAGAAGAAACCCTGACTTGACTATAAGAAAATCGGAAAGCGTATCCTTAGCAAAAAGTGGAGGCATGAACAAAAAGAATGTAAGCGATTACTTTGATTTGTTAGAGCAAGTTATTTTTGAAAATGAGTTGATGGAGAAGCCTGGGAGTTTATTTGACATGGACGAAACCGGACTAAAACTGAATAATAAACCTGCATTTGTTGTAGCCCCAAAGGAATCTAAAATTGTAGCATCAGTAACTTCTTCGGAGAAGGGGTAAACAATTACATGTATCACCTGTTGCAATGCTGAGGGTAACTTCCTTCCCCTGTGCTAAGATACAGACAGACAGAAAAAGTGTAACTCTGGGAGATATGTCAACTACTATTCTTACCACAAGAAAACTAATCTAATGAAACAAATGACCACAAGAGTTTGTAAACTAGCTGACCCTGCTTTTAGAAAAAAGAATCTCAACATCCTTTGATATTCTTACAATTGTTCCTAGATAATTCTTACCCCGTATCCTTATTCAGGAAAATCATATTTAACACATCCTCTGTTATACTCAACACACAAGTGAACTCTACCCAAAATAGAGGTGCTATGAAAGTTATCTCTGATTCCCATTCACTGACTAGCAATATTCCTAAAATATCATTTGTATCACTTTCACTTATTAAGGATGTCTCTCCCAAATTGACCAGAATTTTTGCTCAATACTTACCAAATGTAAAAATTGTTTATAAAAGCACTCTAGTGGGAACTTTATACAAGTCATTAAAAGACAAAGTACCTAACTTGGATAAAAGTGATGTATACAAACTTAGTTATTGAAGCTATGAAGGTTCTTATATAGGTCACACCTCCCAAAAAGTTTCTAGCCGTTTGACTGTTCACAAGAGTGACATTTGGTTACACCCCGATAGATGTTCCCTAGGCACACATGATAACACAACAGAGCACTTTTTCGATTTTCCAAATGTAAAAATCCTATCCACGGAGAGAAATTATTCAAAAAGATTGTTTTTCGAGATGGCTTTCAATTTTCAAGAAAAAGAAACCATTAATAAAAAGACAGATACCAACAATTTAAGCAATTTATACTTATTATTGTTAACTTTAGATAACCACAAATCTTCCAATAAAGGTAATTCATCGTCAACAATATAAGTATCATTATATATGAGATATATAATATTTTTTCTACTTCAAAATAAGTCTTTTTGCCTGTCCTTCTTCTTTAGAAAATTCAGCGTCTATACTATTACCTTTACACTGTTATCATTTTAAGATTTAACGTTCTGTCGTTTTAAGTTGGTAGTAACGAATTCACAACCAATGGATCGTAGGAGTGTGACGTCACGACTGTCACCTTGTCATGATTACTTTCCAAACAAAAGGTGAAATGTCAAATCTCAAGACTTTTTTATTATCGATAAAGTTAACATTTTGCTTCCTCTGCTGCTTTTTCTTGTAAGCATACTATTTTTTACCATAATTCTGAGTTATATTTCTATGAAATATAGTTTAAAAGTTTAAATTAAAGAAATACTAACCTTACTTTATTGATACATGCATTTTATAGCTATTAGCATAAAACAATGTGCTTTATTATTTACTCAACCTTGTAAAATTGTTGTAGTAACTATTAGAATACTTAAATATTGCAAAAAGCAGAAAGATTCTATAAAATAAATGAAAAAATAAGTAAAAATACAAATTATCCACACTAAACAAGGTTTGTTTGGAAAGTGAAACTGACAGATGTCAATAAAATCTACGTCATCACTCCTGTGGTCCATTCTTTTGTTTCTGAAAAGAATACGTATAACCTAAATTTTATATTATGACTACATGTTCTGTAATTGTTTTGTAACATAATTTTATCTAAATGTAATTTTATCTATATGTATATGTGGTTTTAAGTATTTTTAAGTATGTGTTTTGTAAAAGAACGTTTTTAAAACAAAAATTTTTTGGATAGTTTTCGCCACTATTTGTAGGATTCAGATGAGTTGTCCATTTCGTTTTATAAACACCATCACAATAACCTCAATTAGCGTAAGATACAAAATAATTTTTATTCTGTAATTTGTACTAATTTTGTTTATTGTAGCACCCTGATGATGCAAATAAAGATTTGCCAAAGCTTGGATGACTACAAAGAGTACTTCTTTGTCTTATTTTCCGCTGCATACCCAAATAATTGTGTTTGTAGTCTAACTGATCAGCGTTGATTACAAGCATTTATCGCTTTTTCAGTATATACAGTGTAGGTAAAAGTTTACAGTCGGTATGGTAAAATTGACGCCCATTGCCCATTAGTGAGACGATTATGTTCAAATGCTAAAAAGACAACAGGTCAAATAAAACCAATAAATTTGGCAATGTTGAACTTCCCCTTTTTATTATATATACGCATGCGTGTTCGGCGATATACAGGACGAACCTAATATACTTCTCTCTTTTTAAACAGGTTCATCCCATTCAAACTTTAGTGTACAGAGTGTAAACGAAACCAGTGCTCGTATTTCTTTAATTTAATTCAAAATTTATTTTACAAAGAAAATTATTCATTACTTATTAAAAAGAAAAGTCATTTTATATTAAAAACAAACAAATAACATAATTACAACAAATGCTCGAATTGAGCTCCTTGGTTTAATTGACAGTATCCAAGACGTCCAATGAAGTCTTGGGTTATGTTTGAAAACATTACTGGTATCATTTGTTGCATATCAATATGAATTCTCTGTTTGAGGTTTAAGAAATTGGTAGAGCGGTTTACATATACCTTACTTTTCAAATAACTCAAAATAAAAAAATCCATGGGATTCAAATCAGGCGACCTAGCAAGCCATTCAATGTGGCCACGTCGTCCAATCTAGCGATTGGGAAAAGTTGCATTTGGAAAATTTTTAATCAATACAGCATAACATGAACTTGCTCCATCCTGATGAAACCAAATGGTAGGATCTATTTGACAAAAAGTGGCCTCGTCAAAAAATAAGATATATTCAAATTCATTATTTCCATTACACAATTCTTGCATATTTTCGCAAAACTCCATGTGTCTATCAAGTCTTCATTGAGTTCATGTATAAGTTTAATTTTATATGGATGTAATTTGGCCTTTTTTAGAATTTTATGAACAACACCACGGCAGATCTCACTGGTAGTTGATAAAGTTGTAATTGAAGAATGAAGATTTTCCCTAAGTTCAAGATACGTTTAATTGATTGTCGTCGAAAACACTGAGTCAGGAAACAACGAGTCTGCCACATCGTCAGATAACGTCACATCTGCTGTGAGTGGGCTATGATAGTAGAGATGAAAGTTTTTTTTAAGGTTAAAAAACAAAAATAAAAATCGACCTGTCAGAGCTATAACTCTGAAAATAATTAAATCATGAGACAGTAGTCCGTGTGGATGTTGTCTGTCGCCCATCGGACGCGTCCCCAAGTGGTGGATAGAGGAACTCCCTAACCAGTCCTAGGACTGGCGGGTAGGTTGGAAATAAAATACCACCCGTGATCCAAAAGAGACTGGTATGGCAACCCAACAGAGTCCCTGGCCCTCCAAGTTGGGGGTTAGGCTAGAGGCTAGCAACCTCTTCCTTTAAAAATAATATGTTACGGAACCTCAAGAACCATTAGCCGGACGGAACTTGTGACAACGACTCTGCAAACGAAAATTGGAATTAAGATTAGCAACATGGAACACCCGAATACTGTATCGAGCTGGAACACTCACATCTCTACTAGACATAGTGAACATGTACAGAGTAATGACAATTAGTCTAATGACAATTAGACAATTAAACAAAAAAGTACAACACAATGACAACCAACACATATATGGAGTGGTATTTATAGTAAACTAAAGAACAAAAGGCCCGGTGATTGATTTTAAAGCCTACAGTGAAAGAATGTGCTATTTTCACTTAAAAGGTAAATTCTTTAATTATAGTTTAATTAATGCAAAAAAGCCTATGCAAAAATGCTTACCCGCCGAACTAGAACAAGTATAGAGAATTACCAGACAAAGAGAAGAGAAGAAAAGAAAATACACAGAATGAAGGAACGAAACAACTTAAAAAAGGAACTTCAATATATAGAAAACCTCAACAAAGAGAAATAATTTGGAACATTCTATAAGAAAGTTAACATCAACAGAAAATAATTCAAGGCAAACACAAATCAATGTAAAAGTTTGAATGGCGATCTATTAACAACAAGAACAGACGTACTAAATCGGTGGACGGAATATTTTAACCAGATACTTAATACAGAGGAAGAAGAACAAAACACAGAAGACGAAAACTGTGAGGTAAGCGGAGCAGACGAGAGGGAGGAGGATCCACCAACGATCCTGGAAGTTAAAGACGCTGTAAACAAACTAGCCAGAAACAAATCACCCGGAATAGATGATCTCCCAGCGGGATTATATAAAAAATGTGGCCACGATATCATAATAGCGCTACAGCAGTTTATAAAAGAAATATGGATACAGAAGTCCCTTCCCAGTGATTGAAATATTGGAATTGGAATCAAAACGCGTCATCCATCTCCCATTTCTTCATTTCGATAACACACAAATTTTTACCTACAATTATAAAATTTCCGAACATTATTTAAAAATTAATCTTTTTCTACCAATTCTTAAAAACTAACAAAAACCTATCTTTCTAAAATCTATTCTATTGTCCTAATCACTGCACTAATGTATTTGGAAAACCCGGTTCAATTGTCTTAAGTTCGCTCACGTCACTCAAATATATTTTAACAAAGAAAATAATTTATGCATAGCTTACGTTTTGTTCAATATAGGTAATACAAAGATAAAAGGACTTTCATTCTTCGAAATGTTTGTCGTTTATTAATTCGACTTATCTGAATTATTTTAATTATTTGAACTTTGAAATATTTTTAAACAAACCGATATCTTCTTGATTTTTCATATCATAACAATATATATATATATATATATATATATATATATATATATATATATATATATATATATATATATATATATATACCATATGTAATATAGTATATATTAATACTAATAAATCATTAGTGCCACGATTCTAAAACCCGACTGAAGCTACAATAATTTTGCTACAGTCTTTGTATATTTATTATTAACCAACTGTAAGTCTAAAAAAGCTTTTGCATTATTTTTAATGCAGCTAAAAGGACACAAACACACAAAACTGATACATTTACGTTATTTTCCCAGAGAATTTAATTGAAACTTATACTATACAACCCTTTCCTTACTTTAGTGCAATTAAATTGGAGTTTCCAGCACGTAAGATGCTCCTGAACGACTTAAAGCTTTAGGTGTTCCAACGACAACCAATTTCAATTTGTCCTTTAGTGATTAAGGCACTAGTTCTCTTTCAAAGGAACATCAAAGTCAGTCATTTCAAAGCCGCAGTTTAAAAGTATTTCGGCTCAGTAAATGCAAGGATTGAGATTAGATTTGGAAATAAATTACGACTTAAATGTTTAAAATGAATGGTTGATTCAAGCGAAATAGAAAATAATATTTAAATTAGTTCTATTCAAATCGGTGTTAAGTGATAATTTACCTAAAAAGGTACTATTCATAATGGTACACATATTATTATCATGATATTATTGTCTAACTTTTCAATTACTATGTGAATGGAGGAAGGATTTAGTTAATAGACCTTCTGAAATCTAGAAGTGGGTTTTAGTGTCGACCAGGCTGAATCTAATGCAGATACAGTTATCATCCGTTCTGCTCTTGCTGCATTCCAAGCCTACGATTCTGTGACTTTCGTAGTAGAGGAAACAGACACTCTTGTCTTGTTCATGGCATTATGAAGGGAGTAGACCAATGTTGTATGTCCAAAGTGTCACAATTTTTCTAATCCTTCAAAAAGGTGTAACTCGCATCAATTATACTGTCCTTCAAGTTTTATATATGAAGACGTATTACAGAAACTTACAACAAGCCTTATGATTTTAGGAAGGCTATATAACCTAGGTGTTATAGGATTAGATACAGTTAACTTTCTGTTGTTATATTTAGTAATAGTATAATTAAACAATTTAACCATTGCTTTTGTTTTAATAATAAAGGTGTTAAGTGGGTTTTTTTCCAAAATTACAAAACTGTTATCTGAAAGGAATTATTCTACCCTCTTTATGTATTGAATTCGTTCTAGCATTACAACACAGAGTCCCTTATCAGACTTGCTAAGTACTAGAGAATCTCTATCGATTTTTTGTTTAATTTATTTTAGCAAATCCTTTGTTTTTTAAAATAATAGTGATTTCTATGAAAATTACGTTTGTCGTATTACAATTTATTGTTGTTGTTGACGTAAGTTAATGCAAGAGTTTCTCAAGTACTGTTTAATTTCATCATTTTTTGTCATACCTTCTATTAGAGTATCCAACTCTACTGCAAAGGCTCCTAGCAATGGGTCAGTTAACCTAAAATTCTGATAAGAAAACTTAGGCCTAATCCTAGAAATACAATTCATCCTATGAAAAGTTAGTGTACTTAGATTTAAGACTCTAGGATGAAATTGGAGACCTAAAAACTTATGCATAAGTGTTGGGGTACTTGTATGTTGTTTTTGCAAAATCAAACGGTTCAATTTGTTGGTAAGACTTCTCTTTTCGGTGAATTGTAAGCGGGATACTTTATTTTCTATGTTGGTATGTTGGATGTTGTTGAAAAATTTGATCATAAGTAATTTTAAGGTTGACATTAATATCATGAAGCTTCAGGAAGTATATAGTGCTTCAGGATCTTGTTCTCCAAAATCTGTTTTTCCTTCTCAGGTACATTTTTTTATGTTTTGATCTTAGCAAAAGTAGGAGTGACTTGATGTGAAATGCACTGCCAAACGAACCAAATGTTCAAGAATATAATCATTCTCTTGCAGGATAGTCTTCTGTAAGAATTAATCAAGACTGTCATAGTCAATATGGCATTTAATCTTATTTTACTTTAAAATATAATGGAGGTAACCGTTTTTATGCAAAAAAAATGCCTGGGCAAAATACCGTTTACGAATTTGACTGAAAATCTTAGAATTTTTGTGTGTTTGGAATAAACAGGATTCTCCTAGTCCTAACGGTATGTTTGGTACTTGGGTGAAATTTTTAAAGGGATTATATAGAATAAACAGACCGTAACGGCATTTTATGATAATAATAAAGCGGTAGATTTTTAAAAAGATTTATCCAAGGTAGCTGAACATATTTAACGGTTGTTTTATTAGAAAGCATTAGCGGCCTAAAACAATTTCTTGAGAAATATTTACAAAACTTAAACTTATATAATATACTGATATACTGAATGTATAAAATCCAGTAAAATAAACGGAAATTAGAAAGAGTATAACAAATGGTTTTCTAACACATTACAAAGCTACAGAAAACTTTTCTGGAAGATTATCTAAGACAAAGGTCAGTTATAATCACCCGTTAGACAAATCCCAACGTGTTAAAAGAATAAAGAATAAAATGCCACATACTTCCACGACATAATGTATAATTAGCATTAATTTTATACTCTCCCTAGCTAACGGATCAGTCCTAAATTCATTATGTTATGAAGGTAACTATGCTTTAAGCGTTGATGTGGGATCTGGGTCAGCTGCCGAGCACACAGTATTACACGATTAACTCTTATAATCTCTCATATATCTGGTGGCAGATGAAAGTAGGAAAGTCAACTTCTCGTTTGCTTTTATTAGATAAAAGGAAACTCCTACACTGTGGGTTTCAGAAAAGACTTTTATACATATACGTCTCTATTATCATTTTTTTTCTTTTTATTTAAGTTTAAAAAGTGATATATTCAAAACTAATTTCTACGACACAGCAATATTTATCCTGATTTTAATACTTACGTTCAGTAATTAGTTTCTTAGAAGGAAAATCGAGTTCAACTTACCTGAAACAAAAAATATAAAATCACTACTAAATTCAATTAATTAAAAATTGGTTCGCCCTTTATGAAATTTACATGTATTTTAGCTTGCTTTTGTATTTTAAACTTAACCTTGCATAAGAAATAAAGTTTACTAAAAGAAAACGAGCAACTTTTCGCTTCCTATTTATTGATCAGCACACGTTCAAGGATCCCTTATAAAACTTTAATGATAATTATGGTCATTCAAAATTTAGAGGATAAAACAAAATGAGCCGAGGCGCGGATACAGCTACGAAACTCATTTAGTAGAGTAGGTCCAGGTAATTCTAGTTCAATTTAGACAAAATATTGTTATCTTTCCGGTTAGTCTTTGCGAGCTACGTGGGAAGATTTTGAATGTTGTCCACGATTAAGATATTCCACAGTTAATTGGTGTAAAAATCATGATTAAAATAATTAATTGTCGAATATATAGAAAAAGTGAGATGGGCAGTTTGGTTTCTGAGATGGAAGGAGAACTAGGGAGGCAATAACTGGATTATTTGTTCTATTACAAAAATGTCCAGATCGACAAAAATAAATAGAAACTTTGAGAAGTATTTCATTGTTTATTGTTTTTAATGAGAGATCTGAAGTATAAAAAGTTCAATTATTGTAAGCTTTGATTTACCTATATACTATATCAACAATACACTTCAAAATTCATAGTGTGTTTTGTTGAATGTTTTTGTGCATTTATTGAAACAAGACGTACACATTTATGCGCATACAGGGTGATGCGCATAAATAAGAAATAAAATATTTATAACGAAACTGATGTATATCAAAGACGTATATAATTTAAAATTATGTTCGATTATAAGGGTCAGTCGGAACAACAGAATAAACCAAAATTTTGTATTTTTAGAACACCCTCACCTCGTAAGCGCTCACGAAACTAGCGCGACATGTAACATGACAGTGGCATAGCACAGGCATGGCAATAGCGTGGCAGGTAGCGCACAACAAAGTAGCATGATATTAAAAAGGCTAGTTAAATTCAAAATGTTGTTCCTTAAAGATGAAGTTATGCTAACGCTTTTAGTCAACAATATGAACAAAAATCGTCCGCAACGTCAGTTTTGGGGCCAATCTTATTGGAAAGAGATGCAAGGCCATAGTGAAAAGAGAAACTGTTGAGCTTTTACTGACAAAAATTAGTCCAATAATTTCGAAAAAGGATACAAATTATAGACATGCAATTTGTATATAATAAATTTTTCAACAAACACACATGCAAAATGCCAGTAGCACGTGGCAAGAAGTAGAACAAGCTCTATTTTTAACAACGTGCCGTAGCAAGCTGCATGACGCCATTGTCACTGTTATTTTGGTGTGCGCTTGTTTGCATTGGTTACATTTTAAGTAACATGCTAGACACGCGCTACTTGCTACTTGTTATGCCACTTGTTATGCCAAACTGGCATAAGTCGCAAGAAGTCAAGAATGTCACTTAAAATATAACCAATGCAAACGAATGATTAAGCGCACACCAAAATGACAGTGACAGTGGCTTCATGCAGCTTGCTACGCCACGTCGTTAAAAATAGAGCTTGTTCTACTTTTTACCACGTTCTACTTGTATTTTGCATGTGTGTTTATTGAAAATTTTAAATATGGAAGATAGTCCAGAATTTAATATTGGTTTTGTCTCATTAATTGAGAAATTTTCAGGTACCTATCTATGACAACACAAATTCGGAATATTTGAACAGAAATGTCCAAGAACTTGGAAAAATTGGAAAGAAATGAAGGCAACAGTTAAAGTATAATAATAATTTTTACTAATAATATAATAACAATATTTATTTATATTATTTATTATACACCGTGGCTCAAATTAAAGAAAACATTATTTATTTATCATTACTTTTTTGATTAGCCGATCTGTTTTAATTCGTCAATGGAACCCCCTCTGTGGCTCAGTGGTAAGAGCGCCTACCTTTAAATCTAAAGGTCGTGAGTTCGAATCTCACCTGGGTGGAAATTTTCGTGTATTAAAAATTAATGAATGAAAATAATTTCTATCCTTGTGCGATCGGTACTCACCAGAGGGACCGCAGACGTTCGGGTACAATTAGCGTCTCTTAGCAAAGACAATGCCGTCGACTTTGCTAAGTATCAAGACAATTACTCTACACATACACATACACACTACACTAGGTACCTGACTGTACCATGCTAATGATCATAGTTGTCGAGGCATTAACTCAATAAAAAAAAATTCGTCAATGGCTAAAAACATGACATACTTTTATTGGCATGTCCAATTTGTATTTAGATATTTTAAATACGACCAGACTTTTGTCTAGACTAGAGTCATACCTCACAAGCCGGTGCAAAACTCATCCGTTTAACCTAAAATTCAGCCAATATATTTTTAATAACTCATGTATCTGACATTTTCGTAATAAAAAAAGAAGCTGCACAAAAATCTTTCATTCTAACAAAATATGTTATTAACTTGTATTGTAACACCATAATGTTTACAATAATAAAACTATTTGTTACGATACATATTTGGAAAAAATGAATAAGGCAACAGATGAGGTCTAAAAACACTATAAGTACCTTTTTATTAGAATACTTTATTTTAATCTATTTAGGCATATGCATACACAAAGCTATAAAACACAATGGTCATTCTGCCAGGGCAGAACACATCAACCGGTAGGCTGATTAAAAAATTCTATTTATAGTCTATTTTATATAGTCTATTTCTTATTTCTAATGCCTAATTTGTTGGCCTGCAATGCCTCCCTGGTTCTATTGGATTATTATTAGCTACAATATATTCCCTCAATTGGAATGTCGGATTAGTAAAAACTCCATCATGAACACGTATAAAATTGTGTAACACACAAATAGCTTGATTGATGCTACCAATCTTGTCAATATTGCGTCATACATATTGGCGTCTCCAATGCTCTGAACTTTGAAGTTAGCAAACCAAATGCACATTCAATAGATCTTCGCCATCTAGAAAGTCTTTAATCAAATATTCGCTTGCCATTCTGGGATATGGTTTCATGACACGATATGAGAGGGGAAAAGCTTCGTCTGCTACTGGTAAAACAATAAGGAAAACTTGCATTATGATTTTCTCCTGACAACGGTTTAGGTTCGGGAAGATCAAGTTGGTCACTAATTACAGCTTTTCCAAATGCACTTTCTCTGAATGCTCTGCCATCACTATTTCGTCCATATTCCCCAATATCAATCGACAACAATAGCCCGTCTGCGTCAGATACAGCTATATTGTATAATACAATAGAAAAATATTATTTGTAATCAAAGTGTGCTAACCCACATTTCGGGGTGGGGGGGCTTTAATCCTAATATGATTTCTATCAATAGAGCCACAGCAACAAATGTTGCAAATAATGCAAATAATTTAAACAAATTTCAAAGTTTCCCGTATCTACTCGCTGTTTTAAGCCATAATTCTCTTGATCGTTTGGTCAGATATACTGGCTGGAGTACTGATCAAATTGCTATTAAAATTTCGCCGGATACATATTTAATTAAACTTAAACTTTAAAAATAAGGCTATTATCGAGCACAAGTTAATTAAATCTAGCCCAAGTACTTTCGCTTAAAATAGCATCTTCAGGGGCATTTCGTCAAAATGTGAACTAATTCTTTAATTTTTTTAATTAATATTTAATTCTTTTAATACATTAAGTTCACTATGCCCTTGCATCTCTTTTCAATAAGGTTATACCCAAAACTGACGTTGTGGACGTTTTTTGTTGATATTATTAACATTTAAAAGCGTTAGCATAACTTCATCCTCAGATGATGACATTTTAAATTTAATTAGCCTTTTTAATGGCATGCTACTTTGGTGTGCGCTACCCGCCACTCCAGTGTCACGCCCGTGCTATGTCACTGCCATGTCACATGTCACGCCAGTTTGATAGGTTTGAAGGTTTTATAAGTCTAAAGTTAACAATACACAATATTTGAAGGGATGTAGATTGGGTTTTCAAAGTAAATGATATGTTAATTTTTTTCTAACGTAGTGTAATTTTTAAATAAATTATTATATTTGACATTTATCTATACAATATACAGTGTGATCACTATTTTCAAATACAACATTTTCTCATTTTTTAATAAAAACACTGTATGTTAATATTGCATTTTAAAGAAAATATTACCTTTCTTTTGATATAAAATTGTACATATCTAGCATAATTAGTTCTGTATATATGTAAAAACAAAGTTGAGTTTTTATTAAAAATTCTTCTGGAAAAATAATAATTATAACCTGATTTTAGAAGCATACAAAGCAAATATACAAGATTAAAATAAAATCGTAATTAAAGAATAAAATAAAAATGGACAACTTAGTTGAATTTAATAACTCATTAAATAACATTAATAAATTAAACAAATTTTGTTTAATTAATTAATGTTTGTATATTGAAAAGTATTCCGAAGTGGAAATTAAAACGTCAATAAACTTATTTTAATCTTCAATTGTGACTTATTCTCAATAAAATAGTATCTAATTTAAAATGCCACAAAAAAATAGCTTCAGAGCAATATATCTTTGGTTCATTTCGTTGTTCCGACTGACCCTGTATAATCGAAAATAATTTTAAATTATAAACGTCTTTGATATACATCACTTTCATTATAAGCATTTTGAAGATACGTCTTCAATATGTATCTTCATCTTTCCTCACTAGAGGTGTCTAGTTGCATACTCTGGCAGTTATTTTCATGTAATTGCCAGAGTAATCGGTGCGTTTTGATTTGGTATGAGTCTTCTTACAAACTCCTTTTGATGCCGGGTAGACCCAGAAACACGTGTCAGGGAGTGGTAAGAGACTCAAATTAAATCGAAACGTAACCTTCGTCGTATATACGAGGGTGGATTGAAATAAAACTAGCCTTTGATAAAAAAACAAGTTTTTTGGAATTAAATCGATTTATTTCTCAACATAGTCCCCTTTTAGCTCGATAAACTTAGTAAGACGATGTTCCAATTTTTTTATCCCATCCGAATAGTACTTTTGCTCGAGCTCTTTAAAATAGGCCGAAGTTTCAGCGACGACTTCATCATTTGTTGCGAAACGGCGTCCTCCGGGCTATTTTTTTAGGTTTGGAGAGAGGAAAATCATGCTGGCGGCAAGATCTAAGAAATACGGTGAGTGTTCAACCAATTCATAGCTCAACTCGTGTAATTTTGCCGTGGCGACAACCGATCGGTGAGCCAGTGCATTGTCTTGGCGAAAGAGCACTATTTTGCGTTCCAACCAGAGCGTTATCGACGCAATTCGGCATCGAATCGATCCAATAATGCTGCGTAGTGCTCACCATTGATCGTTTTTCTCTTTTCCAAGTAGTCGATGTGTATGATGCCCTTCGCATCCCAAAAAATAGTCGCCATCACATTGCCGGCCGAATGTGCACTCTTTGCCTTCTTCAGCAGCCCTTCGTCGCGTTTGCGTCACTGTTTCGATTGTTCTTTGGTTTCCGGTGTCTAATAATGCACCCAGGTTTCATCAACGATGATAAATCGACGAAAAAATCCTTCGGATCTCACCGTATCATCGCCAAAAGCGTCTCCGAAGTGGACACACGTTTTTGCATTTGATCGATTGCCAGCAAACGCGGCACCGATCGCGCAGATAGCTTTTTTATGTCCAAAAGATGGTAAATGATGTTGTGTACGCGTTTGTATTAAATATTTAGGACCTCTATTAACTCACGGAGCTTAATTCGATGATCTGCCATAATCATGTCATGGACTTTGTTGATAATTTCCGGTGTCGTGACTTCAATTGGCCTCCCGGGACGCTCATCATCAAAAACACTTGTACGACCACGAACAAATCCAGCTTTCCAAAATTTTACTGTTGCTAACGAAGGTGCAACCTCACCATAAACTTTGTCCAGGTCGGCTTTGATTTGCACATTCGTTTCACCCTTTTTGTGGAGGAATTTAATTACCGAACGATACTCAACTTTTTCCATTTCTCCGAAAACACAAAATTTGCTTGCTTTTGACGGCTGTAAAAACCAAACTAATTGTTTTTAAAACTTACAATTTTGACAGACGTCATGTCATAAATGACAAATGTCAACAGCGAAACCCATTCGGTATCAAGAAGCGCCATCTATCAAAGGCTAGTTTAATATCAATCTATCTTCGTATAAGCATTTTATTTATACCTGTAATCAGAACCTGTAAACTTTACGTTTGAATATGCATACTTGCCTAAGTCTCCTTAGAAAGGTTTTCTTTAAATAAAAAAATAATATTTAGGAGCGTGTTCTAAGTAATATATTATATAGACAATATCGATAAGAAAAGAAAATAAAGACAGGAAACAACAGCGTATTTCGTGTACGCTTTCATTACATTCTTATTAATTTCTTATAAACAACGGCTCTACTTTTTGCTCGCATCAGAAACCATATTTCACGTCCTAATTTTACATCGTCTGTGAGCTCGATGATAAATTGGTATCATTAGTCACAGAAACAAAAAAGGCTGCAGTTATGAGGTACGGGTTAGAACATGTACATAAAAACCCAGCCATCCTTAATGTGTTTTACGTCGCATATTTATGATTTTGTTGGAAAGCCATAGATTTTTATGCGGCGTTTTTTAGGCATAGAAAAAAAAATATCAGACAATAATGTTAAAAAAATTCTTACAAATAAACATTTATCATTCATTTATCTACTCGGCAAAGTTGATCTTTAATTTGCAAAATAAAGCTTTCAGTTTAAAAATCCCCTCTACCGAAACGTTTCTCCAAAGTGGTTGTGACATCCAGTCTCCAGCTCAACTAGAAAATACTTTTAATTGTTGTCGGGATAAATTTTAGAGTCAAATTACTCTGGAAGTGACAGCTTAATTTGATAAATATCCTATTTGGACGCTCCGAATGTGAAACAATCCTGGAAATCAAAATTATTGTTTTAATTGCCTGCTCCAGGCTAATTTCTTCTTCGTCCTCTGGAATTGTTGGCGTTTAAATGGATGATTTGGGACTTAGCGGAAGAGTGGGACACGGGGGTGGGTGGCGATTATAGAGTGGACTAATTTTATTGAAACATTAAAAAAGTAATTAACGATAAGGAAATAAAACATCGAAAGCTTTTTTATGTAAATGAGCAGAAAAATACAAAAATCTGGAGTAAAATAAAACCACAGTTCGGAAAGGAACTAAATATGTATATAGATAATATCGATAAAGTACTGAAAACTGACGACTATATATTTATATTGTATATTATATACTTATATAGGCACAGGTCCACTTGCAAGTTATCTTGCGACATTTCTTGCGAGACAGACTCAGACTTATGTAGACACGTCTTGAGAGTTTATCCGCAAGCGCAAGTTCCTTGCATAGTTACTCTTAGCAAGTAGCTGGCCTGGCCAGTTATGTGTAAACACCTATACGATAGTGTCCGGATAGTTATTTTAACTTTCGGTACGTATCCGAAATAATTTCCGAGAGTTTTATAAAATTAAGATGGCGGATAAGTCAGGTTGGTTTAAATAGGAAACCGTAGACTTAATATCGCAATAAGAATTATTTCCGGGACACTGGGACATAAAAAGTAAAGATTACCGCAATAAAAATACTTTAAAAAGTTTATCAGTGACATTCAAAAGCAGTAAAAGTAAAATTTCTCTAAACTACACAAATCACGAACACAATTTCATCAAGAACTGCGAAAATCTGAACTTAATCCTATTGGTTCTGGAACTGATGATATATAATATATATATATATATATATATATATATATATTATATATATATATATATATATATATATAGCAGTAATTGGGAATTTTTCCCAATTAATAGGAAAAGTAAAAATCAAATACATGTGTTGAGAATACTTTTCATTTATTTATTTAATTATTATTGTTAAATATGTTGATATTTCTAAGGTATTTCTCCTTGTGGGGAAACAAAATATTCTTTAAGTCGTCACTAATTATGAGTTTGCCCTCTTGGTAAGTCCAATAGATTAGAATTTGGCAGGTTCATCAGTATCAAAAGTACCTAGTGGTGCATAAGATCCAGCACTACGTGTCATAAGAAAATTGTGTAATACACATATTGCGGATACTATGATTGTTGTTTTTTCTGTAGTTCCACTGGTTTTCTTAATACACGAAATCTATTGGCTATAATACCGAATGCATTTTCAACAATGCGTCTAGCTCGTGACAAACCATAATTAAATACGCGATTAGGTGCTGGTTATCTATGAAACGGATAAGGTTTCAATAAAAACGTTTTTAATGCAAAGACGTCATCAGATACAACAAGATAAGGTACATTTTTGGTACGTCCTGGTAATGGTTGAGCAAGTGGTAGATTGATTGAGTTGGTTGATCGAGCATACGATAGTGAGCAATTATTAAATACGTCTCTATCTGAAATTCTTCCATTACAGACAATATCAACGTATATAAACTTATATGTTGCATCAACTAATGCCATTAACACTATGCTATTAAATCCTTTGTAATTGTAATATACACTGCCGCTATTTGCAGTTGCTTTCATAGCTATGGGTTTTTTGCATCTAACGCACCTACGCAGTGTGGAAAGTTCCAATACTTTTCAAATCACTTTGAGTGCCTGTCTCATTATTCATGTGTTTGTGGAACCTGAAAAAATATAATTAATGATAATTTCAAATAACATATTATTATATTTCTTTATATATTTGCAAGCAGAAACAGAAAAGTCAGATTCTGAAAATAGAGGTGAATGTAGTCAGTTTGAAAAAGAAACCGATGAAAAAGTGTTATTGGATGACTCGTAACCGGGAAAGTAAATAAACGAAGAAAACCATATCGTAACAAACAAAGCATGCTTCTCTATTACAGAAAGCCTCCTTCCGGCTCGAGGAGATAAGAATACGGCCGGGGCCAGAAGACCCTGCCTGTCGTAAGAGGCGACTAATGGACGGATATGAGAGGTGGAGGGCCGTCGTTTGAGGTATCGGGTTGGTAGAAACGCACAGAGATGCTCAGTCATCTCAGTCACCGGTCTTCATTCCTAGTATTCGAGACGAGCGCCTCGTGGGACCACTTTACTCTCATTTTCCACAAGAGCCGGGTGTGGTTGAACGAGCCAGGTACGGAGGTTCCCCGGAAGCTGACACCGCGGAAGGGGAACGGGTGACCCAGCGCGTAACCACACCTAGGAATGATTTAACGAGTGGTAGAGGAGTGACTCCTCGGCGGCGACCTGTCTACGTGCGAGGTGGTATTCCACCACCTGCGTGCCTTTCCGCCTCCGGGGGGAGGACTAACGGAAGGGTGGCGTGACCCGCAACACAGGTACTACGGGGGAGGTGGAGCCCCACGATGTGCTGGCATCGTGCCACCTCCACTTGGTGTCGGACTCGTAGGGGCAGTGGCGTGCGCTAACGGTCGTATGCCGAAAGGCCAGGTAGACCAGGGTCCTGCCAATTCATTTTGGAGGGCACAAAGCTAAGCAATGTTACAGAAAGCAATGAAAATTATCAATAAACTAACTGACGAATTTCAAATTTTTGGTGACTTCGTAGCATGTGAGTTAAGAAATCCGCGTTCTCCATCAAATCTAACAAAACTAAAAAGAATTATTCAGAGAGCAATTCTGGAAATATCAGAAATTAATAATGATAATACTACATGTCCTGTTATATCAGGTTCATCAAGAACTTCAGCAACAGCCTCATTTTTTTTTTTATTTCAATATTTGCTCACCACAAGAAGGTAATTAAAGGTATTGTATATTTGTATGTTAAACATGTCATACTTACTTTAAGGTATTCATTTTTCAGAACTTCATACAGAGCCTTACAACATTTTGGAAATAGGCGGCCAAAATAGACGGACGCATTTTTGTGTCAGTTTTTGATATAATTGGGCTAACAAGTTTCAAGATATAATTGAAATCATTAATACTCATACGCAGGAAATTAAGTTCTGTACGATCCTCGTCTCTCAATTCAATTAATAACGTTTCACAAAAGCCATGTGTAGATCTTCTTAAAATCCAATCCCTCACCCAAACATTTCATTTTGTAAAATTAATGGGAAAAACCCCGTAGTTGGCTGTATACCATCGTTTAAAAAAAACACAGAAGTTAAAACACTTTACATATGTGTATTGTGGTATAAAAACAAATATTTAAAACTTTATAAAAGTGTCGTCAATATTTAAGTTCTGGCAGAACGTTTTCGATCTGAACAGATCATCCTCAGTGCCTTGTGTACTTGTAGCTAACAATAAAGTTGTCTATAAGACCTCCATGTATAGATTTAAAGCATTCTAAATGTTACATTAAATAATGTTTTAAGTCGATGACAATGCATAGGTTTTTTAAAATTACTTTAGGGACTACATGTCTCCCTGCTCGATTATTAACACGAGGTACTTGTCAGTTGAAACGACACAGACCAACAGACCAAGTTGGTTTGTTGAACGACACAGCTTTTCAGTGCTAAAAAATTATAAAGCCCCAGGATACGACGTCTAATTGTCGAGCTTTTAAAAACAAGCAAGACAATAAAAATCCCAATGCTGACCGAGCTATTTAATAGATGTCTCCATAATAGCAAATCCTTAAAGACTGGAATGAGAGTCTAGTAATCTACTACACAAAAAGGGGACAAATGTGGCCTTAAAATTTACAAAACTATCATCATTGCTCAATAAACTATACAAAATGTTTAGCTTATGCAAGATTTCCAGACGCATCTCGAGCTTAACATTGTCCAAGGTTTTAGTATAGACAATTAACTTATTTTTCAGATGTCAACAGAATTGGTTAAATTTTTTGTGAACGTTAAAAAACGTAAAAAATCATGTTGTCTTTCCAGTTCTTGTATTTCTATATATTTTTTAAATGTATAACTTTCTTTTGCGCTACGTATTTACTTTCTTATCAATATTTGGATCTTTTTATATTTTACATTGTCTTTTTATTTTTTCTTCTTTTGACTACAAGATTTAAACTTTCGTGTGTCAGCTGCTTTTTCTTAGCAGCTGGAGTGTGGTTGTTCCAGATGTAACGAGCTTTTTCCACATTCTAACAACTTCTTAATCTTCTTGTCAACATTTTGTATGATTTTTTTGTATTCTTGTCTTTGAGACTTGTCAACGTCAACGGAGTTTAATATTTTGTAGTTTCCTGGTCAAATATTAATACAGTGCAATTTGTTTAATAGTTCTGAGAAATATTTCTATTTGGATTATCTTTGCAGCGTTGCAAATCTGTAGCCACTACCAAAATGATTAATACCTTTCAAAGTCCTTTTTAAGTATTTCAAATCTATTGAAAAATTTAAAATTTCCAGCGCATCGATAGAAACGTCAGCGATCAAAAAGACTAAAAACCGTTTCGAGTCCCAGTTCACGTTCGATCGCAGTGTGTTTATATTCATCAGAAATCACGGAATCTCTGGCCTTAATTGCATCCCTTCGGTCTGTTGAGTTTTCTTTCAAGGAAAAATTCGAATCTGGATAGTGAAGCCGGCAGGCGCTGCGAGTAGACATTATTTTATCTCACGTTCGACGCGTCGAAATCAGAGGTGTAGTGGCAAAAGAGGTATTTCCATTAGACTTTTAGTGGTAGATAAATGACATGAAGGTTTAAAGCTGAAATGGGTTTGGAATGTGTTCAAACTGATGCGATGGCAGGTATAATTCTCGAAAAAAATTGTCGGGCGTTACATGTTCACAATTTTAACCAAATCACCTTTTTGTATGCAAATCTCTTCAAAAAATTATTTAATTAGTATTCTTGTGATTTCTTTATTTTCTTCACTCTATTGATAATACAATTAAACGACGAAATTATAAGATTAATTTTTTCTCGAATTAAATTTAATCTTCTTCTTAACGTACACCACCTCTAAGTACATTGGCGATCATCATGGCCAATTTGACTCTATCTGCAGCTGTTCTGAGAAGTTCTATTGACGTTTTCTCACTCCATTGTCTCAGATTTTTCAACCAGGACGTGCGTCTTCTCCTCGGTCCTCTTTAGCCTTCCACCTTCCCTTGTACGACCAGCCGCATCAATTCGTATTTCTTGTTTCTTGGTATGTGACAAAGTAGCATCTCAATACTCTAGTTCTAATTTCAATGATGAGTTTTCCATTGAATAATATTGCTTTGATCTTATTAAAAGCACTTCTAGCTATCTCAATACGCCGTTTTATTTCCGTACTTCTACCCTATTCTTCATTTATCCTATTTTATTTATTCATTTATCTTTTCTATTTATTCTTCATTTATCCTATTATTTATCCTATTCATGATTTTTGTTTTATTTGTATTCAGTGCCATTCCATACCTCCGCAGTTTTGTGTCCGCTGTCCGCAACGAGTATTGTGTCAAATGCGAATCTAAGATTATTCTGAAGTGCTCCGTTAATAAATATGCCTTCATTTACATCTTCTACTGCATCTTTAAACAATTCTTCTGAATGCATATTAAAAAGTAAAGGGGAAAGCACATATTCTTGTCTTACTCCACGACTTACAGGTATTTCTCTCGATTTTTGTTGGTCTATTCGTATTATGGTTTTTTGATATCGGTATACAGTGGCAATGATTCTCACGTCTTCGTTATCTAATTCTGCAGTATTTTTGCTATTCTACGGTGTTGTACTTGGTACCCAGTCTGGTAGAGGTATCTTGGTCGGGGCTCTTATTACAGCTCAAATATAAAGAATCAGTTAAAGAAGTACTGACGATACAGAAACGAGAAGTTAGAAGATAAGAGAAGTTAGAAGAGAAAAGAAGTTAGAAGATAAGAGATGAGAAGTTAGAAGATAATATTAACACTTAATATTTCGACACATATACACTAGTTATACGATAAAACAAATAATAATATGAATCAATAAAAAATGCCTAAGAGAGATACACAAAAATATAAATTCATATTATAACAAAAAATAAAAAGCAAATAGTTCGTCAACAAAATTATATTGAGGTAGGTATATTAGTAAAAGAAAATACACTATAACAATTTTTACGGCACAGTTAAATGGCACGAGATAAGTAATTGATTAATTTATAATTAAATAAAACAAAAATTATCTTTTTTGGAAAATCATTCTGCATAATGTAGTATTCTCAAGAATAGGAAAAAAAAACAAGGAATATTATGATTGTCAATATTCGTCAAATAAAATATTATTATGCCTTGAGAATACTTAAACATTTACTAAAATTTTTTATTGAATGTGATATCAAATCTATATATAAAATTTAACATAAATATACCCTACATTAATATAAAAGAAATGGACCGTAATTTATACATATATTATATCGTAGGTTTAAACTCATCATAGTTCGTTCCGTTTAACCATAAACAGCAAGGTCACTAACTTGAATGTTATAAATCACCTTCTTACGATTTAGGTATCAAAGTTTTTAGTCAATAAGATTTATTATTCACAATTAGTCGTGGGCCACAGATAGTGGCGTTAGGCATTCAATAAAGTACTAGACTCTTGGTTCTGGCAACGGGTAGGTACAGCAACGCAATTACGGTTTTCTCAATTCGTAATCCCTCGAATTGATTTCGGCAGACGAGAAGAGAAACAGCACAGGTAGTAAGGGGTGGTAGAAATGAACGATGAACGATGAATAATGAATACTAAATATTAAATAACGAATAAAGGCTAATGAATATTGGTTAATGAACATTAGCTTATGAATGTTAGCTAATAAGTATTGGCTAATGAATATTCGGTAAACAGAAGTGACCTCGTTCCTTCGAATTAGAACACGTCTGTTGGACAAAAGAGAAAATAGTTTATATAGGATTCACTGTGTAAAGATATTTTATATAGATCAGGGTAAATTGAAAATACACCTACCGCCGTGTGATAGAGACAAACCACTTGCCACTGGAACCAACTCGAAAATGAATTCGAATTCTGAACTTAGGCAACCTAAAGATGAAAACAGAGTGGGGTATTGGCTGAA
Source organism: Diabrotica balteata (assembly GCA_918026665.1). NCBI lineage: Eukaryota > Metazoa > Arthropoda > Insecta > Coleoptera > Chrysomelidae > Diabrotica > Diabrotica balteata. The sequence goes on along the minus strand of OU898279.1, from coordinate 104,413,932 downwards.
GGGTGCCACGCGAAATTGATATTAAATAGCAGGGCTACTGGGGTCACTTTTGTAACATAATCATCCTCTACCGACAAGAATTATACTTTCTCCGAAAAACAATTCTTCTGTTTTTCTAAGAAGGTAGAACGGAGATTTCACAATAGGCAATGATTTCTTTATTACTAGGAAAGATTTCTATTTAGCAAAGCTAGATAAAGAGAATAGGGAACATTTGGCGAAGTTATTTCATTGTTAAAAAAAGCGTAACAAATCGCTCGTTGCTGTCGGATTATTTTTAAGGCTTTTAAAAAAATATGTAGACCTAGGCGACGTGAAAGTAATTTTCTAAGTGGAATAATTTAAATAAAATTTAAACATGCTTTAGTACTTAGGTAAAGATGCTTCACACCGTGAGCTGTCGGTCTCTGTCCGCGTTTGAAAATGAAACCGTTGTAAGCCTCTGATGTGGGCACCTTAACCTTTGTTTTCGGAGGGGCTGGAGAGGGAAAAGCTGCTCCAGCGGGTTCTCATCCCATCGCCCCTCTGGCCTTTTTCCTTCTTTTCACATCGGCATCACAAAAAAAGATGTGCCGCCTCTTTTTCTGTGGCGCTTTGGCCGATTCCCTTGATGTGGTCCATGTTTAGCTTCCGGTTGGGCCGAAATTTGAGATCCACTGCTGTATCTAAATTCTCTAAACAAAAGTAAAGATGCAGACAAGAGAAAAGCCAATCGGAAGAACTATTCTGCAATATATAAAGAGCACGACAGACAAAATCAGCAAAGTTCTAAGGAAAACAAAATAAAGACTATTTTTACCACCGACAGAAAAATCGCAACCATATTACCATCAGCAAAAACAGACCTTGCATTGGAAAATCAAGAAATCCCGTGTGAGGACTGCGATAAATCGTACATCGGACAGACGAATCGAAGAATAAAAGTTAGATGGGAAGAGCATCGAAATGCCATTGAAATAAAAGATAAGACGTCATCTCTAGCACATGTCATAAATACAGGACATAAAATAAACTTGAATGGAACAATGAACCTAGTCTACATTGAAAATTGGAACAAACGTGTAATCAGGGAAGCAATAGAGATCGAAAAACATGCTAAAAATTTAAATAACACAGATGATGCCCATAGGCTCCCAAATACATGGAAACCAATCACCAAAAAACAAAAAAATTCGTTGTTTTTTTTTCGAGAAATAAAATGAATTCCAATTCCAATCTAAAAGGCAAGAGAGATGTAGGCAGGCCATAAAAAAGATGCTCATAATACCCTTGTAAAGACAAAACAGGTAAACTCTAATCCCTGTATAGAAGAACCTGCACCCTACTTATATATTCCGAACAGATCGTGGGAGCAGACATCCTATATTTTCCATCGCGAGAGACGCCTTTGCAAAAGAATCGAAAGTATTTTCATCGCATCCCAGTTAATTTAGAGGACGATCCATTTATTTTGTTTGTCCGTTAATTACCGTTCTTCCGAATTGTCCTTCGCCGTACGATATCGACGAGGAATTGAATTTTAAACGACGCGACGTCCCGTTTATTTGGTTCGGATCTCGGTCCGAATGAGGGATGTCGGGATAAAATACTAAGGAGGAGTATAATAGATTTACGATTAGGTCTATTTTTAATAGTACGAGATCGGTATTAATTCGGTAAGGATGACAAAAGGACAATCGGTATTAAAGTTTGAGAAGTAACTTATATAGAAAGTTTTTATAGTCACAAAGTTTGAATGCTTATAACGATCTATATAAAACTACAATCTTCTCGGAGTAAAACTTTCTGCGTAAAAAAATACTTAGCATATTTTGTAATGCATAAATGTTTCAACGAGGCATTTGGTCGAGTTCTTTGTGCCTAACCCTGTTTAGTCATTCAACTTCTATATATAAACGGTTTCATAAGACCTGTCGCTTTTTTTTCTTTGCGTTTTCTCAGCGATTATTTATTTCTCGACTCTTATTTATTAGAGTTTAATACGTTACATCATGAATGTGTTGCTTGTGTGAGTCCATTTCAAATAGGTAAAGAAATAATAAATAAGACTCACAATCAATTTAACTATCAGACGACCGGTTTCACTTTCTACAATATGCAAAGCATCTTCAGGTCTCGATACAAAGTTAAATAAACGCTGAATTAATAATAAACCTATATTAGGGTGTTGTCTAATAAAGATAAACAAAGTAGATGCTATAAAATTACAATAAGTATGCCAATATTACATGTCTGTGGTTTTTCAAAATGCATAAAAAGGTATAAAAAGTTTTAACAGACAAGGTAAGACCCACAAATTGTTATAAAATAGTCTATTAGATTGTAATAAATTATTAAATGAGCAAATAAATAAAACATTACTTACATGCCGGTACTCTATTAATTGATGGATGGTAGAACATGGCTGAAACTATCATGTATTGTTGAATAGGAACTTAAGTCTGCTATTGTAGTTGTTTGACAATAAACGGGAAGTTCTTGAGGAGGTCCTCCTACCTTTTTATTCATTTTGAAAAACCACAGACATGTAATATTGGCATAATTATTGTAATTTTATAACATCTACTTTGTTTATCTTTATTAGACAACACCCTAATATGGGATTATTATTATGTCAGCTTATTATTACATTATTATTACAACATTATTATTTCACTACAAAAAGGCCTAAAAATTAACTTCAACAAAACAAAAGTAATGACAAACACGGAAGACCAAGAGGCAATAAAAATACAAACAGAAAAAATAGAACAGGTAAATGAGTATATCTATCTAGGACAAGCAATCAGAGCTAACAGAGAAAATCAAACAGCCGAAATATCGAGACGAGTAAGAATGGGATGGGCAGCGTTCGGCAAACTTTCTTACGTTCTAATAAATCAAAAAATCCCCCTATACTTACGAAGCAAGGTAAATAACTCCTGTATAATAAAGGTGCTCACCTACGGAGCACAGACATGGACATTTACACAGGCCAATTTGTATAGGATAAGGAAGGCACAAAGAGCGATGGAGAGACAAATGTTGGGTATATCACTTAAAGATAGAAAACGTAACCAGTGGATCAGAACCAGAACAAAGACAGTAAACGCGATAGAACAAGCAGCAAAACTGAAATGGAAATGGGCTGGACACAATGAGCGTCTCCAAGACGGACGATGGAACAATGCCATCGGAAAGTGGCGTCCATACAATGCAAAGAGATCAAGAGCAGACCACAGATGAGGTGGAAAGATGACATGAATGATCAGGAAACAAGGAGGTCCCACATGGCAGAGAACAGCTCAAGATAGGAAAAGATGGAGAGAACTGGCGGAGACTTATATCCAACAATGGAAGGATAGAGAATAGGTTCAAAAAAAATATTTCAGCATTTATTTAACTTTGTATCGAGACCTGAAGATGCTTTGCATATTGTAGAAAGCGAAACCGGCCGTCTGATAGTTAAATTAAATTGATTGTAAGTCTTATTTATTATTTCTTTACCTATTTTAATACGTTAGTGTATTTCGTCAGATATTTGACCTCTAAAAAATCATACAAACAAGCTGTCAATTTTGGGACCCTAAAAAAGATCTACAAAAGTTTACCACTCCTACCCCCCAGCTTTCCCCTAAAACACCCACTACTACGGGGGGAGGAATGGAAAAAATCGATTAACCAAGAATCTGTACCCCGTAGAAAACAAAAAGTTTCAAGGTAAAAAAAAAGTTTTTGTGTAGAATAAACCATTCTCTCAAAAATAATGCTTGAAGCGACCGGTGATATTGAATGTCACTTAAGCGCGGGAAATCAATTTTAAATAAAATTTGTATTAACTCACCGGTCAAAATTCGATATCTTTTAAACAGAATGTCCTATCAACAAAAATCAAAATGCGGTTTAAAGGTAAGAAGTGCACTTTTTGTATTTTGCCACAAATAAAGTCGAGATGTAGAAAGGTGTTAAATAAATAAACATCATTCAAATAAACAAATATCATTCTGGCTTTACAACCCTGTGTGGATAATAACCTCCTCAAGAATTTCTCTTCAGTCGTCCCTATAGATCGCCTTCCTCCGCCAAGCACGTATTCCCATATTTCTTACGTCTTCATCGATCTTATCAAGGAACCATGTTCTGGATCTTCCCCTTCTCTGACCAATGGTTCTACCAAAAGCGTTTTTCTGGCTGGGTCATTTTGTTTCCCTCCGTATTACCTGCCCTATCCACCTCAGACCTGCTATCTTAATATGTTTTACGATATCTGGTTCCTGGTATATTCTACAAAGTTCGTAGTTGTATCGTCTTCTCAACACTCCATTATCACTCACTGCTCTATAGATTCGTCTTAGTCCTTCTTTCGAAACATCCTAACATGTTTTCATTACTGTTCGTTAAAATCCAGGTCTCTGAACCATATGTTAGGACTGAGCATATTACTGTTTTGTAGAGTTTTATTTTTCACAAGGAAAAGAATTCCTGTAGCTGGCTGTATACCACGTATCACAAAAAAGAGGTTAATCTTCGTAAATGGGTATATTTAAAAATCCCTTAAAAGGGCTACATAAAAAAAACAAACGTTTTCGGAATAAAACATTCCATTATCAGGTTTAAAATTGCCTAAAATAAGTATAAACCATTTAGTTGAAACAAACGTGGTTTAAAATTTTGACTAGGGTTAAAAAGCAAAAATGATTCTACTTACAAGGTTAACATGCCTGAGCCACCAAAATATCAGGGTAAATACCCTTTAAATTACATTCTGTTATAAAAGATTGTACATAATGTTGTTATAAATCTGCCATGTTAAATATTAAATTAAATTTGACTTCAGGTAACATACACCCATGGTTGAAGCGAGTTCCAGTGTCCGGAGAGTAAACCTCTTCAAACGGACTACAGCTGGCAACTGATTGACAAGATACCTATGAACAGTGTCGAAAACAAAATGTCAATGTAACATGAAACTATATTTATATAAAGGTCATGTTTAAGAGAATGACATGCGCATTGGGCAACCTATGTTACTCTTTGTCGTATGGAAGGTGGTCCAAACGTGTTTTTTTATATTATATTAGCTTAGATATATGAAATTATCCTTTTATGTTTATCACATCTAGGACAAGGTAAAATTAGTAAAGGAAATGACTGAAGAAGAAGGGGAGGGTTAAAGGAGAGAAAGAGTTAATATCTGTCAGTTAGTTTAATAAAGTTAGTCAAGTTTTTTTTTTTTGTATTTTTTGATTTCCCAAAACAGCATCTGTTAGCAGGTAATCTGTAAATTCTGCGGCTTATCTCTGCGGTAGTATTATTTGTTACACACATTCAGTGTTAAGCAGTGCTCCCAGGTATACAAATTCGTACACTGCTTCAATGACGTCATTTTCTATAACAAGTAGTCGTAGGATTTGTAGTACGTGCTTATTTTCATATAAAAAGTACTTCGTTTTGTTTTGTATGAATCTCATATCAATAAAATTTATATTATAATTTAATAATAATTCATTGACCGGTCATAGTGGAATTTTCATTGTTATACATCTTCTTCTTCACGTGCCATCTCCTCTAAGGAGGTTGGCAACCATCATAGCAATTCGCACTTTCGACGCCGCTGCTCTAAAGAGGTCAGCAGAAGTGCAGTTAAACCAAGCTCTCATTGATTGACCATTGACCAAGCTTGCATTATTAATTGCAACAAGTTATAATGCTCGCCTCTCATAATATGTCCCAGATATTGCAGTTGTCTGACTTTAACTGTATTTAAGACCTCTTTATATTGTTATAGATCCTGATCTGTAAAACCTATAATGTCAATTTTACGTTTTGGCAACAAAGATGAGGTATTTAAAATATGCTGAAAAAAGGCAAAAACTTTTACATTAAAAACGGAACAAATCAGAAAAACTGATTAATAAATACATTAGCATGTGTGCAATCCAACAAGCCAAGAAGAAAGGTACAGGCCAAAGAGACTAGAACCAATATTTTCTAGCATACAGTGGAGTGAAGCAAGAAGAACAAGCACGAGCAGCCGTAGGTATACTTGCCCATAAAGAATTTAAAGACAACATAAATACCTGCTGTTATATCTCCAAAATAACATATATGAACATCATCATGGACTACCAAAAATTAAATGTCATATCTACCTATAGCCCCGAGAACTGCAAACCTAAGGAGGAACGAGAGGCATTCTACAAACAATTGCAAACCAATCTTCGACTATAAGCTTCAGTATAAATATACATTTGAAAATTCCAGGGGTCACAAATCTATGATTGATTTTAGTCACTAATAGAAAAATCCACCCAAAAATATCCGAACTTTAAACTCAGTAGACGCAGGAAGTGAACACAAACTAGTACTAGCAAAGATAAGAATGAAAATAACACCAAAACATTTTCTACATGAAATCACCGAGAAAAAATAACACAACACATAGACGACAAATAGAAACAAATAGACGACATCGAAGATATAAACACGAGCTGCGAGAAAATTAAAAACAACATGAACGAAGCAGCAAAAGAAGCTCTAGGAAAACGCAAAGTCATACTCAGCAAAAAAAAACAACAAAAATACACCATGGTTCAGAAAAGAAACAAAAGAGATATGTAAAGAGAAACGAGAGGCTTACACGAAGTACAAAACATCAAATACTCCAGAATTCCGAGACACCTATAGAAGTGTTACGATTTTAAATGTTATGGCATATAGAACTGTAAATATTTTATGACTAATTCTTTTTTATTGATTCTCGTAATTTGTAGGTCAAAATATACCTGAGCTTCGCTACCAGTTGTTTACAGAAATCTCTAGACACTAATTTTAGTGAGTCATCCACGTCTCGAGGTTGAAAAACGAGTCGAGCGCCTTCACCAAAATACGAGATCATTCAGGAAGTTCGCCGAAAGTTCCAGATGACAACAGTTGTGTATATAAATGAAAGATTTTTGTATTTGAGTCAGTCATAAGAAGATCGGTAAACGCGGTATTTAAATGTAACGAAACGTGAAATAAATACATTTGTAAAGTTATTTAATAAATTAGTAATTAGCTATCGTGAGTTTTAATAAATTAGATTGTAGACAATAAATTAGAATAAAGACAAATAAATTAGAACTATATAAACGTCACAATGGTGCAGAAGTGGGATTGTAGATAAATTTAATTTGATTTTTGAAAAAGACTTTTGAACTTTTGAAAGGTATTGTTCGTCGGGAACATCCGCGTAGTTCAGTAGTGATCGTTGTACGAAAGAACATTTAAAAAGTACGTGTGTGCCTGACCAAAGATGCTGCTAGTAGAACTGTCAGTAAAACAGTTGCGTGAGCAACTAGAAGAACGCGATGAAGACTGCAGCGGATCCAAGAAGATCCTCCAAGAACGACTAAAAAATGTTCTTAACAAGAAAGGAGATGACCCAGAAACATTCCATTTTCAATCAGCAGAAGAAGCAGTTTTAATGAAGATCGAAGAGAGTTCTAAAAAAAATGATGAAAGATTCAATGAAACGTCTCAAATTATTAAAGAAGTAGCTAGACAAAATGACGAGAAATTTGAAAATGTTGCTAGAAGATTTGACGAGACTTCTCAAATAATTAAAGAAATATGTATTCAGAATAGTGAGAAGTTTGAAGAAGTCTCTAAAACATTTGATAAAGTTGAAGAGAAAATCAAACAGTTAGAGACCATGATAACTAACACGAGAGTGCTACCACCAATTAATACGGTAGCTTTAGATCCGGTAGAGATAAAAGAAGACGAGACGAAATGTAAGTTGGAAACGCGGCCGAAATTTGAAGGATGTGGAGTTTCTGTTCATGTTAAAGTTCCAACTTTCGACGGAAAATCATCATGGAACAACTACATGAAACAGTTCGAATCAGCTGCAAGAGCGAATGGATGGTCAGAAAAAGAAAAGGCTGTAAACCTGACTATAGCTCTTCGAGGAGATGCCTTAGATGTGCTCCAGACCATAGCCGTAGAGGAGACGGATGATTTCGAACAACTGAAGAAGAGGTTAAATATGCGATATGGCCACGAACACTTAGAGCATGTATATCAGTCGCAGCTCAAAAATCGAAGACAAAAGAAAGATGAGGCTCTTCAAGAATATGAAGTAGATATTGCCAGATTAGTGCGATATGCTTATCCAACAGCTCCCGAAGACATGATGGAAAAGTTGGCCGTTCAAACGTTTATTGATGGTCTTCGTGATCATGAGATGCAAAGAACACGACGATTAGCTCGACACAAGACGCTGGTTGATGTCTTATCCGCCGCCCTCGAATACGAGTCAGCTACGCAGGCCTCTGGCGGTTACAGTAAAGTTAGGACTGTAAAAGAGGAAGAAGATGAAGATAAACTTGACCAGCTCGTTAATATGATGAAAAGCATGACATACAAGAAAACGAAGACCATAAGATGCTGGAATTGTGGCGAAATAGGACACGTACGAAGTTCATATAAGCATCCTAGGTACGACACAAATCAAGAAACTCACCATCAGGAAAACTAGAACGGGTCGGCCTTAGGGGGGCAGCTTCGACCCAGAACTTTTCCAAAGACCCTCTCATACTAATAGCTTCTTTGAAATGTCGTGAAGATAGTGTATATGTAGATGGAGAAATAAATGGTAAAAAGCATACGTTGTTGGTGGATACGGGAGCGACCAGAAGCATTATTCGCCCGACAGTTATAAACAGCCGTAAGAAACTGTTACCAACGAGGTTGCGACTGCGGACCGCTACAGGTGAAAATGCTAACATTCATGGAGAAATCCAGGTACAATTAGGAATTGGAGCAGAAAAGTTCGTCCATACTGTTATAGTAGCTGACATCGAAGAGGATGTTATATTAGGAATGGACGTAATGAATACGCATGGATTCCAATTGGATTTTAAAAATAAAGTAATCAAAGTTGGTAACGAGGAGGTATTTCTCCATCCACATGATGACAACACTATGCAAGCAGCCGTTAAAGAAGATACAGTCGTGCCTGCGAGAAGTGAAACAATCATAGTAGCGCGGCTACAGGGAATTGTGGACGAAGGGTCACCTGTTATGATGGAGCCTTGGAACCATGACGACGAAGTTGGCCGTGGAATCATAATTGGAAAGGAATTGGTGACCTCGGCTAAAGAAATTCCTGTTAGACTTATCAATGTCAATGACTACCCAGTGACCATCAAGAAAGAGACAAAAGTAGGAACTTGTGTACCTGTGACATCCATAATCCGTCAGACGACAACGTCTGATAATTCCAACGACAAATTTGATCAAATGGTTGCAGTTGCTGGACAGTCTCTGAATCAGATTGAGAAAAGGAAATTAAGGGAATTTCTTCGGCAGTATCGTGATATTTTCGTACCGAAAGGAGGAAAGACGGGAAGAACTACCGTTGTTAAGCATAGAATTGATACTGGTAATGCTAAGCCAATTCGTCAAACAGCTCGACGATTACCACAGGCGAAAAGAGAGGAAGCTGAAACGATTGTTCAGGAAATGAAGAAAGACGGGGTGATAGAACCTTCTACGAGCCCATGGGTCTCTCCGGTAGTCCTGGTTAAGAAGAAAGACGGAACAACGAGGTTCTGTGTGGATTACCGTTTGCTGAACAACGTTACCAAGAAAGATAGTTATCCTCTGCCTCGGATTGATGACACATTAGACACATTGGCTGGAAGTAAATTATTTTCTACTTTGGATTTGAAGTCTGGATACTGGCAGGTAGAAATGGACCCGGTAGATAAAGAAAAGACAGCCTTCACCACAGGATCTGGATTATGGCAATTCAACGTTATGCCATTTGGACTTTGTAACGCTCCTGCGACATTTGAGAGGCTTATGGAAAATGTGTTGAGAGGGTTATCTTGGAAAACATGCCTAGTTTATCTAGACGACATAATCGTCTTGGGGGAGACATTTGAGGACCATCTGAAGAATTTAGAAAACGTTTTTAATCGACTTAAAGCTGCCCAATTGATGTTAAACCCCAAGAAGTGCCAGCTATTTCAAGGTAAAGTCAATTATCTGGGTCATATAGTCAGTAAAGAAGGAGTGGCCGTGGATAAGGGAAAAATCGATTCCATTAAGGAATGGCCAAAACCAACTGACAAAAATCAAGTGAGAAGTTTTCTTGGACTATGTACTTATTACCGGAGGTTTATTAAGAAGTTTGCAGATATCGCTAAACCATTAACGCGACTTACAGAGGAAGCAAGAGAATACCGCTGGGATGTAGACTGCCAAAATGCCTTTGAGACCTTAAAAAAGCATTTAATCACAGCACCGATTTTAGGGTATCCACTGCCAGAAGGAGAGTTCATCTTAGATACAGATGCAAGTAATGTGGGAATTGGAGGAGTGCTGTCTCAGATTCAGGGAGGACAGGAAAGAGTCCTTGGATATTTCAGTAAAGTTCTCTCAAAACCTGAGCGGAATTATTGCGTCACGAGAAGAGAACTTCTGGCAGTAGTGAAATCAGTAGAGTACTTCTATCAATACCTCTATGGAAGGAAGTTTTTAATCCGAACCGACCATGCCGCCCTTAAGTGGTTGATGCAGTTTAAGAATCCAGAGGGTCAGATAGCCAGGTGGATCGAACGACTCCAAGAATATGATTTTAAGATTGAGCACCGGGCCGGAGTTAGCCACCGAAACGCTGATTCTCTTTCCAGAAGGCCATGCCCAGCAGAGTGTTCTCACTGCAACAAAACGGAATCCAAGGAAGCAGCAGTGCTAAGAACGACGGTGGTCCACGACGACTGGACGCCTACCAAGATCAGGGAAGAACAAGAGAGAGATCCAGTTATACAGAAAATCCGAAAATGGAAAGAAGAAAACCGTCGACCACCTTGGCAAGAAATATCGAACCTAGGCTCAATAGTTAAGACGTATTGGGCCCAGTGGGACTCATTTATCATGGAAGATGGCTTGCTCAAACGAGTCCTGGAAAATGATGACGGTTCAGAGAAGAGAAGACAGTTGGTGATTCCAAAGAGCAGAATAGCCGAAGTACTTCGTCAGTTACACGACAGTCCATCAGGAGGGCATTTTGGTGTGAAAAAGACCCTTCAGCGAATTCGGGAACGGTTTTATTGGATGAACAGTTCCGACGATGTAAAAGACTGGTGTAAGAAATGTACTATTTGTGCTACGAGTAACGGGCCTTATCGAAAAAGGAGAGCTCCTATGAGACAATATAATGTTGGAAGCCCGTTTGAAAGAATAGCTTTGGACATTGCTGGGCCATTTCCAGAAAGTGATAATGGAGGCAAGTACATGTTGGTAGTAATGGATTACTTCACTAAGTGGGTCGAGATTTACGCACTTCCAGACCAGAAGGCCGCCACCGTTGCAGATAAGTTGATCCAAGAATATATCAGCCGATTTGGAGTGCCTTTGGAGATCCATAGTGACCAAGGCAGGAACTTCGAAAGCGATTTATTCCAAGGAATATGTGATAGACTAGGTATGAAGAAAACAAGAACTACGGCTTATCATCCGCAATCGGATGGTATGGTAGAACGAATGAATAGAACAGTTGGCAAGTATTTGACAAAGATGGTATCCGATCATCAGCGAGACTGGGACCAATATCTTCCGTTCTTCACAATGGCCTACAGATCTGCTGTTAATGAATCAACAGGCCAGACACCAGCCAGAGTCCTATTCGGACGCGAGATGCGACTACCTTGTGATCTAGAGTTTGGGTGTCGACCTGGAGAAGATGTAGCAGGTGAAGATTATGTGATCGAATTACGAAGAAGAATGGACGATGTACACGAGTTGGTCCGTTCCCATCTCCAAATCGCTAGTGACCGAATGAAGAAACGGTACGATACACAAGCCGAAAAGGGGTGTTTTAAGAAGAACGATAAAGTCTGGCTTTATAACCCCAAAAAGCGAAAAGGTTGTTCTCCCAAATTGCAGCAGTTTTGGGAAGGTCCATACCTCATTATGGAGAAGATCAATGATGTTATTTACCGAAGATTCCGAGAGGAAAGCCGATGATAGTACACCATAACCGGTTGGCGTCTTTCGAGGGTGACCACGACGTAGATGAAGAAGTGGAAGTAAACCAAGTCCAAGATGTGTCTGACCTCACGTTTGAGGAATTCATGGGTGCCTATGGAGGTACCGGTAAAGCAAGACATGGTGTTACCACTGAAGAAAGGCAAGATCTACTCGCGCTTCCCGATGACTACTCACTGGCCCTTACCATCCCGGCCAGTATCAAAGATGCACCAGGGTTGGCATCCGTCTTTCGAAGGAAGTTTGGTCGAGTTGCAGAACTTCAATGCCAAGTGCCAGCTCCTGGTAAAACCTTGAAACTTCAAGATGCATCACGTTACCTTTTCTACCTGGTAACAAAAGACACTGCCCGTGACCAACCTACCTACCGAGATGTATGGGAAGCCTTACTTCAGTTGAGAGAGCACGTACTAGAGTCCGACGTGCAAAAGTTAGCCATGCCAAAGTTGGAGTGCCGCCAATTAGATTGGAGGGTTATACGAAACATGGTGGAGGAAATCTTTAAAGACACCGAAGTCCAGGTGTTAGTCTGTTGCAATCCGCATAGTTACTGCTGCGGAGAGAAAACCGTCCCTTGTCATTTCTATACAACTGGAAGTTGTAAAAGAGGGTCCAGTTGCCGATATCAGCATGTCGTTCCAGTTCCAGTCCCGACAAGGTTCCAGGAGGAACCATCTTTTAAGAGGGGGGCAATGTTACGATTTTAAATGTTATGGCATATAGAACTGTAAATATTTTATGACTAATTCTTTTTTATTGATTCTCGTAATTTGTAGGTCAAAATATACCTGAGCTTCGCTACCAGTTGTTTACAGAAATCTCTAGACACTAATTTTAGTGAGTCATCCACGTCTCGAGGTTGAAAAACGAGTCGAGCGCCTTCACCAAAATACGAGATCATTCAGGAAGTTCGCCGAAAGTTCCAGATGACAACAGTTGTGTATATAAATGAAAGATTTTTGTATTTGAGTCAGTCATAAGAAGATCGGTAAACGCGGTATTTAAATGTAACGAAACGTGAAATAAATACATTTGTAAAGTTATTTAATAAATTAGTAATTAGCTATCGTGAGTTTTAATAAATTAGATTGTAGACAATAAATTAGAATAAAGACAAATAAATTAGAACTATATAAACGTCACAGAAGTATACGAAATAAAACAAAGCAGTTGGTAAGAAGAACAAAAAATGGCAGAATTGAAGGAATGCAGTAACATACCAGCATGTGAATGGAAAAGATACATGACAAAACTACTGTTTTCTCCAGTTTCCACCTGAACTTTTATGAAGTTTAAACTTTTCAGATAAAAAAAAATACTATAAAATATAAACAAACTTTCTCAGAACACAGTCCAACTAAAATTAACTCTACGTGCTCCAACTTATGCTAACTGTCAAATTCTCAAATATTTTTCTTCTTTTTCACAAAATTCTCTTTATTTTTCTTCTTTTTCGCACTGGTTGCCAACATAAACTTTTTGTACCTAGGACTAAGGAAGGTTTAGATAGTCTGAGCTTAGTCCATGTTTATTAATAACATTCTGAAAATAAAGTTAGTACTCGCTTAATCTGGGATTAACTAGTTCGAGACTAACTTCGAACTAAGCAATTTTTATTAAAATATGACTGTTAGTGTTCAAAAATAGGAAGATTTAGATGGACAGGACATCTTATCAAGATTACAGCAAAACAATCCTCCTATACGAATATTTATGTCACTGGCTGATAGAGGTGAAACTTAGCGGAAGGTTGATATAGACACACATGATCCCCCATAACATGATCAGTCTACTCTACCCAACCTAACCTAACAATATTGTCTAAATCATATATTTTAATACAATTAAAATTTGTTTAGTGAAAACCATGTGTGAAAAAATTTATCTGGATTTAAAGTTAATTTATTACCGAGCCATTGTTTGAATTTACAAAACTTCTGACCACTTTGCTGGTGACTTAGTTTATGACTATATTCGATAAAGAATTTATTTAAGTAATAAAAAATAGTGGACCAAGGACTATTTATCTCTGACACAGATTTCGATCCTTCTAATTGAGCCGTCTCCTTTTAAAAGTTGGCGATTCAAATGGTAATTGGGGTTAGGCTTTCACGCGGGACAGGCTCTTCTGTCCCGCTGTCCCGCAAAGTTACCTTAAATTATATTTTCTAAATAAGTAAATATTTTCTAAATTAGTATAAAAACAAATTTAATATTTATATTTTTCTTGCGCATATTTTGATTTTACAAATTGTCTTAACAATGAAACATCAAAATTATATTAATAGACCAATTTAATAATTACTTCAGTATCTAGACGTGGCACCTTTTTCTGTACAATGTATTGTGTAAAAGTTTCTATTTGTTTTGAGTTTCTCGAGTTTCAATTTCGTCAGATACTATACTATATAGGATCATTCACGCAACAATTCAATTAGAAGTTTACAAAGTTTTACTGTTGTATATTTCTGAAAATTTAGACCAGAAGGGGGAGGGAAAGGATACTCCACCTTCTAATTTAATATTTTTTTTATTAATCATTACTTCTGGTTAGACTAAAAATAGCTGCAAGCTTTTTTATTTTAGATGGAATGTTGGAATTTTTGAGTAATATTATTTAATTATATTATTGATAACATCATGAATGTGTTGCTTGTGTGAGTCCATATCAAATAGGTAAAGAAATAATAATAAGACTTACTCACAATCAATTTAATTTAACAATCTGACGACCGGTTTCGCTTTCTATAATTTGCAAAGCATCTTCAGGTCGAGATACAAAGTTAAACTAATGCTGCAATAAAATAAACCCAATTAGGGTGGTGTCTCATAAAGATAAAATAAACAAATAAATAAATTAGTTCATACAAATTATAGTAATTATGCCAATATTACATGTCTGTGGTTTTCAAAATGAATAATTTGAATATATAAAAGGTAGTAACAGACAAGGTAAGGCCCACAATTGGTATAAAGTAGCAATATTTTGTTGTAATAAATTAATAAATGAGCAAATAAATAAAACAAAACAAACATTACTTACATGCCGGTACTCTATTAATTGATGGATGGTAGGTCATGGTTGCAAAAATCATGTATTGTTGATTGGAGAACTTTAATGAGCTATTGCAGTTGTTTTGACAATAAACGGGAAGTTCTTGAGGAGAACAGATTTGATCCAATGAATTAGAGATAGGTATATTGTTGTTGTTTGTCAGATGAAAGTGATGTTCTTTACTATTGTATTAATTAAATTATTTACACTTATAACAGAGATATATTTTGGAATGTGTGTTATTTATTGAGTATTTATGTAATGAAGGAGACAGTTCTATGACAATGAATAAGAGTAGCTGTACCGATTGTGTGGTTGTGCAATTTTTGACTTGCAATTATCAAGTCTATTGGCAAATTATTAAAGTATTGTAAGGTCAACTATGTAAAAAGGTATATAAAAGTATATAAAATTATTATAACTTAAGAATGATTAGGGACAAATTAAACACACATTAACAGGAAACAGAAACACTAAATGACGGGACAAACATTGAATTTAAAACTAAAACTTGGGGATGGAAGAAACTGTTAGCACTACATCTCACTTGTTGGAAGAAATGAGTTTTTTCATATTTAATCTATTAGATTTAAGAGGTAAATTTGACATATGTAGGTTGAAGTGTGACAGTTCTTCTTCTCTTACTGAATACTGTAAGTTTTGTTATTCAGTATTATGGAGTATGTTGATATTAATGAATGTATCAAAATTTGTTTTAATTTTGAAATCAAAAGTAAATTGATGTTTTAATATTGGCATACTTTAACAATTTTAATTAGTAAGTTTCAAATTCAAAAATTTTTTATATGGTAACAATGTGAATAATTGAAATACATCATTTGTTATAACTAACCAATTTTAGTCTAAATATTTCAGAACAAATTAAATTGATTATTTAGTAAATACAAACAAGTGTACTTGTAATTGAAAGATATAACAAATTTACAAATTGCCTGAGAATTTTTTATTTGAAATGATTGTCGGTCTGAGCTATCTATTATGGTGTATGAACATTTCTTAAATATTTTTATTTAAATTGTAATAATTAATAATTAAATAAAGTAGTAATTGGGTGAATATTGATGATTATTTAAATTTTGAATTCGAGTAATTGACTGACTTAAATCTTGAATAATTAGTTGGTAATACTAATTTATGACAATTGGAACCGGAAATTGATTCCATCCCCGGGCAGCAGGTACACATTTAAACCGGTGTAAAATATATTTTATTTCAATTCTTTGTCTCATACGAACAGACATTCCTCAAACCGACAAGAACACTGGTGAGTTTTTTACAGTAGTTTTAGTAAGAATTTTTAAAAATTTTTGATTAAAATTAAAATCTGTTTTTGAAAAGTAATATTTCTATTTAAATTTTAAATCTATACAGGATTATGAATAGTATAGATATATGTAATCCGAATAGCTAGTCTGAACAATTTTCAGTCATGTTGGAAATCCATAAACCACGTGTTGAGTTTGAAATGAAATTGTTGTAAATTAAGTAAATTGTCGAAACCAGATGGAATGCAATAATAATTATTATGGGTTAAATAAGTTGAGGTACCATACCAGTTCATTACTGATGTTTAATTTAGTTTTAGGAAAATTTATTTTTATTGGTGATATGTTGAAGAAAAGAAAAGAGGAGAAATTCTGTGAACACGAAATTCGATCCATCATGGTGTGCTGGATTTTAATTTTATGTTGAAGATTTAAAACAAACTGAGAAGTATATCAAACCTGTATATCAGATGTATTTTATTAAATGGGTTCTTGGACAAATTGTTGTTTCTATGGTATTGAAGTAACTACCAAGTATTGTGTGATGTTAAAAGTTGATGTTTGTGGTAACAATACTCTAAGTATATGGATCTACTGTAGAAAACGAGAAATGGAGTAGGTTCAGGTAATATTATTTATATCGATAAAATTATTTTATAATAATACTGAATATACTGGTGTGTATTCTAATTCTAATTGTGCATTAAGTGTAACTGTTGTTTGATTTTTTAATGATTTTAATATTTCTAAATGTTCTAGGTTATTTAATAAGGTGCCTTTATTACAAGTATGAAGGATTGTGAAATCTGTTTGAGGATCAAAGATGTGGTTAGTTCGACGGATATGTTGGGAGAAATGTGATTGGCCTGATGTTGGACGTTCTATATATCTAAGATGTTCCCCTAGTCTGGTATTGAAGGATCTAAAGGTTCTACCGATGTAACATGCATTGCAGGTATGGCAGCTCAACTTATACACTCCGCTATACTCAAGTGAGTTACGTTTGTCCTTGTTATTTAAGAAAGTCAATCCTAGATTTGAGGCAGTTTTAAATGAGATATTTATGTGGTCATCAAATACTTTTGCAATTTTATAGGAAAGTTCACCTATGTATGTTAAAGATCGGTAAGATTTTTGTTCCACTATTTCATTAAACTGTTGTGTGTATACTTGATGTTCTAGCATTCTATTTGTCTTTTTATGCAAAATTTTATTCACTAGATTAGTGGAATAACCATTGTTCAAAGCTATTTGTTTTATAATTTGTAACTCTTTGTTAAATGAAGTCAAAGTTAATGGTAAAGAAATTAACCGATTAATGTAACTGTAAAAGGCTGCCATTTTGTGTTGTATTGGGTGATGCGAGTCTGCTGGTATTACTGTACCAGTATGAGTTGGCTTTCTATAAATATCAAGAACAATCGTACTGTTTTTTAAGGTTAGTGTTAAGTCTAAGAAATTTAAACTATTTGAATCATCTTGAATCTCTAATGTAAATTTAATTGAGTGGTGTAATAGATTTAAGTAATCTAGGAAGGAGTGTAGATTGTCAAGAGTACCACTCCATACTATAAATGTATCATCTACGTATCTTGAGTAGAACTTAATGTACTTTGTGTAGGGGTTATTTTTCATTATTTTGTTTGATTCGAGATCATTCAAAAAGATATCTGCTAGAATTGGGGATAGAGGAGAGCCCATTGCAAGTCCATCTGGTTGAACAAATGTCCTGTTATCGAAATTAAAGAAATTATGGATTTCTCTGGAAAATTAAAAAAATTACTGAATATGCAGAGTTATTGAGTGTTTGCCTTAGCCAGAATTTCTTTAATTTCGATAACAGGACATTTGTTCAACCAGATGGACTTGCAATGGGCTCTCCTCTATCCCCAATTCTAGCAGATATCTTTTTGAATGATCTTGAATCAAACAAAATAATGAAAAATAACCCCTACACAAAGTACATTAAGTTCTACTCAAGATACGTAGATGATACATTTATAGTATGGAGTGGTACTCTTGACAATCTACACTCCTTCCTAGATTACTTAAATCTATTACACCACTCAATTAAATTTACATTAGAGATTCAAGATGATTCAAATAGTTTAAATTTCTTAGACTTAACACTAACCTTAAAAAACAGTACGATTGTTCTTGATATTTATAGAAAGCCAACTCATACTGGTACAGTAATACCAGCAGACTCGCATCACCCAATACAACACAAAATGGCAGCCTTTTACAGTTACATTAATCGGTTAATTTCTTTACCATTAACTTTGACTTCATTTAACAAAGAGTTACAAATTATAAAACAAATAGCTTTGAACAATGGTTATTCCACTAATCTAGTGAATAAAATTTTGCATAAAAAGACAAATAGAATGCTAGAACATCAAGTATACACACAACAGTTTAATGAAATATTGGAACAAAAATCTTACCGATCTTTAACATACATAGGTGAACTTTCCTATAAAATTGCAAAAGTATTTGATGACCACATAAATATCTCATTTAAAACTGCCTCAAATCTAGGATTGACTTTCTTAAATAACAAGGACAAACGTAACTCACTTGAGTATAGCGGAGTGTATAAGTTGAGCTGCCATACCTGCAATGCATGTTACATCGGTAGAACCTTTAGATCCTTCAATACCAGACTAGGGGAACATCTTAGATATATAGAACGTCCAACATCAGGCCAATCACATTTCTCCCAACATATCCGTCGAACTAACCACATCTTTGATCCTCAAACAGATTTCACAATCCTTCATACTTGTAATAAAGGCACCTTATTAAATAACCTAGAACATTTAGAAATATTAAAATCATTAAAAAATCAAACAACAGTTACACTTAATGCACAATTAGAATTAGAATACACACCAGTATATTCAGTATTATTATAAAATAATTTTATCGATATAAATAATATTACCTGAACCTACTCCATTTCTCGTTTTCTACAGTAGATCCATATACTTAGAGTATTGTTACCACAAACATCAACTTTTAACATCACACAATACTTGGTAGTTACTTCAATACCATAGAAACAACAATTTGTCCAAGAACCCATTTAATAAAATACATCTGATATACAGGTTTGATATACTTCTCAGTTTGTTTTAAATCTTCAACATAAAATTAAAATCCAGCACACCATGATGGATCGAATTTCGTGTTCACAGAATTTCTCCTCTTTTCTTTTCTTCAACATATCACCAATAAAAATAAATTTTCCTAAAACTAAATTAAACATCAGTAATGAACTGGTATGGTACCTCAACTTATTTAACCCATAATAATTATTATTGCATTCCATCTGGTTTCGACAATTTACTTAATTTACAACAATTTCATTTCAAACTCAACACGTGGTTTATGGATTTCCAACATGACTGAAAATTGTTCAGACTAGCTATTCGGATTACATATATCTATACTATTCATAATCCTGTATAGATTTAAAATTTAAATAGAAATATTACTTTTCAAAAACAGATTTTAATTTTAATCAAAAATTTTTAAAAATTCTTACTAAAACTACTGTAAAAAACTCACCAGTGTTCTTGTCGGTTTGAGGAATGTCTGTTCGTATGAGACAAAGAATTGAAATAAAATATATTTTACACCGGTTTAAATGTGTACCTGCTGCCCGGGGATGGAATCAATTTCCGGTTCCAATTGTCATAAATTAGTATTACCAACTAATTATTCAAGATTTAAGTCAGTCAATTACTCGAATTCAAAATTTAAATAATCATCAATATTCACCCAATTACTACTTTATTTAATTATTAATTATTACAATTTAAATAAAAATATTTAAGAAATGTTCATACACCATAATAGATAGCTCAGACCGACAATCATTTCAAATAAAAAATTCTCAGGCAATTTGTAAATTTGTTATATCTTTCAATTACAAGTACACTTGTTTGTATTTACTAAATAATCAATTTAATTTGTTCTGAAATATTTAGACTAAAATTGGTTAGTTATAACAAATGATGTATTTCAATTATTCACATTGTTACCATATAAAAAATTTTTGAATTTGAAACTTACTAATTAAAATTGTTAAAGTATGCCAATATTAAAACATCAATTTACTTTTGATTTCAAAATTAAAACAAATTTTGATACATTCATTAATATCAACATACTCCATAATACTGAATAACAAAACTTACAGTATTCAGTAAGAGAAGAAGAACTGTCACACTTCAACCTACATATGTCAAATTTACCTCTTAAATCTAATAGATTAAATATGAAAAAACTCATTTCTTCCAACAAGTGAGATGTAGTGCTAACAGTTTCTTCCATCCCCAAGTTTTAGTTTTAAATTCAATGTTTGTCCCGTCATTTAGTGTTTCTGTTTCCTGTTAATGTGTGTTTAATTTGTCCCTAATCATTCTTAAGTTATAATAATTTTATATACTTTTATATACCTTTTTACATAGTTGACCTTACAATACTTTAATAATTTGCCAATAGACTTGATAATTGCAAGTCAAAAATTGCACAACCACACAATCGGTACAGCTACTCTTATTCATTGTCATAGAACTGTCTCCTTCATTACATAAATACTCAATAAATAACACACATTCCAAAATATATCTCTGTTATAAGTGTAAATAATTTAATTAATACAATAGTAAAGAACATCACTTTCATCTGACAAACAACAACAATATACCTATCTCTAATTCATTGGATCAAATCTGTTCTCCTCAAGAACTTCCCGTTTATTGTCAAAACAACTGCAATAGCTCATTAAAGTTCTCCAATCAACAATACATGATTTTTGCAACCATGACCTACCATCCATCAATTAATAGAGTACCGGCATGTAAGTAATGTTTGTTTTGTTTTATTTATTTGCTCATTTATTAATTTATTACAACAAAATATTGCTACTTTATACCAATTGTGGGCCTTACCTTGTCTGTTACTACCTTTTATATATTCAAATTATTCATTTTGAAAACCACAGACATGTAATATTGGCATAATTACTATAATTTGTATGAACTAATTTATTTATTTGTTTATTTTATCTTTATGAGACACCACCCTAATTGGGTTTATTTTATTGCAGCATTAGTTTAACTTTGTATCTCGACCTGAAGATGCTTTGCAAATTATAGAAAGCGAAACCGGTCGTCAGATTGTTAAATTAAATTGATTGTGAGTAAGTCTTATTATTATTTCTTTACCTATTGATAACATGTTTATTATTTTTATTTTTTTTTTTAATTTCCTTTTAACTTACCATTTGTCTATACATCGATATTTAATCTAAATGCACTAACAACCCAATGAATTTTTGACAGCAAACGTCTAGTCGCTAATTAGAATTTATAAAATACAAGAAATTATGAAGATACGTCTAGTTGCATAATCTGGCAGTTATTTTCGTGTAATTGCCAGAGTAATCGGTGCGTTTTGATTTGGTTTGAGGTAGTGGTAAGAGACTCAAATTAAATCAAAACGCAACCTTCTTCGTATACAAGAAATGACACTTTTATTGCCACCATATATCTTTAAGCTTTAAACCATTACTTTCTTTGAGCTCTTTCTCGATAAAAATTTTTATATCTTCAAGATATTTATAACATATATTATAATAATTAAAACCATCGATATTGCACATGATAAATACCAAGATTCCGAATACAGATTAAATAATAGCGGTGATAAGAAGCAACCTTGTCGCAATCCTCTTCGGATTCGTATATCGTCGGATGTTACGTGCTCTACTTAAATTGTTGCTGTTCGGTGTCAATATGGTTTTAAGATCATTTGAGGCGTTGAGAATCAGAACGGACCATCCCACAAAATTGTGAAATTTTAGATACGTTTAGTTTAGTTTTAAACCCAACCTTTACTTTCCTTCAATTCCAGAGTGGACCATATAAATTTCCTCTACTTTACAACAGATGGCAGCATGTATTAGGATGGTCTCTTTTGTTTAAGACAACAATACTTGCGAGCCAGACTGGACTATATGGACTGGACTATATGATCCGCTTTAGTTTCTGGGAATACCAGTCTAACCTTTAAATTGTGAGTGACTTATTAACACATGATAGTACTATCTGCTGATATTAAAAGTGTTTTTTACACAGTACAGTATAAAAAAAACCTGTAAAATGGCTTCTAAGTCTAAACTAAATATTTCTGATCAACATGAAATTGAAGGTATGCATTATTTCTTATGTTTTAGTAAAGTAAAGTTTTGAAAATAACGGTCAGTGAAACACGTGGTTTTAATAATGTTAGGATTTTTTCTGTAGGTACAATCGTTAGTTTCAATAAATATGCTTTCAAATAAATTTATTTAAAAACTTTGTTCACACATTTGCCTCAAAGTTCTATATAATTTTTTTTATTATTTTTAGAAGCTAAATATGACAGTTAACCTTTACACTACCAACATAATGGTAGTTCGGAAAAATATGTGCTTTTAAAGTTGGAGTCCCAACATGTAAGTCCAGAACAGCTTAAAGACAAGCCAAAATCAAAGAAACGCATACGCTGAGAGAATAACTGGAAGAAAAACAGACGTAAGTTTTTACGGGCGAGTGGAAAAGAGTACACAAGCACTAAAGGTAAGATTGTTCCGGACATAATACATACTAGAGTAAATTCATGCTGCAAACTACATTGCCATAAGTTGTTGAACACCGAAAGTCAAGAGCAAATTAATAAAAAGATTTATGGTCTTGCCAGTACCAACTTGCAAAGTGCATTTATTTTTTCGCAAGTAAAAGTAGTATGAGTTGCAAATCATTATTCAAATAAAGTTTTGAGAAAATCCAAGAATTTCACACGACATTACTATTTACCTAACAATGAAGGCAACGACATCAAAATATGCAAAATATTCTTTAAGCAAGTACTGAAAGTCAGCGATGGTAAACTTGATCGAACTTGATCGAAAAAACAGAATCTAATTCCACCAACAGACCAACGTGGAAGAGATCCGCCTGCTAATAAAACCCCACCTGAAACTGTTTAAGCAGTTTGTGATTTTATTGAAAAAATACCATCATATATTTCGCACTGTGCATGACACAAAACAAAGAAAATGTTTATCTCCTGATTTAAATATTCGTATTCTTTTTAATGAATAAAAGAAATCAACAAAGGATCCTGTTTCCGAGTTCATATTTCGAAACATTTTCAATACAAAATTTGATTTACACTTTCATGCTCCGATTGTTGATTCTTGTAGAAAATTTGATTTATTAGAAAGACAAATACAACCAACGAAAATAACTTGCAAAGAAAAAAGAGATAAAAATTGAAAAAGAGCTTCACCTGAAAAAAACAGAACAGCTAAAAGAATCAATGGTACAAGATTTTAAACTTACAACAGATAAGGACGACACCACTGGTTTTGTCTTTGATTTGCGGTGGTCAAAATAGAAATATTAAAATGGCTTTACTGTGTACTCATATGGTGCAATCGGATGACTTTCTAGTTGAAGAAATAAGGCATAACTTTTTAGTTAGAGGACATTCCTTTATGTCGTGTGACCGTGACTTCGGTCTAATCGAGAAAAATAAAAAATATCACCCCAACAGTTTTCATCCTAAAGATTAGATCAATGTAATTTCCACGGCGAGAGGAAGAAATCCTTTTCATGTAATATAAATGGGGTCCGTACATTTCTTTTCAACAGTTAATTTGCAAAACAATACTACACATAGGAAAGTCTCGGCGGATGTAACGAAAGTTGAGTGGTTTAAAGTTCACAGCATTAGTTTAAAAAAAAACATGATAAGTGTGTTATTTACTTTAAATATGGTGTAAGTGATCATCAATTTCAAAAATTTAATATTGAAAAAAGGAATATACCAAAGGATCGTTTGAAGGATAAATTACCAATTTTATATCTTGATGGAAAACTTCAGCCAAAAAAAGAGACCTGTTGCAATTGAGCGAATTTATTCCACCGATCTATCATGACTTTTATAAATATCGTAAATGCTCCGATACTGTTCAGGACGAAATTTAACTGCGAGGATATGATTTGGACTAAATTTATATACTTTTGTATTTTTACGTAACAAACAATAAAGCTATTCCATAGTTCAATAGAACTATTCTACATGCATGGAAGATTTTCTAAATACCAAAGTGGACCAACCCACATTATTTTTGTAAATTACAAAACACATTTTCTTACACAATCCGTTACAAAATACCCATCACTATTGCCAGTGCTTCATACTAAAAAAATTTAACACTTTTATGTAAGCCACAAAAAATTCTTTAAAATACCAGTTTTTATTATTCTCAGTTTTCTCCGTTTAATGTTTCATTTTTAATTCAACAGGATGGTCTGCTCTGGTTCTCAACGCCTCATTTAAGATAATGAACATTTAGATACCGTCCTGAAAAAAATTTGCTTTGAATGTGTCAAATCACCCATTTCGGGGGGCCAAATTATTCGGGGCCAAATCTAGAGAAAACGGTAGATGATCCACAATTTCGAAACCTGCATCACAAATGGCAGCCATTAAAACTAAGGACTTTTAGTATTAGTTGTGCATAGTAAAGTGCCATAGCTTTGAACTTGCAACCCCCATACTTTCAGTGCTTGCCATGAATTTTTGTCGCTGCGTCATAAGGGTGCACCTATATTTCGTCCATTGTCATGTACTGATCAATAAAGTTCTTATCCCAGTAAAAAGTATACAATAGCATCTCATTGGAAAAATGATTTCGAGATAACCATTTACGTTTATCGACAGAATTGGATCAACCTTTCTTATTTTTAATTTTTTCTCGTTTCTACACCGTAGCTTCCTACAACGTTCTTAATTGCGTCGTCCTATTTTTGCCTTAAAAACCCATGATTATGGTTAATTTATAGTTTTTTGTAAGTTTAAGAGATTATTGAATATACTAATTTTGTTGATGGTAACTCAGAAAAAAGATGTATAGGATATGTTAAGTTGTTATGCCATTCTGTAAGGTTTCTAAATCATGACTTCTTTTTCGACCTGTCCCTCTTCTTTTACTCTATTTCTACTGCAGTAAATTCGACAGTACGTGCTTAAACCTGATTGAGGTTCATGTTAGAGTGCCTTGCGTTAATATTCAATAAATTATCAAATAAAGAGTATTTAAATCTGAATGCAAATTTTTAATTGTGGAATCATTATTCTAAAGTTAATTTTGAAAACCGTCAATCAAAGAAACATCCTTATCCTGTGTTTATGATTGTTACCCCATTGCCGTGCCCGCGCCGATGATGAGTTATTCAACCGTATGGTAATTATTGGACAAGCAAAATAAATGGATCGTGTTCTAAACTAAATAGAAAAGCTAAATCTCCTCGCCATCCACCCGTTTCGCGCCGTCGCCATTTGCAGCTCGTCCATTGCGCCTCCACCAAGAATAAAAATCGTGCGACAAAATAATATCCTCCCTCAAACATTCGTCGCCTTATCTCCCTAATTCGATTTTTTGTTCTCGAATAGGACTATCCAACCAGAAGTAACAGCTGAATTGTTGAATGACTTAGTTTTAATAAAGGACGAATACATCGATATAAATTTTTAACCAAGTAGCCGACAGCAGAAAAAAAATTAATTATGAATTAATTCTTAAAGCACTACTAAAAACGTAAGATTTTGACAGAATATGTATATTATCCGGGCTTTACAACAACAATAAATTAACGAAAAAATTCATGAATTTATTCATAAATTTGTGTCAATAAATTTGTGAATTTCTTGGATGTAAAAGTTTTTTTGACTTCAAATAATTTTGTTTACATCAAGTGTCATTATTTCAGTTACCAATGGTTTTATCATTGGATGTTATTGTTGTTTGTATAAATAATAATATATTTGGAAATATAATAAGAAAACAATTATATTGTTTTAAGAAGAAAATAGTCATTAGAATGTACGAAAAATTATGCTGAATTTAGTAAAGAGCAAGAGTTTGAACAAGAGGTAATAATTAGTGGAAATTACATGTAATTGGTGGAAACTGTTGATTTTTAGACAGAAAAGATAATTTCAAATCACCTAAATAATGACAACATAGCTAAAGAAATAGAAAAAGTGGTAATTTTTTTTTATATAATAGAACAAGAAAATCTAGCATTCACTACATACTAAAAATTAACTGTACTTAGTAGAAATGTTAATCCATTCATTCTGACTTTTAGAATGATGAAAGCATTTATTTAAATACAATACCTACCTGTACCAAGCCGAAGCAAAGAAGAAATAAAAGTACAATACTTTTTATAATCTTTTAACCACTATTCATAATATATTCTCAAGAGATCTCTAATATAAATAAATATGTTTATTGTTAGAATATTGAGATGTGTAGAATTCAAATCAAAAAGAGACGTTTTAAAGAAATGAATAATATCTAAAAATAAATAAAACATGGTAATAATGAGTAATACTTTAGTTTGTGAGCTTATTCTTTACAATTTTAATTTGTCTGTAACATATTACTATTTGCTATATTGAATAGTAGGGTAAGGTATAACTAAACTAAAGATACAAAAATACTATAATTTTTAAATAGTATATAATTTAAATGGTAAATAAAGAATCATAATAACAGGAATAAAAGATAATTTTAATATTTGTTATATACAAACAACTGTGATATTTATCCTTAATAAAAAATCATATTTACTAATGTTATCCGTAGGATATGGAATCCTGCATTTTTAAAGAAAAATATTCAATTTAGGAAGGAAACTATGAATAATAAAGTACATAGTTAGCATCGATATAGTATACAATATATCGATGGTAGTAAGCTTATTTGAAGAAGTAACAAAACTAGTAGCAGGCCAACGGCTTTATGTAAAAAAGAGGAGAAAAGAGCAAAACAGAAACATGTCAGAGAAATGGAACTGGTAGAAGATATTCATTGAAAAGAAGCAGACTTATTAGATTTAATAATTAAATTATGCAAAGGAAAATTTAATAAAAAATAAAAAAAAATATATGTATATTAAAGATCCTTCTAAGGTTTTCCCATAACACAAAAATATTTTATAGGGCTTTCAAACATCTCTAACATAAGGAAGTTCAATTTTATCTTTATGTAGCAATTCATCCTCAAAAGTGTCTTCACTTTGATTTTTCAAATGAATCATTTTAACTGTACAGACACTTCCATTGGCTAAAACCGGAAACTTTCTTCTTCCATACACATTCGGTTAGATATGTGATATTTATTTATATTATAATTAGGATGTATATCTTGATGAATTGTTTTAGTGGACTTGATCTTAATATGAATTTAAAATATTATCAATAATATATAATTATCCACACCTGGTTTAAAAAAATAGATCAATAGACTCGACCTGAAGTGAATTTAAAAATCCTATCAATAATATAGAATTATCCATACATGGTTCGAAAAAAAAATTACTAAGTATATAAAACATATCCAGAAAGTATCACAAAATTATCAGAATTTAAAATCAATCTTTGATGTATTTATTGTAAATTTTGAGCATTTCATGATACAACCTTGACATGATTTGGATATTTAATGATTTATAACTCTGTCTTTTTTTATTGAGTTAATGCCTCGACAACTATGATCATTGGCATGGTACAGTCAGGTACCTAGTGTAGTGTGTGTGTGTGTGTGTGTGTAAAGTAATTGTCTTGATACTTAGCAAAGTCGACGTCATTGTCTTTGCTAAGAGACGCTAATTGTATCCGAACGTCTGCGGTCCCTCCGGTGAGTACCGATCACACATGGATAGAAATTATTTTCATTCATTAATTTTTAATAAACGAAAATTTCTCCACCCAGATGGGATTCGAACTCACGACCTTTAGGTTTAAAGGTAGGCGCTCGTTTAATTCATTTTTAAACTTTCAAGGTAATAAAAATAATTCCTTAAATCTAATGACTAGACCAAAAAAACTAGACTTGACCAAGTAAAAGAAAGAAGGTAGAAGGCTTCTAAAATCTATTAGTAACAAATATTTACTATATACTCTCAAAGCATTAAATAAATAATATTTGAATAAACAGATGTGAAAAGTAAACAATTATTTTTTTACTACAACTAGAGTTTTCTGCCTCGAAATTGTATGTTTTTCCAAAAAAAAGAATACATAATCTTATTTTATGTCTTTTATTATAGGATAATAAACTTATCTCTTTTCCATAACTCAAGTCCGGCTTTACGATTGGTCGAATTACAACCTAATTGCGGCCAATGGTATTGTTCGAAATTGAGCATTGACTGTCGTGCCATGGAGCACTTGACCTACTTAATTTCATATAACTATAGGTGCACAACGGCCAAAAATTCATTCTGGTCTGGACAGGGCTTCGCAGAACTAGCCTTCTTGGCATTGGAGTCCTTCTGGTTGATTTAGTTCCCAGAAACTCTGCTTTTTATTGCACTTAACCGGTATACTTTTATTTCAGGATTTTTCAAGTTCTCTAGAGAGACTTGGTACAATTTGTATTTAATTATATTTATTTTCAGTATTTTCGACTTTTCTCGTGAAATATTTTATTTCGAATATAATCGTATTTTCGACTTCATATTTACGATTTCATATTTTTTTCTTCTATTTTCAAGATATTTTTCGAATTTATAAATCGGCAATATTTATTGCCGATTTAATAACTTAGGATAATTTGCATTATCTGGTTATTTCTTTCAGGATTTTTCTTAAACGAACTTAGAATAGTTTTCTTATTTGATTTATTTGGTATTTTCAGGGAATTTTAACTTGGCATAATTTCGTAAAGTATTGTTTTTTAGAAGAAGAATTTTTATATTTTTTTATATTGGTTCAGCGACTTACGATAATTCTGAAGTATTTTCAGATAGAAAATAACTTTGCTAATAATTTGAATAATTTTGCTAATATTTTATTTCTCTTTAGGGACTTTGAAAAATTTTCGGTTGTAAAATAACTTGCAATATTTTTCCAATATTTTTTCTCTTTCAGGGACTTTAAAATTTTTCTAATATTTTATTTCTCTCTTAGGGACCTTGAAATATTTCTAATATTTTATTTTTCTTTATTGACTTTGAAATATTTTGGTATAAAAATAATTTGCATATTTTTCTACATTTTTACGTCTCATTGATCAGGCCAGCGACAATAGGACATGTTTTATTTCGTCAATTTCTTCACGAATTTATTCATAAAATTATTCACGGCAAAACTGTATGTCAAATTGTACTTTACATACGTCAAATTTAACCTTAAAGCGACGTCATGAATTTATTCGTGAATTTATTGTTGCTGTAAAGCCGCATTATATAATGAAAAAATGAAATTCTATTTATACATTTGTTACAAAGAATATTTTTTGTAATTTTCTCAATAGGAAATCCATAAACTAAAAGGAGACTAGTGATTTGTTCTTTAATTTGTATTATTTAATTAACAGTTTCTGCACCTGTTAGATCGTCAACATAAAGATCGTGTAAAATGATATTAAGAATTTTAGGAAATCTATTCATATTTCTACGTGCGACCTCTTGAAGAAATCAAATGATAAGAAAGGAGGCAGAAGCTAAACCGCTTGTCACAGTTATTAGTGTGTAAAATAAAACTATCAGTGGCGTTGAAACGTCATAGGATCTTTTGCAGGTTGCGTTGTGATTCTTGTAATAGTACTGTAATATATATAGTAGTAGTACTGTAATATGTAATAGTACTGTAATAATGATTCCTGTAATAGCACTAAAACTTGAAGAAACAATAAAAATAAATGCAATAAAAATTACATGAAAAAATAAATCAAAACACCAACTAACTAATATTATTTACATTAAAAGTTCGAATTGTAACCCACTTGCTGCAACACACATTTCGAATCGTTCCAGAAGATTTCTGGTACATTCTGGCTTGAATCATTTCGGAGTAATTTGGCGACATGCTTATTTTTTTTTTTTAATTCCTCTAAATTTTGCGTTTTCGATTGATAAACAATATCTTTTATCGCACCCCAAAAGAAAGAGTCAAGAGGTGACAAATGATATGAACGTGCGGCCCACATAATTTCTGAAGAGTTGTTTGCTATCCTGTGGTTATCAAAACGGTTTTGTAGGTGGTCGCTAACGATTCTCGCAGTATGTGGAGGAGGTCCATCTTGTTGCCACCACATTTCTTGACGCTCATGAAGAGGAATATCTTCCGGCAAATCGGGTAGAATGTTTTCTGAAAAGTCTAAATATCGAACACCTGTTAGAGTGCCGTTAAAAAAGTAAGGACCTATAACACGGCCATTAAATAAACCCATTTATACCCCAAATATTCTGAAATCTTGTTTACATCATCCAATGTGGGTTCACTCGAGACCAATAATTGTAATTGTGACGGTTGACAACACCATTATTGTAAAATCTAGCCTCATCACTACACAATATTTTTGTTAAAAAAGGTGAATCATCACTGATTTTTAACATCATTTTTGCAATAAACTCAAAACGTCTTTGGTCATCACCAGGCTGTAATCCTTGAACTAGGTGCACTTTAAAAGGATGGTACTTAAAATCTTTGAGAATTCTATGCACAGAACTTTTTGGAATGCCACATTCACTGGCGAGGGTCCTAACAGACACCTTGGGATTAAAATTAACATATGCTAGTACATTAATAAGGTTTTGGTTACATCTTACTGTGAGTTGAATTGTACCTCTTTTATTATTAGGAAAATGTCCATGTCTAAGTGAGCGTTCCAAATTCTTAAAGGATTTTTGCTTAGAAGGTTTCGATTTGGAAAGCTTTCTTGATATAATTGTCGGAAAATTGTCCTATTTTTTAGGCATTCTCCATAAATTAAAATGATATCAACGTACTCGTCAAGCGAAAATAAATAAGGCATATTGAAATGTTATAGATACACAATTACAACAAATATAATTATTACTGGTCTAATACCAAACGTCAAAAATAATACTTGTTGATTTGACAAATCAAATCATGGCAACCTAAATTAAGGGTAATATCCAAGACGTAAAATAACCGCAAAGGTTTTTCAAATATTGTGACTTTCTTATAAGAGATTTTTTTTGTTAATTTTTGCACACTGGAATATAACGTATGCTCCTACAAAGACCAAATATTGAAAAATTAAAAATGTTTAAATAAAAAGACTGTGTACTTCGTACGCAGGTAAGAAGTTATACTACGTAGTTAAACTAGTAAAATTTTCAGTGATAATAAAGCATAATATTTCTTTTCTATTTTATTTTTTAAGGCTATCTTGACTAATTTAACAAAAATAAAAAATAAACTGATATTTTCTTGATACCTTACAAACCCATTTTATTTTTAAAAAATCGATTGAATAGACGATAGACCACATTAAAATCTATAAAAAGTGTACAGGGTGCATTTAAAAAATTTAAGTTAGAGGTTGTAACTAAGAGATGAATATTTAGGGGATGATGTTTCCTTCGCCATATTAAAGTGTATTACAAATGGAGTAGACCAGTTTTTGTCTCTTTAAAAAATCTCTATTTTGTTATAAATATACAATAGACAAATAAGTCTAGGAGACTTAATTAACAAAAATAAAAAATAAATTGATTTCATGATTACTTACAATCCGATTTTATTTTTAATAAATCTGTTGAATAGACGATAGCAGACCACATCCAAAACTATTAAAAAATATACAGGATGCTATTAAAAAAATTAAAGTTTAGGATTGTAACTAAGGGATGAATGTTTAGGGGATGATTTTTTTCTACGCCATATTAAAGCGTATTACAAGTAGAATAGATCGCTTTTTGTCCCATTCGAAAGTCTCTATTCGTTTAAGAGATATAGCGTAGGTAAATTAGTTTGGGACACCCTGTAAACCATTACCATTGTAATTTTAATTACAATTATAGTTTATGTTCAAAGTATGAAATATTTATCACTGCGGGGTAGTTTCCTATCTATAGAGAGATAATTCACTTTGATTGATTGAATTGAAGATTTTTCTTCCGGATTTTTTAAAATTTCCAATTACATTTCTAAGCTTAATTCCTCAGCTTTGTCCCACTATAAGTTCGAAATTTTTATTCCCCACGGCACTTTATTCTCCCAGACACCTACTCTTGTAGCAGGTCTTTCTCCTCATTATCTTCCCGGCGGGTCACAGTCCAAATAGAGTTAGCGAGCAACGACACTAGTTTGACAAATGGTAATACGTATATGATTATATATCTATTGACGCATGCTATAAAAACTCACACAACTGACACTTCAAACCAGAGCATTGCGCACTAGTTTTTGTTTATTTTATCTTTAATACCTCGCGTTTTTTAGCAGCTGGCAATCCTAATTTGCTACCATTTTTTCTCAAGCAATCTTACATCATCATATTAAGAATAAAGTAACTTTAATTTGATATAAAAAAATATGCATATACGTCATGAGCAGCTTATTTTGTTTAAAAAATAAATATTCGAAAGAAAATTTTTGTTCAAAAATTTATTATTATCATTTTTGGCCACTTGTTGACTGGCAGCCTATTTTCAATTTATTATCTTGATTTTAAATATATGTAAAATGTGAGTTTGATTAATAAGGCGAAAAGCTCGGGTTCGTTCGGAAAAATATTTTTATGAGATTTTTTTGCATAAGTAATATTTAATAGTAATATTTTTTTGCATATTATTCATGAGATACCCCAAAATCAAGTTCAAGAGGTCGCCCAGGTGAAAAGTTGTTTAAACATTTTTTTTAAGAAGTTGTAACAATTTTTTTGGCTCAGACAATGTTTTTTTGTTTTAATTTTTGGATCATTCTAAACATTATTCAAAATAATTTGGAGATCTCAGGCTCCATGATGGTCTTGGATAGATTCAGAAGAATATACAGTCTGAATCTCCCTTGATTTAATTTAGATGACTCTAGCAAGAGTATATAGAAATTTCCTAAAGAGCACAGGTAGATATTAAATGATTCGTTAAATATCTGAGTGGGATCGAAAAGATTTTAGGTCAGCATTTCAGGACTGTCCTGTGATGATTAAGCTGACTACATAAAATTACCACTGTTCTGATTCCACTAATTCAGTAGAATCCAGAGGATTTTATGGCAGCCTGGAATATAGTGCAACTTTTCTGGAATGATTCAAGTACTAAGCTAATGCTTCAGGTACTTGGAGGAACTTCACAACCGTCTGTAATGTGTTGAAAGTGTTGCGGAATGATTAAGATGAAACTGGATAATTTCAGATTGTAAAATCTATTGCAATTATGCTAAAATAAGTCGAGGACAAGAAAAAAAAGTGTCATGGAATGATTCTTGGAAGGCTGCAAGATTTCAAGATGTCCTGGAATAAAAAAGAGAACTCCTGTAATAGGACAAAAGATTGAGTATCTTCACAAAGACGTGAAACATTTAAGTACTCTACTGGAACTATTTAAATAACCTGAAGGATATCAGACTAACCTAAAATATGGAACTCTCCTAAAATATTTTATGTACTGTGAGGAACTCCATGACAGCATGTAATGTTCAAAAGCGCTTTTAATAATTAAAGAACATATGGGAACTTCAGAATAGCCCATACCGTTTTGAAGGTATCATATGTATAATGATTCATGGTTCCCTGCAAGATTTCAGAATAGCTTGGAATATGATGTAGTTCTTCTGTAATAATGCAAGAGACTAGGTAACTTTAAAACAACCTGAAACATTTAACGACTGTCCTGGAAAAATTCAGAATACTCTGAACGATGTCAGGTCTATCTATACTCAAATGCTTTAGGTACTTGGTACAGGAAAACCTAGATGATTCAAGATAGTCTAAAATATAATGCAACTGTGTTGGAATGATTCAGAAAAGGGAAGAAACTTCAAATCAGCTTGTAAGGTTTTAATATCATCCTGGGCGCATTTTTTGCAAGATTTCAAACCAACTTAAAATACAATAAAGTTTTCCTATAAGGAGACCAAATAACTTCGAGACAGCCTGTAATTTTAAAGGAACGACTCTAGGGAATTTGAAGAAACTCAGATCAAGCGGAACAGAACAGCCCATAATGTTGTTGTTAAAGTATTCTGCAACCCTTCAGGAATAATGCAGAAAAGATGAATCGATTGCACATGTGAGTCATTTCTAAATTAGTTAATAGAAAGAAAAAAAATCTATTAAACTAATTGTAAGTTTTTTCTTTTTGTATTAACCAGTATTAAAATGAGTTGGAGAGGTGCAGCACTGTGTTTTTATTCGAGCACAGTTAATTTTACAAAAACTTTAAATTTTCAATTTGTCTTGAGGATAACTAAGTTTAAATAGTTACCCTGCTATATCGGGTATGTTTGTTTAATACCTAAAAAGGGCAAATTATACACTATGCTTGGATATAGTCCTATACGTGGACTATAACTGAGAACTGCGAGATAATTGTAGCTAGAGCGCGAGATGTATTGTCCGACTGTGAACATGTACCGGCAAAAAGGCAGCATTTTATAAAGATTTTCAAAAATAATAGGAAATCTTTTATGATGTTTTTTGTGGCTTAAAGCTTTGTAAATTTACAGCAATAGTAAAATAAAATAGTTAAAAAGCCTTTTAATAAAGACAGAACGGTAAAAAATACAGGTGTATGATTCGAATTGCTTTTTATAACGACAAAATAAAACGTGAGCTAGATTACGGCCCCTAAGATTAGAACTTGAGGTATTGTGTAAACAAAAAAGAACGACTTCGATGATAATGAAATGTTTAGTATACAAGACAATAATTGTCAAAAAATAGAACAAATATTTTTCAAAAAAGTTGTGCGAGGTATCATTCCTATATTATATAGTGTGGAAATCACAAATGGAATAAAACTATTTTTGTCTTTGTTTTAAAAAATGCTGAAACTCGTCGACTTTTATATAAAAAGTAGACGCTTTTTAAAATCTCAACGAACTATATGATGTTGGATCTATGATGAATAATACATGGTGAAATTTTAAAATTATAAAGAGTGGAAAGCACTTATGGAATAAAATTGTTTATATACTTATTTTAAAAAATTATGAAAAACACTGGGACACGTCAACTTTTAAATTCAAATGTGCACTTTTTAAATATAAATTTAAATGTACAAGGTGATTCACACAAGTCTAGCATAGTCCATCATCTTTAGTTTTATTGGGACACCTATATATTTTTCTTTTTAAAATTTTATTAACAACCTGATCTTAACAAACTATATGCTGTTGGGTCTATTATAAATAATACAAAAATTTTGAAATAACGTATAATTTTCGTCAAGAAATTAAATACAAAACCTAATATATTTATACTTAGTTTAGAAACTTAATGTCTGTATTTATCTAATTTAAAAAAAATACCATTCACAGTATTATGTATTTATTATCATGACGAAATTATACTTAATTTTAAAATTCCACCTTGTATTATTCAGAATAAAACGTACATAACATACTTTTTAAGATGAGGTTATTAAGTAGCTTCTAAAAACATAAAGCGGTAGCGGGTAGGTACCCCTCTATGATCAAGATAGAGGGTAGACTTACTTCAAGGAGGTAGCGCCCCTGCCCACGCGAGCTCCTGGTTTTCCTCTACTCCCTATTTAGGGGAAACCAGGCCCAAACCCCAATATTATCCTACCCAAACCCCAAATTCCTTCCCTATATCCTCACCCGACTCGCCAACACGTCTGGCCAGCGTGGCGTTTTAAGGCCAAACCACCCCGTAAACATGCAAAACACAAACCAAACACGGCCCTCAGTCCCCGGCAGCTCAAAAATCTTTGACCAAGGTAGCGGACAGAAAAGATTAAGAGCAGAGGGTGCTAAGAATACCCGGGATGGACCAGGCTACCACTCAAGACGGCTAAACTGCACAAGAATACTGCATCTTGCATCCTATAATATAAGAACCCTCTCAACCGATCATAAACTAATAGAACTGGAAAACGAATTAAAAACAATAAAATGGGATGTAATGGGACTTAGTGAAATTAGAAGAAGAGGAGAAGAACAACAAACATTGAAATCAGGACACCTGTTCCACTACAGAGGAGAGGAACATTCATCCAGCGGTGGAATCGGGATCATTGTACATAAAAAACACATACCCAACATAACGAAAATCGAGACCATAAGCACGAGAGTCATCCTATTGATATTAAAACTAAACTCTCGTTATAGTTTAAAAATTATAGAGGTCTACGCCCCGACAACTGGACACACAGATAAAGAAGTTGAAAAATTCTATGAGGATGTAGCAGAGGCACAACAAAGAACACGAACACACTATACTGTTCTCATGGGCGACTTCAACGCAAAACTCGGATTCAAACAAGACCAAGCGGAGATCGCGTTAGGAAAATACGGATACGGGGCAAGAAACGCAAGAGGGGACATGCTTTTAAACTTTCTACATCATCAATGCATGTTTCAAATGAACTCTTTCTTTAAAAAGAAACCCCAAAACAAATGGATTTGGATAAGCCCTGATGGCGCCGTCAAAAACGAAATCGACTTTATAATTACAGATAAAAAATATATAATACAAGACGTGGAAGTACTCAACAAGTTCTCTGCTGGCAGCGACCATAGGATGATAAGAACAAAAGTAATGCTTAACGTTAAAAAAGAAAGAATGAAGCTTGTTCCTAAACCAAATGTTAGAAGATGGGTACCACCTGAAAATGCAAAACTGTTTGAACGTACGGTCGAAGAAAAATTACAAAACGAAGAAACAGAAAACATAAACATCGAACAACTAAACCAGAAAATAGTCAAAGCTCTGAAACAAGCACAAGAAAAATGTTGCCCAAAAAACCAAAAAGACGAAGAAAAACTAAGTCTAAGCACCAAAACTCTATTAGAGGAAAGAAGACAACTAACAGATAAATACAGAACCAATCTAACAAAAATGAGACAACTAAACAAACAAATCACTAAGAACATCAGAAAAGATATAAGAGACTACAACACCAGAGAGATATCAAAAGTCATAGAAGAGAACAAAAGTTTAAAAGTCTTCAGAAGGAAACAGCAAATAGGAAAGAAAAATATTTACAAACTGAAAAACACAAAGGGCGAAATAATAACAGACAAACAGGAAATTCTACAAACTGTCGGACAATTTTACAGCGAACTCTACAGCAAAACAGAAGAAAATGTTCCAACTGACAACATACCAAAGGTTCTAAACCAGGGCTCGGAAGACATACCAGATGTTACTGTTGATGAAATCAAAAAAGCTCTCCTACAAATGAAAAATAATAAGTCACCTGGCGACGACGGGGTCGTTGCCGAAGCCATAAAATTAGGAGGCGAGAAACTGATACAAATGCTTTCCATACTTTTCACAGAATGCCTTGAAAGAGGAACAACACCATCACAATGGCCAAATGCAGTGATCATTCTAATGTTTAAGAAAGGAGATTTAACAAATCTCGTAAACTATAGACCAATCAGCCTCATCTCACACATATACAAGCTTTTTACAAAAGTCATAACAAACAGACTTTCCAACAAAATGGACTTTTACCAATCATGCGAACAGGCAGGATTTAGGTCAGGCTTCGGCACAAACGACCATCTACAAGTTATTAAAAGCCTCATCGAAAAATGTATAGAGTACAATAAACCCCTCGTCCTAATATTTGTGGATTATGAGAAAGCATTCGACACAGTAAACCACCAGAAAATGCTAGAAGCTTTAAAAGAGTGCCGAATAGATCACCGCTACACCACTGTCATCAAAAATATCTATGATAATGTCACGGCATGCGTCAGACTCCATGAAGATACACACAAGTTCAACATTCATCGTGAAGTTCGCCAGGGCGACACCATTTCACCAAAACTGTTTACAACATTATTGGAATACATGTGTAAGCGTGCAAACCTAGACGAAAAGGGCATAAACATAAATGGAGAGCAGCTTAGTCACCTCAGGTTCGCGGACGATATAGTCCTGATAACAGACCGCATAGATCATGCCATCGAAATGTGCGAAAGACTCTACCATGCCTCTACACAAGTGGGTTTAAAGATCAATAACTCAAAAACACAAGTGATGACAAACCTTGTTCTGAGTGAGAACATCAACATAGCTGGAACAAGTATAGAACAAACATCAGCATACAAATATCTGGGACACGAAATTCGCTTAAGTAGAGATAACCAGACCAATGAACTAATACGTAGAATAGGGTTGACATGGCAGCTTATGGAAAGCTAAGAGATGTTTTCCAATCAGCTCTTCCCATCTGCTTGAAGAGAAAAGTCTTCGATCAATGTGTGCTGCCGGTTCTAACCTATGGTGCGGAGACGCTAACACTTACTAAGACGTCCGCAAACAAAATTCGAACAACACAGAGGGCAATGGAACGGTCCATGTTGGGATTAACCCTGAGAGACCGAATACCCAACACAAAATTGCGCCGTAGATCGGAGTAACCGACGCAATCAAAGGAATATCAACCTTAAAATGGAACTGGGCAGGGCACGTCGCGAGAAACGAAGGACGGCAGATGGACAAAACGCATTCTTGAGTGGAGACCCAGACAAGATGCCTTTAGGAATAGAGGACGAACACCAACAAGATGGACGGATGACCTGAAACGGACACATCAAAATTGGATGCAGGCGGCTCAGGACAGAAATTTGTGGGGTGAACTACGGGAGGCCTATGTTCAGCAGTGGACGAGTATGGGCTGAATGATGAAAAACATAAAAATATACAGGGTGTTTCAATAAAAATAAAGATGATGGATAATGATGACTTATGTGAATCATTTGGCATATTTAAATTTGTTTAAAAAGCGCATATTTATATATAAATGTCGAAGGGTCTCAGAATTTTGATTTTTTGTCGATAGAACACTCTAATCAAAGGATATCGAACATACAAACTTTATTTAAAATTGATTTCGTGCTTGTTTCTGAGAGAACGGTTTATTCTATAGAAAAAGTGTTACTAAAGATTTCTGTTCAAAATTATCTCAGCTACATTTTTTATTTGAAACATCTTTTCTGTACGAAACGACGTACAGAATCTTGGTAAATCGATTTTTCACCCGGCGAGGTGAGGTTTTAGGGGGAAGCCGTGTGGTAGAAGTAGTAAACTTTTTCGCATATTTTTGCCGTGCCAAAATTGACATTTTCGGCAAAATTCAACTTATTTATATGGTTTTTAGAGGTTCCGTGACGTTTTCGTCTCTGACGACTGGAGTAATTAACTGATTTTTTTTTAATTGTTTGGACTCGTGATCCAAAGTTCGGAGGTTTACGCAGCTAATTCCCTTTTAGAATCTTCATTTTGACCCTTGAGAACTAACTAAGATGTATTTCGAAGATTTTAATAAAAGACCATTTCTTTGTAGGGTATTGAAAAAAAAACTTTAAATTCTCTAGGTTTTCTGTGCTATTACTTTTAGTAATAAATAAATAAAATAAATTATGTGTGGGGTTGGAATATACGTTTTCTTTTAGACCACTTTATTCAAGTATTAATTATACATAATCTTTCTCAAAATTTTATTGGTTTTGGGCTCACAATTTCCTTAAAGTGTAATTATTTTCTGATGGAACAAATATTTCGAACCGATCTACCCAACCCCTTCCCAAAAATTAATTAGCTTAGGCCCAATTTATAAAAATCTACTATCCTATTTCAGTTCTCAGTTGCTAGTTATTATTTATATCAATATCCATTCAGACGTGCATATTTGTAGTTTAGTTAGAATTGAGAAAATCATAATTTTGTGGTAAGTTGTTCACTCTTCCTTTTTAATTAATTGCGATAGTAATTCTATTTTTTTTAGAGATCTATTTTTTTTTTGTTTCTTTAAAGAGTCACAAAAATGCATTCACAGAATAATTTTAGAATACCTGATTTCTTCTGACTGGGTTAACCACCCTTGGGGTATAATATGAAACACTACCTGTTTCTTTGGATTCCAACATCTGTTATTCTCCAGGCCTGTAGCCCTGTTTTCAAAGGTCATTATGTGAGTGCAATATTTTATAATGACATTTTTTTGCTGTCAGAGGCATTTTTTTGAGAGTATATTTTTAGTTTTTTTGAGTATGTTACTAGACCTAACAAATATTTTGTAACGTTAATTTTAGAATAAAACGGAACAATGGCCAATGAAATTCGTTTAGAATGCAGTCAAATTTTCATTTGATTCTAATTTTTTATTGATACCTATATTAAAGTTTCGATTAAAGTCATTTCCATATTGTTTACAATATGTGTTATTATATTTTTTTTATTAATAAGTATTTAGTAACGAAATTTTGAGTGTTAATAAACAATGTGTATTGTTGATCTCTTTGTAATTCCTGTTTGTTTAAATTTGACAGTTTAATTAACATAATTTTTTATTGTGACGTATTATTTTATTTTTGAGTAGAGACGATATAAGACATTTTATTGAATATATAACCTTTTCTTACAACTTATTGTTAAATATTTCAATTTTCATGACTTTTCTTGATAATTTACTGATATATTTTCTGACATGTGTTTTTCTGATGTTTTTGAGAGAAATGTTGGTTTATTATATTTAATCTTGAGTTCAGGTTAAAACTTATTGGCGCCTATTTTGTTTTACAGTCAAGCTGGATTACGTGTTTCTTATTTTTCTTTGTCAATCTGTGATACTTTGTTAACTATTTATTATCTATCGTTTATCTATCTGTTTTTGATCTAAGGTTTTCTACTATCTGTATCCTTACCCATTCCCAATGAAGCCTCCGGACTTGAGCAACGTGGTCTTCGTAAGTATTGTGTACGAAAAGCTTTTTATTATCAACATTTTTCATTTCTTACATCACAAAATAAAAAAGATGACAGAGGAAAGCGTTACTCCTAAACAAATAATATTCATACTAACGACATACCAAATAAGTTAATGAAAATACAAGTATTAAATTTTCAGGTCTACGTATCAGTCATATGAAATACGAGAAACGTACAACTTAAATCATAATTTCCATATTTTAATTTTATGGTAGCTTCAGTCGAAACACTTTATCCGCTGGAAATAAAACGACGAGGTCAACACTAATTATCTCCATATTTCCCACTGAGCTGCTTTATGTATAAAACTGCACCGGACTGTACGACATCAGTTATAATTCATAAAAATTTAGTTCAAACTCCAGAGATATCATATAACTTGGTGGTTTTATTATACAGCCCGGAAGGTTTTATTTACAGTTGAGTTTTACTATTCTTTTAGAGAATTTTTAATCATGTGAGCTACATTAAACGTTGGTTTTAGTGGAGCTGGTTTTCTACATAAAAATCGATATATTTATGCAGCAATCGTCACTAACATTAATTGTGTACTATATGTTGGCCGTTTATGTTTATTGCGCAAGTTCATGGCTAGTAAAATTTCTC
Organism: Diabrotica balteata; assembly: GCA_918026665.1. Taxonomy (NCBI): domain Eukaryota; kingdom Metazoa; phylum Arthropoda; class Insecta; order Coleoptera; family Chrysomelidae; genus Diabrotica; species Diabrotica balteata. Next base: position 104,372,168 of record OU898279.1, on the reverse strand, counting down.
TTCTAGCTGAAAGTAAAACTGAATATTAAATTCCAAAGGATTAAGTGCATTGTACACCCCACAACTCAATCCTATAAAATGAAGTATATCAAAACGAAAGGATAGATGACTATAGAAATGAATAATAACAAGACTCAAAGTCTATAGCGGGATAAGATGGCAAAATTTGTACTCAGGTGGATTTTTATTTGGGGTTGGGCACGTGAAAGTACATATTTACAAACCCGATTAGCCAAATTTTTTAGGTGACTCCTGGTGTCCCCTATAGCAAAAAATGTGTTTTTTTTTCGAAAACAAATTTTCCTGAGCGATCGTTTGCTTCAAAGAAATTGAAAAAAAAATTATAAATATACATTTTGATGCCCCGAAACCCTTTGATGTTTAAAATTTTTGGATCAAAATTGAGCCCAAGAAAAATAATTGAATTTTTCTAAAAAACAATTAGGTTATGTTGGTAATTTTTGGCAAACTTCTAAATCATTCTTTTTCGTATATTTTTTTCCGGTCTTTTGAATGCCGAAGATCTTTCATTTTCGCTCCAAAAAATACTCAAAATTCGAAAAAAATCCATTTTTATATATTTCTCATATTTTAAGCACATAACTCTAATTGTAATAAATGATAACGATTTGTGTTTCTATTTTTCATATTATTTGGATCAAAATTAAGCTCAGGAAAAATATTTGAAATTTTCAAAGAATTTTTAGGCTATGTAGGTTATTCTAAATAACTCCTAAATAATTGTTTCTCATGAATTCTTTTGATTTTTTTTTAATGGCAGGGTTAGATTCATCATTTTCTCTCGGTAACATCCTTCGAATAAAAAAAAAAAAAAAACGCAGCTGCATGTCAATAAATATCGATTTTTGTTATTTTTTTTATTTCTGATAGCGGGATTAGGTTTGCATTTTCAGACCAGAACATGCTTAACATATGATAAATACTTTTTTTTATATTTAAAACGTAGGGAAAACTATAAAAAATGGGTTTTATTGAATTTTGAGGATTTTCTGGAGCAAAAATAAAAAATCCAATCCCCCAATCAAAAGAACTGAAAAAATACATGAAAAATAATAATTAAGAAGTTTGGCAAAAATTACATAAATTATTTGGAAAATTTCAAATATTGTTCATAATCTTAATTTTAATCCGAAAATGTAAAAAAAAATCGGAGGGTTTATGGGCATTAAAATGTATATTTGTAATTTTTTTAAGATTGTTTAAAGCAAAAGATAGCTCAGGAATTTTTTTAAGAAGCTAAAAATTTGGCTAAAGAGGTTTTTAAATATCTATTTTCGAGTGCCCAACCCAAAATAAAAATCCAGTCGAGTGTAGATTTTACAATTTTATTCCGCTACGGCATTTGATATAAAGATCGCATCACAATTATTGGCGTTTATGTTTCAGAGGAAAGTAAAAAAGGAAAAACCAATATATATATATATATATATATATATATATATATATATATATATATATATATATATAAGTTATCGACCTATAAATTACGAACTAAGCTTTAATAAGGTAATGACCCAAGTCCAGTGAACTGAAGAACGCTGATTAAGACAACATACGACAACGAACATTATACATTGCATTTTCATTATAAAATTGATTTCAGTATTAAAATCCATATTGTTAGTTAGTCTAGATTCTGCTTTTATTGTATCAAAACGTAGTGTACTATTTTTGTGTTAAATAAATATTTTTTAAAAATATAGTTTTGGAACACTCTAATATATTTGGCGCAGTCAGATTGGATGGTCAAACGGGCGTTAATGAATATAACTCTCGGTTCGTTTCTACGATTTTTTGACCATTTGAACCATATTCGCGAAGTGAATTCCAGTTGGGCGAATTGAGTAACCTGACGAGAAGATTCGTACTTCTATACCGGAGAGACTTTCAAGTGAATATTGTGAGTGTCTCTAGATCCAGTTCCAAAGCCAGGCATTCCATGGACAAGATCGCTACATTACTGTAAGTGAATTAATGTCATATAGAGAGCCTAATTTAACACTAGATTCTGATTATTCAGAGAGTAGTAACTCAGATACAGATTCTGACTCAATTTTAACTGATTTAAATTTTAATATTAATACTAAATTAATTCCAAAAATATTAAAACTAAATAATAAATTTAACATGGCAGTTCCACAATTAAAGAAAGAATACTTAGATATGATTCCAGATTTTGATGGAAATCATACATTACTTCCTAGATTTTTAGAAATTTGCGAAAAAATTGTAAATAAATTTTATAATGCTGCGGATGTAAATGATTTTCAAAATGAATATCTTATGTCAAGCATAATAGCAAAAATAAAAGGCGAAGCCGCAATTAATATTTCTTCTTGTATTCTTAGAACTTGGCAGGATTTAAAAGATGCTTTAATAAATTCGTATTCAGATAAAAGAGATATTTATACTTTAAGCATAGAAATTTCAGATTTAAAACAAGGCAATGAATCCCCTTTCGATTTTTATAACCGAATTCAACACCTATTAAATCTTCAAATATCTGTTTTGTCTACAAAAACCGAACATATGGTTGAGATTAATATTCTCGGTAGCTTTTTCCGAAATTTAGCATTAAGAGTACTGTTGCGTGGGTTAAAAGAACCTCTTGGAACCTTAATGCGTACAAAGAATCCTCCAGATTTAAATTCTGCATTAGGCATTCTGACAAACGATTTTCAAATATATCTCGAACAAAATAATTCTTCTCACAGTAAATATCCTAAACATTATCAAAATAATAATTATTCACCTAGGCCAAAATCCAATTTCCGACAAAACCAACAAATTATACATCAACCCCAAATTCAATACACACAAAGGAATCAATTTTCAACACAGAAAAACACTATACATCCTCAGAATTCTCAATATATGAGACAATCTTCTTTCCAAAATAATCCTAGTACAAGCAAAAATTCAAATTTTAATGGAAATAATGATGCTTTCAAGCCAAATCCGAATAGAAAATTCCCAAACCCTACTCCAATGAGTACGACAACTAATAATACATACAGACCAACGCAAAACTTCCAAAATAGGACCCATTTCCGTAACCCCAATAATTTCGCAAGCCAAAATAAAAATATTATCGCGGAAGAACTTTATAATATAGATAATATAGATTGTCCTGAAAGTTCATCCCAAGACCATTTTTTAGAGGAGCTAGCCTCGGAATAAAACCACAACATGTAGAATTATTAAACTTAACTAACAAAGAATGCGAATTGCCGTACATAATTTTCCCTGAACAAAATTTAAAAGTTCTAATAGATACCGGGAGCACTAAATCTTTTATTACACCAAAAATAGGTGAAAAATATTTTAAAAATTCAATATTTAAAAAACCATTTCAAATTTCTACTGCTCTTGGAACTACCAAGGAAAATTTCTGTACCGTAATTCCTTCTTCGTCTATATTTAGGCATAAAAAGCCGATAAAATTAAATTATCACATATTTAAGTTTCACGATTATTTCGATTGCTTATTGGGGCTAGATAATTTAAAATTATTACAAGCAAATATTGATTTAGTAAATAATTTACTAAAAACACCTACTTGCTCAATTAAAATTAACTATTATAGACCGGCCGCTGGCAGCACGAATTGTATAGTAGTGTCTCCACGTTCCGAACAAGTAATTAAGTTAAACATAAAAAATATAGAAAATGGTGACGTAATTGTACCTTATACAAAATTAGGAAAATTAGAAATTCCCCAATGTATTACTAGAGTTATTAATAATGAAGCCTTATGCACTATTACGAACTCATCAGAGTCCCATTTTAAAGTTGATTTAACTTCGCCAATAGAAGTAGAAAAGTTCGATGAATACGAACAAATAAATCATCCCAATCTTAATTCTATATATACCAAAAAATTCAAATTTGATATTTCTAAAATCCGTACTGATCATATGAATACCGAAGAGCGTAATTCTATTTTAAAACTAATAAGAGAATATTCGGACATTTTTCATATTGAGGGTAACCAATTGTCTTTCACTAATCAAATCAAACATAATATAAAAACTTCTAACGAGATTCCTATTTATTCTAAATCGTATAGATATCCGGAAATATATCGTAAAGAAGTCCAAAACCAAATTCAAGGCATGTTAGACCAAAATATCATTAGACCGTCTAATTCTCCATGGTCCTCACCAATTTGGGTGGTTCCCAAAAAACTCGATGCTTCTAACAAACCAAAATTTCGCGTTGTAGTTGACTACCGACGTTTAAATGCTATCACCTTGGGAGATAGATATCCACTCCCAAACATTACTGATCTCTTGGACAAATTAGGGCGTTGTCAGTACTTTACCACGCTAGACTTAGCATCCGGTTTTCACCAGATAGAAATGGCAGAAGAAGACATCCCAAAAACCGCTTTTAACACCGAAAACGGTCATTATGAATTCTTAAGAATGCCATTTGGACTTAGAAATGCCCCAGCTACATTCCAGAGAGTAATGGATAACATATTGAGAGGAATACAAAACGAAAAATGCCTTGTCTACCTAAATGACATCATAATATTTAGCACTAGCCTCCAAGAACATCTCATAAATTTAAGAGAAGTATTCCAGAGACTACGTGAATCCAACTTTAAGATACAGTTGGACAAATCCGAATTTTTAAAAAAAGAAGTGGCCTACTTAGGTCATATTGTCACTCCAGACGGAGTAAAGCCAAATCCAGACAAAATAAAGGCTATAAAACAATTCCCAATACCTGCTACAACTAAACAATTAAAAGGATTCCTAGGACTATTGGGATATTATCGGAAATTTATTAAAGATTTTTCAAAAATCACGAAACCCTTAACAGTGCGACTAAAGAAGAATAACGAAATAAATATTAAAGACGCAGATTATGTTGAATGCTTTAATATTTGTAAAGAACTTCTTACAAATGAACCTATACTACAATATCCTGACTTTACGAAACCATTTAATCTAACAACAGATGCGAGTAACTTTGCAATAGGTGCAGTTTTAAGTCAAGGAAAAATAGGATCTGATCTCCCAATTGCTTATGCGAGTAGAACATTAAACGATTCAGAAATAAACTACTCTACGATAGAAAAGGAACTCCTCGCTATAGTTTGGGCCGTCAAATATTTCCGCCCATACATTTTTGGTCGTCGCGTGACTCTAGTGACAGATCACAAGCCTCTTCAATGGCTATTTTCATTAAAGGATCCTAGCTCAAAATTAGTTCGCTGGAGATTAAAGCTCGAAGAGTATGACTATGAGATCGTTTATAAAAAAGGTGCTTTAAACACAAATAGTGATTGTCTATCAAGAATACGATTAAATGCAAATGAAACTCATGACATCGAACCCGAAACACCTCCAAATTTCTTCGACTATATAGAAAATTTTGATGAAACATTATTAGGAACCCCAAATAATTTAGACTCAGAGTCTTTGATTGTTGAACCCGATGAAATAATAAATGACCAAGATGCCAATGATGAAGATGCCCAAGATAGCGATGGTGTTACAATGCACACAAACAGAGAAAATCCGATTACAGGCATACCTATATCAGAAAGCTCGGTTAACACTGGAATGAATCATTTCTCAAGTTAATTACGAACCAGCACCACCATCTATTATAAAACTTTTTGATAAAAAACAAAGAATTCTTGTACAATTCTCAAAAAATGACACTGAACGCGACATAGTTAGATTTGTCAAAGAATATATAGCACCTAAAGTTAAATATCATTTGTACTTCGAAGATCCTATATATGAAATATTTAGTAACGTTATCCAAAAATACTTCAAATCTTCGCAATTATCTCTTATTAAATGCACCAAGAAGCTAATCGATATACCTCCAAATGAAATTGAGGAAATAATAAAAAACTATCACGAAGGAAAAGAAAACCACAGAGGATTAGATGAAACAGAAAGCAGAATAAAGGCCTTATACTATTGGCCAAATCAAAGAGCATCTATCCAAACGTTCATAAATGATTGTGAAATTTGTCAGTTAACAAAGTACGACAGGAAACCTGTCAAACCTATGTTTAATATAACACCTACTGCAACTAAACCCTTCCAAATTGTACACTTAGATTCGATTACGTTGGAAAATACAAAATTTTTAACTATAATAGATTCTTTTTCTAAATATGGCCAACTATACAAAATAAATTCAGCTCAAGGCATTGAAGTAGCGAACGCATTAATTCGATATTTTACTCATCACTGCATACCAGAACAAATAATTTCTGATAATGGAACCGAATTAAAAAACTCAGTCGTCAAAGAACTGCTAGAATTACATAAGGTAAAAGTACATTTTATAAGCTCTCAACATCCAGAGTCTAATGGAATTGCTGAGAGATTTCATTCTACGATCATCGAACACGTTAGACTACTAAATAATCAAAAAGAATATAAAAATTACCATATTGAACATAAAATAAATTACGCCTTACTAGCGTACAATAATAGCATCCATTCAGTAACAAAAATGAAACCATACGAGCTGATTACGGGACATATAGATAATAATTCTCCTTTTAATATCGATATCGAGCAACAAGTTTTAAATAATTATATTGCCAACCATAAAGAAAAGATGAAAATACTTTATTCTAATATTAATAAAACCTTACAAAACGTAAAAGAAAAAGTAATCTCAAAAGCTAACGAAAAACGAGAAGAATTGCCCAAAACAATCCCCAATAAAATATTTGTGCGTAACAGACAATTTCAAGGTAAAACAAAAAATAAATACAATGCTGAAGAAATAAGAAAAATTAATAAAGAAAGAAAAACCGCGAAAATAGTTACTAGACATAAAAATACTGCTGAAAATATCCACTTTTCTAATGTCACCTTACAAATTTTCAGGTTCCTCGCAATCGGATGCGCAGCAATCCAAATAAAGGATGTCACCCATAATCTAGGCATACTACCAATCAAATTGGGACCTGCCAAACTTCAAAAATCTAGCCACACATTTGTCCATTACTACAATTTAAATCCGCTTTTAGAAGAATATGATAGCTTAAATATACAATATGATCATCTCAAAAATAATCTTTCTAATTGTAAATTTTTCAATAACGAAACAAAAAATTATGTGAATCTAGCACAGTATGTCAAAAATAACATTGAAGAAAGTTTTGAAAATCTAAACATACATACAAAATTGCAAAGAAATAAAAGAGGTATAATCAATGGGTTCGGTTCAATTATTAAAGCTGTAACAGGAAATTTAGATGCCGAAGATGGCGAAAAAATTAACTCAATACTCGAACACTTAAAGACGAATGAAGCAAACTTGCAAAGCCAAATCAATAACCAGTATTCGCTAAGTCATGAAATTATCAATAATTTTAATGAAACAATTCAAAATATACAAGAAAACGAAATTAATTTAAAATCAAAAATTTTGGCAATAAAAAATATAGTAGACTTCCAAACAAATTTTGAAAACGTCAACTATTTGAAAGACATGTTTAACGAAATTATAATAACATACAACCTAATACTCAATACAATGGAAAATGTCCAGAATTCTATTACATTTTGCAAACTAAAAACACTACATCCTAGCATTATTAAATCTAGTGAATTATATAACGAACTCCAAAAAATTTCATCACATTATAAAACACAACTGCCCTTTGAAGTAAAATATGAAAACATTTTAGATTTCGAAGCTATTTTACAAATAACATGTAAAATAGAAAAGAACCAAATACAATATTTTCTATCAATTCCTATTAATTATGAATCTAATTTCGACCTTTATAAATTATTACCAACCCCAACAAAAAGTAAGTCAGAATTTGTTATCATGTTACCAAACTCAAGATATTTATTAAAAAATGAAAAAATAACAATTCCTCTAAATGACATGTGTACTTATGGTAAGATCTTTCAATGTCCTGGTTATCTCCAAATCAACCACGAGCACTCATGTGAAGATGAAATTCTATTTCATGGCATCTCCACGGACTGCCAATACTTAAAAGCAAAAATTCCATTTAACCATATCGAAATTATTCCAGAAATTAACCAATATTTAGCTGTGTTTCCTAAAGAAGAAAAAATACTCATTAAATGTGCAGATGAGGCGCAGATAAAAATCTTAAACGGAATTTATCTAATAGAGAACACACCATGTAAAATTATATTCCAAAACAAAGAGTTAACCTTTCAAGATGTCACATCAGGACAACCAATGATGATAAACGCACCAAAATTAAATTTCGACATTCTTAAAATAGCACCAATGGAAATAACGCTAAATTCATTAAAACTTAAAGATATTCCAAATCATGAATTAAGACCCATATTCCAAACTACGCCTGTGTATCACATTCCAAGTATTTGGACAACTCTATTGTATATTGGAATAATTGTAACAATTATTGTCCTATTCAAAAAGAAAATAGTAAAAACGAAGAAAGACAATCCTACAAAGAAGGAAGAAGAAGGGCAAACAATCGAACTTCCACGACAGGCTTCGTTCTAGGAGAGGAGGAGTTATCGACCTATAAATTACGAACTAAGCTTTAATAAGGTAATGACCCAAGTCCAGTGAACTGAAGAACGCTGATTAAGACAACATACGACAACGAACATTATACATTGCATTTTCATTATAAAATTGATTTCAGTATTAAAATCCATATTGTTAGTTAGTCTAGATTCTGCTTTTATTGTATCAAAACGTAGTGTACTATTTTTGTGTTAAATAAATATTTTTTAAAAATATAGTTTTGGAACACTCTAATATATTTTATATATATATATATATATATATATATATATATATATATATATATATATACCACCGTTACTCTGCAGAGCAGCAGTTACCCGCAAATTTTCGGGTAGAACTTCGCCGGTAGCCTTATTAAAATGAATACGTGTATTAGAGAGGAAACTATAAAAATATGGTTATCTAAATTCACAAGTAGTTCGCTTTAGAGATGTGTTGTTCACCATCGAAATAGTTCAAATGAACGATTCTTTCAACTGACCTAATTGAACTAGTTCATTAATTTTCATAGAACTAGTTCACTGCGAACAATTTTCATTATAAATTGTGTCTCTAACTAACTAACTAGTTTAAAAAAATGCCGATTAGCCTCAGATAACAGATTCATAATTCTTAAAAAATGTGACAATAACATAAAATCTTATCTTATTGTCATAATGGTTCGGATCTTATGCCCATGTATTGGCTTGGATGTTGCCATGCTGTGTTGTTTCTTGTATTGTAATTTTGAAATAAAAATTTTAGTTGTGGTTAAAATGATTGAGGCATTTACATAAAGTATAATTTTATGTAAAAGTGAGAATGAAAATGTGTTATTTAATGTTCCTAGAAAATTCACTGATTTTTTTTGTAAAGGTTCTTTTAGAAATAACCTAATTATAAATACCTATGAGTTTAAATATACGTAAATATAAAAATAAATCATACGTGAACCATATTTATATTTAAAACGGTTAATAAAAAACAAATCTTAATAATTCTTTGCAAATAAAAACTAACTAATCATATAATAATTTAAACCATTTAAACCTAAACATACGATCGAAAGAAATAGTTCCTAACTACTTGTACGATAGTGAACTAGTGAACGACTGACTGAAAACCGAAGAAAACGGGCGGCCGGCGCCGAGCTTGTGTGATGATTGAGACGAGACATCTGGCAACCAGTTATGTTAGGGTTGGATTTCGATTTCGGTCCTACAAATAGTTCTTTCGCGAACTAGTTCACTGAACTAGTTCATTTTTGTGAAATAGTTCTCTTGAACTAGTTCGTCTAAAAGAACTAATAAGCACACCTCTAGTTCGCTTGTTATTCTTTGTACAGCTTTATATATGTAGACCATATTGGTTTGAACATTTGTTTATTAACTAATGTAAGTTGTGAGCTTCTACCTAATAACTAATATGATATGTTAATACCACTTTAATTTGCTATTTAAATGTAGCCCTAGGTATTTTACTGTTTTATTGTATGGGTCGCTTTTTTTACAGGGCATAATGGATGGAAAGATATCTTTTTTGTTTTAGTAACAAGTCTTTGAGCCAGATTTGATCAAATGCTCTTGCTATGTCTAGGAAAATAGCTGAGGATATTTTATTCTCTTCTAGAGATCTCTCTTTAATATTTGTTATGCAATATAATTGGTCTAGTGAAGTATATTAGTATATTGTTATAAGTCAAATCTCTGAAGCCTTCTAGGGATTGATATTGTTTTTGATTACTTTGGTTAATTCTCTAGGGGTAGTAAATTCCTTGATCCGTATTGTTCAGATCGTGTTTAATACCAAATCATCATCATTTTCGGCTTGATGATTATATTCGATATTGCAAGGAAATAAAAACATCAAAAATGTTTAAGGAACAAAAGGTTTTTTCTCACATATCCATAAATTTTAATCGGATTTCGAAATAACAAGTGACATACCGTTATAATGCCTGATTAGTCAGCAATGAATTTATCTTAATTTCAGTGTAATATGATTTCTTTATGATGAAATGAACAAAAGATAAGAAGTGTACAAATTTAATTAAAATTTTTAACATAAAAGTCAATATTAATCCTTGGAATGCTTAATATTAAATTATCAATTTCGTTTTGAGACAACAGGATCCAAACGTGTGTAAGAAGATCTTCAAGATTTTGTCTAGTATGAACATTGTGCAGATGAGGAGTATTCCGTCTCTGACGTATATCATGGTGACCATGGTAAAAGTGTAATATACTCAGTATGAAACCAATGTTACTGTAGTATCTGACCTTGAATTACCCTACATGTTGTGCCCACCTTAATCTGACTTCACGATTTCCATGACGTAACGTTGTGGATATTTTATAAGGTCCCACAGAATTCACGTGTAGTTATATGCACATTTTTTCGAAATAATCCTACTACATAATTTTTTATATAAAGATGATTGCACGTCATTCAATATTCACGACGTCAAAACCCCACAGCGTTGCCAAAACATCAGAATAGTTAGTAAGTGACGAATTTTTAAAATGTCAACTATTTGTCAAATTATTATATTAACAGTAAATACACTTAGTTTTAAGACTACTGCAACACACTAAAATACAGAAGAAAACATTTTAATACAAAATTATATATTCTAAATTTTAAACTTACCTCCCTTAGGGCATTAATAGTAAAAGCGTCCCGCCATTATTTCTTGTTCAAAATAATCTATCTTATATTAAAGCTTATCAGCTTTCTACAGACTATTTAGTTGTTTTGGCATAGCACAATCATAATTCACAATAATAATTAGTTTTTAAAGCTATTAATCTAAATTTAATATGTATTTATAAATACAATTTATTAATATATAATATATTATGATCAAATTATGTAAGAAATAAAAACATAAACAAAATTCTTACTCTAAAAAGTGGCAACACTATAAACAATTTTGCGACACGCTGAACTGTCATTAAAATTTAAAGTATTCTCGTATCAGTTGCGTACAATTGTCTAATCTATATAATTAAAATTAGTATTTATATATATTAGGCTTAAGGAGTTATTTAATACAATTTATATTTTTAATAATAACAAATGTTTCTGGTTATTTGATCAATATAATTCTAAAATTCCCAATATAATAATGATTACATTCTTCTAATTATTATACCATGTTGTTGCCTATGAAAGATCAAGCAGTTCCGTATGGGTTTTGTATTATTAGCTGTGTTAGGAAAATTTGAACTCTAAGGTTGACGTTCTGGAAATTTTAAATATAAGTGACGTCACTTTACATAAATTGTGATGTGCGACGTTTTTACTTTGAAAAATGATAGATCTACCGATCCTGTCGAGCATTAGTTGTACGTTGATGACCTTCAATCTCTTTCAGCGATATTACGAAATTGTTCGTATGGACACCACAATCGCAAAATCACTCTCCACGACACATCAATAAACTTTTTATTTTAACGTAAATACAGACGATATTTAAAATTTCAAGCACTTTTTCTTTAAAATTCGAAGTCACTTTTATTTTAATAAAACAGTGCAATTGACAGATTAGTTGTCATGGAATACCTTTATTTGTAGAGAACAAGTTTTTAAATCGAATGGTATGCATTAACAAAAAAGTGTTTAGGTTTTTATTGAAAAGTAGTATAATAGTGGTGTTAATTGGACATTTTTTTTGTGCATATTTTAAAACAAATAAAAATGAAAAGAAATTTTCTAAAAACCTCATGAAACAACTATTCAGAGGGATAAAAACTGCAGCAAAATAGCAGATATAATGCAGAACTCAATAGCTACTTAGAACCACCACGGGCTCGATCCCGGCATCTCCACCAACCTGAAAGGTACTCCAGCTACAATCTATCCACCCAACATCAGAAACCATCAGCAAGATATCCTGTGAGACCATAAGTATAATTTCAAATTTATGTAAAGCTATAGGCAGGATTTGCTTTGATTTAAATTTGATATTAAAATTTTTATATCTTTTATCTACAATAAATATGATTAGATAATATCTTCGTTTATTTACCTCAGTCAAATTAATTTTTCAGATTTACTTTTAAGATCTAGATCAAAGTTTCTGATAGGTTGTTCGATACCTACTGTCAAAATTTCAAGCAAATCTAGGCATATAAAAAGAATTCTGAGCAGAAACCGTCATTTCCTGGACTAACAATAATCTCGGATTTGTTGATTTCGAGGACTCGCCTCTCTGTATGTTTTGCAGCAAACTCCGTTTTACTAGTTTGATGGTACCTGCTATGTTGTGCTGACATTTAGAAACTGGGTATCAAGAATTTTTTATGCAGATAGAACGAATTTAAAACGGAACATACAATTTAATATATGTCTGTTTGAACTGCATTTGAAATAGTGGACCAATATAAAACTTGGACAAAAATAAATCCATACCTGGGTATGGACATTGTATAAAATATCGTTCAACTATCTGTCTCGCAACAATGTTGTTTGTGTAACAATGTTGCTTGTCTAAGGAAGTTTTTAATAGTTTAGGAAATGAAGCTCGAAAAAAGTTAAAACCTCGCAATTTTTTCATCCTGCATGAATTGAGTTGAAATTTTAACAGAAGGTAGGTGATAGCCCAAAGATCAAAATCTATATCGAACCGAAGTGCGCTGAATGGTTTTAGGAGTGAAAACTACCCCTAATTGTCAAAAATTATAAAGTAACATATAAACCTGAATATGGGTAAGATTTGGTTTGAATTAGTTAAATAATGATTATTTTATACTTTTGAATAGAGTTCCATCATATTTCAACCCTTAAAAAGTGACCCTTGTTAGAGATTAATGTAAAAAAATTATTAATGCGAAGAAAATGATTTCGCCTTGGAACGATTTGCATAAAAAATTGAAATTGAGCTTAACTCAACCTCTGCTTTATAGTTTATGTCATGCCGATGAACCCTGATTGTTCTTAAGGGTGAAAACTACCCCTAATCATTTAAGTTTTCAAAAATTGTAAAATAACATTACAAATCTTAAGATGAGTGAAATTTTGTTTGGATTAGTTAAATAGTGATTTTTTTATACTTTAAAATACAATTTCATACATTTTCAAACCTTAAAAATCAATTGTTATGAGTGCTATAGGTAAAAACAACTTTTTGCCAAAATTTTGCAACTTTTCAACTTTTGAAAATCACCCTTTACAACATTGCAGTTGTAAAGGGTGCAGTTTATAAACTAATTTAATAGATATAAATTGAAAAATGTAGAATTAAATACAAAAAAATTTATCAACATAAAAAGGCACCATATATTCTTATACATTTACATAAATAGTTGAAAATATTTACATTTATAGGTAAAACAATTATAATATTAATTTTATTCGTCATCAATTACATCTTCATCGTGATCTATGTCATCCTCATCTTCTTCAATTATTGGTGGACTATTATTGCACCCTTCACCTGAGCACCCAGAACAAGTAAAGTTACAGTATAAACCAACTTTTCTGCACCCACATGAAACGCCGCATCCTTTTTTGCATTGGCAAAAAATAATTTTCAAAAGTTCATCGGGTGCAAGTTGTTTGTTCATGCGTACGGGTAATAACAAACCATCTTTGGAATACCATCCCCAGTCTGTTGCTCTGATATTTTCATTGCCAAGCCATAAACATATGAGCAAATGTTTTATTCTTTTGTATGGGATTTCAAAATAAGAACGCTTAAAATTTCGAATGTATAACGCCCCACTACCTAATATACCGGTTTTGTAGATTATTATGCTCCAAAATGTACTGTACTATACTAATGGAATTTTCCGAAAAAAAATTAATTGGTTTTTTAACGTATTTCCTTCATTTTTAACGATAGAGTGTTTCCTCAAAAACGATTTTGTAGAGGTTTTTAAGAGCTACAAGGATCTGTGAATTAAATCTCTTTGGAACCCTTGGTTTTTAAATGAAGTGAGTTTAAAGGGCTCGAAAAAGATGGTGCTTGATCGTAAATCGATGCTTTAAACGGCTATATCTCGCCAAATATTCATTGTACAACAAATCTAAATAAAGGAAAATTTTAGTCATTAAAAAAGCTACAATTTAGTACATTTTTATTTCTTTCATATATTCAGTATTTTCGGGGATATTTAAAAAAATATGAAATTGTAAATCGTTTCTCGCTTTAAGCTGTACTTTTTCTAAAACTAAGCATTTTAAATGGGTCAAACTTCTTGGACGTATTAACAATACATATACAAAGAGAACTGCAGAAGGGTGAAGATTGATTTTAATTATGGGAGTGGTTAGGGGGTTGTTTTCATCGATTTTTTCGTAAAAAAATGAGGTATTGGCCTTATTTTCATCATAACTCACTCAATTTCTGAGCTAGAGTTTTTTTTATGATAGATCTATTTATGCTCTTTAAAAAAGGTTGCGTGAGTTTTCTTCCAAAAATGCATCATTTTCCCGATATTTGACTTTGAATCTTTCAAATTTGGCATTTGAAGAAAACCGCTGAACATTGATAGGCCGTATTTCGGTTCCTATTGTATCGCAAAAACATTTTAAAAAATGAATTGTATTTGTCTTTTTAAAAGCTACAAATTTGTTCTCTACAATTTTTTGATAAAATGCACCATTTTCGAGTTATTCGCGAAAAATCGATTAAAAACGTCGACTTTTTCGTCTAAAAGTTGTTACTTTCAATCGCGAATAACTTGAATAATATCAGTTTTACAAAAAAAATAGAACATTTTTTGTTTATAATCACTTTTTTAATCGAAACCTGTAGTTAAAACGTAAAAAAAAAATTTTCACCCCCGGGGTGGGGTGGCAACCACCCCCAAGGCTTTGGCGCACTTTGGTTCGATATAGATTTTGATCCTTAGGCTATTACCTACCTTCTGTTAAAATTTCAAGTTAATCCACGCAGGACGAAAAAATTACGAGGTGAAATGCTTCATTTCCTGGACTATAAGTGGTTTGACAGCATAATAAAATCGTAGATTTATGTGTAGCTTTCAATTTTTATGAGTTCAGAATCCAGCAGCCCGCAGAAGTATTGGGTTTTTGTAATATAATTATTTGTCAACCTTTTGTTGGCCAAGCTCCTACAGCAGAAATGAGCCGAAATACATGATGTTTCCTATGTTCCGAATTTATTTCGTTCAATCTGTATGTAAAAACACAATTATTCAGAAGCCAAAAAACCATGTGTGATAGACATAACACAATGTAAACTCGACTAAAAATCTACAAAACGTTTTTCTACAGTGCTGAAACAATACTTCTTTGAAACAAGGTCGTTTAAATTTTTATTAGGATTTTCATCGAATTTTAAAACAAGATTCGATTTTAACATAACAATTTAAAAAGTCAACCTTCTAAAATATCTCAATGTTTTATCAATTGCATTATTTACAAAAAAAATCAATATTGTCAACGACACTGTAATTTTAACTCACAAGAACCTTGTTCCCTTGAGGTTATAAAAGCAGCAAAGTAAAACTAGGGCACAATATTATATTGTCAACACTACTTAAATTTGAAACATAAACGCAAAATTTTCCTAGGAAATGTGATAAAAAACGAGACACTTTTTATTCCTAACCAATATTCAAAAGACTGTGAGCAGTTCCAAGCGGAATCAGTTCGCTTCCTCGGTCCAAAAAGTAATAACAGTCAACTATTTGAAATTGTAATTTTACCCACACTGTCGAGATTTATGACGTTCGATAAAGGTTTTGTTTTCAGACATACATAAAATATGAGTATGTTCGGGACGTGTTATTTCCTATGTATAGGATAATGCAATATATACAGAGAACGCAAACTAAGAATTATTGCACGTTACGACTTTAATGATGTCATAAATAAGCGATGCCGAACTGATCTTTCGTCTTCTTCTGATCTGACAAAACTGATTGATTCTGTATTATTTGTATATTGGTCTGTTTGTTTCAACAAAGAGGTATGTATTCATTACTGTTGCAGCCTTCTTTATCTCCTAAATTTATTACGGGTGGTCTGAAGGATTTAAGGTGTTGAATCTTCAGGATGTAATGTAATGTAATTCGCTTGTAAGGATTCAGGAGGGTCTGTGGGACTTCAGAGCAATATGCAACGTTACAGACTGTCATTTTTGTGTGTAGCCTGGAATGCTAAATGGTTCATGGATTCTCAATGTAGTTGATGGACTTTGTCTGATCTGTACCAATTGTTGGGGGAAAGCTTATTAAATTTCTTTCCCCAGCGTGTAGAGTACCAAATATTTTAAGACCATGGACTGTTAAAGAGATTCCTTCGATATGTGTAAGCCGACTTCACGGCGATGATTCCTTATGTGTTTGGTTTAATCGGGATGTACTTAGAGAAAAATAAAGCGTAATAAATCGATAGAACACATTTAATAACTGGAGGATATTTACAAAAGGGTATTACTAATTAAAGAGTTTGTTTTACGACAACAAAACTAATGCACTTTTTCACTGCATTTGTGACAGTAAGACCCCTTTCAGCCGAGGATACTGTATGTGAGATACTGTATGCGAGATACAGAATTTGTGTCTGAAAGCGTTTATTTAACGTAATGTTTCTTCTGTATCTGGCATACGCATTCGGTATCTCGCATACTGTGTCACTCGCGCGTCCCGTGTGAAAAGCTCCATTTGAGTCTATGTAATATATGAGTCTCGGATACGCGTATATCGGATACAGTATCCTCGTCTGAAAGGGGGGTAAGAGATTGCGTTTAGCGTACCAAGTCCCGCACACAGCCATTCGGCTTGCAAGTTAAGAACACACATCACTTCTGCGATAGTTTTTAGCTTGAATTTTTCTAAAAGTGTCGACATGCCGGTGTTAATAGTTACAACCCAAGGCCCTTATAAGGTATTTATGACACAAATATTTTGAGGCAAGAAGTACAGTCTGTCACATAAGATTCAAGCCAATTTGTGAAAACAAAAAATAAATTAATTTTAATATAACTTGTTGTTTTTACAACAATAGTGCATTTCTCTTTGAATGTTTTAGGACATTCACGGATTCTTTAGAATAGCATGTAACGTTATTGGACAATCCTGGAATAATTACGGCGCCTAAACGGATTTCAGAAGAGGCTGTATGAAAAAAACTACGATGAAATGCTGTATGATAGTAGTTTAGGATAGTATGTATCATGTGAAGACTGTCCTGGAATGATTCTAAGGACTATGACTACTCTAAGAATTATAAGATAGTCTAGACTATGGACTATGAAACGATTCAAAAAAGATATTCTGTAATGCTGATAGGCAGCCCTGGCATGATTCAGGGACTCAGGGCATGTACGATTCCAGTAAATTCTAGAATGTAGGGCCACTGTTATGAAATAATTGGAGGGTCTCCAGTTGCACCTCCTTAGAAATATTCAGAAGACTTTGGAGGACCTCAAGCTTCATAATTGTCTTGGATTGATTCAGCAGAATTTTAAAGTATTTCGAAACAATCTGAAACTTTCTTGGTTTAATTTAGAACAGTGTAGAGCATATGGAAAGTGCCTGATGTATAATGCACTTCCCATGCAACGAATCAGGAAATTATGAGACTAATTGGGATTCTCTTCGAATGTAGTGCCACTGTTCTAAAATAATTGGTGAGACTATAGAACATATAGAAACTGACCGAACTATTATGCGTTTTTCCTGGAACGAATCAGAAAATTATTAAACTAATTGGGAATTTCTTGGAATGTTAAATCGTTCATTTAATATCTGACTGGGCGCGAACGAATTTCAGATCAGCCCTTAATACTTCAGGACTATCCTGCAATTAATAAACTATCTACAGAAAATTCTAGAACCTTACTAAGACTAGGTAACTTAGACTGAGAATAAGTAACTTCAAGGTAGCAGGTGACGTTTATGAACTGTCCTGGAACAGTTCAGCATAATCCGAAAGATTTTATAACAGCCGGGAATACAGTGCAAGTCCCCTTCATGTAATGTTTAAAATTGCCTTAGAATAATTTGAGTACAAGGAACAACTTCAGAACAGCCTATACCGTTTGAAAGTATCAAATAATGATTTATGGTTCCCTGTAAGATTTCAGAATAGATATTGACCTGCCTGGAATACAGCGCTGCTGTACTAGAATGCTTCAGGTACTGTAATAAACTTGTATAGAATGATTCAAGGAAATCTGGATGATTCAGGATAGCCTAAAATATAATGAAGATATTCTGGAATGATTCGGAGATAGGAAGAGACTGCAGAAAGCCCGTCAGGTTTTAAATGCATTCTGGGCTGATTTTATGCAAGATTTCAAAAAACCTTAGAATATAATAAAGTTCTACTGCAATTATAAAAGGGACTAAGCACCTTTGGAACAGCCTATAACTTTTCAGAGATGACTTAGGACAATCTGAAGAATCTCAGACCAGTCTAATATTATTCATAGACTAAGGGGCACAGAAGAGACTGTAACGTTGTGAAAGCGTTATGCAACTCTCCAGGAATAATGTAAAAGATATTAGCGACCTCAAGAAAATCTATATGATTTAGGGATTGTTGATGACTGAGATGATTATAGAAACTCTAAGTTTCGGGGGTAAAATATTTCATGATAGACTCATGAAATTTCATGGTAAAATATTTCATGGTATTCTTTAATAGTTTTATTTAAGAAAATAACAGTGTAAATAGTATGGAAAATGTTAAATAGAACTTTTGAATTTGGTGCAATTTTACCAAATGGAAAGCTACACCAGTTTGACAACAGAATAATGGCATTATATTTATCAAAGACAGATGAATCGATAGAACTTTTTATCAGAGAACACTAGGTCCCCTACAAATTGTGGACTTTCTTATGCCAGGAACTGTTTGCGATACTTAGTATAATATTCAAATTTTGTGTAAACCTAGCATTTATATTTACACCAAAGAAACGATCTATCATCGTTTATAAATGAAAGCTTTTAATACTCCCCCATATTGCTGCTTTTTTGCTCTTTTTTTTAATACACTAAAGGAAACCAGCTAGGAAGCGATGCAATAAAAAGAAAACAATTGATTATCAATCATGACGTGTCTGGATAAACGAATTTTGAAGGATATTACCGGAAGTAAATTCGGAGTGTATAAAGAGTAAGAAGATCGCACACCGAGTGCCACTGGCAGTAGCTTCCCCTTTAGCTGCCAGCCAAGTATACACTTTCCACTCTCGTGAATTTAGACCAGGCAATTTCACGTATGACGGAGCATCGGAGGAGGATAACTATCGTTTTCTGATATTTAAAAACGCAAAAAGAGATATATTTTTTTTTATTTGTATGAGAGTTCGAAACAATAAAGTATTCTAATATTATGTTTCTTATACTTTTAACAGGTTTAATATTTTTATTTATAACTGCTAAAGTATTTTTTGCACCTTTCTTAAACACACATTAAACACATTAAACACACCATTAAAGTTACACATTTTTACATATATTACATATTTATAGATTTTTTTTAAAAGTGCATATTTACTTATAATGGAAGGGAAGGGAAAGTGGAAGGAAGAAGAGGTCCACGAAGAAGAAAATGCTCCTGGTTATATGTATGTATGTATGTGTATATATATATATATATATATATATATATATATATATATATATATATATATATATATATATATATATATATATTATCCAAAATATTTTCCAAAAACTTTTATTTTGGCCGTAATTTCTAAATGTAATAACTTTGTTTTTTTGAATAATGACATGTAATATAACTTCTTCTTTAAGTTCCATCTTCTATCGAAGGTTGGAAATCATCATGGCTATGCGGACTCTGTTGACTGCCGCTCTAAAAAGTTCTGCACTACTGCATTCAAACCATTCCCTTAAGTTCTTAAGCCAGGATATTCTTCGTCTTCCCACATTTCGCTTTCCTCGGATTTTGCCCTGCATAATAAGTTGTAATAATGCGTATTTTTGCCCTCTCATCACATGTCCCAAGTACTCAAGTTTTCGTCTTTTAATAGTTGTTGTTGTTGTTGTTGTTTGTTTGTGTTTAAATGACTGCGGACACTAAATCCATTCGCCAATCTTACAATTTGAGGTGTAGTGTTTGTGTGTGTGTGTGTAGAGTAATTGTCTTGATACTTAGCAAAGTCGACGTCATTGTCTTTGCTAAGAGACGCTAATAATATTATTTCCGCCTCATTTCCTATCCTTCTAGTTACTTCCATGTTTGACATTCTTTGAATCCATGATATTCGTAGGATTCTTCTGTAACACCAAAATTCAAAGGCGGCCAGCTTATTCAGATGAACTTGTTTGAGTGTCCAAGCTTCCAGACCATAAAGAAGAGTAGAGAACACGTAACATCGAAGCATTCTCAGGCGTAGTTCTAACCTTATATCCCGACAACAAAGAAACTTTTTAAGTTTAATAAATGATGTACAGTTGCGGTCACGGAATAGTTTACAGGTTCACGTATCTAGGAGCCCATTTTTTAAATTTTTACTTCGTTTAAACGCACCTTTTACGTCAAAGTGACGTTGCCAGTGGTGTACTAGCTAGAATAGGTAGATTAAAATTAAAATATCAAAATATTTTACAAAATGAAAAATATAGAAAACAGTTTTTTGAATAAAATGGATTATGATCTTAATAACGAAAATAAAGAAGTCTTTTTTTTTAATATGCATTTTATTTTAAATCTATTTTATATTAAATAACGATAAAAAATGATAAATAATAATTAATATTTGGTGGAAGCCCCATTCTTGTCAATACAATTTTGCAGTCTTCTGTTCATAGATAGCACCAATCCCCTCATGTTATAGTTAACAAGCTCTTCCCATGCCTGCTCAATTGCTTCCCATAATTCAATTCTATTCCGTGGTCTAAGGTTTCTTTCATTTAGTTTCTTTGTTAACTCTGCCCACACATTTTCGACGGGGTTAAAGTCTGCACTACGGGAAGGCCACGGAAGAACATTAACATCAGTTTCTTCTAGCCATTCTCGAACAATTCTACTCGTATGCACCGGGCAATTGTCATGTTGGAAGATAAAGTCGTTGTTGGGGAATCTCTGGATCACCGATGGCAACATTGTGTGCTCAATAATATGTTTGTAATATAATCCTGTTAACTTCTCCTCTACATGATAACAAACGCCCGGGCCTTCGGCACTTATCCATCCCCATACGTTGACAGAGAATCCTCCACTATTTCTTAAATGATGCGTATACTGTTCATCATACCTATGATTTCTCGGCCTATAAACTCTTATTCGACCATTATTATACGACTGAAATACTTTTTCATCGGAAAATACAACCCTAAACCAAAAATTCTCATCGCGGTTTATAAATTCATTACAAAATTCAACTCGTCTCCTCTTGTGATCCTCAGTCAAAAAAGGTTTCCGTGCAGCTACACAATTTAGCAGTCCACTTGCTTTAATTCTTCGACGTGCAGTGCGAATACTGCCTGGAAACGCTGCCTCTTCTCTTGCCTTTTGAGCTGTGGCAAAAGGAGATTCTCTCAAATAATCTACTAACATCTCATCCTGTTGATCTGTGGAAATCTTCTGCCCTCCTGAACCGCCCAACCGTGCTATAGAGTGAAAATTATCCCATCTTTGTTTAATCTTCCATATGCACATATGACTCACGTTCAAATCAGCAGCAACTTGCCTTAGTGACCAACCTTCTTCGAGTTTGGCAATTGCTCTTGCTTTTTGCGCATAATTCAAATGTATTCTAACCATTTTGGAAGAGTTTAATATACTTTTATTTTATTGTTGAACACTCGCGAAAGCATTGACGTTTTGAAATTTTTTGACTTTGACATTTATCAAATCCGTACGACACTGCAATTTTACAGTATTACAATATAAAAAGTAAGGTGTAAACTATTCCGTGACCGCAACTGTACGTGCTATTTCAATACGTGATATAACTACTTGAGATTATTAAAGAGTTAATGAGATATTTAAGTATGCTAAATCTAAACTAGATCGATTAAATAGTTTGTAAGTTATTCAATTTGTTTATTCCGAAGAGCAATTATTTAAACGAGTGCACTTGATCAAACAGTGACTCTGGAGGTATTTGGTAGCTAGAAATCGATTCTTTGGTGTTTCAATTTCAAGATGTATTAAAACAATTTTAACATTTTACCAAATTATTATTAAAAACCCCGTTTGAAAAAGGATTGACTTTTTAGCCTATAAACACTTACAATAACTTTGATATTTTTTATGCCAAGCGCTTGTAAGTAAGTACGCTCACTGGAAAGATGGTGAAAAAATCCAATCTTAAAAAAAAGAATCTTCTATGACTAATAGAAACAAAGATAGCAATATATTTTCTTAAATATTCGTAAGATCTAAATTTGATGATCTTTTTTATACATGACATATACCGAGAAGAAATAAACAGGTATAACTCATTAAAATAGTAGTAGTAAAATACAGCCACTCCAAGCTCCGTTTGTTTCTTAGAATGAAACTTCAAATTGGAGGGCGCTGAAAACATTGCAATATCTTGATTTTTTTTTAATTCAGTAGCTAGATATTATAGTAAAAACTGTGCTGTTTTCATCTCCTAGAAAAATCGAAAAAGAAAAGTCTTTTATGGAAAAATTTGGATATTGCAAATTTTTTCGCGCTTTAATTTGAAGTTCCATTCTAAAAGAGCGGAGCTCGGAAAGTCCCCCCCCCTTTAAAGTGGCGGAATTTTACGAGTACGATCACTTTAACGAATTATAACTTTTTATACCTTTTCTATTTATACCATCTATAAATTGGATCATATAATCTAGATATTATATTCTTATAATCTGTTCAATTTTCAGCTGAGATGGCAGCACAACCTTCAGAAACATAGACACATAAACAATGCAACATCAACAAGTTAAACGCGTTTGAAATGTGGCGGTGCAAAAGAACAAGTTGGTCCACCAGAACAGCCAATAAGGCAGTGTTATCAAGGATGAATACTCACCTACATTAGCTGAAGATTGTCAAAGTAAAGAAAACCTCATATCTCTGTCATATAATACGCCTTAATAAATACGAACGACTACAGCTAAACATTGAGGGAAAAACTAAACGAAAACATGGTTCAGGAAGAAAGAAAAAAATCGTTGCTCAGGAATATAAGAGACTGGGCCAGAACTGAAGACAACGGTGTCATCCATTAAACCCACCATAGACAAAACTTTGCAATACTGGTCGCCAACCTCAATAGAGGAGGAGGATAAATATTTTTTTATGACGCCATCTTTGTTTAGTATGTTACCAAAACGTTCCAGAACGTTCTTCTTCTTCCTTCTTGTATGTAGGCTTTAAAGCCTGTTTCTTCTATAATATTAGCTTCCTAAATTGTTTAAATTATCGCAGCACCTTTTTCTTGGTCTTCCAATACTTCTTCGTCCATTTGGTGACTTATCTCGTGCTATGCGTACTATCCTATCCTCTGCCATTCTACTAATGTGTTCGTTCAACTCCTGTTTACGTGTTGTTACCAATCCATGTATGCCGTCTATATTGCATGCTTTTTTTATGTTTTTGTTTCTCTCCCTATAAAACAGATTTTTCCTTGATATTCGTCGTTGTAAGTATTTTCATCTGTGTTGTTTCTAGTAGTCGTCTCGTTTTAGATACTAAGGTCTTGTACCCGCCGTGTATGTTAATAGAGGTCTAATTGTTGCTTTATAGATTCTTGTTTTTGTATCTTGTCTTAAGTGTTTGTTCTTCCAGATTGTGTCATTAAGAGATCCCGCCGCTTTACTTACTTTCAAGCTTTGTTGCCGTACTTCTTCAACATCTCTGTAACTAGTTATATCTATTCCCAGATATCTAAACCTTGCTTCCTGCTTTATTATTTTCCCATCAATTTCGATTTTACATCGTAGTGGGTATTTAGATGTTGTTTTAAATGTTGTCATACATTTGGTTTTTTCTGCTGATCTTATCATATTGTATTTCTTGGCTGCTGTATTGGAGATGTGTGTTAATCTTTGGAGCTCGTCTTCTGTCTCGGCGATTAATACGGCGTCGTCTGCATTACATAATATTTGGAGTTCTTTGTTCTCTATTCTGTAGCCATGACCTCTACGTACTTCTTGTATTATTTCGTCCATTACTATATTAATGAGAAGTGGGATTAACGAGTCACCCTGCCTGACTTCGCTTTGTACTGGTATACACTGTGTTAGTTTTCCATTTATCTTTGTCTTTATTGTATTATGGAAGCAGATGTTTTCGATGAAAACATCTACAAAAAAGATCTGATATGCGAAAATAACTCAGTTACTTAATTAAAACGAGGAGCCAATAAAAAGTTGAAATAGATTTAAAAAATACTTAACAGATGACAGATTTTTAACGTCGGATTGATAATAGTTGAGGACTTTGCCAAACTGCCCACACACTTACAATATACGATTTGCTCTTATTAACAGATATGGCTAAACCAAAATTTTTAACTGTGAAAAACATACAAGTAATTTTTTGATTGGGTGTTTTATTTACTATTTTACCTGGTATGCTCGGTCTATATACCTACTTTCGAATATCTCGACATAACCCCGGAACGTGGCGGCGGCGTTAAGAGAACACATTTTTCAGGAAATCCATAAAATTTTGCCGGGTATTAATTTCACCTTGGGGATCGTTCATCTATTGATTCAACTGAATATTCGTTTCGTTTTTTACAAGAAAATCATTTTTGCGTTAGTACTTTCTGTCTCGTGGGGTGCTATTATGTGGATTATTGTTGTAATATGTTTATTGAAATGGTGAATTTTTGGTCAAATTGGGATAACATTTGAGATCGTTCGTGTCGCCCGTAAAATACCTCAATATTAACTTTATTCAAGTTTAGAATAGAATAGCAATGAATATATCTTTATTCACGAGACTCAGTTGAAAAGAAATAATTTAATTAATAATTTAATTACAAAATAAAATTAAAAATTATACAAAAAGAAGATTAATATTAAACAAAAATATAACCCTATTTGTTTGACATATAATAAAACTTTGCTGTACACCCCTGCTATACCGTCATACATGCTTACGCACGACTGTTGGAGCTGTTATTTTATAAATCCATGTATATATTATAAATCAAAACTAAGAAAAAAGAACTACGTTTAAAGGAGACAAGGTAAAGTTTATTCTTCTAAATGGAGTGAAAATCGTGAGGTTCTAAAAAATAGTATACAAGAAATTGGGGAGGGTGGCTCATAAATATAATATGACATTGTTCTTCTTCACGTGCCCTATCAAGTCCCCTTGACGTTGGCGATTAACATGGCGAAACTGTCTCTGCCTTGAGCTATTCTAAAGAGTTGCTCAGCTTTCCTTATTCCTGTCCATTCCCTGATATTCTTTAACCAAGAGGCCTGCATTCTACCAATTCCTCTACGTCCTTCAATTTTACCCATCATAATAAGTTGAAGAATATTATATCGGTCTCCCCTTACTACGTGTCCAAAATAGGCCATTTCTACATTTGATGTTATCAAGCAGCTCGCGAGCAGCATTTGCTCTCTCAAGGACTGCCACATTTGTCAGCATAGCAGTCCATGGAATTTTTAGTATACGTCTGTGCAGCCACATTTCAAAGGCCTCCAGACGAATAATGGTGAATATTTTTAATGTCCATGCTTCAACACCGTATAAGAGGACTGACCAAATGTAGCATTTAACCATGCGCTTTGTTGAAGTTGCAAGTTATCATTACAGAAGAATGACCTTATTTTTAAAAATGTCGTGCGGGCTATCTCGATTCTACATTTTATCTCTTGATCTGGATCTAGTTGTTCAGTAATATGGCAACCAAGATAATTAAAACTGGACACTCTTTGAATTATATGACCATCAACATATAATCGTGCATCTTGATGTGCTAAACGGCTAAACACCATGTGTTTTGTTTTTGACCAGTTTATGTTTAGGCCAAACTCTCTTCCCACTGTATCAATGGCATTTAAATGGCATTGTAGTCCATTCATGTCATCACTTAAAATAACTGTATCGTCTGCATATCTGATTGTATTTATCAGAATTCCATTAACTTTCACGCCCCATTCCAAATTATGCAGCGCTTCTTTAAATATTCTATCTGAATAGAAATTAAATAACAGTGTGGATAGTATACATCCCTGACTGACACCTCTTTGTGTTTTACATATTTCTGTTGATTTTCCGTTTATGCAAGCTGTCGCTGTTTGACGCCAGTATAACTTTTCTATGAATCGTATGTCTTGACTATCAACTCCTTTATCTTTTAATATTGTAATTAATTTGTGATGCTGTACTTGATCAAATGCCTTTTCAAAGTCAATAAATACAGCAAAAACGTATTTCCTTTGCTCTAGACATTTCTGCAGTAATACATTTAGTGCAAAGAGGGCGTCCCGAGTTACCAGTCCATTTCTGAAGCCAAATTGTGTTTCATCCTGGCCTTCTTCACATTTATCTCTGATTCTACTGAGGATGATGCGGAGAAATATTTTCAAATTGTGGCTCATAAGGCTTATCATTCTATAATCGCTACAGTTTTTTCGGACGTTGTTTTTTTGGTAGTGTTATGAATTTGGACTTTAACCAATCTTCAGGGATATCACCAGTCGAATAAACATCATTGAAAAGCTTGACCAGTATTCCAATAATCTCCTCATTTATAAGCTTTAACATCTCTGTCGGTACGTTATCAGGGCCAACGGCTTTCTTGTTCTTTGCTAACTTTATAGCATGCAGTATTTCTGATTTTAGTATTTCTGGTCCTTCACCTTCAACTAAAGTCACCAGTTCTTCGGGTCTATCATCATTATACAGTTCACTTATATAATTACACCAGGTTGTTCGAATTTCATGTTCGTCTATTATCATTTTTTCGACGAATCGGTTATAGTATGTGGAGTTTTCTTATGATAAAGACCAGCTACTTCTCTAACTTTTTTAAACATATTAAACGTATCATGTTTTTCATTCAACTTTTCTATTTCCTTGCATTTATCTTCCATCCATTTTTCTTTAGACACCTTTATTTTTTGTTGAATTAGTTTCTGTTTTTCCTTATATTCTGTCTTGTTACCTTTCAGTTTCCTTCTCTGCTCCATTAATTCCAGGATTTCATCAGTCACGCATTGTTGTTTTTTGTGCCTGTGTAACGTTGTTGAATATTTTTCTATTACTTTCAAGGTAAGATCTTTAAATGTGTTCCATATTTCTGTGTTGTTTTCATTTATTGGTTTCTTTAGCTCATTGTTTAAGTCATTTTCTATTAACGTTTTGTTGGATATTGAGATATTTAATTTTGGTGTTTTGGGGCTTTCTTGGACCTTTTTTAGCTTCACTTTGATGTCAGTTATTACAGGATTATGGTCTGAACCGATATCTGCACCAGGATATGTCGTTACTCTGGTGAAGCCATTCTTAAATCTCTTGTTTACCAGAATATAGTCTATCTGATTTCTAATCATATGTAGTGAATTATCTCCTGGTCCCCTCCATGTGTATAACCTTCTTTTGTGTAATTTGAACCATAATATGACATACTAATTGTAAAAGATATAAATCAAATACAGCTGTAACAACAGACGTATTCACGATGCATTTTAGCAAATTAAAATTCGGTCCGCACAATTTATCTCAATAGACTATACTAGCAGACCAGCTCGACATCGAGTTTTTTAAATGAAATTTTTATTTTGCGACAAAAATTAAGAGATCAATACAAACAATTTAAGCAAGAATATACATAACATTCATCAATAATAGTACAAGTAAAAAGTGTATTAAATATCACGAAATATTTCATCGAAAACAATGTTTTTTTGTTACAATGTCTCCATTTTCTGAAAACTTTTGCTTGGCACCGGGAGTTATGTAAACTTTTACTTTTTACTTTTTAATAAAAACGAAACCGGAAGTCGACCTCAAAACCGGATTGCAATTTTTAACTCATCAAATGTTGACATGGATATCATTTAGCAGTTAATTTTGCATACTGATCACGAATCCGGTGTCAGATTTGCTCTATCTTGACGTTTTATGCGCGTTTCGGGTCACTTCCGGTGTCGGATCGCAACCGGAAGTACATATTTAGATTCGTCTCGACGAGACCTTTCGATCCATATATACATTGTGGGGTCTAAAACTTAAAGTAAATTTTAACTTCCGGTAATCTCAAAACCGGAACTGAATTTTTGTACCAAAAGTATATCTTGACAATCTCATACGTAATACTAATAATATTCCGAAAAAATATTTTAATTATCTAATATGGTTTTAGAGTAAAGTGGTGGACAAGAAGAGGGCTTAGCGTTTTAGTATATAAGATAAGCTCTGACGTCATATTGGGTGAGGATTTTGAAAACTTTTCCAAACAAATCTGCTTTACATGTATTTCTCCCATAAGAAGTTGGGAATGTTGATTTTTTAAATATTTTAAAGAATAAGGAAGGACTTTAGCTTCTGAATATATATTCTCTGTGATTGGTTTTATTTGTTGTTCGTGAATTTGTGAGATAAGAGTATCAAAGTATTAAGATATTTACTGTCAAAGTTCATATTTTGAGGTTATATCATGTTTGATTAAAACTTATTTTTTCTTTATGTCAAGGTATTGTTGTTTTTATATCAGGATATTTCAAAACTAATCAATAAATAATTTAATTTATTTACAAAGTTGAAAAATATTTAAATTTATGTTTTATTCTTTTTTAGGTGCCAGTAGTTTTATAAGGACTGTTATTTTATTATTACATCCATCCTATTATTAATAAAATGGTTATGTGCTGTGCTCCAAATTGCATACATTACAGTGAGCAAAAAACATACAAGTTTTTTTATATTCCCTTCCAAAATTTCAGAGAAGCCGAAGTGGATAAATCTTATGAGGTGAAAGTAGTTAATTTGTTTTAATATTGCTTATATTTTAGATCATCTTTGAATATCTTTTCAGATTTAAACTATGTATCTGTCATGATTTTTAAAGATAATTTAAAATGTAATTGTGCTATTTGTATGTTGGGCTAAAATTAATAACTTTATTTTGGTCTGTTTTCAGGAGGCAAGATAGAGAACCATCTAAGTACTCGTTAATTTGTAGTTGTCATTTTGTGGACCAAGATAGGAAAAATGGACCTACAATTTTTGAGCATAACATAAAGAGAAAGTTTCTGTTCTCGACTCCAGAAAAACGGTAAGCGTAAAATCGGGTTTAAATAAATATCTTAATAAAATAGTGTTACGATAAAATATGACTCATGCCTAAACTGTAAACATTTTATTATTCTAACCAGTATTTTCTTCGTAGATTCTCCGACCCGCTAAAAACCTGTCTGGCGTTCCAGCCTATTCGATCACATTCAGGAAGGTCGACAACCGCTTCGAGGGGACTTCGGAATAGCGGCTGTTTTGTATAAATATAGAGGAACTTTTCATTTAAGTTACGATTAGTTTTGAATATCGAGTCGAGTTTTTAGTCTGAATATAATGTATCGAGTTAGAATTATTATGTAAAGCGGAAATGTAGTAGAATCGCTAAATAGTGTAAAAAAATTAGTGTTAAACTGTATATAATAGTCTTAATAAATTATTGTAAGACTATAATAAATTAATCGCTAATAAACTTATAAGTTTTGTAGAAGTGTAGAAACTTTTATAATAAATAAAATAAATAAATTCAGTTCAATGAGAATACTTTTTTTTTAGTAAAGACAGGCTCAGCAAATAAATTCCTCCTTAGATGAAGGGGCATATATTGTAAATAAGGCAGCTGGACCATCAACAAATAGTCCTGAACCATGTCCATCCACATAAATACACACAAATATGGCTGAATTTCTGTAGGAACAGAAAACTACTTTCCCAAAGAAGAAGTAAATAGAAGAAGTAAATCAACTAACTAAAAAATTAACCACATAAATTAGCCACTGAATTATATTTCTTCTATTCGAGATTTGGGTGTAATTTTTGATAAGAAGCTTACTTTCTGTGACCACATAAACTCTATTTCAATAAAGGCATATAAACTTCCTGGTTTCGTTACTAAGTATTTTTCCATTGATTCAACAAGATTAGTGTATTGTTGCTTAGTTCGAACTATTTTGTAATACTGTTCAGTTATTTGGTCATCCTATTTTCAAAACAATATTGATACCATTAAAAAGAGCCCAACATATATATATATATATATATATATATATATATATATATATATATATATATATATTATATATATATATATATATATATATATATATATATATATATATTAATGGCCTTGGCATAGCCAATTGACCAGACTGTTTTGTAATTTGTATTCACAGAACAACAATCAGAGTTCGAGTTAGTACTAAATGTAAGTTAAAAATAAATTAAATAATTGAGTTGTTTTGATTTTTCTTTTTTTTTTGTTTGTATTTTTTTTATTTTTTTTTATTTTTTAAAATTTTTTTTATTTGATTTTTTTATTTCCTTGTGTTACTTTTTTGATATTGTATATAATATGTATATATATTTTTTATTTTGTTTTGGTCTTTTTTTATATTAATTTGGTTTGGCCTATTTTTTTTTTATTTATTTGTTTTTTTTTTGTCTCTTTTTTTCCATTTTTTTTTTTTCATTTTTTCGTATTAAAAGGTTTATTACATGATTGATATGTTCGCAAATTGCTGACAAATTTTATCTTAATACTAGGGTTAGTACATTACATTGTTTAAAGTTTATATTTACAATTTCTTATTAACTGATAAATACAATTACTTATAAATTTCTAAGTTTCCAGAGAAAATTAATTCATTTATGTGAAATGGGAAACACACATTTAGTTTTCGTAAGTTTTCATAAAAACATGTAATATTCCCTTGTTGGTTTCCACATTCTAATAGGATATGTGTTAAATCTCCATATTTACCACAAGTACAGTTTGGAGTGTCTGCTAGATCCATTTTGTACATTCTTGAAGGTGTTAGAGCATGATTTGACCTTAGCCTATTAATAGTTTTAATAAAACTTCTGTTGGACTCTGAATAAAACCACCTTTTTTTAAGAAGTGTGGGTTGCCAATATTTAAATGATGACTGTCTTTCGGATTCGGCATAATTGGCTTGCCATTTTAATTTAAGCCGTTGTTTACTATATACATCTATATCTAACACCGGTAGAATATTGTTGACTATGGTTTCTCCGCTTGATAATGCTTCTTTTGCCAATACATCTGTTATTATATTACCCTTTATCCCAGAATGGCCTTTGATCCATGCGATAATAACTTCTCCTCCGAGCTTTGAAACCTCGTAGTACAATTTTAATATCTCTATATCAAGATGAGTCAATTGCTTGGATTTATTTGTTTCACATAATCTTTCTACTGCACTTTTACTATCTGTAAATATTACACAGTTCTTCATTTCCTTTGTCAAAACGTGAGAAAGAGCAAACTTTAAACCCAGCATTTCGGATGTGTAGATGGAGGCTTCATCAGGTAATTTATATTTATGATGTTGTCCAGAATACTGTTGATATACTGCGCAAGCAGTGTTATTTCCCTTTTTTGAACCATCGGTAAACATATAATAATAATTAGGCCATCTCTTCTGAATTTCTGCGTTAAACATGGGGCCTTGGACATCATTGAGAAATTATGTCTTGATTTTTATTGAGAACAGTACATGTACTGAGCTCAATATAAATTTTTGAGATATTGTGCTTACCATGTCCACACTACTATTGATAATCACGAATATTTCCGTATCGAACAACAATTATCTTTACTCTCCCTCAAGAATCGTCGTGATATGTCAATTTATATTTAAGATCATACACATGGATTTATTGATTGTCCAAACCTGTTAAGCCAGATTAACTTTAATGTTCCCATCAAGTTCTACGTTTCAATTCCCACCCTCACAGATAGCCACTCAGCGCTTAAGGCACTCAATTCTGTAGAGGTTAATTTTAAGCTAGTAGGGGATTGTGTGGATGTCCTAAATAAAGTAGGAGACCGTAGCAAAGTTACGCTATACTGGGTACCTGGACACGAGATTCATAACGGCAATGAAAAAGTAGATGAAATGGCCAAATAAGGCTCATCAAGGCTATTTGTTGGTCCAGAAGCATTCTGCGTCGTTGAAAAAGCAGTAACAAGAACGACTATAGAAAGTGGGTAACTGACAAATCTCTGGAGGAATTCTGCCATATTAGGTCTGCTAACAGGGCACTGTAAGCTGAATAGGCAGTTGAATCTGATTAGACTGACAGATGATGACCTATGCAGATTCTGTCACAAAGAAGAAGAAACAGCAGAGCACATTTTATGTTAGTGACAGTCTGGCAAATGTGCGGTTCTTTGTATTAGGCGAAGAAAAGCCACCGACAAACAGCTACATGAAAGGTTCAGTCAAGCTATTAAACCTTTTAAAAAAGGTCAGGCTAGAAAATGTAATCTAGGGCAAGAAATCAGAACTATAGAAAATGTCACACCGAGAGTGCAGTACGGCTAATATAGGAATGCAAAATTGCCGGATTTCACACCTTGTGCTTGGCGATACAAACAGGTCCAAGTGGTAGTCACAGAACCGTACCCAGATCTCTACGCCGGGCTCTGTTATTTATTATAAAATAATATATTGATAAAATAATTGCCTTCAAGTAGCCAAGTAAGAGGCATGAATTTGAATAAAAAGACAAGTTTTTAGCGAGAATTTTATTATAAAACTGTATACTTTATTAAACTAACAAATGTATTTTAAATTACATTTCTTGATAGCTATAAATATACCGGGTGGAACCTCTGGTAACTCGATTTCCGTGCACCCAGCCCAATATCCGAAAAGCCCATACTCTGATTGGACTGGTAAATGCATTTTATTGGTTATACAGTGTAAAATAATCGAGGTTACTCACAGATATTCAATTAATTATACTAAAGTCGTCCCCTACATCCGAGATGTCGGATTCGCTTTCGGTACTCTCCCCTGTGTTCGCGTGTATTATCAATTGGTCTACGTCATCTTGCAGGTTGTCCGCAGTCCACATCTCAGTTTCCGTTTTCTTAACAACATGTTTATGAGTGACATAATTGCGCCAATTTTGCTCTGCGACGCGTGCGAAACAATGCGTCATCGATCAACTGGCGTACCTCGTCGTTTTCAAAAGTGGTATTATGGGTACCTACATATCGCTTAACTTGGTTCCACACCATTTCTATGGAATTCAATTGGCAGTGATATGGAGGAAGCCTTAAAATATAAACATTATGTTGTGAAGCATACTCATCAAGATGATATTTATCGTATTGATCTTTAAAAGCACGCGCTGCTTCTATTAGCTCGGATTTCAATTAACACTCCTCGAAAAAAATTGCTTTTTCCACTAGCCATTCCTTGATTGCAGCTTTATTCCAGGAATTTTTAGGGAATCTCTCTTTACGGGAGTGATACGATGCATTGTCCATTACAATGACATTCCTGCGACCATTATTTGGTAAATTTGATATTAATGAAAAACAGAATGAATGAGAACAGAAAAACACGCTGTGTGCCAGGAAGGAAACCTCCTGAAAAACCTGCATGCAATAAAACATATCGTGGACCTCGTTTAGTAGGTGCTTTTAAGCCAATACTTAAACCTTTGAGAAAAGCATCACGACTGTTTTGTATCGTAGTATCGCACCATTCGTAATTTATAGATTGGCCAACATTAACCCACGATTCGTCCAAAATATATGATATTGCAATGGTCTTTTCGCAAACGTCGTATAGTTCTCAAATAATTATGGCGCCAATGAATAATATCCTCTCGCTCTTTTTAAATTTTCATCTAAAAGGCACATTCGAGTTTTATATTTTTAAGGTTAGGATTATTCAAAATACTAACAACAACGCTACTAAACCATTTTATTTAGCTCTTAAGCTTATTTTTCTTTTAAGATGTCACGACCTCCTTAATTTTAAAATAATCTTTTTTGAAAACCATTTCC
This sequence comes from Diabrotica balteata, assembly GCA_918026665.1. Taxonomy (NCBI): domain Eukaryota; kingdom Metazoa; phylum Arthropoda; class Insecta; order Coleoptera; family Chrysomelidae; genus Diabrotica; species Diabrotica balteata. Next base: position 104,337,682 of record OU898279.1, on the reverse strand, counting down.
AGGGTAGAAATAGAAACTTTAAATAACCATTATAAAATGTAAATTTCATTACAATCCATTGTAGCTTAATTCCATATAAATACAATATTGAATGTTATTAGTTGTGGACTATAAAAAGAAGTTTTATCTTTACTCTCACACACGGATGGTGCAACATCCGGTGGTGTATCACTCCTTTATGGAAATATAACGAAAACAACCTAACTTTGTTGTATCACGAGACATGTAACGTCAAGACGAGCTTAAGCATATTGTGAAGCTTTATTCTTCCTTTCACATATTTTCGTTCATTATCGTTACGGGGCAATTAGACACTGGGGCTCTAAATAGCGTAACATAATACGTCGAGGAAGAGTAAACAGAATACGCGAGACATTTATGACAAGCACCGCTTAAAATTATTAAACAACAAATGTGGAAGTTAGAGATATTAATCTTAGTGCAAAGCCGGATTATTATTGATCCGTAGCTCAGTTTCTGCATATCTCGTATTACAAACTCGAATCCGCTGTGGGTTAGTTTTTATGTAATTAACTCTTCGTAAAATCACGTATTTGTATGTTTTCAAAATCGAAAGAATGGTTATTTTCCAAAGCTTGTTTTGCTAATACCTCAGAAAACGAAGCCGAAAAAGCACTTGAAAAATCTAAAAATGGTCACTATTTTTCAACTGGAATATCTGGGGGAAGACAATAGAAAAGATGTACCATATCGTGGGTATCAAAATTTTTACTGCGTAATGGTTTTTTAGTAACATTTAAGCATTTTTTTTTCATCAGTTCAATATTGTGAAAAAACTACGCATTGTAGATGAAAACGTTCAACAGGCGACTTTCTTGAAAATAGTTGCTGTTTAAAATTAGATTTTCTAAATTAAAAAATATTCCTAAACAAAAAAGTTATTGCAAATTAAACTAGAAAGTAAGAATTTTTTCATTTATTTATAATTATTAAAAGAAACAAAAAACATATTTAAAACACATTTTACAATGTAAGTTTCTATGTATAGTCCTTTTCAATCATATTGATAGCACATTATGTATGCAAATCCTCAACAGGCCAAAAACCATAGGCGTCACCCTATACTTGTTTTGAAATAAATAAAAAAAAATAATATTTAAGATGCAGTCAACAATTAATTATCTTTTAAAAAATCTTCTGTAAAATAAGTGTCCACTAATCTCACTATACCTTTTTTGTGCTTAAAAAAACGTCGGTATATATGCCACACGATTATTGTTAATTATACACGGGTGATTAACGAGAGAATTCAATGTGTCATGAAATAAATTAATGTAAACAGTAATTTAAAGGTGACTACTGTTTTCTATACAAGTTATCGCCTGACACAAAAAGAATACCTTCTTTGAACGATTACCTGGAATTACTGATAAGGCTTCACTAATGATAGTTTAAGTAGTTTTTATGCCACATTACAGCTTATTCCAATAATATAAATTAGAAATTGTTTGTATCTTCCATTTAGTTTGTAGATGTACATTGTTCATGTCTTACCTACCTACGTTTTTAGTGTCGATATTTTGTTATTTGCATTTAAAAATGACGTCGACAACAGGGTTTATCCCGGTTAAGTGTAGTTTTAAAGGTGCCTTCAGTCTAAGAGAGAAAAATATAATATTAAATGTACACGATGCACTTGTACATCAACGCCCTTTAAGTAATGTTCGTGAAATCGTTAACATGTGTTCAAATATGACAGCGGTTGGAGAAGCAACAATTTATAGATTCCTAAAAGAAAGAAAAGGAGGAACTGTTTCATCTCTCAAGAAGAGTGGAATGAGTAAAATCTTGGAAATTGAAGAAATACATAAAAACATGATAAGAGGCAGCGTCCACTCATTTTTTTTTTTTTTTTTAACAAAGAATTTCCAACATCGGACAAAATCCAAACATTAATTAGAGAAAACGAAGTTACCAATCATAAGCAACAAGAAATTATGGGGACTATTGAGAGAGATGGGATTTCGTTGGCAAAAGAACAGAAGAAAATCCGTTTTAATTGAAAAAGATTACATTGCATGTTGGAGACGAGATTATCTAAGAACTATTAAAAAGTACCGAAAAGAAGGGAAAACAATTTTTTATTTGGACGAGACTTGGTTAAATGAAGGTCATACTGTACCATATCTATGGGTTGATACAAATGTGAAAAGTTCCCGTCAGGCATTCATCGAAAGTGTATCTACTGGAATAAACAATATCCCCGTTGAAAAAGGACGCAGACTCATAATAACCCATATTGGAAACGAATACGGTTTTGTCAATGGTGGATTATTACCACGAGGAAATGACTGCTGACGTTTTTGAAGAATATTTTGAGCAAATGTTGGATTTAATTCCAAAAAATTCTGTCATAGTCATGGATAATGCTAGTTACCATTCAAGACTAGCAGAAAAATTGTCAACAACGGCATGGAAAAAAAGAGAGATAATCGAATGGTTGGATAAACACGCAATTGAGTACAAGGAGAATTCGACAAAAAAGGAATTATTACCTATTGTAAGGCAACATAAAGCAGCTTATAAAAAATATATAATTGATGAAATGGCATTAAACCGTGATGTAATTATTTTACGTTTACCCCTATACCACTGTGATCTGAATCCGATAGAAAATATATGGTTTCATTCAATTCCACGAGGAAACTAAGTTCCTGTAGCTGGCTGTATACCATATATAACAAAAAATTGTTTAAAATCCTTTATAAAAGGTATATAAAAATGTCCCAAACGGGCTATCACAAACACATTGCAAAACGTTTTCGGATTAATTAATCCATCATCAGTGCAAACGGTTGTACATGCTGGTAGCCACCAAAATATATGGGTCAAAATATATAGACCCATATATTTTGGTGGCTACTAGCATGTACAACCGTTTGCACTGATGATGGATTGATTAATTCGAAAACGTTTTGCAATGTGTTTGTGATAGCCCGTTTGGGGCATTTTTATATATCTTTTATAAAGGATTTTAAACAATTTTTTATATGGTTTCAAGTAAAGGGTGAAGTCGGATGCAACAATAAAACTTTTAAATTAGAAGACTTACAACAATTATTAGAACATTCCTTATCAAAAGTAACTCCAGAAAAGTGGAAAAATGCTGTTAGTCATGCTCACAAGGAAGAAAATAAAATGTGGAATTTGGATAATATGACTGATGCAATGCTGGAACCGGTAATAATTAACATTGGAGTTGGAGATTTCTTAGATTCTGAAGAAAGCAGTGAATCTGAAATGGAATTTGATTAAAATAATATTCATTTTTTTTACAAATCGGCCCCTGTTACGGCCACAAATTATTTTATATAAAACCAATAAACATCTTATATTTCTTGAAAATTCATTAGTACCTGTTAATCTCCATCACTCTGACACTGGCAACTTTATTTAGGGATTAGTAACCCTCAAAACTATTGTATTCTATTCTGCTTCAACCTTTATACCTGGTGGTCATACTCAATTTAAAATTGTTTTCCTATATGTAATATATACAGTATTGGAAGATTCAAAACGGAACATACGAATTATTAATACAATTATTAAGATCCCCTGACCTGCAATTACCCAGTGTAAATTTCAATATAACGTCGCGATGTCTTATAATTAATTCATTTGTTCGACTGGACTCCTTCTCCAGTCGATATTTTTCGACTGCTGCGCACGTGCGCACCTTAATAATACGACTAATAGTTGATTGTGTCGGTATTGGCCTATCTTCATACGCACAAGTAAATAAATTTATATCACGGTACGAGTTGTCCCCATAATACCATTTTAAAATTTGTACTTTTTCTGTTTGTATACATGGTTTATGGTTAGAAACACTACTTTTATTTCAGCTTATGGCGTTATAATGAGAAGCAAAGTAAAGGGCATGTATTTGTTTTGCTCGGCCAGTGATGTTCCTTGGGACTGTTGCCAAATCGATAGATACCTTCGGCAAAAATCTGTAGATTTTGATGTATCATATAAATCCTTTTAAATTTTAAATTATCAACAATATTTGAAATAATAAATATATTAAACTATACACTAACCAATTCAAATAATATCTAATGAACACAAAAAAATTGTTATTAATAAAACATTGTTATTATCTGAACAAAAACACAGAAAATCAGTGGACGATAGACAACAGTGTCGACGTACACCTTTCGAATACGCTACTAGAAATCGCCAAGAAGTAGCAATCCAGTCGAACAAATGAATTAATTATAAGACATCGCGACGTTATATTGAAATTTACACTGGGTAATTGCAGGTCAGGGGATCTTAATAATTGTATTAATAATTCGTATGTTCCGTTTTGAATCTTCCAATACTGTATATAAACTTGTTGATAAATATCTATTTTTCATTGAGTCACCCGTATCAACAGTTTAGGGATTTGCATATATAATGTGCTATCAATATGATGAAAATGGACTATAGTTACTAAATTATGTACCTACTCAACCGTAGGATAAAAAATGTAAGCAATAAATGTATTATTTTAGAAACAGACGACTTTAAAAAAAAAATACGTAAAAATATCTACGTAAGTTTACGTGGAACCCGAGATGTTACAAATTACAAAGATGTACCGGTACCGGCATCATTTGTTTAACTTTGTATCGAGACCTGAAGATGCTTTGCATATTGTAGAAAGCGAAACCGGTCGTCTGATTGTTAAATTAAATTGATTGTGAGTAAGTCTTATTTATTATTTCTTTACCTACATTTATTTCATTTTGATTTTATAAACTTCTTGGTACCTCAGTAATATTGTTTTTTATAGGTACAATTAGAAATCACGGCCCCAGTATTTTCAAAATTTTGTAAAATCTTTTGAATTGTTGAATGACTTGGAAATGGTCTATTGAGATATTTTAAGGTAAATAAAGAACTGAAACTTCGCCCACTATTGCCTCCATAAAACATTTTTATTATTGCTACTTTCTTCTCAACTAAGTACATTTTTTAATCAACTTTATTGTTTTTTAAACAATAAATTAAAAAAAAAAAATTTGCAATTCAAATAGTATTGTCAAATATCAGAAACATCAATACGACCAAACGCAATACGTCATGCACATTTTTTCATTTGGCCTGATTTTTAGGGGTGGCTTGAAAAATGTATTATATTTTGGCAAAATTTTGTTGTAGTACCAATAAAACAATGAAAACTTTGTTTTCAAACTTCCACAAAATTTATTTTAAAATCTTATCACTACAGCTGTTTCGGCTGATTGCCTTACTCAAGTGATCTATTTTTGGCTTGCGTTTACACTTTATAGTCTCCAATGAAATAGGTTGAGGAGGAGGGAACTGTTTGTCTTGAGTTGGTCATTCAGAATTATATCTGTTTTTTAATTTGTTGATTTCCATAGATTCTAACAAAGATAGCTTAAGGCCTTTATTTTGAATGTGAAGAAGTTTAAATTTGTCATTAAAAGAATGATTATGATCTAGAAGGTGAAGTCCGTATGTAGAATCTGTTTTTCTATTATTGAAAGCCTTTTTATGTCCTGCTATTCGTTTATTAAAGTTTCTACCAGTTTGACCGATGTAAGTTTTTGGACAGTCGCCACATTTAAGTTTGTACACACCACTATGTAAGTGTTTTTTATTTTGGCTCTTGTCGTTTTTAATATATTTGTCTAGGTTGTTATTTGCTCGGAAAGCTGGTCGGATCTTTGTGTAAAGTATCATATATTTGAGTACAGAAACAACTTTCAACAAAACTGTTAGAGATTATTTTAGAACACACTAAATTTTCACCTAAATTTACCAGAAAAAATACAATAGAACTAGTTAATAAAATACAGCATTTTTAATTAACTAACAACTCCAGATTAATTTCATTTGACGTAAAAAATCTTTTTCCTAGTATCCTCCTACAGAAACCTTTATTCTAGTAAAAAAACCTATTAGACCAAAATAGTACAAATCCAATAATTACATCTTCTTGAAGTTTACATAAACCAGGACTACTTTGAATTTAATTTGAATTTAATAATCAAATATATACAAATAACAGTGCAGGACTTATAATGGGCAATCCTCTAAGCCCAATGCTATCAGATATTTTTATGGATCATCTAGAGACAAAGATTTCAAAACATCCCGTATTTAAACAGTTTTTATATTGGTGGAGATACGTAGACGACATACTAGTATGTTTTACAGGAACTAACAGGCAACTCGACCAATTTTTATCGTATATTAATTCACTTCATAGCCATATTGAATTTACAATAGAAACAGAACAAAATCAATCCATACATTTTTTAGATTTTAAAATTATCAGACTTAAAACCAAACATGACTTCTCCATATTTCAAAAACCTATCCATACTGACACGACTATACAGAATTCATCATCCCATCCAACACAACATAAACTGGCAGCATATCATAGTATATTACATAGATTAACAGAAATTAAAATGTCAAAATACAACTTTGAGACAGAATTAAATATAATTAAGCAAATAACACTAAACAACGGATACAACGACCAAACAATTAATAAAATGTTAAATCAAAAACTACACAAGAAAGCCCTGAAATTAGTATTTCCACCACCAGAGAAAAAACCCAGTACCTTCTGCTCGACTACATATACAGGCAAAATATCAACAAAAATAGATAAACACATAAAAAAGAAAGGAATAACACCAGCTTTCCGAACAAATAACAACCTAGGCAAATATATTAAAAACAACAAGAGCCAAAATAAAAAACACTTACATAGTGGTGTGTACGAACTTAAATGTGGCGACTGCCCAAAAACTTACATCGGTCAAACTGGTAGAAACTTTAATATACGAATAGCAGAACGTAAAAGGGCTTTCAATAATAGAAAAACAGATTCTACATACGCACTTCACATTCTAGATTATAATCATTCTTTTAATGACAAATTTAAAAATTTTCACATTCAAAATAAAGGCCTTAAGCTATCTTTGTTAGAATCTATGGAAATCAACAAATTAAAAAACACAGATATAATTCTGAATGACCATCTCGAGACAAACAGTTCTCCCTCCTCAACCTATTTCATTAGAGACTATAAAGTGTAAACGCAAGCTAAAAATAGATCAATTGAGAAAGGAAATCAGCCGAAACAGCTGTAGTGATAAGATTTAAAATAAATTTTGTGAAAGTTTGAAAACAAAGTTTTCAGTGTTTTATTGTTACGTAAAATGAATTTCCATCAAGTAACGGTCGAATCCATCAATTATTTTGTAGTACGTTTAATTTGTAGAACAATTTTAACATTTGTTTTCGATACAGATTTCAGTCCCCTACAAATAGTTTGGTAAATGACATTTGGTGTAAAATAGTTAAAGAAGCAGGAATTCAACAATTTAGAGTTTCCCATTGGGTTTTCTATCGCTTTGACGATTCACCACCCTATATAGTATCTGCATAAAAACTCTCAGTGTGAAATGTGTAAATGTTTTTATTGTTTATTTTAATAATTATAAACAATTGAAAAAAAAGCTTACTTTCAGGTTTAATTTACAATAACTTTTCTGTTTATAAACATTTTGTAATTTAGAAAATCTCATTTTAAAAACGAATTATTTTCAAGAATATAGGAAAGTCTGTTGAACGTTTTCATCTACAATACGTAGTTTACTCACAACATTAAAATTAATGAAAAAAGTCGCTTTGATTGCTTAACCTTTCTCCTCTCCCGAAGTAAATATTACATTCTTTGTCTGTGGGTACGGGTGGACCCAGAGCATAAAATTCATACCTGTTGTGAATTAAATTCCAATTTTTTTTTATTAATACGTAGAAGCTTTTGTGTTTTCATGTTATCGATGTATCAAAACTAAAAACATTTTTTTTAAATAAAAAATATAATAAAACTTCATATTCAATTAAAATTATATATTTATTTAATGCAACTTTTACAAAAGATATTTGAATAAACTAAAAACATTTTTTCGTAATAAAAAATATAATAAAACTTTGAATGATCAGGACAAATAAACCTATTACATGCTCGACATCTTGTACGAGATTTTCTGTCTTTTTCCCATCCGCAGTCTTTACACCTTCCACGTTTTGGATTTTCATTTGCATTTCCACTTGTTCCAGCTACTGGATGTAAATTTATTTGGATTTTTTGTGGAACGTTTGTTGTCATTCGGGTAGTTCGGCATTGTTCTGTTAAATTATATGCCAATTCTTTTATAAAAAAAAAGCCTTCTTTTATGTAGTGTGTTCCTATTATATTGAGGATTTACATCCATATAACACATATGCGTTAATTATCGCCAAATCTAAAATATTATAAAATAAGCAAAGTGGCCACCCTCTAGTTCCTCTTTTGCAGGTATAAGCTGACGCTAATTTATCTGTTGTATCTACAATTCCTTTGGATCTATTGTATTCTAAAATAATGTCTGGTTTCTTATGCTCTTGCAATGACACCTGGTCATCTAAATGCATCGAGGACAAAAGAATAACAGATTTACTCTTGTTAGGAATATATGAAACTAAAATCATAGTCTTCTGAAACCCAAAAATTGATGATAGGGCTTCTTTACTTTTATTTGGTAGAAATTCAACTGGAATAAAAGTTTTGTTCTTTCGTAATGTTCCAATTAATGTTAGTTTACGTTTTAATAATTCAGTCGCTATATGGTAGTCAGTAAAAAAATTATCCATGGTTATGTTTCGCCCAGAATTCTGAACATCTTTTATAAGTCGAAAAACCATATTTCTGCTCTAATGTAAAGAGACAGAAGAAATAAACCTTGAATACAAATGCAAAATTTCAAGCTAAATTATTTTATAGCTGTAATGAGCTTCTAACTGTTCCAGTGATATTTCTTTTACAATTAACATTTTTTCATTAAATATGCCACCACGTTTTGTTAGTTTCCACTAAGAGTAAATTGAGCATTTCATCAGTGAAAAACAATCTCATTGAAGATATAGGTTCATCGGTAATTCGTTGAGTGACATATCTGGTGGGACCTGGCACAGGATTTAGTATATTGATGGACATACATCACTAGTGACGGTTTCTAAATTGGTAGATTCATCTTCATCTTCAAGTCTTTTTAAGGATTTTTTGTAATTCCCCTTCCGTGAGTCCTCTCCTGGAGCTCATTTTCATCAAGCGCTTATTATTCTGTTTTTCACAAATGATTGTACACCACACTCTCAACTCTAAACTTCAAGCGATCAAGTCATCACTAAAGATACTCGACAAATGCTTCCGAAAATAGAACCCATAAAATCTAATCATCCTTCTCAGAAAAATAAACAAAACAAACATCACGTACATTTGGAAACACTTCTAGGTACAGGTGGACCCATAAACAACAGATGTGTTTCTTTCATTTCAAAGAAAATCAAACTGATATTTCAAAACGCAAATACGTTAAATTGTATATAAATCTTATCTTAAGGATATCATGAAACGTCACGTCTCAAATCTACGATATAATAAATATATAAACATTTGAGTTTTACTACTGCATCCAGGCGTATCCAGAGATTCGCAGTGTTTTAGTCAGCGTATTTGATGTCGCCAAAAAGTTGTAAAGAGCTGCAAAGATTTTAAGCCAATTTTCAAATGTCCAATATGATTATATTCACAAATAAATGTAATATGCCGTTTGAGTAAAACACTCTGTAGAAAATTATTCACATTTTCTACAATAGTTTATTTATTATTCTAATAATTATTATTATTTAACTAAATTGTCTTCTAAATTAAATTAAAGTCTATACGATCAGCACGGCATCCCTTCTTCGTGCTTTTTCGTATCTTCTGCGCCTGTCAGAATTTTACATTAATTCAAATCAGCTACCCTTAACTTCACTTCGTTTCTGCCTTCTCAAATAGAAGGACGTAAGTCAAATCATTTTTCTCAGCTTCTCAAATAGAAGCAAGTTATTGTTTTCACGCTTCTCAAATAGAAGCAGTTTTCAATTAACCATTTTATTAAATAGTTAATTAAATTAAACTCAGTGTCTGTGCATAAAATATGTAAGTACCTGAAATAATTTTTTCATACAGAAGATAATCTACGGTTTCGTGCCAACCTTTCTTGAATGCCGGTCCGACAAATTACGGGGTTGCCGGATTTTCAATAGACTACATATAAACTTTATTGTTCTATAACTTAATATAAACAGTTGTGCTTAAGAACATTGTATATAAACATTTACATTTTACTATTATAAAAAGGGTGATTGGTTGGCGATTCCGCTTTTTTTATATATTTTTGTAAATAATGTAATAAAATTATTTCTAGCTTTTATTCTTATTTTAATTATTTCATTTTCTATTTTACTACTCACTACATAATTACATATCCGCAATTTTGCGACCTATGGGTCGCTGGTCCTTCGAGGTTTAATTAATTTATTTTTTATCTACCAAATGTAGGAAGGTGAGATCATAATTTTTCAAATACTTATTTACTTTTAATTTATCGAACCAGCTACCTCATCCTTTCCCCTACACACTCTGTATATTAAACATCAAAAGAATTACGCTTGTACATACTATCCCTTTTATCTTTTCATGTATTTTTAAATATAACAGACATTCCTAAGAGATACTCTGTTATTATTTAATCTTTAGTTCGTTAAAGCGAAACGAAACGTGAATTAGGCCATTGAAAAAATTCTATAGTACAATTATTCGAAGACTGCACGTCAGCAGCCTAAGGGGCGTTAAAATTTCATCATGACTGCAACAAATTGGAGCAAAATAGCATAAAAATGTCCGCTTGCCGTTGTATTAGAAAGCAAAGTATTCTTTTAGATCGCCTTATCGGTCTGTTTTATTTAAAATTTGTTTTATACCGTGACCCGAAGGATGCGAAATGAAACAAAATTGTGTAGTCCACATCTTCGGTTACACTGTGAAAATTCGGGGAAAAGATCGAGAAAGATCTAAAGAGAAATCGACCAAAGTGGTGATTATTTGAGGAATTTTCCTCTTGGTTTCTTAAAGAATATAAATGTAGAAAAATATATTGTTGAACATATTTAATAATCGAAGACTTTACAAAAATAATTTTTAATCTTAATACGAGCATATCAGATTAACTATCAGCATTCGAAACTCTCACAAAAATAGCTATTAAATATTTATCTATTCAAAAGATTATTTCTATCCTTATGCTTTCACCTGAGGTAAACCTAGCCGTAATTTCACAGCAGTACACCGACCTTCTAAATTGTGAATGGCCTAAACGCAATCAGGTACAATGCACGGGAGAATCCAAAATCTGGTGCAGTCAGACAGCTGCTTTTCTATTTCCCCAAGTCTCGTAAAAATACAACACCAAAGACAGCCGTCTTTGGTTCGTCAAATGGTCGTCAAAAGACAGTCGATAAATTAGGTTGAAGAAGACACAAGCTTTCATAGGGTCTTACCTTTCGTATTGTCTTACAAGTCCTTACTTGTATCTCGACTTTAAAGGTTTGAAAGATGTATCAATAACTCTCGTTACTCGTTAATTGTATGTTTGATTTGCAAGCGGTCCCCGCCAAATTAGTGGTAGCTCTAAGGTCGAAGTGTAAAGTTGCGACATATATCTAGGCAAGTGATACCAATTAACCCAGCAGATAAAGTAAGGGCATGTGTCTTAGCTTATGTGTACATATACAATATCGAGTTTTAGTTTCTTGGTATTGAAGATGGCAAGAAGAATGGAACAACACGGAGAATGTGGCACCGAGGACGAAAATGCTGATCCCGAACATAAGAGATTGGGTGGGCTGTGGCCACAGGCGACTGGATTATTTCCTGACGCAGGTGCTCACAGGACACGGGTGTTTTGGGCCTACCTCTATGTCCGTAAAGGCTGACACAGATGAATGCCTATACTGTGGACACTCGGACACTGTGACACATACGATTTTAGATTGCAGCAGATGGATAGTGGAAAGGAACAAAATGGAAAGAGGGACAGGTGTGAATTTTTGTCATTGAGAGAATGATTGAAAATAAATTAGGTTGAATTAGTATTATACACAACTATCATCCGTGCAGTGATCAAGACAAAAAGAGGAAAAAAGACAGCTGCACCAACGGCAGAGGTAATAGTGAAAGATGCTGGAAGTTGAAGCTAGAAAAGTGGGTCAGGCTGTATGAGTTAGAATACGTAAGTCAGACTCTGGAGAAGGAGGAAATGTCCGTCTGGGAGTGATGCCGTCCTAGGAGCAATGAGGGTCTTCTAAGCGTTACCTGGAACGAGACAGGGAGCCTCCTTGCTTGTGAATGGAGTGTGGATGTGGATAAATACAGAATGACTGAATGAAGATAGTGCTTCGAAGGTGATGCCGGCGTTACAGCGGCCATTCCGCTACCGGATCGCTGGATAAGCAGGTAGGCGTTCGGCGTAGACCCGTCGCCACAAAACGCATTTCATAATGTGAGTTTTTTATGTATGTTACTAAATATTCGAAAAATGGTCACAACCGTTCAAGTAGTTTTTAGACAATTATATTTGTTTGAGAGAACAAAGGTCTTATTCAAATGGCTGTACAGGTGCTTTGTCAATACTTGGAATATTTTTTGGTCTGATTCTCTATATAAGGTCTCAATTTTTTATATTTTTTAAAATCTATAATAATTTTTAATACATTACTACCATTTCCATTATATTGGCAATATCCCTAACAACCTAACCTAACTTATGCCGCGAAGTATATATATATATATATATATATATATATATATATATATATATATATATATATATATATATATATAGCAAAACTGGTAGGATTATCGACCGAAACGTAAATAACAATTTATTGTTTTGGAGTTTTAATAACAGACCGCATACCTGATACTCCAAAACAATAAATTTATATATATATATATATATATATATATATATATATATATATATATATACATATATATATATATATATATATATATATATATATATATATATATATATATATATATATATATATATAAATTAAGGATCACTCGAAGAGTGGCGGGTTTTTCGGTCAAAAGGTTGAGAAAAAAGACAAAGATGATGGCTACTTCATCTATTTATTGACAACGTTTCGCTTTCTAATTTCGCTAATCAGAAAGCATCATCAGTTTATTTAAAAAGAACAATATGAAAAACCTAACATCCATAGAAAAGTTATTAAGTGCGTTACCTCAAAAAGATATGTAGCTGTCAATGATATTAAAATTGTAAAGAAGCTTACGACAATGGACATTATAAAATTATGTTGTATAAACAATAAATTGAACTAAATATAGTTAACAATTTTCATAAACTTGGCACAGCAACAGAACATGTGGTGGTTGTACATGTATATGTAAAAAAAATTATGTAAAAAAGCACATTAGTGTGAAGCAGAACTAAAAGATCCAAGATGAAATTCTAACAGTATATCAATAGATAAGATTTAATTTTGACATTAGGTAGCATTATAAAAAAAATTAATTAAAAATTTAGTAACTCAAAAGTATAATGAAGTTACCACTACAAGCTTCTAGTCTGCTGCAGGTAAAATTGAGGCAACAGGTGTTGTAACGCCAACCCACGTGAAAAGACAGATGCCTTGAGGTCAACGCGTGACAGGACAACAAGGCGTAATCTGTTTCAAAACAATTTCAATAAATAGATGAAGTAAAAAAACCCGCCACTCTTCGAGTGATCCTTAATTTATATATTGGATTGACGGTCGTACTCCTTTTCTCGATATATATATATATATATATATATATATATATACGTCTTCATATCAAGGCGAGATCCGATTAAATCGAGGACAACCCGAGATCCACCAATAGGAAAATAATTAATGGAGTATATTGTTCATAACTATCTTTATAATTAACATATTAATCATGGCACACTTAGAGGGGAAAAGATTTTTGAACTTAAATTTTTTTGATAAATTTACAACAAAATGAGATCCGTAGCTAAAAAGGGAAGGGGAAGACTTATATACGAAATTTTAGATATTTACAGATCAACGCGAGATCAGACACTGTTGCCAGCTCTAAAGAGTATTAGTCGAGCGACCGGAGCTCGTGTTGTATTGCATATTTCCTACTCAAACAGTAAAGTAGTTTTCGGTTATGGTATTTTGTATTTTAAAAATATTGCAAGGGCAGCGGTCAGTTGAAGTAGTAAAACAAAATTCAAAGATAACAGAAGCTAAGTAATGATTTTAATTTTTATGTATATTATTAAATAATTCAACATAAACTTTAAAAAAACCGAATTAATAAAATGCTCTGTTTTATTAATTTGTGAAATCTATTCTCAAAGCTTTTTTGTTTATTATTTATGTACAAAATTAAAAAGGGGAAATTATTTAAACTAAACAGTTTATCTGTATAACAAAAGCTATCATTTTAACATTCTAATCGTGTTTTAAAAATATTAGATTTGTACAAGAGTAAATACAATTCCATACTGAAGAGTAAATAGACTGGAAAAAGGCTTCTAGAATAGATTTTGGGGGGCACTTTGTTGCTAAAATGCAAAACCTATTTTTATTCGTTTCTAATATCTTTCTAATGCAAAATCACTTGGTCGTCCAAAAATCGTAGCGTGAGGGGAGTGGTGGGGAGCCTAACAAAAAAGTGCTAATTTGTTTTTCGTCCTTTTTCGGATCTACGATATCCGAAAATTCATTCTTCAAATTTGCATATCGATCCGGACATTAGAAATATTTTTATTTTATTTCTAAAAATACGTCAAACCATTGTTGTATACGGAGTGCCTTCACACAAAATGACTTAGAATGAGTCTGAAAACCCATATTTTTAAAATCGTTTCTCCTCGCTCTACCCCGAAAAATATTGGGTCTAGCAAAAAATGGCTTTCTATAAAAGTTATAGACCAAACATCAGAGAACATGTCGGTTTGTTTAGAATGTCGATTGGATTAATAGTTTAAGAAAAAATTAAATAAATCGAAAGGCATGTCACTACGAACAGTGGCAAACGCAGAGATGCGAGGAAGGGCGAGATTCATAATCTGAAGTCAACCTCAAATCGACTTAAGTAATGGCGATGTTGTTAGGGTCGATTTTACATTGAAATTCTGTTGTGTTGTATATTAGATTGCGAAAGTGTATCATTGTGCAATATTTTTTACTAATAGCACGAAATCCACTGAACTGAGATTTTTAATATTAGAAGTTTTAAATTATTTTAATGAACAGCAGCAGGTATGACAGTGAACTTGAGTCAAAAATCAGATTACGGCATGTTTCTTTCCGTAAAGTCCATTTCCATTTTCGTTTGCTGAAAGAAGCAGAAACTGGAGAATACATTTTTGTTCTAGTTTTAGAAAAATGTACCCCTACTTCTTTGCATTTGACCATGTGAACTATTCTTTTTGGGTAACATTACATTTGTTGGACATGTACAAACTTGCTGATAAGGCTCCAGAATTGCATGAAGACTTTATGAGAAAAAATTTTGTTGTGAAAAGTTTAAACAGAAACTTTAACCAACTATTTGTAGACTTAGCTTGAAACATATAAATACAAACTCAAAAGATGCAGGAGGAATCGTGAGATTGATTAAAACCAGCACCAAACTAGACGAATGGTTGTTAAGCTACAATATGATTGGTATGATGGTAGATGAATTTCGTGCTTCATGAGACCTAAGCAACCACTCAAGTCAAAACGTAGACAATAGAAAAAAAAACGGATGAAAATTGACGAATATTCTGTAAAAAACTACATGATCAGTTTTTTACGATTTAATGTATTTTTCAAAAGCGTAGATCGTCTTTTCGTAATTTCAGCTAATAAGATTGCATCGCCAAATGTTCAAATACCCTTACTAAATATACAAAAAAAATGGAGAAGAGCCTAGCAAAATTTCTTCTTACTGTTAGAACTCCCAATTTTTATCAGCATACAAGAAGTACTTTCAACATTTCCAACACTATAAAACTGTCTCTGAAAAGAAAAAAATGATTCATGCTGAGCAAGAGCTTTTATAAAAAATACTAACAACCAAGGCAATTGAAAGTAACATAAATATTATGAGAATATTTTCAAATATGAATTTACAGCATATCCAATGTCACTTGTACCTGTAGAAGTTTTATCGATACCATCAAATAAATCTGCCTTAGGTTCTATAATAGGACAGTTTACAGTTATGTCTAAATATCTACCATTACCATTATAAAGTAACAAAAGTGTCACATTCTGAAAGGTATGAGTTTAATCCAAGCCGTTGGCAAACCCTCCAACTGCAAATCATTTGCCCATTTGGCGACTATGCAAGAATTTTAAAATCAATAGTGTTCAAGAACCTCTACAACCCTAAAAGGATTGGTTTTGTATTTGACCAGTACTAACAATCTTTGTAATGGTCCATATAAACTTTCTCCTACTTCAGACAGTATAATATATAATATTCGTGTACATACTCATCCAAACGAAGGTATGAGTATGTAGTGTGACACCAAGACTTTGACTCCCGAATCTGTTGCTAACTGGCTGGAGTAAAGAAAATTTAGAGCTGGTACCAGTTTTAAGCACGGAATCCAAGTTGAAGAAACATACATACATATACTATACTCCTAATAGGTGTAAAAGATGAGTTTATTTTTACCTTTTTGTGACGAATAATTATTATATTGGTTTTTTTCTAATTGTCAGACTGTACAGGGGCTATAATGCTCATGTAAACGGAAACGAGATTAAATTCATTGGTTCTTGTAAATATATTATGGCCCAAGTGAAATGTTACAAAAAAGGTGATAAACGTGAACAATTTTAACCATAGAGAGTGTTACTTCTTTTTATAGTAATGAAGAGTCTAACATAGAGTAAGATAACTAACACAAGATAATAATTAAGAAATAGGTACATAGATTTAAGTGTTTTTATTACTATCCTTTGTTCTTGAACGCGAAATTTGCTGCCAGGGAAAAACCGTTGCAATTTTAGATGTTTTATATATCACAAGCTTTTAAACTTTAACGCCGTTACAACGTCCTTAATAAGCTTTATATAATACTAGATAATAATGTATGAAAATTTTTGGGACAAACCCCGATGTACCAAGTTACCTAGGAATCGAACACAGAAAGAGTCCCACAGGTCAATCCTTTTGATAACGTGGGTATCTGGGATGAGTGAATTTTCCCCTACGAAGGAGTACGAGCTGTTTAGCTAAATTTGGATTTTCTTCAGTAAACGAATTTAAAGGAAATATAAAGTTAATTTGTTTATAAAGCTATAGCTCGTAAACTATTTGACGTACAGTGTCCAAGTTTAGCATAAATGAACTACATATATTGAAAAATATTCCCGTCGAATCTTAATATAGTGCGTGAACAGCATAGTTGGTCCCTTAATTATAAATGATATGCAAAACAGATCTGTGTTTGTAACTCTCATTCAAATTGAACGCGGTTAGATTTATTGTGTAGGTCTTTTAAAAGCGATTAAAATAAGTTTTTGACATTTTTTGTTAAACAAACAGTGGAGAAGATATGCGAAGAAAAATTGTAAAAAAATAATACTACAAATAAACAATGTCTCCGAAATTTTTTAAACTTCGAGTACTTACCAACGTGTTCTACATAATTTTATCTAAAAAATTACTTAAAATCATCTAACTCCTAAAAATGTCATCAAAACGACGATTTTGAAGCTCTTCCCACAGAAGCTATTATAGATTCACACAAAAGTTGTGTATTTTCAACTCTAAATTTCTAATTTAATTAATTATTCTAATTTTATATCTATATCCATAATAGTTCTAATCTAATTTCAAAATGTTTATTTAAATAAAAATGAAGGGTTCCAGTTGAAAATTCAAAGTTGCTACATCCACAGCGTTCGCAGGGAGAATAAGAACCCTGCTATTGCATATATAGATTTTTAAAAACCATTAAAAAAGAATTCGTAAGTTTTTTCGATACGACGTCTAGTTCTCGAGATATTTGACAATCGCCTTTCTGGACAGAGCTCTTTAATAATGTAAATAATATTATTCAAACCGGAAATAAGCCGAAGGGAGTGAGAGGTCTGACTGTAAAATTCATTGCGATGTTGCCAAATTTACCGGATCTCGGGTTGTCTACAAAATGTATATTTAGCATATACACAACGGATCGCTCGCACTGCCTCTACAGCGGATTTAGTGGAACTACTGCAATATAAAATTCACCAAAAGGGGTGCAAAATGAGGTCCAGACAAAAATCGATTTCTTTGTACCCCCATCATTGTTACATCGAGATGTCACTATATACACGTGAATACAAGGTGAGATCCAAAATCGGATCTCGCCTTGCAAAACGGATCTCATTTTGTATAGCTTATGATACAAACGGATCTCGCCTTGATATGAAGACATATATATATATATATATATATATATATATATATATTATATATATATATATATATATAAGGAGTAAATTCCAAAAAAATAAATCTTTTGGTCACGAGGATATCGGTCAAAGGAGAAATAATAAAAGGAAATCACAGTTCCATTCCTATATTTGAAGACATTTCGCTTATTGTATTTACAAGCTTTATCAGTTCAATGAATGGTGAGTGAAGAATGTTAATGTGTAAAACAAACACACTATTCTCTTAGTATCGGATTTCCTTTTATTAAATTAATTAATTATATAATTGTTTGAAGGTCGTATTTACAATAAATGTGTTAAAATAACTTTTCTCTTTATTTATTGCGCTGGATTTAAGCCTTTTAAGAAGCAGTCTCGCTGGTACCTTAATTACACAGCTAATTACCGTTTATCAGTGGACCAGCAACCTACAGAACCTAAGATTATTTATTAATTTTAAAAAAGTGGGGTCTGATTACAACCTCCCAACAATTAGAATATTTTCTAGTATGTAACCTAAATTGTTTTGGAAGCTGGTCTCGTTGGTGTGAAGGGATTACTTTCAGTAAAGAAAAATGTAGTCTATGTTCTTTAAGATACAAGAGAATTTAGGATAAACAAAAAAAGATACGTTAAAGAGATATTTTGCGACAGCAATAATCCAGGGTAAGCAAGAAAGTTGAAATCAGTTGTAATGTGCCAAAAGTTTCAAGGTTTCAATTTATTTATTGTGATTCTCAACACGATTCTATACAGTTCTTTCTCACGATATTGTTTTTGTGATCACTTTGCAAATTTCTCTCTCTGTCTCCAATGGCACGACAGCCCATATCGACCATAGGCCTCCTCCAAACTATACCGATTATGAGCCGATCTTTAAGTTCTCACGGCTAAGAAATTTTGCGCGTACGCTACCATTTCATCCTCCCGTCTTTTCTGTGGTCTTCCTTTTGACCTTGCGCCCTGCATTTTACTATTTAGGGCTCCTTTCGGCAATCTTCCAGTCTCCATTCTCACTACATGACCAGCCCACCGAAGTCTCTGAAGTTTAACGAATTCTGAGTTTGGTGCCTCTTTGAACAGTTGGTAGAGTTCATGGTTGTACCTGGATCTTCATACTTCGTTTTCGTTAATAGATCCAAATATCTTCCTTATAACTGGAAAATGGAAAACAAAAAAGTTATAAACAAAAATAACTAAAGATTTAAAAAAAATTATTTTAGTCATTTTACAATAAAACATTACATTTTTTCTGGTCATTTTACAATAAAAAAAAAACATCAAAACAATATTATAGAGTAACAATAAAACACTGAAAGATTCGTTTCCAAAACTTCCACAAAATTTATTTTAAACTCTTATCACTACAGCTGATTCGGCTGATTGCCTTTCTCAAGTGATCTATTTTTGGCATGCGTTTACACTTTACAGTCTTTAGTGAAATAGATTCAGGAGGGGAGAACTGTTGGTCTCAAGTTGGTCATTCACAATTATATCTGTATTTTTTAATTTATTGGTTTCCATAGATTCTAAGATAGCTTAAGGCCTTTATTTTGAATGTAAAGAATTTTAAATTCGTCATTAAAAGGATGATTATGATCTAGTAGGTGAAGTGCGTATGTAGAATATTATTTTCTATTATTGAAAGCCCTTTTATGTTGTGTTATTCGTTTATTAAAATTTCTGCCAGTTTGACCGATGTAAGTTTTAGGGCAGTCGCCACATTTAAATTTGTAAACACCACTGTGTAAGTGTTTTTTATTTTGGCTCTTGTTGTTTTTAATATATTTGCCTAAGTTTTTATTTGTTCTGAAAGCTGGTGTTATTCCTTTCTTTTTTTATGTGTTTGGCTATTTTTGTTGATATTTTGTCTGTATATGTAATGGAGCAGAAGGTATTGGGTTTTTTCTCTGGTGGTAGAAATACTAATTTCAGGGCTTTCTTGTGCAAATATTGTCTCATTAATCTTTCTGAGTCTTTCAGTCTCTTATTAAGTCTCTGAGTTTTTCAGCACTTCGTCGACCGGGTTCTTAAATACTCATAAGAATACGATAAAGACAAACCATTAGAGTTAGTGTGCTATTATTTATTTATTTTAGTAATATAATTTATTAGTTTGTTAACATTCCTATGATATTATTAGTTTATTATCGACCTTTTTCCAGGCCACTTTTAAGGTAGTCTGGAGGCACGTTAAGTAGTATCCCCATTAGGCCTAATCGCCTCCTCTAAGAAATGCACACAAAGACCTAAAAAATGTAACATTTCAATGGACTATATCTCGTTTTGTTTTAGTTTTTTTGTCTTTTAAATATTTATTTCTAGTCCAGTCTCTTCTGCACCCATTTTTAATTGTGAATATATTTCTGCCGCCTCTTCAGTTCTGTGATACATAATGCTAATGTCATCAGGATAGGCGGCAATCTGTATTAATTTATTTGTTAGGAGATTAGATCTTCCTATATTCAACTGTCTAATCAAATAGTCGAGAGTCAGGTATCTGAAAACCTGTTTGATATTCCCCAACAATATTAGATGTTTGGTTAGTACATAATTAAAAACTACTTTGGACGCAGTGCAGAAGAGGGGGATGCAGCGATAATATTCGCATTTCAGTTTATCCCCCATAATACAAATTGAGCACGTAACATTCTAGTGTCTAGTGATCTTTTCATCATTTCAAATATTGTTTATGAGCATATGCATTTGAACTACTAGATGTTCGCGACCTAATTTATATAACTTGGAGGAGACGTTGTCAATACCTCGAGCCCTATTATTTCTTCGTGTTCGTTATGCTTGTTTTACCTCTTCCATCATAGGAGATTCTATCTTTTCGGTATCTCTCGCAACGTGCTGTATGTGTATGTATGTCCATTGACTCTTCGTTTAAAGTCATAGCAGTTGATCTAACTTTTTCTTTTTTTTTTAACATATTCGCCTTTAATAATTTTGTTGTCATCTACATTTTGCAGTGTAACATAAACCGTCCCGTTCGCATCCTTTTATAGTATGAAGCAAAAAGAGGGAAAGCCATCTGGTAGTCCACTATTCCAAGCTAATGCATAATTTAAATCTGGCTCAGACCATGTTTGGCTAAGGGTATATTGCCAGCGACCGTTTGTACAAACAAACTCTGTTTGCCCGTTGGAAAAATCCTGCAAGGATTACGCCGACTTCCTACACGGTAAGGATATGTGTATATTTGGGTCGGGACGGACGTTCAGAAAAAGCTTGTGCAACTACCATTTGAGTAATCATTTTTCGAGGATGTTGAGCATGCTGGATGGCTTAGTGCAGTTTATTTTTAATACAGAGATTTTATTCGGTCTACAGCTGTGTAGGAAACAGGCAGATAAGCATTTGATACTCTAATTTCAAATTAATTACCCATTTTAAAAGACAAGTATAAAAACTTCTTTTTCTGTAATTAGTAGATTTGATTTTTTTTAATTATCCAAAAGGTCATGATTTGTATGAGATGAACTGTCATATCGATGGCCTAGAATGAAAAAGTCATAAGTCGATATTTTTCGATATTGATATTTTTATACCGATGTATTGTGTACAACAGGATTCACACATTACAATTGAGAGAGAGAGAGAGAAAGAGGGAGAGAGAGAGAAAGAGAGAGAGAGAGAAATATCCTGCTGCCACCTGGCGAAAAATGAAAATGTTGTCAGTCTTGAATTGTATATTCACCAGTGAAGTTGTCATATTTTGAGTGAAACGTGCCGATAAATAATATTTTGATTTGTGGAAAGAACCCAATTTGTTTGAAAAATGGATAAGTTTATTACATTTTTGTACTCTTTATTTCCTATTTGATATTGTTTTTTCTTAATTATTTGGCTTAATATTTGGCGTTTAAAAAAGAAATAAAATAATTAAAATTTCAATGAAAACATTGTAAGTCGAGAGAATGTTTATTATACTTCAGTGAAAATGTCATCTGTCTTGACTTACGACTTTTTCACTGGAGTTTTAAGATCATGCCTTATTTGTTTACTCCCAAGTCCCAGTTGCTTGAGTCAGACTTAGGCCGTTTTCATTCTAAAATGGACACCCATGACAATAGAATTTTTCTTTGGAATCAATGGTGATATTTTTAGACATCATACTCACATCTCACCCAGCACAAAGACGCCAGCTTTATTTATTTGGATTTCTTTTATTACAGATCGTATACTATCACAAACCAATCAATCTCGAGGAGCTAGAATGGTAAAATCCGTTCTGCAACCAAAGTCTCATTGCAAGAATATCAAGACAGAATCTCCTGTGGATCAAAAGCTACTTACAGAACCGGTCCAATGTAGTGTAAATATCAAGCAAGATATTATAAATGAAGACGAAAACCTACACGACACTACCTCAAATCTACCAGTTTCACCTCTAGATCTAAATGTATCTAGTGATACGAGTATAATATTTACAGTGAATAGTTTTCCTGTGGTTGAAAGCTCTCTAAATTCCTTAGTCCAAGAAGATGGTTCTTTGTAATTGGAAATGAATACCCATGGACTTGTTGGTGAATAAGTTATACTTCAGATTCAAGCAAACAAATGTTGGAAAACATCGATACAGATTTAAATGAAAGGACCAACACTGATGCAAATGTTGCAACTATACATCATGATCCGACTCCGACCAATGCTAGTAATTCGATTGTAATTTTTGCAGAAAATGATGACATGAGTAATGCTTCCAATTCAAGTGAACAAATCTTAGAAAGTATTGGTACAGATGATACCCTAGTTTTAGGTTTTTAGATGTTTTGTGTTATATTTGAAAAAATACTCTTTTGTGTTGTAATGTTTTTATTTAAAATTTTAAATGTATTTTTTAATATGTTTAACATATTTATGACAGTGTTCTTCACCACTAGGACCAACTGAACATTTTTAATGTGCTGATGAAGGTGACAGCCTATTACCGAAAATTTCACATTTAGAATAAAGTTCTACACCAAACTGGCTTATACCATCTCTAGCCGATCCTTGATTACGCTTTCCCGAAAGTTACCTACCACAGAAATATATATATATATATATATATATATATATATATATATATATATATATATATATATATATATATATATATATCAATTTTGGCTTTTAATATGACCCTTCTCTACAGATATATTGGAAAATAATTTTTTTGTAAGCAAATTAAAATTTAAGTCTGAAAGAGTTCAAATTTGTTCTAGTTTAAAAACTGATCTTCTATCGTAGTTCTGGCCTAGAAAACTTTGACCATATCCTTTACGAATCTCTTAGTGCGAAGCAACACCCCAAAACAAAGAATCGCTAGTTTCCGTGTCGAATAAATTAGGTAATTGGCATTATATTTCTCCGTAAACTGCAATAACTTTCGAGTACTAAAACAATCGCACATAAGTAGCTCGTGACAAAGTTTGAAACAATTTCAACTTCCAAACGAAAGTTTGGAATTCAAAGCCAGTCAACTTCGCCGTTTTCAATTCTTCTTCGAGTTGCGGTTTCTATTATTAGTTATCTCCACATTCGCACATCGGCAGTTTCGCGGGAAAATTGTTAAGCCAGCGATTCACAGCCTTTTCTTAGTCGCGGTATGGTCTTAACAACATATTCTGACAGTATTATTTGTAGATTTTTATCTAAAATATTGTCAGAACTACCCAAAAAAAATTAATAATTATTTATTTGACGTTACAATTTCTAAATCACTTTTGAAAGCTTCATCTTCTTACGTGGTGGAAAGGGGTTTTAAGGAGTGATCTGACAGAACGTGAAGTAGCGTTCGAAGAGGAATACAAAATGCGTAATAGAAAGAGACAAATATAAAAACGCGAACCAACCCAACGTAGAATACCGGTTTTACCCAACATAGTGGTTTGCGACCTATAGGAGAGGGCAAAACGAATGTTAATAAAGACAGGTTGTGTGGTAACTATGACATTGACAGAATGAAATATTCCTTGGGTGACTTCACCCAAAACTTCGCCTAAGTTGTCTGATGGGTGGATTGAGTAGCTCATCAGATGACACTGCCAGTCCCAAGCCCGGATAAAGGAGGAGGGTCCCTAAGGTAAGGTTAGCCACCTACCTGGCATAAAGAATCCATACTGGCTCACAGGACTGAAGATACAGCCTCGTATATCGGACGAAACTATCAGATGACGACACACGCTCTATGACAACGGAAAAACGAATTGGTAAACGAAAACACCCCATCACACGAATCGCGTGCTGGAACATAACGTCGTGGAACGGAAGAGACCAAGAGATCGTAATAGAAATGAAGAAACACAATACTGACATCTGCGCAATCTCAAAATACGGAGAGTTTACACTCATACACAGCGGAAAAGCTAAACAAGAAAGAGCTCGTTCAGGAGTTGGAATTTTGATGCACGATAAATACACACAAAGCATCGAAGATATCTAATAAATCAACGATTATTAAAAATCTCTATAAAAATGCGTAATATCAGATGACGACACACGCTCTATGACAACGGAAAAACGAATTGGTAAACGAAAACACTCCATCACATGAATCGCGTACTGGAACATAACGTCGTGGAACGGAAGAGACCAAGAGATGGTAATAGAAATGAAGAAACACAATATTGACATCTGCGCAATCTCCGAAACAAAGAAAAAAGGCCAAGGAACATCAAAATACGGAGAGTTTACACTCATATACAGCGGAAAAGCTAAACAAGAAAGAGCTCATTCAGGAGTTGGAATTTTGCTGCACGATAAATACACACAAAGCATCGAAGATATCGAATAAATCAACGATTATTAAAAATCTCTATAAAAATGCGTAATATCACAACACACCTGATAAGCACTTATGCCCCAGATATATCTAAGCCCACAGCAGAAACTGAAAACTTCTATCAGCAACTACAATACACCGTAGATAACATAAATGCTAAACACAAAATTATCGTATATTGGAATCTTAATGCACGGATGGAAAACGATGTCATACCAGGTATAAAACAAAAGTACAATGAAGAAATAATTAATGAAAACGGCGACGCACTAATAGACTTTTGCGTTAGAAATGAAATTATAATCAACAACACATACTTTCCTCATGAAGACCATAAATACACTTATAACAATATACAAGGCACGCGATCAATGATACGATTTTCTAATCACAAATCGAGTGATAACACTGTCACAAGTACTTAATGTCAGAGCCCTAACATCTGCTAACCTGGGGACCGATCACAACCTTGTTTTATGCAAGATGCTACTAGTATATCCGCAACGAAACAGAAAACCCCTAATGCTCATCGAAAAACATAATATAGAGTCGCTACACAGAGAGTACAAAACCCCTTTATGAAAACAGAATTACCAGCAAACTAAATGAGATCGAGTTACAATCAGAATGGGGAGTAGAAGATACTTGGCAAAAAATCAGGAAATGCATCAACCAAGCAGCAGAAGAAGCAACGAGTTCGCGTAGACCAAGGGAGTACCTATAGAGACATGTAAACAGAATTTTAAAGAGCTATATGATGCTGAATAAACGCTGAATATAAACGAATACGAAGCAGATATAAGTGCTACAATCAATGACCAAGAGGTAGAAACAAAGATCAAGAAGCTAAAAAACAGAAAATCGCCTGGAACAGACGGTATACCCAATGAACTCTTATAATAAGGAGGCCCTGAAGTTGCAAATAAACTGTCACGACTATTTAACAAAATCTTAAACGACAAAGAAAAACCAGATTAATGGCATAAGAGCAACACAGTACCCATATTTAAAAAAGGACACTTGCCCGCAAAACTGCAGAGAAATAACCCTCTTAAACATAACGACGAAACTTTTCACGAGTATTCTTAAGGAAAAATTGGAAAGGCAAATCACTAATGCTGAAGTACAACAAGGTTTTACAAGAGGGTGGTATATAACAGATGCAGTTTTCATGATAAATCAAATAAAAGAAAAAGCTATAAATAGAGTTCAGCATGCCAGCGTATATTTGCTTCATTTATCTGACGAAGGCGTTTGACAAAGTTCGCCTGGGAGACATTCTAAATATATTAATAGAAAATAAAACACCGACCAACATAACAAAGGTAGTCCATAACCTAAATAACAACAATGTAACCAAAGTTAGAGCAGGAGACCAATTCACTGAAAATATTTCTACACCGGGAAGAATTAGAATCTACAAGACTTGCATACGAGCGATCATGACATATGGCATAGAAGTGCGCGAAGATACCAACAAAACGAAACAGATGCGAAGGGTTGCTGGTTAGCAACAAAAAACAATAGTGGGCAAAACAAGAAGAGACAGGTTGAGAAATACAAACGTTAGAGAGCAGTGTAAAATTTAAGATATTGTCAGAAGGGGAAGGCAGCATAAGAGAATATGGTACAATCATATAAGATAAATGGATGAGAATGGACTCCCAAAAATTGCACTAGAAAACAACCTGCCCGGTTCAAGACCTCCCGGAAGACCACCTAAGAGATGGAGGGAGAGTTGGTAATCTACCTCCCAGGGAATTAACCAGAGGCAGCTTCAGAATTAAACAGATCGAACGATCTTTAAGAAGTATAAGAAGAAGACCTCACCCAGGGGGGTTAATTTTACGAATTGTTTGAGAACAGAATATGATAAGTGGTTTGGAGAATATATTTTGTTGTTTAATATCGTTAGTGTTTTTGTTTATGTTTATACCTTGAGATATAATGTGTCTGATAACATTAAGTGCTTTTTAGTATATAACTTGAACCCAAAACTCTTATACAAGTGTTAAGATATATTTAATGTGGTTGCGTTAAGTAACTACTTACTGGATTTTATTTCTACTGTATTACATAGTAAAGGTAACATAGACATTAGTGCAGGAAAATGTATAACATAAATTAATTCGAAATTTTTTATTAATTCAAATAACTGGTGGAAATATTTGTAGTGTAGCAATCTGCAAAAATAATTAAAAAAAGTAATTGATGGATTCGACCGTTACTTGATGGAAATTCATTTTATGTAACAATAAAACACTGAAAATTTTGTTTTCAAACTTCCACAAAATTTATTTTAAATATTATCACTACAGCTGTTTCGGCTGATTGCCTTTCTCAAGTGATCTATTTTGGCTTGGGTTTACAAATTTATAGTCTCTAATGAAATAGGTTGAGGAGGGGAGAACTGTTTGTCTCAAGTTGGTCATTCAGAATTGTATCTGTGTTTTTTAATTTGTTGATTTTCATAGTTTCTAACAAAGATAGCTTAAGGCCTTTATTTTGAATGTGAAGAATTTTAAAATTCTTCTTGTTGTGCTAGGCTTGGAGCACAACAAGACAAAACAAAAGAAGCGAGTGCAATGGATTTCCAAAAGAATCTGACGGTCCCAAACATTAGTGCTAATAATGTTTATTATCGTAGACAACTATCATTTTACATTTTCAACATACATAAACTTTTAGACTCAGAAGCATTTTTTGTTCCTTGCTTTGGGATTTTATTTTTAAACACCTTGACTTGCAAGTAAAAGAGCTTAAAATTTTCGGCGAATTCTGCGCAGGTCAGAACAAAAATTACACCGTTTTTCGTATGCTTCACTACATTGTACACTATACTAAGAGACTTGATAAAATAATGTTTTTTTTTTCAATCAGAGGCCACTCGTACCTCGAATGTGATAGTAACATGGGTTTAATTATTCATAAATCTATGGTTGACACTCATTTCGAGTGGAACGAAATTATTGAAAACTCCAGATACAAACCAACACCAATTAAAGTTATTTCTTGCGAGTACCAGGAAATATTTAAGTCATGAACTAAGTTTCTTTCTCCTTTGTATAAAAAAAGTTGTCCTTTCAAAACACGACCTATACGGCAACTAAGCAGCGTTTCTCATCACCCTCGAATGATGTTACATCGTCAGGCTGTTAATGCCCTAAATGAAGAAAGCATTGTTACTAAGCCTAAGACGAAACAAATTGCACTACCAAAAGGCTGTTTTAATCTGCCAGAGCTACCAGATTGTGGACTTTTACCTTTAAATAAAGCAAAATACGACAACATTCAGCATTTGTTCTGTAAAGTCTTAAGCATATTTTGACGAACTGCCTCATGTTCAAAGCTTTGCATTGTATCCATTACACGACTTAAAGGTCCAACTTCCGACTGGCGACGAAGTGGGAGCGAGAATGGTGAAGTTGAAAGTCGGAATACAGGTCGGATTGACCTGTTAGTTGACCAGTTAGTTATTGATCAGTAAGTTGACCTTCGGCACCTGTCACGCATGAGATTTCTATGAATTGCACGAGAATTACCCCTATTAATTCATCATCATCTACTTTTTGTAAGGGAAAATCATTTTCCTTTCTGTAGATCTATTTCGGACACTCCCACACAGGTACAATTTCCAATACTCGGGATTGGCTACAGAAGATTTATCAACAAACAACGAAAATTAAATCATGTTGTACTGAAATTAGAAGTAACTGTTTCTTTATATTTTTCTGAAGTTATTTTCTTGTGGCATCTTATGCAAATTTACTATTTTAATTGAAAATAAGCCTAAATATTAGCTTGAAATTAAATTTATTTGACGTTTCGACTTCAACTTTGGAATATTTTGATAACGATTTCTGAAGTGGAAGTAAAAACGTCAAACTACATTTAATTTCTAACTCATATTGTAGCTTATTCCCAATTAAAATAGTAAATTTACTAAAAGATCACATTGTAACTGATATTTCCTCCCTGTATACAGTTTGCTTACATCAACTCCAGACAAAAATCTCAATTGGTGCTGTCTGTACGACCGACATCGCTGAACAAAGATCCTTAGTTCGCAAATAAATAATAGAAAATATCTTTCAATTGCACGAAAACTTATTATACCCCTGAAAGTTTCTGGTATCACCTTTCCCAATAGTTGTGGAGATATTTTACAGCTGAACTTCAGATCCTCAAATGAACTTCCAGTAGCCAAAAAGCGTAAAGTTGCTAGAAGGCGTTGTTCAGTATTGACACATTCACGTTCGGCTCGAGGAGATAAGAATACGGCCGGGGCCAGAAGACCCTGCCTGTCGTAAGAGGCGACTAATGGGCGGATATGAGAGGTGGAGGGCCGTCGTTTGAGGTGTCGGGTTGGTAGAAACGCACAGAGATGCTTAGTCATCTCAGTCACCGGTCTACATTCCCTAGTATCCGAGACGAGCACCCCGTGGGACCACTCTACTCTCATTTTCCACAAGAGCCGGGTGTGGTTGAACGAGCCAGGTACGGAGGCTCCTCCGGAAGCTGACACCGCGGTAGAGGGAGCGGGAGACTAGGCACGTACCACACCTCGGGATGATCAAAGAGTGGTAGAGGAGCGATTCCTCGGCGGCGACCTGTCTACGTGCGAGGTGGTATTCCACCACCTGCGTGCCTTTCCGCCTCCGGGGGGAGGATTCACGGAAGGGTGGCGTGACCCGCAACACAGGTACTACGGGGGAGGTGGAGCCCCACGATGTTTCGGCATCGTGCCACCTCCATTTGGTGTCGGACTCGTAGGCGCAGTGGGAGCGCTAACGATCGTATGCCGAGAGGCCAGGTAGACCAGGGTCTTGCCAATTAATTTTGGAGGGCACAAAGCTATGCAATGACACATTCACGCATGACGGTTTTTTTTGGAAATGAGTAGACCAACTTTTGCCAGCAACAGCGAAAAAGTGAAGTTGTTCATTCTGAGGTAATTTTTGTAATCATCATCATCAATGACATTGAGCATTTCGTGTCACAATAGTTCACAAGATCAACACATTAATAATTTCTTCATCCAACATTTTTTCTTCTTTTTTTTTTCAAATAATTAACAAGCACAGTGCTGCCATTTTTCTCTTCCTAATTATATTTTGCGTAGTCTTTACTCGATACATTTTTTGGTTAAGCGATGTACACCGTCGTGAAAACAAACTAGAACTGAAGTTGGACCGCTAGTTGGATAGCACGTCTCAGCGTGAGTGGAGACGAATATCCAACTAGTAGTCCTACTAAGTGGGACTGCAAGTCGGAACGTGAATGCCCAGCTTTACCTATTTATTATCTATCGTTTATTTATCTGTCTTTAATATAAACTTTTTTATCATTTATATCCTTACATACCCCCAATAAAGCTCCCAAACTGAGCAACGTGACCTTCGTTAAGTATTGGTGAACGAAAAGCTATTTATTATCTACTTTTGTCAGCTTTTTGCTACACAGTAAGGTAATACGTTTTTATTTTCTCATTAAGAAACATTTTGAATGTTATTGTTATTGTACTATCAATAGATACTTACCACTACAATTTAGAAACAATAAAATTTGTAATTTTCTTCAATATCAGTTAAAACCGTATTCTCGTCTTGTCTTCGACAGTGCTTCAAATATTAGGAGAATTTACTATTAACTTTCTCAGCACAGCGGACCGTTTAAGTAAAAACTTTTATCCCTAATCCAAAATAGTCGCAAATTCGTGAAATATACTTTAATATCAGCAGGAATTATGTATTTAAGCAACTTAGTATAAATAGATAGAAAGATTTGTTAGTCGTACTAACACAGTTTCATTATTATAAGTTAGGTTATTAGTTAGATGTGCTGACAGATAGGGTGTAAAAATCGACATTTGTTTACAATGTTTCAACCCGACCTGGCTTAAATTATAATTGTCAAGTTATTAAATAATGAACGAAAAAGTACCATCTATATTTTTTAAAAGTGCACCATGGGTTAGGGTAGCGGGAGCCCAACACCACAATCGTCTTCCAAATCTCTTTTGATAATATTAATATTAATAAAGCTTTTAGCCTTTCACATTTAAGCAAATTCAATTTAGATACAAAGAAGAGACTTTTTTAAATATAGCGTAACAGCCGACGTCTAGCGATTTTTATCCCAAAATTGAAATCGTAATCAAGTCGAATCGTGATATCTTTCGAATGTTAACTCGGTGGGTTTAGACGTGAACGGAAAATTTAAAAAGGGACTTTTAGCTTGTGACAGTGACGTTTTTATTGAAATACTTTTTTGTTAGTGGATATAGAAATTCCCGCTGAGTTTAAATTTTTGCTTGTTTTAAGGGTTTTTGAGCGAGCGTAGAGAGTTGTGATTTTGGGGGATGAACGTCGTGATAAGGTGGTGACGGTTTAGGAAATATTGTATAATATTCTATAAAAATATTTGATAAGGCAGTCGGTGGGAAACATCACGATCGCGAGCAAAAATATATCACGATTATTTTATTCCAAATGAAAGAAAAAAGACATGATATTGGATTAAATTAATAAAGGAAAAAAGTAATAAATCTCTAGTGCATGAAAAGGTGATGGAAGAAATACTAAAAATACTACAGTTGACTGAAAGAGGAGATTAAAAGAGATCCAGTAAAACCAACGAAAACAATGGCAGTCATAGTATCATCTGTATAAAAGGCTATGATGACAAATCACACCGTTTGTCGAGTAAACTAACGACGCCATCTAGGAAAGAAATCTAAACTTTCACCATTTGACAGTTCAATCATATTTTGTTTTTGAAACGATATGTTTAATTATTAATACAAAAAATATTAATTACATATTAATATAAATAATATTATTAATATTTTTAAGGTACGATTTAATATAAAATAATTAAAAGTTTTATGTTAGTTTAGATTTAAAATTCTAGCGTCACCTAGAAAAGAAATCTGAACAGATAAACTGAGTTATCTGACATAAAATATGAAACAGTTATTTGCTAAATAAAGTACTGAATAAAAAGTTATCTGGAAAATAAATTGTGTTTATTGTAGTTCGTTATTATGTTGTTCGAACTCTGAACAAGTAAGTACCTTCTTGAATTTTACGACAGCTTGTCGAGCTTGCTCAATGCGACATTTTACTTCCCTTTCCGATGCCCAGTCTTCAAAAAGCCACGATTCCAGGTATTTAAATTTACTCACTCTTTCAATGGACTTAGTATTCAGTGTTATGGTGGAGTTTTCTTGTGCATCCAAGTTTCTGGAGATGATCATAAATTTGGTTTTTTTGGTATTAATCTCTAATCCCATTCGCTTACTATATTCTCCGATTATAGTGACAAGTTGTTGAAGATCGACTATGTTGTCACAAATTAAGACACAATCATCAGCATATCGTATGTTGTTGATCAATACTCCATTCACTTTGATTCCCATCTTTGCATCCTCCAAAGACTCTTGAAATATGGCTTCAGAATAAATGTTAAATAAAAGAGGGAAAAGCACACATCCCTGTCGAACGCCCGAATGTATGGGTTTGGATATAGAATTGTCTATTTTTAACTGTGCCGTTTGAAGCCAGTACAAGTTTTCAATGCATCTTATGTCTTTTTGGTCTATATCAACTTTCTTGAGGATCTGCATTAACTTGTGTAATCTAATCTTGGTAATCCAAAAAGCATAGGAACACATCCTTCTTCTGATCGTAACAATTTTGGACCAGCACCTGTGTTGCTACTATTGCTTCTCGTGTTCCTAAACCTTGCCTAAACCCGAACTGGGAGTCACTGATGTCCCATTCACATTTTTTGTATAATCTTTGATGTAGTATTGTAGGTTATTGCGAAATCAAAAATATTATTGTTTAGTGTAGGTTAGAGACATGGATATTAAAATATTTAATGAAATCGAAGAGTATGATTAGTATGATGTTTAATCTTTATAAACTTAGTGCGGCAACATAATATTTGATGCAGAATTGAACAGTTTAATTTTTGTAATGGTAAAGACTTTTTTAAAAGGTTAACATTAACTAAACCGACAGTGATGTATATTTTGAGAAAATATTGTAAATAGTTGTTAATTAATTATTCATGATACTATGACTTCCAAGATAAAACCAATTCGCAATCGAATTTTGTACGTCGATGCGCATGACGTCACTTGGTGATAAAAGTTTATCTTTAATTTAATATTCTAAAATATATTTTATTTAAAAGTGCACACATTTATTTGTCAACGTATAGATAAACGATAAAACAATACTAAATCTGATAAACTCCATCCAAAACAGAACATTTCTGGTGATATTTGTCGCCAAATGTGGGTTGCAAAGTGGGTTTATCTTTAGAAGTTCATAGTATCATGACAAATGCTTATCAAAGAAGGTGTATACATATTTTTATTTACTTAGTATAAGTATTCAATCTTTTCATAATCTTGATAATTAAAAATGGATTATTTACCTTTTTCAAGAGATATTTGTGCTATTAATTCAATCATAGTAGTATCGAATTCCAAAATGAAAAATATGCACATAGTACCCAGGTTATCAGATTCTTTTAATAATTATAAAATACATTCAATTATATATATATATATATATATATATATATATATATATATATATATATATATATATATATATATATATCGCAAAAAGGAGTACGACCGTCTATCCAATATAAATAAGGATCACTCAGACGAGTGGTGGGTTCAATTATCGGTCAACTAGGTGGAGAAATAAAAGACAAAGTTGATACTACTTCATCTATTTTGAAGATGTTTCGCTATCGAATTCTGATAGCATCATCAGTTCATCTAAAAATTTTTACATTATGAGTACCACACATTCATGAAGAAGATGTTAAATAGTTACCTTAAAAAAGATATGTAGTTGTCAATGGTATTAAAAAGGTAGTACAAAAACTCAAATAAATGGACATCATATGGTGATATTGTATAAACAATTAAATAACTAACAACATTTAGAGACTTAGTAAAAATTAGCAAAGCAACAGAACACGTGGTCTAATAAGCATATAATATTAAATAGTGAAAAAGAACTAAGAAAATCATTGATTCACTTCAAACTATGCAATTTTTTTTTTTTTTTTTTATCCAAATCATATAATTACAGCAATGATTATAATATTGTTGATTCTTTTCATTTTAGTGAATTTATAAATAATTTTAAACTACCACAAGGTTACATTTTAGTAAGCTTTGATGTGGTCTCTCTTTTCACTAACTTACTGTCCAGTGTTATCACCTCCTTGAAAAATCATTGGAACTCTATTAAACCTAATTGCCCTGTTTCTTGGGATATTTTTGCAGAACTTTTGCAACTAGTCTTTGACACTAACTTCTTGGTTTTTGAGGACAAATTTTACCTCCAAATATTTGGCACACCTATGGGTTCCTCAATTTCACCCATCCTAGTTAACTATGTACTAGATGATTTGGTTTCTGACCGTTTAGGTCACTTATAATTTCCAATCCCTTTTATTAAGCGGTATGTGGATGATTTATTATTAGCCCTACCACCTGACAAGGTTCAGGGTACCTTATCCTTCTTCAATGAATTTGATCCTCACTTACAGTTCACTGTTGAACTTCAGGACACTGTCACAAATAGTATACCCTTTTTAGACATGCGTGTCATCAGAATGGGAGATAACACCCTGACCACAAGTTGGTATAGAAAACCAATGGCCTCCAATAGGTTCCTTAATTACCATTCCTGTCACCCTATGAAATATAAATTGAACCTTATTAAGGCACTTAGTTGCAGATTACATAAATTGACACATCCGATTAATCGAAGGGAATCCCTTGAGTTATTGAGAAATATTCTAATTGAAAATTCATATCCATCCTCCATCATAAATAATTACCTATATTCTCAAAGTTATGGATCCTCTTTTGATGATATACCCAATGGTGACCAACTTAGAACCATTTCTAATAATTCAGTCAATAGCATTGTTCTGCCTAATGCTGATCTTGAGACTCCTACCACCCATTATTCATCTCTGCCTTATTTTCCTCAAGTTACTGAGAAGCTTATTAAACTGTATAAACAGAACAACATACCAGTTAAAACTGCAGTTAAGAATGCTAAGACTGTTAGAAATTTGTTTTCAAAACTAAAACACCCTTGTCCACTTTGGAACAAGTTAATACTATATACTATTTACCTTGTGCTGAGTGTAACGCTTGTTATATTGGTCAAACTAGAAGATCACTAAAAGGACGTCTTACTTCGCATCGAAGTGACATTAATCTGTCTAAGCACACATGTGCGTTAGCGCAACACGCAATTAACACCAAACATAAGGTTAATTTCAATGAAGTCAAAATTCTTGGCACTGAGCGCAATCTTGGTAAAAGACAGTTCTTAGAAATGTGTTCTATTCTCAAACATCCTAATACTTTAAATAAGAGAACAGACATAAGTAACTTGAGTCAAATATATCATGCTTTAATCTTGCAGAATTAGGCTTTACAATCAGTTCGTTATGTATGTGTCTCTAAAGTCGTACAATTTAACACATTTGTCTTTAATAAATAATTCTAATACTTTAACTTACTATAATTAATACTTGATAAAATATATTATTACATTAATGCTAATTAACTTAGACTTACTTATGCAATTCACATTGCATACTTGGTCGTTTTTTCATATATTAATTAATTTAAACTTCTGGTTTTTTACTTTAATACAAATAAATACAATTCATTCTTTGAATACTTTATAAATTAAAGTTCCAAGCGTGGGACCTTGGACTTTTTGGAAATTAGGTGCTTATCGTCATTCAACTGTAGCTGTATATTTAACTACACTTTTGACGTTTTATCACTCTTTTATATATGGAGTTGAATGAATTTTGCCTACTTGTTTGTTCTAGACTAGTTGATGCAGGGGATTAGCGTTATCGCTAATTTCTTTCATTGTTTGGTCTCTTACGGGAGGGTTATCATTCAAACTCATGTTAACTTTTTCAAATATACCGCCCGTAAATTAGTGGGTTGGTACTATTAACCTTGCTGTTCTGTCGAAGAATTTTCGACCTCAAGGCTGGCTGTCTGTTTCATGTCATTGACTCGGTACCTTTTAATTAACGCCATTTCAACCGCAACAGGTGCCAAGCATACAGTGGTAACTTCACTTTATATCTTTGTTTATATATATTTTTTATATCTTAATGTAGATAACTTAAATAATGCTACCAAAAGTTAAGATGAAGTCATAAAATAAAATTTTTTGCATAGTTGGAAGTGAATCAATGATTTTCTTAGTTGTTTTTCACTAGTTAATATTATATTAAATATTATATGCTTATTAGACCACGTGTTCTGTTGCTTTGCTAATTTTTACTAAGTCTCTAAATGTTGTTAGTTATTTAATTGTTTATACAATACCACCATATGATGTCCATTTATTTGAGTTTTTGTACTACCTTTTTAATACCATTGACAACTACATATCTTTTTTAAGGTAACTATTTAACATCTTCTTCATGAATGTGCGGTACTCATAATGTAAAAATTTTTAGATGAACTGATGATGCTATCAGAATTCGATAGCGAAACGTCTTCAAAATAGATGAAGTAGTATCAACTTTGTCTTTTATTTCTCCACCTAGTTGACCGATAATTGAACCCACCACTCGTCTGAGTGATCCTTATTTATATATATATATATATATATATATATATATATATATATATATATATATATATATATAAATATCCAGAGTGTAGTAGGAAATTTTCAAAACTTTCAATAAATCTTCTTTATAATAAATGGAATATTGATTTTAAATTCTGGCAATTTCGTGATACTTCTTAGATATTATGTTCTTCTAGGTACCTACCAGGTAGGAATAAATAATTCTGTATTATTTATAAGAAATTTAAATGGAGATATTAGAAATGGGTTCTTACAATGAGATTCTGATTATAAAGTAAAGCCATTCTTAAGAAATCCACTAAACAATTCAATTTCTAGAACTAATTTCATATTAGAACCAGATATGCAACATAACTATTTATGTATGTAAGAGAAGGTTTCTGTACTATTTCATCCAGTGGACGTGGCTGTAAGGTTAAAAAGATTCAACCGTTCTAATCTCCAGCAACATTATATGAGTATAACCTAGCGAGAGATCAAAATTAAGACAATTTTGAAGATGAATTGGTAAATAAAGACATTACTAAACTTTTTGAAGTTGAAGATATTTGAGGTTACCTTATATAATATTTTAGTGGTATTGAAAAACCTGAGAAGTATCATTAAACAAGTATTATTTTTTTATTCATTATTAAATTTTTCTTTATATATATTGTGGCTAAACACGTACGGGGTTACGCCGCTTAAGCTCTCTAGATCTATTTTACGAGGTAGATCAGTCCTCATTTTCTTTATTTAATTTTTCTTGTTATTTTTCTCCACTGTTTCCTATCTCTGGTTTTTTCTCTCCATTGTCGTACGCCCGCCCTGTTGAGATCGTTTGTTACTTCTTGTAGCCATGTAGATCTTGGTCTTCCACGTCTCCGTTTACCAGCTGGTGTCCATTCCAATATTGAGAATATTGTCGTAGATGGTCCTGATCTCCATATATGTCCTAGCCATTTTGCCCTTTGCTGTTTTATTTTACAAACTGTATCCTCTTTAATTTCGTTTAGTAGTTCATGATTCGTTCTTTGTCTATATTGGTTTTCATTAATTTTTATTGGTCCTAATATTGCTCTTAGTATTTTCCTTTCTAGTATTCTAAGGTCTTCCTCTTGTTTTTTTGTCATGCTAAGGGTTTCGGCAGCATACATCATAGTCGGTCGAATTATTGTTTTATATATTTTCATTTTCGATTTTTTGCTCAGTAATTTATTTTTTAGAAGCTTTTTATTTGCATAGTATGTCTTATTTGCTGTAATTATCCTTTCTTTAATTTCTGTTTCTATTTCTCCATTGTTTGCTAATAATATTCCCAAATATTTAAACTTTTCTACTTCTTCAAATATATATTCTCCCAGTCTAACCTTTTTGTTTTCATATTTTTTGTCAAATCTCATTATTTTTGTTTTTTCTTGATTTATTACTAATCCCATTACTTTCCCTTCCGCTACCAATTCTTTTAACATACTTTCCATTTTTTTCTGTTCTTTGTTATTATCACAATATCGTCGGCATATGCTATTATTTGTCCCTCTCTCGTTCTAAGTGTACCTTTGTTGATATTTCTGACTATATATTCCAGGGCAAGATTAAACAGAGTTGCAGATAATGAATCTCCTTGACGTACACCTTTATTTATAACAAATTCTTCTGTCTCTCCTTCTTGTGTTTTTACAGTTACTACGGTTTTGCTCATTGTCATTTTTATTAATCGTCTTAATTTGTTGTGTATTCTCATTTCTCTCGTAGCTGTAAGTAATTTCGCTCTGTTTATTGAATCAAATGCTTGTTGGAAGTCTATAAAAAGCAGTTCAATTTCTATTTTATATGCATAAGCTTTCTCCATAATTTGCTTTACCGTATGTATGGCATCTGTTGTTGACTTTCCCCTAATAAATCCGCATTGATATTGTCCCATGATATTTGTTGTCGCTTTGGTCAGTCTTCGTTGTATTAAGGTTGACATGATTTTATACGCTGTGTTTAATAATGTCAGTCCTCTATAATAATTATTACACATTTGTTGGTCTCCTTTTTTATGGATTGTGATAATTTGTCCTTTGTGCCATTCTTCTGGCATCTTTTCTTCGTCCCATATGACTTTTACTAATTGGTATATTTTTTCTCTGAGTTCATGTCCACCATATTTTATTAGTTCCATGTTTATACCGTCTATACCTCGTGCTTTACCGTTGCGACTACTGTTTATAATTTCCTCAACTTCATCTCTCGTTGGTTTTTCTAGCTCGGTTACTATCATCGTGGTCTCTTCTTCCACATTTTCATTTAAGTCTTCGTCCTCTTGTACTGTTAATAATTCTTTAAAATAATCAGTCCAGATTTCTTTAAACTCTTTGTCATTTTCTGATACTTTTCCATTTCTATCCTTTATGCCTTTTATCTTTCCTTTGAAGGTTTTGTTCTGCTCGC
Source organism: Diabrotica balteata (assembly GCA_918026665.1). Taxonomy (NCBI): domain Eukaryota; kingdom Metazoa; phylum Arthropoda; class Insecta; order Coleoptera; family Chrysomelidae; genus Diabrotica; species Diabrotica balteata. The sequence goes on along the minus strand of OU898279.1, from coordinate 104,298,442 downwards.
TAATTTTCTTATAAAATGCTTTTGTGTTTATATTTGTGTTTTCTTTTTCTATTTCATTTATCTTATCATTTAACCAGGTTCGTTTAATTTTTCTTATTTGTTTCTTACATTCTGTCCTTAATTTGTTGTAATCTTCTTTATATTCTTGTCTATTTGTTCTGATCCAGCTTTGTCTTATTTCTATCTTCTTTTTTAACATGTTATGACAGTCTTGATTATACCATTCTTCTTTTTTGTTCTTTCTCTCTATCCCTACATGTTCAGAAGCTGTTTCATTTATACATTTTTTTATATTGCTCCATTCTGTTTCAACATCCTCTGTATGCTCACAGTATTCCTTCAGTTTTTTTTTCTGCCACCGCAAATTTTATAATCAAAAGAGATATTAAAACATTATTGTGATTTCTTTGACAGTTAATTAGATATTGGTGTGTTCCGAAATAAATTTTACATTTATCTTACAGATAAGTAACCGCAACATAATTTGACGTGAAAAGACGGGTACATTTTATTTAATAAATGTCTATCCTTCAGATGGGACAATCTTTATCTGGAGGTGAAAAGACCGGCCCTTTCATGCAAGAAATTTATTATTTTAAAAATTCAATTTTTATTCTTTTGAAAATTTTGTTGATCCTAAAAAATTGGCGGCGAATTTGTTGATCGGTAAAAAATATAATACAAAACTCAAAAAAATCCCAACAAATAAATTTCCAAACTGCAAGACTTATGCAAAAAGTTCAGCGACTCTCCAAAAGTGACTTATTTGTTATGAAAGTTGTATCTTGTGAATTTTCAATCAGATTAAAATACACTACCGAGCATAAAATTACGTAATTTGAATTTATTTTAGAAACTATTATTCTGTTTTAACTATTTTCGGTTGTAACATAGTTTACTAAAGGATTTCTTGAAAAAAAAAATTGTTGTCGTTGTTGTTTCGACAAGCGTTTGAGATCAAAATGGTCCCTTAGCCTAATTCCTAAAAACCGTTATTAGCACAGTTTTTGTTTCTATGGTTTTAACGTCAATGTAAATTTTTTATGCATTAGGTAAAGAAATAATAAATAAGACTTACTCACAATCAATTTAATTTAACTATCCAGGCGACCGGTTTCGCTTTCTACAATATGCAAAGCATCTTTCTTCTGCCACTGATTTTACTCTGCATTATATTCCATAGTAGTTCGTTAATAAATGAGCAACTAAATAAAACATTACTTACATGCCGGTACTCTATTAATTGATGGATGGTAGAACATGGTTGAAACTATCATGTATTGTTGAATGGAGAACTTAAGTCTGCTATTGTAGTTGTTTAACAATAAACGGGAAGTTATTGAGGAGATAGATTTGACATACACACACACACACACACACACACACACATACACACACACACACACACACACACACACACACACACACACACACACACACACACACACACACACACACACACACCCACACACACCCACACACACCCACACACACCCACACAATTTGTACATCTAATCTTATTCATTGTCATAAAACTGTCACCTTCATAAAATAAAATCTCAATAAATAACACACATTTCATAAATATATCTCTTAAATAAGTATAAATAACTTTTAAATAATTTAATGGTATAGAACATCACTTTCATCTAACAAACAACCACATTACACCTATCTCTACTTCATTGGATCAAATCTATCTACTCAAGAACTTCCCGTTTATTGTCAAACAACTACAATAGCAGATTTAAGTTCTCCATTCAACAATACATGATAGTTTCAACCATGTTCTACCATCCATCAATTAATAGAGTACCGGCATGTAAGTAATGTTTTATTTATTTGCTCATTTATTAATTTATTGCAATTTAATAGACTATTTTATAACAATTTGTGGGTCTTACCTTGTCTGTTAAAACTTTTTATACTTTTTTATTTCTTTTTATTCATTTTGAAAAACCACAGACATGTAATATTGGCATAATTACTGTAATTTAAATCATCTACTTTGTTTATCTTTATTAGACAACACCCTAATATGGGTTTATTATTATTTCAGCATTTATTTAACTTTGTATCGAGACCTGAAGATGCTTTGCATATTGTAGAAAGCGAAACCGGTCGTCTGGATAGTTAAATTAAATTGATTGTGAGTAAGTCTTATTTATTATTTCTTTACCTACTTGAAATGTACTCACACAAGCAACATATTCATGATTTGTTTATGTATTGTTATCACTGTCAGTGTATTGCAATGGGCATAAATTCTGTTGTGGCGGCAAGAATTGTGGCGGCGTTAGAAGATGGCCACGGTCAGCGCGAAACTGCGAGAAACGTTGGTGTAAGTCTCTCGAGTGTACAACGAGTATGGCAACGGTACGAAGAGACCGGTCTGCTTACTCGAAGACCTGGTTAAGGTCGAGGCAGGATTACAACAGCTAGAGATGACCGCTTTGTCGTTTCTAGTGCTTTGAGAAACCGAACAGTCATGGCAGTTTCTCTTCGAAATCATCTGCAAGAAGTGAGAAATGTAAACATACGTGAATGGACAGTTAGGAAACGACTTCATGCTACTGGTTTATCTTCTCGAACTAGAGTAACTGGACCGCCGCTTTCCCGTGAACACCGAATTGCCAGATTGAATTTTGCACGAGAACACTTGGATTGGACAATGCAGGATTGGAGTCGTGTATTGTGTTTCGATGAATCGAGATTCTGTCTTACGGGCTCAGACGACTTACGTGTAAGAGTGTGGCGACGTCCAGGCAAAAGATATGCTCAAGCATGTGTTGCCGGGCGTCTTCCATTTGGTGGAGGGTCAGTTATGGCATGGGGAGGCATATCGTTTGATGGTTGCACGGAGTTAGTCTTTATCGAGAATGGGACATTGACAGCGCATAGGTACCTAACACAGATTCTGGAAGACCATGTTTTACCGTTTATGGTTATTCTTGGAGACGACACAACATTTATGCATGGTAATGCACGGCCCCACACTGCTAGGATAGTTACTGAGTATCTTGACGAGGTTCAAATCACACGAGTTGTTTGGCCTGCTCGCAGTCCAGATATCAATCCCATAGAACATGTTTGGGATGAGATGAAGAGACGTTTACGGAGTCATGTGCCGGCCTCCAGAAATTCGAGAGAGCTTCGCGACATATTGGGACAAGAATGGAATAATCTTCCGCAGAATGTGATCCAAAATCTGATCCAAAGCGTGCCTCGTCGTTTGCAAGCTGTTATCACTACCAGAGGAGGGAATACTCGGTATTGGAGTTCTTAAAATTTCTTTTTTTTTAACAAAAAGCACATCAAATTAAAATTGTCCCTTTTCAATATTTAGTATATCAAAAGAAAATTCTTTAAACTAAAAAACTTTAAACGACAAAAACGTTGTTTTCTTTAAGCAATCCGTTAGTAAACTATGTTACAACCGAAAATAGTGAAAACAGAATAATAATTTCTTAAATAAATTCAAATTACGGGGTGACCCTAATTTAAAGACCGGTAGTGTATTATTCTGTTGTCGTCTTAGCCTTAAATAGGAGGAAGACAGAAAAAATTAAGTGGAGTGATTGTAGGTGCAGTTAATTGGATCCCCTGTCGCATGGTAACGGGCAAAATCACTAGTACAATATAAAAACAAAGAAAGTTACTCAAATACTACATACACTAAATCAATATCAAAAAGATTACTTTTACAGAAAAAAAACAATATAAAAGTGCTCTTCTTATGCAGTGTCCGCTTTCACATGTGCAGTTAGAACCCTATAATTTTGCACTTTTTTGTATATGATTTTGCACTTTTCAGATTTTCATTCTTCGGAAGTCTCATCTCGTATTTCTTAATATTTTTTGCGAAACTTTAATTTAAATTGTATTGTTATCATGTGGCGACTTTCGCGTAATAATACTCTATGAGATAGTTTAAAAAATTTATTTGTAACTACAAACTGCTCTTTCGTTGAGAATTCTACTAGTCCTGATGATTGTTCTCTTCGCGACCGATCGGTCCTACTACGTCAGTAAAGAAAAAAAAGATGTTACGGTAGACTAGAGCGAAGCTAGACTACGTTTTTTAATTTTTTTAAATTTAAATATTTTTAAAATTGAATAAACTAATTTAATTATTTATTTATTATTTATATCTTAAACAAATTATATTATAATAAACTAATTCAATGAATTATGTTTGCTCCTAATGCCACCTGTAGACGTACTAACAAAGCATCCGTTGTTTACTTCTGACATTCTGACAGACATTCTGTCAAATTCAAACTAAATATTAAATTTTCACGTTATCAACGTTACATGTTTGTTATGTTTCTTTTAATAATTGTTTTATTTATATTTCTTTCGATTTTATTCATTTATTAATTTCATCTTTCATTTTACTATTGTTAATCTAAAAATAGTTGGTTTTCAGTCTAATTATTATCTCAATTCTTCAATCAACTTCTTCTTCTTTAAGTTCCATCTTCTATCGAAGGTTGGAAATCATCATGGCTATGCGGACTCTGTTGACTGCCGCTCTAAAAAGTTCTGCACTACTGCATTCAAACCATTCCCTTAAGTTCTTAAGCCAGGATATTCTTCGTCTTCCCACATTTCGCTTTCCTCGGATTTTGCCCTGCATAATAAGTTGTAATAATGCGTATTTTTGCCCTCTCATCACATGTCCCAAGTACTCAAGTTTTCGTATTTTAATAGTTAATATTATTTCCGCCTCATTTCCTATCCTTCTAGTTACTTCCATGTTTGACATTCTTTGAATCCATGATATTCGTAGGATTCTTCTGTAACACCAAAATTAGCTTTATATATCCCGACAACAAAGAAACTTTTTAAGTTTAATAAATGATGTACGTGCTATTTCAATACGTGTCCTAATTTCTTTGGTTTGGTCTACATCTGATGTTATCCATGTTCCTAAATATTTATAGTTATTAACATTCTCAATTGCAGTATCTTCAATAGTCAATTGGATATTTGCATGTGCAGATTTAGTCGTGATCATGCATTTAGTTTTCTTTAAATTTATCTTCAGTCCGTACTCATGACAGCGTTCATTAAGGCGTTGCATTAGGTTATGTAAATCATTGTTGTTATCCGTAATTATTACTGTATCCTCTGCAAAACGTAAGTTATTCAAAACTTCTCCATTGATAGATATACCTTCTATTGAGTCTGAGAGCGCTTCTTGAAATACCGCTTCACGTTAGACATTGAAAAGTAGTGGGGACAGCACGCAACCCTTGGCGGACTCCTCTCTGTATTTTGATATTTTCGGTGTACTGGCTGTCAACTCTTACCTTGGCAGTTTGATTCCAATATAAATTAGAATTGTTCAATCACTTAGAATAAAATTATTCAATCAACTAAATATCCTATTTAATATTTTATATCCTATATCTAATAACATTCTATATTTCAGTTGTATTTCCTGTATGTGACTCCACTCTATTCTATGTCACAGATGTTCCACGTATAAATTTCTATGCTTCACTTCAATAGACAGTATATCTGTTAGTTGGCAACTCTGCTGTCAAGTCACTTCTCTGTCATTGTATAACAATTGTATTGTTATAACAATTCTGAAGTGACATATTTTTTTATAAATAGCGTTCATCTATAAAAAGGTATATTGACAATTCATTTATAATACTAAATCTTTTCTTGAGGTAAGTTACAATTAATATTTAAGTAATATCCAGTGTCTTTTTATGATTTAAAATTTTATTTCATTTTTTATAAATTCATACATAACCTTTTTTGCACATGTGGTAAACTAATAATTAGTCCAATATACACTTAGCAGCTTTATTACAAAGTGTTCCTGTCATCTTTTCAGTACTTCTACTTTGTCGTTCAAAATAATTGCATTATGAGCCTTGACTTGGTACTCTTGTGGCTTGAAAACTTTTCTTTTTGTATTAACTTGTTTGTAGAATTTTCTGTGTTCGTGTTCTTTATTTAGTTTTTCCTTTTCTTTGTACTCTTTATTGATTTGTCGCCGCTTTTTCTGTTTGTGCTTTTGTTTTTCCTCTCTTCTCTTTACTCGATATTCTTCAACATTGCCTAAATATAGTCATAGGAAACGTTCAGCCCGGAGGTTTAGATATGCAAGATGGCCACAACATCGAGGCAATGGGTAAAAATGATATGTACAAATATCTTGGAGTACAGCAAGCGCGAAAAATTGACCATAAACTAATGAAAACCGAACTAACAAACCGAGTTTGTGCGAAGAATAAGACAGCTAAATCGGTCATATCTTAATAGCAAAAATTTGTTTAAGGTATTAAATACGTACGCCTGTTCCTAGCTTAGCTACTCATTTAGTATTATCAAGTGGTCTAAAGCGGATATAGAAAGTCTCCATCGAAAAATCAGAACACTTCTCACAAAGGGGCAAAAACACCACCCACGCAGTGCAGTAGAGAGAACAACTTTACCGAGATATCAAGGGGGAAGAGGACTCATTGACATAGGTGAGCAACTGGATAAACAGATTGCTAATTTAAGAACTTATTTTCAGGTGCAGGCTGAGACATCTACTTTACATCGAGCAATTTGCGCAGTAGACGATACAACGTCGCTTAAACTGGGGGAACAAGAAATGGACATAAACCACCTGACTAAGCAAGAAAAAATGCGCACCTGGATGAGTAAGCCTCTGCATGAGGTCAGCCAAGAATATGTCGACAATACAGCGTCGAACTATTGGTTGACATCAGGAAAGATGTTTCCTAAGACTGAGGTTTTCCTACTTGCCATTCAGGATCAAGTTATTCCAACAAAAAATTACCTGAAATATATTGTTTAAAGATCCTTAAGTCCAAAATGACAAATGCCGATCTGGATGCCAAGTCCAAGAAACCATCCCACATCTTACCGGGGGCTGCCCGGCGTTTGTCGGTAATGATTATAAAGAACGCCGTGACTCAGTACTAAAGATTATCCAAAAAGAATAAGCTGACGAACTGGGACTTCTCCAAACCGACCATCTTCCTTACTATCAATATGTCCCTGACAGAATACTTGAAAATGACAACTACAAGCTATACTGGGACCGCACTGTGCTCAAACAAAAGTACCCAGACAGTACCTATTATTCTATCCACTACTGGTTTTATTCCCAAAAACCTCCTAGCTAACACAAAACAGCTGAGTCTAAATGAAAATCTTCATAAGGCCATGCAGAAAGCTATACCTCACCGCGACATTCAGATGTGTACGAAAAGTTTTTGGAGATACTCCAGCATACCAAGTCACCTAGGGCTCGATAACAAGGAAAGAGTCCCACCAGAGCTTAATCCTTTTGATACCGTAGGTATCTGGGATGAGTGAATTTTCCCCTTAGAGGGAGTGTGGGCCGTATGGCTAAATCTGAGATAATACATTAAATCTAGTTTAACATAAGTTTTCATTCACATTAATAATGTGTATACTAAGCGGATGTGTGGAAGTCTACTATATACCTAAGGTTGTAAAATACTCAAATAAATATATTCTTTTTAGTTCAAAACGATATTTAATTATTTAGTCTGTCAATAGAAAGAGTGCTAGCAACCGCAGATGCTTGTTAGGTTTGTATGTACATATCTTTTAAAAACATGTCAACGTGTTTATTTCGAAGAAGTTTTACATCTAGGCATGCATGATAAATTAATATATTGTTACAAATATAATAATCCCGCAATTATTTCTACGTATTGCGTTTACGGCAGTAAACAGAACGAATCGCAATTATCGAGATTCGAAATTTATGTCTGAGAAAAATTTAAATTCTATTGAGCGTAAAATAACCGAGAAGTCTATTTAATAACGAAATGAATCCGGAATTAATTCATAACGGAATGTCCTTAAATTATGTCGAAATGTGTTTACACAGCAAAATAAAGACACAACACATGAATCAACAGCTGAATCGGTAGATTGCCACAACTACACAACGAAGCAAATACTTTCATTTTATAAACATCAATAAAAAACTAAGAATTCTGTCAAATGAAGGACTGGAATACAAAGTAAACGTTTAACTTGCATGATATGGAACGGGAATGATAATAGCCCAACAAAATAAAAAGATTTGGTGCTTGAGAAATAACGAATTTTAAATATTTTAGATGCTCTGATTTCAAAAGTGAATTGTTTTTAAATAATTTTAAAATCGCTCAAAAAGATATACACAAAGGCACCTGGAAATCACAGACGGACTTACAGTAAATATAATAGATTATTATATTGTAGACTCAAGACACCAAGACAATATAATAAACGTTCGTACCAGAAGACGAGATCTCAGGTTCTGATCACTACTGCATCGAAAGTAGGGCAAGGGCCAGAATTTTAAACGTTTAAAAAAGGAAATGGGTTGTAAACATGAACGATACAATTTAGAAGGACTTAAAAATACAAACAAAAATAGAGTAAATAAACAAACTCTAAACATCAAACTAGAAAACAGACTAAAACATGAAAAGACAAATGAAGAAAAGGAAGGGTGCATAAACATCATGAAAGAAGCAGCTCGAGAATTACTGCATTGAAGGCATAGGCATGAAAGGTAAATAAAGAAAAACAAGAACGAATGACTGTTTTGACGAAGAATATCAGATTATAATAGAGAGAAAAAACAGAGCATATTTAATAATGCAACAGAGATACAGAACCCGACAAGCAGAAGAGGAATATAAATAACTAAACAAGGAAGAAAAGAAAATCCACCGCAGAAAGAAGAGAGAAACTATAAACAAAGAACTACAAGATCTAAGTAAGCCAATAGAGACGAGAAAATTTTAGCACAAACTGAACAAAAGCAAAAAGGAATTCAAACAGAAAAAGTAAAGAGATAAGTAGAGTAATATATAGACAAAACAGCAAAAAAACCTAAGATCTAGATTATATTGATATATTAGATGTTCGTTTGTAATACTCCATTGAACGTTGTTTATAAAAATATTGCTTTTAATTATGTGGTCTTAATATGCCATGCGCCAAATAAAAAATAAATTCTCCGCTACTGATACACTTCTTGGTAAAACTCATAAAAACAGCTAAATTTTACGATATTGCGAGTTGCGTTATTCACGCGTATCACTCATTTCATTATTTCTTTGATGGAGCATAGTAATACAAGATACACATAACATTTTAGGAAGTTGATTCTTAGTTGTAAGCTCAGCTGAGAATTGCAAAGTATAGATCATATAGTTTCCTAAATGCTCCTCTTACAATTTCTATACGAGTTTTAATTTCTTCATCATCCGGATTTAGTGTCTCGTTTATCCAAGCTCCTAGGTACTCAAGCGAGGGTATTACAAGCAAAACTAAACACCAAATCTTTAAGGCAATTCTGGAAAGCTACTCCTTATATGGCTCAGAGACGTGGGTGACAAATAAAAGAATAAATAATAAATGTAAAGGAGGCACTAAATGACCAAAGATAACAACGAAAATTACTCTGCTATGGACATATACGAAGGATGGAAAAGACAAGAATACTGCTGCGAACTTGGAAATGGAAACCAAATTGAAGAAGGGAAAGAGTCTTATTAGATTACAGGCGAACGGATAAATAAAAACAGCAATGGAGAAAAGGGACCTCAATGAAGAAGATATAAATAATAAAAAGGAATGTCGATTGGTATGTAAGTAAACGGCAAACAGAATATGCAGTGGAAAGTGACTGATAAGTAAATAAGTAATACAAATAAAAAATTTATTAAAAATCCTTTGTAAAAGATATATTAAGAACCCAAACGGGCTAAGTTAAACAGACAAAACGTTTTCGGAATCAATATTCCATCATCAGTGTCTAAGAGTACATGAATGTAGCCACTAAATATATGGGTAAAAACCCGTTAACAAATAATTGATTACATTTAGTTTACAAAATTTCTTATAATGATTTAAGATGTTAAAGTTACCGTTGGATTAGGTAACATGGCGACATATGACTCCACGTTGGAGTTGCTAGTCTTGAGACGGTGTATCTACGAAGACTGTATGGGAGCAACTGTTGCAACTCCAGTTGCTCCCATACACTCTTTAAGCTTAAGAACCAATTCTTAATATTTACATTTTACAAAGGATTTTTAATAAATTTTTTAATATATGGTATACAGCCAACTACAGGAACGTAGATTCCTTGTGGATTACTACAAATAACTTCATAAAACCAACGATTTTAACAACATATTGTTTATTTTAACGATCACTATCTTCTAATAGAACAAAGCAGTTGTACACAAATCTCCACACTATATAATAATAAAAACGAAATATTGCCTTACTGCAAATAACCATTCACGAGCATCGCCATCTACCTCGAATCCTAATGTCTCCTTAGTCCTTCTCATCGTTTCATCGTTCTTGTCTACAGTTAATTTCCTGCTTAATATTATCTTGTGCCTAGAAAAGTCGTTCGTGGATGAGATTTTCGTCTCATCGATCCAAAATGTGTGTCCTACTTTCACTTCATCTCCTGATTACCTCCTGAAATACGGTCGGATCAAAGTATATAATTAGAGGTTGTGGTTAGGTGATGATTCAAAGTCATAGAATACGGCAGTTGCTATACAGGAGGAGTCATAACTGTAAATGGATTCATAAGATAATAATATTTTGGTTAGTGAGAATCGATATAGTATTTTTTTCTTATTTATCTCTGAACGTAGTTACATACGTTCTTTACTTCTCTATGCTCCTACTCTTCTGCTAAGTAACCTGAAGGCGAAGATAGCCAAATTAACCTCGAAACTTCTAAGTCAATAATCGAATAAATGATAAAACGTTTAAAAAATTAATTAGTTGAATTAGGAATCCTACTAGATTTAGGAATAATAACCAACCTTCCACTTTAGATCTAGTGCTTATTAACGACGAACATCTGATTTCATCTCTCGAAGTCAGTTCTCCCATAGGAAACTCAGATCATGCAGTTATAACGGCTCACATCCAGTTCAATCAAATATTACCCCGCAAAAATAACATTGTAACATATGCTACTACCGACTTTTCTGAAGTTGACACTGAACTCTCTCAAATCGACTGGCATTTATTTTTTGCAGACTTAAACGACCCCTCATTAATGTGGACTGCATTTCTCGATAAAGTCCACAATATAATTTCTACAAATACTATTTTCCGTAAGAGTTATAAAAACAACCTCAAACCCTGGATAAATCGAACAGCAATTAAACAAATCAATCACAAACGACATCTATGGCGAAAATTTATACACACCGGGCTTCTTAGTGATTTCCAAAGCCACCGCAGATTTTCAAATAACTTAAAAACATCTCTAAAAACCCTAAGACAAAATTTTGAAGCAAACGTTATTGAAAGTGGTAATATTAAAAAAGTCTATAAATACATACGTTCCTCCATGACATCTAAAGTTTCCATTCCGCTACTTCAAAAATCCAACCAGACTTTATGTTCTTCTGACAAAGAATCTTCCGAAACTCTCTCTTTAGCATTTTCACAGGTTTTTACTAAAGAATTAAATGATGGTTATCTACCTGCTGTTAACTGTAATCGTGTCGGCGCATCCTTACAGCAAGTTGAATTCACAGTGGATCATGTCAAACAACACTTAATTAAACTTCGCACGGCCGCTTCACCTGGTTTAGATGATTTAACACCAAAACTGTTAAAAAGGTGCGCAAACACGCTTGCAATACCCTTAACGTTAATTATGCAAACCTCTTTCATCCAAAACTCCTTACCCCCTAGTTGGAAATTAGCTTCCGTTACCCCTATTTTTAAAAAAGGCAACAAACTCGACCCGAACAATTATCGTCCGATTAGCTTGCTGCCGGTAGTTGCCAAAGTTATGGAAGCCATTATTTCCGAGGAGATGACCAAATTCCTTCTCCAGGAACATGTTATTCCAACACAACAACATGGATTTGTCTCTGGTCGCTCTACTCTAACCAATCTCCTACACTGTGTTAACGACTGGACCTCATCCCTTAACAGTTCGCAGCCGGTCGACGTTGTTTATCTAGATTTTTCTAAAGCCTTTGACCGTGTACCTAAGCGCAGACTTCTACATAAGCTAGAACATTTCGGAGTTCGCGGTACTTTACTTCGTTGGATAGATGATTTCCTGACAGATCGATATTACAAAGTTAGAGTTGGCAAATCTTTCTCACAGGACAGGTTAGTGGAAAGTGGAGTGCCTCAGGGTTCTGTCCTTGGACCTCTGCTTTTTACGGTTTACACCAGCAATATTCCTTATTATGTCTCAAGTAAAATATCGTTTTACGCTGACGACACAAAAATATATGCCAATCCAAACACAAACCAGCTAACCCTCCAAATGGACTTGGACTCTATTTTAACATGGTGTTCCCAGTGGTTACTACCCTTAAACGCGGAAAAATGTGTAGTGCTTCGAATTGGCAAAAATAACCCACTTGTGCCGTACTTTGTTAACGGGCAGCCATTAGAATCTGTGTTTTCGTATAACGATCTTGGTGTTATTGTGAACAGCAGCCTAACTTGGTCCGATCATATTACCTCTATTTGTAAACGTGCAAACTCCAGACTGTATCTTATTAGGAGGTGTTTTTCGGGAGTTTCAATGCAATTATTTTGCAAACTTTACACTTTGTACGTAAGACCCATACTTGAATACGCTGGACCAACGTGGTATCCCGATCTGGTTCGAGACAAGACTCTGTTGGAAAACGTTCAAAGAAAAGCCACTCGAATTTCTTTGGGACCGAGAAGACCGTCTTATGCAGAAAGACTTAGTATGGCTAACCTAACTACGTTTGAACTTCGCCGACAACGTGGAGACTTAATTACAACATTCAAAATACTAAAATTCAATTTTGGAAACCTCGATGAAATATTTATCATAAACCAAGATGAACGCCTCAGAGGTCATCAATACAAACTAAAGAAAGAAAATTTTTCTATAAGACAAAGACAGAACTTTCTTCCAAATAGAGTTTTTGAGTACTGGAATAACCTCAACGACAACATTGTCTCCGCTTCCTCTACCAACTCGTTCAAAAACAGACTCGACAGTTTTATATTATAGTTAAAATATTGTTTTTCTTTTAAACCAAAAATTGTAATTTTATTTCTTTTAGTTGTAATTTTTGTTATTTACTAGTAGGTGATTAATGAAATTTCTTTGTTTTTGGGCATAATAGGGACTTAGTTCCTCTGAACTCGCTTATATTATAATAATAATAATAATAGGTAATAATAAATATTAATTGAAATAAAGTTAATTGTATATTATTTGTATAGTATGTACGTGAAAAACTAGTAGGTACAAATTAAATTAAAGAACATCCATTTATGTTGAATATTTTTGTAGGTAATATGACCTACTTAAAGTTGAAGTTGTAATTTCATGTTTTTATTATTTTAAATTGAAACTTCCACAACCATTCTCCCATAAACGCTTGCTCAATTTTCCTTTACGTTTACAGTTTTGCTAAAAGTTTTTTTTAAAGAATCCTTCTTCAATTTAATGTAAGTAGTACAACTAAAAATGTTAAATTATTAAAAGAATCTTTTTAAAAGCTGTGTGGAATTTTGGAAAAACGATCAACTTCATTTCAAGGATCGTACTTTTTTTGAAAATTCGCGTAAAAATACCAACTTTTTAAAAGATTATTCAATTTGTTTATTTAACTTAAAAATACTGAAATTTTGCATATAACGCATTTTGCATTGCAACGAAATATATAATTAACTAGCATTTTTCAAAATTAATTTTAGGTTATTTTCATGAGACTATTGATACAAGTCTTTTCTTTTTTTCTATTTTTTTTGTGATCATTGTTATTATTATCGTTATTATCTAATCGAATCAAATATTGAATCGAATCAAATATCAAATCGAATCGAATCAAATATCGAATCGAATCAAATCGATTATCGAATATAACCGAATCGATTATCGAATCCATTATCCAATCGATTATCGAATCGATTATCGAATCGAATTGATTAACGAATCGAATTGATTAACGAATCGAATCGATTATAGAATCGATTATCGAATCGATTATAGAATCGATTATCGAATCAAATCGACTATCGAATCAAATCAAATCGATTATCGAATCGAATCAGTTGTACTTGTGATTGGAAAGAGTTGCGTATTGACAGCGAAAATGTTGAGACGTGCTTTAGATATAGATCAAGTAATTTTCAATTTGCACTCTTTATTTTCACGTACATACTCCGGAAAGCAGGAGCCGGCTCATTACAATCTGATAATGGAAGATTTTAACGGGAAACTCGGAAGGAAAAAAGACGAACACGAAGTGGCAATCGGAGATTTTGGAATCGGAGTAAGAAACGAAAGAGGCGAAATGCTTACCAACTTTCTACTGCAACACAAACTGTATGCAATGAACACCTTTTTTAAGAAGAAACAAAATAGAAAATGGACGTGGGCTAGTCCAGACGGAAGAACTAAGAGCGAATATGATTATATAATAACAGACAAAAAGCAAATTACTCAAGATGTCACTGTACTCAATAAACTATCAGTAGGAAGCGACCACAGACCAGTAAGAGCTAGAGTAACGCTCAATCTACAAAAAGAAAGAGCAAAGATAATAAACAGTTGTAAACGCATAGTTTGGAATTCACCAAATAATCCAGAAACATACATAAGAAATATAGCCGAAACTTTACAGAGTAATAATCCCAAACCTCTAAGTATCGACGATCACAATAAATTAATAACAGACTCAGTTAGAAACGCACAACTCAAATTTTGCAAGAAAAATGACACCAAAAGTGAAAAGATTAGCAAAGATACAAGGGCTCTCATGGAAATACGACGAAACCTAAGTGAGAACGAAAAGGGAAACAAAGAAGAATATAAAAACCTAAATAAAAGAATTTCAACGGAAATTAGAAAAGATGTAAGAAGATATAATACTAATGTAATTACTCAAACAGTAGAAGAGAACAAAGGTTTAAAGATAATGAAAAGAAAACTTACGCAAAGTAAACAAGAAATATACAAGCTGAGAGATAAAGACGGAAAGGCAACAACAGATAAACAAAACATTCTGAAAATAATTAGAGAATTTTATAAAGACCTCTATACCAGCCAAAGACCACAAGACAATTTCCCGACACGAGTAAAGACTCTCATAAATCAGGGATCGGAAATACTTTTACCCATTACTGTGTCAGAAGTAAGAGCAGCTTTAAAGGAAATGAAGAACCATCGATCGCCTGGTGATGATGGACTCGTTATCGAGGCAATAAAAGCAGGTGGAGAAATTTTATTAAAATCAGTAAGCGAACTGTTTATTAAATGCTTACATGCGGGTACGATTCCAAAAGACTGGAACAATGCAGTAATAGTCTTGTTACACAAAAAATGCGATATTACTAAATTAGAAAATTATAGACCCATCAGCCTCTTGACACATATGTACAAACTCTTTATGAAAATCTTAACAAAGAGGTTAACACCTAAACTTGATTTCTATCAGCCCAAAGAACAGGCAGGCTTCAGGGCAGGATATGGCACAAATGACCATTTGCATACCATAAAGATCTTAATAGAAAAGTGCATCGAGTACAACATACCACTGGTTCTTGCATTTGTCGATTACGAGAAGGCTTTTGATTCTGTAGAGTTTGAAACAATACTGGAAGCCCTAAATCAAAGCCGAATAGATTACAGGTACACGAAACTAATCAAAAACATCTATCAGAACGCTACATCAAGTATACGACTGCACGAAGATACAGAAAAATTCAGCTTAGGTCGAGGAGTTAGACAAGGAGACAATATTTCACCAAAATTGTTCACGGCAGCTCTAGAGTCAATATTTAAGGGTACTCAATGGCAAGATATAGACATCAATATAGATGAAGAAAGATTAAATCACCTAAGGTTTGCAGATGATGTTGTATTAATCGCAGATAACTTACATGATACAGTTTCTATGATGCATTCGTTTAAAAGTCTGTCTGAAAGAGCAGGATTAAAGATAAACTTTGAGAAAACTAAAATTATAACAAATCCCGTAATGAGTGGAAATATAACTATTGATAATAATACCATACAACAAACAGACACTTACAAATATCTGGGACACGAAATCAAAATAAGCAGAGACAAGCAAACACATGAAATACAGAGGCGAATAGGTCTAACATGGGCAGCATTTGGCAAATTAAGCCATATTCTAAAAAGTTCAATTCCCATGTGTCTCAAGCGAAAGGTTTATAACCAATGTGTTTTACCTGTACAAACTTATGGAGCAGAGACTTTAACACTCACGCAAAAATCTGCGAATAAACTTAGAGTTACACAACGAGTCATGGAACGTGCAATGCTGAACGTGAGCCTTCGAGACCACATAACAAACCAACAAATCAGGCGAAGATCAGGAGTTCAAGACGTCATCGCAAGAACCACGACGCTGAAGTGGAACTGGGCAGGGCACTTAGCCAGAACACAAGATGGACGGTGGACAAGACGTATTATGGAATGGAGGCCCAGAAATTATAAAAGAAGCCGAGGACGACCACCGACTAGATGGACAGATGACATTAAACGTGTAGCGGGAAACTGGCTACAAGCGGCCCAGTGTAGAGAACACTGGAAAGAACTGAGGGAGGTCTATGTCCAGCAGTGGACGCGATTGGCTGATTGATGATGATGATGACTCTTTATTTTACTGCTGAAAAGATCAATGGAGACACTTTACGATCAGTTAAATCCATATATAAACGTATGGGTGATGGATTGCCTATTAGTGAGACAAAACACAAGTTAGTTTTGGAAAACAGAAAAAGTGTAAATAGTACAGTAGAGGTCGCACAATATAAACCTAGACCACACCCTACTGCTAAAGATCTTCCTGAAGGCTGTAAGTTTGAAATTCAAGACATTGCATGAAAAGAAAGAACATGATTATTTAGAGACGGTGTTAAAAAAAAATGAAAAACTGAAATACATTCGAAATTTACAGAGTATCTGGAGAGTTTTCAAATGGAAACCAAAAAAGCCTTTTGTGAACGAGCTAGTGTCGTTCAAAAAAGAATCTGGTTTTAAAGAAACTATAATACAATATAAGGTTGAATGTTCGAATAATTAAACTTTGAGGGTATACAAGGCAACTATCGAACACGGTGATTAATTTAATCTTGCTCAAGTACTTTCGATCAATAGATCATCTTCAGGGGCATCTGAAATAAGCCAAGAAACGTTTTTTATTAAAAAGGAAAATTAAATCACTTGGATAAAAAACTCCAAGTTTATGGTTGAAAAAAAAAAAATTTTTTATGTGTGATAAACGTTTATAGACTTACTTCGTCAGTTGTGGCCTATCCGACATAGTAGAATGTCATAAATGTAAAATTTGAACATAACAATACAAAATACAATACACTAAGACAAACAAACACTTTAAAATTTATAAGGAGAAGCTACATGTTGTATAGAAGCCGAAGACAGAATGGGCTCCCGGTCTGACGGAAATGTAGAGATGACATGTGACAAATGACAGCTTGTGAAGGGCAGTTATGTGATCTGCACCTTTCAAAATTCTATGACACTAAGTATTGACCAAAGGTCCATGTGACACCACTATAGGAAATCGACTGATGAAATATAAAATTATATAGTATAATTTTTTTAAGTAGATTGAATAATCCCAATCTCACACTTAAACCTGTCTATGATAATTAGGATGTTGGTTTGAGAGCAATTGAAGTTGACATAAAGTATGAATGTGAGAAAAGACTAACAATATATTAGACAGTGGATGGTTGACTACAATAAAATGGTCCACCAAGCGCTATCAGTACTGTAAAAAAGAAAAATCTGAATATGCAGTTAAATTACTAAAAGTTAAAATCAAAATTGAAGACAAAATATATAAATGTGTTATAGTCCACGTAGTTCAGTTGAATCCACAGTCAATGGAAGAACTTTAAAATTAATATTGAAATGCTCTGATGATAATTTTAAAACAGAACTTAATACTCTTAAGCAGATTGCTTTCAATAATGGCTATGATCCCAACATTATATACAAACTTCTAAATAGAGCTAAACTAAAAATTGCAGAAAAGCTTGCATATTCTTCACAGTTTTTCCAACCTAATGCTTCAGATAACATCAGATATTTCTCCTTCACTTATTTTAGTATCATTTCCAATAAAATATCTAAACTTTTTTCTTCTACAATTGACAACATCAAAATTTACTTTAAATCACATAACACTTTAGGTTCCTTCTTAATCAATACCAAAGATAGGATGAATACACTTGATAAAAGTGGTATTTACAAATTGAAATGTGATGATTGTGATGCCTCTTATGTAGGTAGAACCATCAGAAAGTTATCCACTAGAGTCTCTGAACATTTGAAAAGACCAAATTCTTCAAGTTTTGGTCAACACTTAGTATCCAGCAACCACAATTTTAACATCAATTCTGGTTCATCTATCTTACATGACATTAGCAGAAAGAAAAACTATCTTGAGTTGGATTTATTTTAAGATTTGGAGATTACAAGGGAAACAAATGAAAACTCTCACTGTCTTAATACTCAAATTAATTTAAATTGTACTAAATTTAATCCTATATTTAAAAACTTTATTACAGCTTCACCTCGTAGAGGACCCAGCTCGACTGTTTAGACTCCATGCACTGAGCATTTCAATATTAATTTTAAAGTTCTTCCATTGACTGTGGATTCAACTGAACTACGTGGACTATAACACATTTATATATTTTGTCTTCAATTTTGATTTTAACTTTTAGTAATTTAACTGCATATTCAGATTTTTCTTTTTTACAGTACTGATAGCGATTGGTGGACCATTTTATTGTAGTCAACCATCCACTGTCTAATATATTGTTAGTCTTTTCTCACATTCATACTTTATGTCAACTTCAATTGCTCTCAAACCAACATCCTAATTATCATAGACAGGTTTAAGTGTGAGATTGGGATTATTCAATCTACTTAAAAAAATTATACTATATAATTTTATATTTCATCAGTCGATTTCCTATAGTGGTGTCACATGGACCTTTGGTCAATACTTAGTGTCATAGAATTTTGAAAGGTGCAGATCACATAACTGCCCTTCACACGCTGTCATTTGTCACATGTCATCTCTACATTTCCGTCAGACCGGGAGCCCATTCTGTCTCCGGCTTCAATACAACATGTAGCTTCTCCTTATAAATTTTAAAGTGTTTGTTTGTCTTAGTGTATTGTATTTTGTATTGTTATGTCCAAATTTTACATTTATGACATTCTACTATGTCGGATAGGCCACAACTGACGAAGTAAGTCTATAAACGTTTATCACATATAAAATTTTTTTTTTTCAACCATAAACTTGGAGTTTTTTATCCAAGTGATTTAATTTTCCTTTTTTATAAAAAACGTTTCTTGGCTTATTTCAGATGCCCCTGAAGATGATCTATTGATCGAAAGTACTTGGGCAAGATTAAATTAATCACCGTGTTCGATAGTTGCCTTGTATACCCTCAAAGTGAAACTATAATAATTCTAAAAACGAAGACACTTAATTTGTGTATTTAGACGAAAAGTTTGGAAATGTGGAATAAAACAGATTTGGCAGGATGAGAGTATAGATTCCAAAAAAAGACACCGATGCTGAACGAAAGAGGCATATTACGCTACATAAGGGAGGAAAACATGATTGTATTGATGAAGCGGATCTTATGTTTTCGTCAAAATAAAAATCGGCTGATTATCACGATATAAATGTGATAAAATAACGTTATCGTGGTTTTAATCACAAAAAAAGTAGTGGTGGGGTCGCCTTGACCCTTACCCATCATCGAAATTCTGCCCTCAGTTTTACTGTGAATCGTGCCGTGTGTGGTTTATTGTAAATGGTTGTGAATTTACCCGTCAAGCTATGCTCAAATTAGTGGATTTACTAAGAAGTAAGCTTTTTTAAATTTATTGTTTATTAAGCTTATTTAGTTTTTTTTTATTGTGATAATGGCTTTGTTCGTATATTTATTACATAATAATTATTAAACAAAATTTCAAAAATATAAAAAATATATATGCTTATAAATATATATTTGCTTTTAAACATGGGTGCCCAAATTAGGAATGGGAATGTTATCAATGTACCAGTAATGGGCAGCGTGCCCAACTTGAGAAATGTGGTATAAGGTGGCATTGTGCTTATGTGTGAAAGCCCACTGGACATAAAATATATAGGTACAGCCGGCAGTATCATAGAAAAACTGGTTCCAATAATGGGTACTCATGCCCAATATAAGGTCATTGCCAGTGCCTATCATAGTAACTTCAAATCACATTTTTATTTTGTCTTGTGACTTGTCTCCCTTACCCAATGAACTTTGTTCTATTTTGTTTCAGCATCACTATGTCGTACAAGAAGTACTCAGAAGATGTTATTAAATTAGCCATACAAGAAGTAAGGGAAGGAAGTTCAATAAAATCATCGACCAAGAAGAATAATATATCACGTCCCAGACTTAACAACGAAGATTAAAAACATATACTTTTGTACCAACACGCATGGGTTCCATACTGTTTTCCCCCGATGGAACTAGCTTTTGTCCGATGGATTAAAGAGATGGTTAAAAACGGGTTCCCAGTAACAAAAGACACATTGATGCTTAGCGTTGCTAAAACCGCAAAAGAACTGAAAATCACTTTTGGAGATGAAAATTGTGACCTTGAAGGACGTGGTATGAAGGTTTTATGAATCGTCACCCTGATGTTTCCAAATACACCAGCCACAACTTAACAGTTCAGAGGCGAGCAGTGACTCAAAAAGAATTAGAAAAGTGGTTTCGGGAGGTGCTATAATATGTAACTGACAATAATTTAAGACGAGCATTCAGACGAGCATTGGTAGATCAGAAAACGGATGGATGGCACATGAGACATTCTACGAATATTTAGTAAATTTTTTTCATGCTTGGCTGACGAATTAAAATATGGAACGGCCAGTTTTATTTTTTATGGATGGCCACATCTCCCATATTTAGATATCATTGGCTAACTTTTTGCAGCCAATTAGATTGAAATGATATCACTTTTATCAAATGCCACTCATATACTTCAACCTATGGATGTGACTGTTTTCCATTCCCTTAAGCTCAGATGGAGACAGGAGGTCGCTGTCCTACTTTTCCCTACTTTTTTAAATCAAATATAGGAGAAATTTGCACCAAGGACAATTCAAAACGATTTTAAGGAATGCGGTCTGGTACCATGGGACCTAACGGTATTTAAAATACCAGACGTGTCACAACACAAGACCCAGCATCCATTAAAAGTTGTAGTCTGTTGGTGTACCTCATGATATATTCCTTAGTACACTTGAGAAAAAAATAAGACCACCTAAAATGCAAGAGTTTGAAAAAAATGTAGTAGACTGGAGAGGGGATATAAAAGATTATTCTGTGTTTTACTTGTGGCATACCGAAAAACATCTAGCATTCAGAAAACTAGAGAATGGATGATAGATCAAAATCCAGAACAAAAAGAAGAACCAAGTCGTCCTAGTTTAGACTCAGCTCAGAATGATCAATTAGCGGGACCTTCTACGGTACCAGGCATTTTATTTAATACTAATGTGATTAGGTCAACTCCTTCACCCATTGATCACTCATCTGGATCCAAAGTAGACCCATTAGTACCTTCTCCATTTAAAAGAACTGTGTTTTGGCCTGGTGAGATCGAAATTACAAAAAAAAAACGAGCAAAAAAAAAGCTGTCAGCGGTAGTTACTTCTTCCAAGATGCTTGCATATTTACAATAAAGATGAATCTAAACAGAGATCAGAGGATGAGAAGCAAAGGAGAAAAGTAGTACGAGAAACCAAAAAGCAGAAGAAAAGCGAAGATTAAAACAGAAGGTTTTAGTACCTTCATCCTTTTCTAGTTCTTCTTCTGCAACAATCATGTATGAAGAGTCGGGGATGTCTTCAGAAAGTAGTGCAGACGAAAATGGTAAATTAGTCATCCAGAGTAGAATGAAAAAGGGAGACTTTGTAATTGGTCAGTTTTTAGGGAGTAAGAGGGGAACAATTGTATACCAGTATTTGTGCGCAATACAACAAAAAGGGCCTGAACCATGGTAGTTGTTTGTTTAAGACTTAAGGTCTGTAGACAAAACCAAAAAACTTTTTAAGGTTATGGAGACACATTTCCTCAATTAATGTTAAACAAATTATTAGTGTAATTTCTACACCTGACATTATTAATAAAGAATTAATAAATAATTTTTTATTATTGTAAAATTATTATTGTTATAAATATTGTAAGAATTTGCTAATTTCAGGGAGAAAACCTTTCATCACTACTCCAAAATAGTCACAAATTCGAGCTATATATTAAATTTTTGAATATTCTTGGTCATAAATCATCCAGTTTTTAGATATCGTTACGCGATTTTGTTAAATTGAAAGAATAGGCAATGTAGTATATATTAATATCATTAAGACGAGCTAATGTCATATTATATGGATAGTAAATTGAATAGGTTCAAAAAATACTACAAATTTCTGGAATTATTTTACAAATTTTTACAAGAAACATTTAAAAGAGTCATAAAAAATGATTTATTTAAATTGTTACCATCGTTAAATAATTTTTGTTCGCAGTGTACCATTGTTTTGATCGAATATAAATACAAACACACCTCACTGACTCTAGTCGACATGTTTATGTGATAGCGCTTTTAATTTACAAACAAATACCAATATTCGGATCATGTGAGTTGATAAACATCAAAAACAAACGAAATGGCCCGTCAGAATTCTATTATAAAGCATTCCGGTGTATCCAGACGAACGTTGCGTTAAATTAAATAGGAATAGCATAAAAATAACAATTTTCCATTCCTCTTCTTGTTCCTCCTTCTTGATTTTACGTAAACTGACTGATATATCCTCACACCAGGTCATTTAGGGATGGTGTGGCACTGTTAATTTATCTCAACCGATTCTTCCCACTCCTTCTTCTTCCTTATTATTTTGGTAATGTCAATATTCATTCAACTCAATTGATAATGAAAAGATGAATTAATAGATCAGATGAAATACAAACCCACAAAATAATGTATACCCTTTTCCAACAAAGATATTCATAAATACACGTGGAAATGACCTTCATTCCATCAGAAGTCGATCATAGACTATATAATAATGAAACAGAAATCAAAATTTAAGTGCCAATACTGCAGAGTAAACAGAGGATCTAACTGTGGGACAGATCACAACTTTCTTTTAGCTAAACCTTCATTCCATCAGAAGTCGATCATAGACTATATAATAATGAAACAGAAATCAAAATTTAAGTGCCAATACTGCAGAGTAAACAGAGGATCTAACTGTGGGACAGATCACTACTTTCTTTTAGCTAATCTTTTGTGCCCCTTTAAACAATACTACAAACAGAACACCGAAAGTGAGAGAAGCAATACTACATAGTACAAAACGGAGAGATATAAATTGCACCTTTTCTTCCAACCAAGTATTAAACATCTTTTTCAATCTACATTAGAAAAGGAACTAAATGAGATGGAAAAAAATATGGATATAGAACAAGAATGCAACAACCTCAAAACGATAATAAAAAAAATTTTATGAAGTATTAGGAACAGAGAAACACGACAAAAAACACCACGAAGCACCATGGATGACAGAAAACGTTAAAGCAATTATACAAGAAAAAACAAAATGTATAAGAAATAAAACATTTAGCAATAGATTAACATATCAAAGGAAAAACTGAGAAATACACAATCAAATAAAAGAAGCAAAAAACAATTTCTGGGAACAAAAATTTGTCCAAGTTAAAAATTTAATTGGTGGTTCTCAGACTACGGAAGCATTAAAAAAAACACCCATAACTCCTTAAGCAACTTAATTCCTATAGAAAAGTGGGAAAATCACTATAAAAATTTACTCCAAGAGTCCTGATTGGAATATATGGGAGAGGAATACAGTAAGGAGAGACAAACATATAGTAACATTAATACTACTAACATCGAGGTTCGTACTGCGTTAATTAAAATGAAAAACGGGCGATCTCCAGGACCTGGCAATATAGCTGTAGAGTTACTTAAAGCAGGAGGTCCACTCCTAATAGAACGAATAACTAGTCTAATGAATCAATACTGCCAACAAATTAAAGTACCATCTGAATGGAAAACCGCTCACCAAGTGTCCATCTTTAAAACGGGTAATCGAAAAGATCCTAACAGCTACAGAGGATTAAGTGTCCTACCTACTTTCGAGAGATTGTTTGGAAAAATAATAAATGGAAAATACAAGATGATGTAGGACATCTAATTAGCGATGACCAAAGTGGATTTACGCCTGGTAGATCTTGCACTGTGTTTATACTCCAACAATTAATAGAAAAAAGAATAGCAGTTGGCACCGAAGTACATCTAGCCTTTATCGATCTAGAAAAGGCGAACGATACAGTTCCAAGACTTAAATTGTGGCAAGCATTACAACAACTCAGCATTAGTTCATACCTTTTAGGAATAATCACAGAAGTATACAGGGATAACACTACTTACCTAAAAATCAGAAATAGACTATCAGAGCCAATAAAAGTAACTAAAGGACTAAGACAAGGATGTAGTATGTCATCCTTACTGTTTAATTTATATATTGAGGCGGCCCTTTAAAATTGGAAAACCCCATTGCCAGGGAATGGGAATCACCATAGGAAATGACGTTTGCTCTCCCTGAACTTTGCGGATGACCAAGTCGTTCTAGCTTAAGATTCTTATGATTTAGAATTGATGATAAAGCGTCTATACAGAGAATATGTAAAATGGGATGTTACAAGTCAAAAACAGAATATTTAGTTATCAATTCAGACGCAAGGTTCGAAGTGTTGATAGATGAGGACGTGAAAATCAAAGATGTGGAAAGACTTACATATTTAGGTGCACTCATTAATAAGAACGGCTTGGGATAAACCGAAATTAAGCACCGAATTAATCAGGGACATAAAATTGTAGGAGGTCTGAACTCTTTATGGTGGGATCGCAACATTTCCAAAAGGAACAAAAAAAGAATAGGGCAAACCATGGTTGAATCAGTTCTTTGTTATGGCTCTGAAGTATGGATAATTATTGAAGACCTGAAGAGAAGATTTTTGGCAGTTGAAATTGATTATTCGAGAAGAAGTGCTAGAACATCAAGGCTGGAAAGGAAGACGAACGAATCTATAAGAAATAACATGAATGCTACAGAAACGGTCATTGACAGAATAGAAAGAAGAGGTTTAAAATGTTGTTATCAACAGGTCCTCGTAGACACTTCGTCTCAGGACCATTTTACTCATGTAGAGTCATACGCCGCCATGTTACCTATCCAACGGTAACTTAACCATCACAAATTAGAAATACTAATAATGTAAAACAACTTCAAATCTATAACATTTAAAGGGTTTTTACCCATATATTTTGGTGGCTACTAGCATGTACAACCGTTTGCACTGATGATGGATTGTTTAATCCGAAAACGTTTTGCAATGTGTTTGTGATAGCCCGTTTGAGGCATTTTTATATACCTTTTATAAAGGATTTTAAACAAAATTTTTTTGTGATATATGGTATACAGCCAGCTACAGGAACTTAGTTTCCTCGTGGAAGTTTAAAATGGTTTGGACCTATTGAGAATTCATGACGAACGTTGACACCAAAAACTTCACAGATGGAAGCCCCCTGGAAGAAGAAAAAGAGATAGACCTCAACGCTCATGTAATGAAGAAGAAGAAAATGTAGAAGGATCGGGAGGATTGGCGGAGGAGAACGAGAATACGGCGGTAGCCGTCTCCAAAATGTATTGTATTTACAAGTTGGATCCTATACTAATATATATATATATATATATATATATATATATATATTATATATATATATATATATATATATATATATATAAATATATAAAGGAGTACGACCGTCAAACGTCAAACAAATATTCAATGAGTAAGTTCCAAAAGAAATGAATCTTTTGATCAACGAGTATATCGGTCAGAGGAGAAATAATACAAGTAAATCACAGTTCCATTCCTATATTTGAAGACGTTTCGCTTATTGAATTTACAAGCTTCATCAGTTCAATGAATGGTGAGTGAAGAATAATAAGGTGTAAAACAAACACACCATTCTCTTGGTAACTGTGGTCAAAATATTAAAATGTTAGTGTTGAAATAGTAGCTTAACTGTTTTTATGTAGTAGTATTGATGTATAGCAATGCGAAAAAGTTTTATTTAAACGTGAAATAATGAATAAAAACTACTACAAAGCTCTATGAAAACTCGTCATGTTGCACGTAAAAAACTAACTTATAAGAGTAAACGTGTAGATATAAAATTTAAAAAATTGACTAAACATACTGGCACAGAACTATTGTTATAACAAAGTTAACATTAAAAAAGATTTTGTACTTCACTTTAGGGCGCATTTCAAATTACAGGATTCTAACCCGAAAACGAATGTCAAATTGCCGGTATTTACAATGAAAAAAAAATGATCACTTTAACGAAACGATATAAAAATCTTAAAAGACTACTTTTTCTATTTGCCAACCTGAATGACTGCTTAAACCTCTGAATTCATTAGTTGAATACTTTATAAATATAAATTGACGGTCGCAGTCTTTACACTGTCTACTTATATCCTGGAACAAACCAAGACCCAAAAATTGTTGTCGAACCAGTGATGGTAATAAAACTCTTTCATTTTGACATATTCTACTGTTTATCAATGGTCGAAATGTTTACTTCCTCGCAAAAAGTTTCTTTTTTGTTTGATTTATGATCATTATGTTTATGTCACGATTTTCTAATTTATTGTTAATTTTTTGTTCCCTTTAGTTTGTTAAAAATCGCTGTAATAGAATACAGAAAAAAGCAAGCAAGAAATAACTAGGTTTTTTTACTAAATAGAGTTCAATAAATACTTATTTTACATAAGCGTAAAAGAAATTGTTTAACTTTATCGATTATTTATGCTCTGAGTGATTATAACTGAAACTATCGTGCTCTGCCTAACGAAATCGGTTTTATTGTAACTGTAAAACCGATGATCATCCATCACCAGCAATCCAGGATAGTTTGAACTATGTTTTCCGAATCATTCATTAATAATTCTTGTACCGGCAGGTAAGTACTATTTTGGTTATTTACTAATTTTTTTAATTCAATACTTATCTTATACCAATTTCTGGGTTTTTACTTTGTCTGCTTTATCAATTTTATTCGTATTAATAATCATAGACACGTAATATTGGCATAATTACTGTAATTGTTATCTTTATAAAACAGCACCCTAATGTGGGCTTTTGTACCTGGTACCGTTAGACCTAAAGATGCTTAGCAAAGTGTAGTAAGCGACACCGGTTCTTTTGGTGGTAAAATTAAATTGATTGTGAGTAAGTCTTATTTTACTTTTTACCTATTTGAAATGGCCTCACACTGGCAACACATTCATGATTTTTTAAAAATGTGTGCTGTTTCTTGTCCAGCAGTGTATTCAAAATACATGTAAAAAATGCCAATAATACCGAAACCATTTCTGCTTTAGCTTGTGAATAGCTGTCCCATACGTTGTCATGTCTTTATGAAAACGCGTATATAGCCCTCATATATAGGCGAGATTTCAAAAGCAGATATTAACAATCGTCCACCCTGCCAAGTTCGTATTTTGAGCACGTCGCTACGGCCAGGGAATAGAAAAGGGCTGAACTAGACATTGAATAATTATTATTTGTAAGTTTATACTATTTTGCAGTTTTGTTATAGAGGGAATGTTTAATAGTCTCTAAAAATTGGAACATATTAAAACAAGTAACAAATTGACAACCAGAAAACATGATATATCAAAATATATATAAATTCGACAGATTTACGTACTGATCTCGCTACTCTTCAATGTCTGTAGTGAAGCGGTATTTAACGAAGCGATATCAGTTTCAATAAAAAGTAAGTATATCTATCGACGAAGAAATTTTCAATAACCTACTGTTTTGCTGAATTAACTGTAATAATAACGGATAAAAACATTGATTAAAAAACTCTGCCTGTGTTAGTCGTGGGGTGAACTGAGTATCTCTATAGTAAAATCCACAGTTAGAATGCAGTGCAAGTAATATAGGCAATGTATTTGTTACGTGAGAACGACCGACCATGTTGCCGGTTTGCCCCGAGCGGCGCATCAGGACCGGATTTTAAAATCATAGGACTGGAATATACGCGCACACAACCGCTTCTCTCTTCAATCCTGACCCCCCAGGGGGAGTGTAGTGGTCGACGTGATGTCGTGTATTTTCCGTCTCCAGAGATCTCTGTCTCTGGTCATTTCTTTTAATTCATGCATAGGTCTTTGGCATATTCCTGGATAAATGGAAAACTAACACAGTGTATACTAGTACAAAGCGGAGTCAGACAGGGTGACTTAATATAATAGTCACAATAAGGAATATATTAATGGACGAAATAATACAAGCAGTACGTAAAAGTCATGGCTACAGAATTGGGAACAAAGAAATCCAAATATTATGTTATGCAGACGACGCCGCATTAATCACCGAGACAGAAGACGAGCTCTAAAGATTAACACATATCTTCAATACAACAGCTAAGAAATACAATATGATAATATCAGCGGAAAAATACAAATGTATGACATTTAAATACCCACTACGGTGTAAAATCGAAATTTATGGGAAAATAATAAAGCCGGAAGCAAGGGTTAGATATCTGGGAATAGATATAACTAGTTACCGAGATGTTAAAGAAGAAGTACGACAGCAAAGCTTAAAATCAAGTAAAGCGGCGGGTTCTCTTAATGACCCAATCTGGAAGAACAAACACCTAAGACAAGACACAAAAACAAGAGTCTATAAAGCAGGAATTAGACCTATATTAACATACACGGCTGAGACAAGACCTGACACATCTAAAACAAGACGACTGCTAGAAACAACAGAGATGAAAATACTACGACGAATATCAAGGGGAAGTCTGTTGGATAGGAAGAGAAGCAAAAACATAAGAAGAGATTACAATATAGAAGACATTAATGGATGGGTGACAAAACGAAAACAAAAGTGGAACAAACACATCAGTAGAATGGCGGAGGATAGAATAGTATGAATAGCACGAGATAAGTCACCAAATGGACGAAGAAATATTGGCAGACCAAGAAAAAGATGGTGCGACAATTTAAACAATTTCGGAAGCTAATATTGAAGAGTCAACGGGCTTTAAAGCCTACAAACTAGAAGGAAGAAGAAGAAGAAGATCAATGTCTTCTACATCAGAAACTTTCTAATCTAATATCGGCGGCAAATATACCACATTAAGTGGCATTTTCACAATCTGAGTCTTCTTCTAACAAAGCTATTAACTCTTTAGTAGTTAGTGCCATCTTCATTTCATATTTCGAGAATTTACTGAAATAAACAAATGCACTGCTATATAAACGCATTCATATGATAATAGTTTAGCTTACTTCATTTTAATTTATATGAACTTCATAATATATTTTCATATTTATATAAACAAATAAACACAAACAAACTTTCAAATTAATTAAAAAAAACAAATATAACATTACAGCACACAGCAATTCTATAAATAGAGAAAGATGTGTAATGATGTGTAATTAAAATTGCAGATTGTTTTTAGTCTAATGAAAAAAAAATTATTTTCCAAAGTTTTCTGTTTTTTGAAGTTCTGTATTAGATACTCTCTAATAAGTATACAATTTTATTTTATTTTGTTAGACAACTATAAGATACCTGTTAAAAGAGACATGATAATTGAATAATTAAATCGGACTTAGATTTAATTTTTACGTAATTACTTATGTGTTTAAATAAATAATTAAATTTTTTTTGGTACGCCTCTGCAAAATTGATAATTTCAATACAATTTCAATACAAGGGCTGTGTCATCTGCGAAACGTAGGTTGTTTAGTTTATGACCATTTATTGAGATGCCCTTTTCCCATCCTTCAAGTGCTCTTCGCATAATATACTCCCCATATATGTTGAATAATTGTGGACATAGTATACATCCTTGTCTGACACCCCGTTCTGGATGAAACTCGTTCGAAAGTGTGTCAAGTACTTTAACTGATCCAGTAGTGTGTTCATATAGTTCGGTTATAAGCGTAATTAGATGTTGTGGTACGCCTACTTCTTTTAGTATTCGCCATAAGTGTCTCCACTTGACCCTGTCGAACGCTTTACGGTAATCTATAAAACAGATGTATAGTGGGATGTTGAATTCCCTAGATTTCTCGATTATCTGTCTTATATTCAGCAGGTGTTCTCGAGTGCCTCTACCTTTGGTAAATCCAGTTTGCTCTTGTGGAATTTCTCTTTGAAGGAATGTTTTCAGTCTCTCATTGATTATATGTAGCATTATCTTGCTGGCATGGGATATAAGAGAGATAGTTCTATAGTTGTCGCATTTATGGAAGCTGCCTTTTTTATGTATGGTCGTTATTGTAGATTTTGTCCAGTCTTCAGGCCATTGTTTGGAATGCCATATTTGGTTACAGAGTAGATGAAGTAACTTTACGCCGGTTTCTTCTGTGGCTTTAAACATTTCTGCTGTTATCATATCTGGACCTGGTGCTTTGTTATATTTGAGCTTGTTGATAGCCTGTCTTACTTCATTTTCGAGTATATCAGGTTCTTCTTCCACCTCGTCTTCTTCTTCCACCGCTTACGGTTGTATAAAAGACTATCATCATTGTTTTAACTAAAGCATGATTCAATCATCGTTGGATAAATAAGAGAGTTACATTGTCGAACTAAACAATAACATGAAGAAAAATAATATAAAAAAAGTAAAATGTATCAAAAACTTATTGTCGACAGCTCATCTATATTTATCAATTTTCAATATCTTCCATTGTAAACGCATTATTTGGGAAATAAAGATCATTATAAAGTCATTAGGAGAAGCGAATCAGTTTTAATCCCCATTGTCCACGCAAAGCAAAGTCTCTTTGACGATTTGGGTACTGGCCATTGACCAAAAACTTGTTGGCAAAAACTATGAAAGCTTAGTTCTATTTCATTTTGTAGCGTTTTTTTATTTATTGTGTATATAAAATATTTCTATGGTACGTCCCTGTTGTTTCTACCAAGAAATCGATCAATAAAGTTAAATGTAGGTACGTTGTAAATATTTCAAGTTTTTTTGACGAGATTTTTAAATGCGTATTAACGCTGGAAATATGTTTTTATTTCTGTGTTTGCAATGTTAGGTAAAATGACAAGTTTTTTGTCGCCAAAGAGGTATTCTGTTAAAACGCAATAAACCATGAATTCCCCTAATATTAAAGTTGTTTTTCGTTATTAGTCGAGGGTCAAAAAAAAGAATATTTGTTTGTTTAGGCAATAAAGGAATATTTAAAAGGTTTTTTTGTCGATACGAGCGAGGGGATATTGTTTTGGTTCTTGAGTTTGTGGGGACAGGTTAGCTGCAAGACGGAAGGGAAATTTTTGGCTAGATTCTTGAAAAATGTAACGAAGCAAGGGAGTCGGCATTTAAGTTCCAAGCGGGGCAGACATGTGAGAATGGAGTCAAAGATTTGAAACGAAGTCGAGATTTAAGTTCCAAGCGGGGCAGACATTTGGGAATGGAGTAAAAGATTTGAGAGGAAGTGATGAAGAATTTCTCGAAAAAAAAAGTCGACAAATTTTGTTAATTAGAGGAACAATTACCCTCTGTAATAAGACAGGTTTAGAAAAGGGTAACTACTAAATATTTAAAGAAGTATGATATAGGATGTCCCCGTAGTCGGCTCGATTCTTCCACCAAGTTCCTGTTCCTATCGTTTTGTCCTGGAGTGTAGAACTAGTTCCTGATGGTTGCTGCCTTCCAGTTTTGAAAGTTTTGTCCGAGTAGCTTCCCCAGAGATGCAAAGTTTCAAAGTGTTTGTATAAAAAAAAAACATTAAGGTAACAATTCAATATATTAATTTTTCAAAGTAAAGACAGATATTTTTTGGCTAAAGTAATAATTGCTTTCATTCTTTGTCATCAAAATTAAATGTGATACCTGACAGCAAGTTTAATTTGTTTTTTTTTGTTATGACAATTTTAATTTGATAATTATGTAGAAACGATATTTCATATATAAGTTTAAATTTATATGTTTTCATTAAGAAGGATCCTTAATTTTTGATAATCTAATTGGCCATAATATAGTAAACAAAGAACATGTAAGTTTTTGTTATTTGTATTATGTTATATGATATGTTTCTTTTATAATATGTATTTTTGATCTGTTTTGTTTGAGACAAAAATAAATGTTTAATTTGTTTCTCTGATCTGTTTTGAGTTTTATTTGAAAAAGATATTTTTTTCTATATTTTTGATGTTATACAATTATTTCCCTAGTTACAACTAGTGGTTGTAATAGGTATAATTGGGCACCTCAAGTGGCGCCCTATATTAAATTTCTTGAGGTGTTTTCGTTTATTTTCATTCTGTTTGTCCCAAGAGATTTGTATAAGTACCCCTTTATTTCTTTTCTTTGTAGTTGCCCCAATCTAACCCCCAATATCTTCAACTTATCCACGACCCAGCTCTCCAACAACCAACTGAGTGTCCGTATGCACTTGTTTCGATTATTTTGTTTGCTCAATCTTGTCCCCCATATTCTTACCCTGTGGTAAGCAAAATAGTCGTTACAATTTTAGCGCCCAACGTGTGTGGCTTGTCTTAGATTTGCGCCAATTGTACCTGTCGTTACAATTTTGGCGCCCCCAACGTGTGGCATTCTTTTAGTTTTGCTCCAAATTGTACTTTCATTACAATTTTTGGCTCCCAACGTGCGAGGCTTTTGAATATTCCTTAATTTTTAGATTTTTGACCATTTTCCTGAAGCCACATATCTTTTTCAGTTTCCCCAGTTCCCTGCCATTTATATGAAACTTTTTTCCTTTTGAATAGTGCCCCAAAGTGTCTCACAAACAGTAGTGTATTTGTATTACAATGTATGTATTTTGTACCAACATTATGTATTGTTGTTTTTTCAGGTAATGTACTTATAGTGACATATGTATTGTTCTTCATATATGTAATGGTAAATGAAAGCAAATATTTGAGTTAAATATTTAAATATGAGTTTTAATTGAAGTATTGATATTGAAAAGAATTTAAAAACAGTAGCAAATTATACAGTTACTGTTACATTTATTTTTTTATTGATTCGACAAATTTTACAGAATAATCGGTTTTTGTAATTTTTTATTTGTTGGTTCATTTTGAGTAAATGTGTGTATTCGTTTGAGTGACTTTTGAGCTATGTAGTTGAGAAGTAGTATTATGCAGTTTGTCTTCTAATTAACCGTCTCTGAAGGTGTATTTAAATGCCAAGGGTTAATTAATGTTGTTGTACGAGGGGTAGTCATTGTGAGTCGTAGAGAAGATTCGACAAGTTTAGTCTCAGTAGTAGACTGTTTATTGTGTATCCTTTCTTGTATCTGAATGACCACAGGTGTAATATTTGTGATCAGGAGATGCTGTTTTAGTTTTGACTAGGAGCAGTCTCATTTAGTTTTCGGAACAAGAGTTGGTTTATTTTGGTGTTATTTAGTGTAGCTCACTCAAAGGTCAAGTTTTCAATATTATTAGTATTTTGTCTTTCCTTGTATGTACGGTTTATGTTGTTTGTTAGTGTCCATGTTGTCTCATGTTATTTGAAACCATTTTTTTAGTCCTTGTTAGTGGAAGTGTGAAGTTTTAGGAGACAGGTTATAGACCTCATTTTTATTTACCAACTGATTACTAGGTCAAGAGCAGAAGTTGCAGCAAACTGATTGAGTTTTGGATTTCAGTACGCGGGAGTGCAAGTGAGACTTACTATCAGGTGATAAATGGAAACGGTTGTTTCTTAAAATTGTCATATTTTCTACTTGTTGTTGAGGTTGATTTCAGTTATTTTGTGTGTTTGCTTTCATCCAATTTTTGAAAAATGAAGTCTACCCAGGTTAATTATTTGAAATCAGGAGAGTTATCTTATGAGCTTTTCATAAGGGGTAAAAATGTCCCAAATAGGACAGTTGATGATAAGAGAAAGATGTTAAGAGCTTTGTTGGCCAAGGAGGCCACTTTGTCTTCAAGTTTAGTCGATTTGGTTAATAATGTAGTAGATCCTAAGAAAGAGTTGTGTGAGATTAAGTTGATTATGGAAGATTTATGTATTAGTGCTCAATCAATAAATGTAGAATCAAATAAGGCTGATTTTGCTAGATTTGAGACAAGGTCTACACATTTGGATACCAGATTAGAGAATTTCCCTATGAATGATGTTGAGGAAGATGTTAAAAAGTTTGTCAATGAGTGTAAAGATGATTTGTTGTTGTTACAGGGTGATGTGTTGGAAAAACTAGAAATGTCTGATGATTTGGTAAAACCATCCACTAGTAGCCCAGTTTCAGTCCCTGTAGTTCCCAGTTGTATATTCCCAGCCCCACTAATACAGGTTTCAACTCCTGTAATTATTTCTGATCTACATATCAAGTTTAATGGTGAGAGTAAAGCTCTTCCCACATTTTTAGAGAAAGTTAGAGATTCTGCTAGGTCTAGGAATATTTCCAAAGACATCCTGTTTCGCTCAGCCATTGAGTTATTTGAAGGTAATGCTGCTATTTGGTATAGGAGTGTTAGAGATAGAATTAATAGTTGGGATGAGTTGGTAGCCCTACTCAAATCTGCTTTTTTACACCCAGATTATAATGATAATCTCTTCGAAGAAATTAAAAGTAGAAAGCAAAAAAGGAATGAATCCATAACCATTTATTCAGCAGTGATGAAAAACCTTTTTAAACGTTTGGAAACTTATCCTAGTGAAGCCCAAAAAGTAAAAATAATGAGGAAAAATATTTTAGTGGATTACATTCCACTGATAGCCCTTCAAGATTTTGCTACAGTAGAAATGTTAGTAGCAACTATAAAACGTTTAGAGCAGAATGTCCTGCCCTTGTTGCAGACTACTAAAGGTCTTGCAGGTATTTCGATTAATGATCAAGAAAAGCCCAAAGAACAAGTTCATGTGGTGAATAATCAAACCAAGCAAGATAGAAGTGGAGTAGGTGACAGACAGGACAGAGAAAAATCTTGTAGGAGACCCAATCCCAAATTTAAGCATGAGAATAATAGACCCAGTCCACTAGAGAATACTGAAATAAGAAATCAGTCTTTTTCGTCCCCACCTCCAATGATGCAATCTTTTTCGTCCCCACCTCCATTAATGCAGTCAGTCTCTTATCAAGCTCCAAGAAATCCGAAAAAGATTATTTGTTTCAATTGTAATAGACCAGGTCATATTTCCCGTGACTGTAGGAGTAAGTCAGTATCTTGTTGGCGTTGTGGTCATAAAGGTGTGATCATATCTTCTTGTCCTAAGTGTTGTATTTCGAATAGGTCTAAGTCCAATAGACCTTACAGGTCATCAGTGAACCCAATTTTTGAAAAGAAAGATTTTGATAGTCGTCCCCATGTTAATTGTTTAGAAGTTAATGTAGATAGAATAGACCCTTGGTTCGATAATTTGAGATCAAAGATAGTCCGATCCCCCATTGATTTTCCACAGTGGAAGGTGGAGAATGATTTTGTTTATAAGTTTGCCCCTACCAGAAACTCTTTTAAGACTAATGATGTAGAGTGGAAAATTGTTGTGCCCAAACCACAAAGGTTTGAAGTTATGAAGTCTTGTCATGAGCCACCTACGTGTGCTCACTTTGGATTTTCCAAAACTTTGTCCCGTATTCAGGAAAAATATTATTGGCCCCAGATGCGTGTTGATATACTTAAGTTTGTCAGGTCATGTAAAGTTTGTGGTGCTCAGAAGACACCAAATTATGCTCCATTAGGTAAAATGGGTAAGCAGAGAGAGGCCAAGTTTCCTTGGCAAATAGTTGCAATAGATCTGATAGGTCCCTTTGTTCGTTCAAAGAAAGGTTATACGTGGTTATTAGTAGTTGCTGATTGGTTTAGTAAATATACTTTAGTCCAACCTTTGAGAAAGGCCACGGCTAAGAATATTGTTGAGTTTTTGGAAAATGATGTTTTCCTAATGTTTGGTGTTCCCCAATATGTGATTTGTGATAATGCCTCAAATCTGAACAATCCTCTCTTAATTGAGCTCTGTAATAGGTATAACGTTCAGAAAGTATGGTTTAGCCCAGTATATGCACCTCAGTGTAATTTTGTGGAGAGGAACAATAGAACCATTGGTACAGCAATACGTATGTATGTTAAAGACCACGTAGATTGGGATAAGAATTTAGCAAAGATCAGACAAGCTATTAACACTGCAAAGCATGAAGTGACTGGATATACTCCAGCTTTCCTGAATTATGGCCGTCATGTTCCTTTAAGTGGAAACTATTATGGTGTTGATCATAAGGATCAACAGAATCAAGATATCGAGATAATTCCAGGTGACCGTAACATGTATGCTTCAGAAGTCAAAGGTTTAGATAAAGTTTTTGAAAAGGTTAAGGCTAATCTTCGAAAAGGATATGAACGTAACGCTAGGAGTTACAACTTACGTAGAAGAGAAGTCCAATTTCAAGTGGGTGATAAAGTTTGGAAAAGAAATAAGGTTTTGTCTTGTGCTGTCAACAAGTTTATGTCCAAACTAGCACCGAAGTATATTGAAGCAACTATCAAGGAAAAATTGTCACCACTGGTTTATCGTTTGTCAGATTTAAATGGTTCAGATCTTGGTAAGTGGCACATTAAGGATTTAAAGCCTTTTGTATCAGATGAGGACAATATGTCATCTTTAAGTAATTAGTTCATCCTATCCCATGTCTGTATTTTCGAGTTTTTATGTTGATTTGATTTCATCCTTTTGGAATATTGTTTCGCTTTTGATAATTTTAGTTCAGGTAACCTATTTTGATTGGAAGACACATGTGAGAATCACATTTTTTCATATGTAGGTATATAGATTTAGGGTCTATATCCTAATTTTTTTTGTAGAACCGTTGCCGAATTCCCTGTCTCGCTAGGCGTATAGTGGAGATAGTAGACGCCTACCTGTTAAGTGTAGAGCAATTTATTTTGGATTTGTGTATAGCACCTGACTTAGGCAACGAGGTGTCATGGCTATGCCTGCCCGACAAATCACTTGTGTTACTGCTGTGAATGTCAGCGAGGTTCACTGCAGGGCATAAGGTTAGCTTCCGCCAAGGCATAGAAACTCATGTCACCTACAGTTCAAGTAGAGTCACAAATTTCAGTCTACTCGACTTTAAAGAGTCTGGCGATCGATGGCACGCTAGCCCATTCTTTGTAACTAACTTTGTTTTTGTTGTTTAATCCCATGCTAGCCATCATCTAAAAGATATCATTAAGAAGTTTCGACTCAGTTAAGAGGTCATCTTCTGATTTGGTTTTTGTTGTTTTGCCTTTATCAAAAACTGGATAAGAATTATCCGAGTTTTTTCTTTTAAGAAGGGGCATTGTAGCGTTTTTTTATTTATTGTGTATATAAAATATTTCTATGGTACGTCCCTGTTGTTTCTACCAAGAAATCGATCAATAAAGTTAAATGTAGGTACGTTGTAAATATTTCAAGTTTTTTTGACGAGATTTTTAAATGCGTATTAACGCTGGAAATATGTTTTTATCTCTGTGTTGCAATGTTAGGTAAAATGACAAGTTTTTTGTCGCCAAAGAGGTATTCTGTTAAAACGCAATAAACCATGAATTCCCCTAATATTAAAGTTGTTTTTCGTTATTAGTCGAGGGTCAAAAAAAAGAATATTTGTTTGTTTAGGCAATAAAGGAATATTTAAAAGGTTTTTTTGTCGATACGAGCGAGGGGATATTGTTTTGGTTCTTGAGTTTGTGGGGACAGGTTAGCTGCAAGACGGAAGGGAAATTTTTGGCTAGATTCTTGAAAAATGTAACGAAGCAAGGGAGTCGGCATTTAAGTTCCAAGCGGGGCAGACATGTGAGAATGGAGTCAAAGATTTGAAACGAAGTCGAGATTTAAGTTCCAAGCGGGGCAGACATTTGGGAATGGAGTAAAAGATTTGAGAGGAAGTGATGAAGAATTTCTCGAAAAAAAAAGTCGACAAATTTTGTTAATTAGAGGAACAATTACCCTCTGTAATAAGACAGGTTTAGAAAAGGGTAACTACTAAATATTTAAAGAAGTATGATATAGGATGTCCCCGTAGTCGGCTCGATTCTTCCACCAAGTTCCTGTTCCTATCGTTTTGTCCTGGAGTGTAGAACTAGTTCCTGATGGTTGCTGCCTTCCAGTTTTGAAAGTTTTGTCCGAGTAGCTTCCCCAGAGATGCAAAGTTTCAAAGTGTTTGTATAAAAAAAAAACATTAAGGTAACAATTCAATATATTAATTTTTCAAAGTAAAGACAGATATTTTTTGGCTAAAGTAATAATTGCTTTCATTCTTTGTCATCAAAATTAAATGTGATACCTGACAGCAAGTTTAATTTGTTTTTTTTGTTATGACAATTTTAATTTGATAATTATGTAGAAACGATATTTCATATATAAGTTTAAATTTATATGTTTTCATTAAGAAGGATCCTTAATTTTTGATAATCTAATTGGCCATAATATAGTAAACAAAGAACATGTAAGTTTTTGTTATTTGTATTATGTTATATGATATGTTTCTTTTATAATATGTATTTTTGATCTGTTTTGTTTGAGACAAAAATAAATGTTTAATTTGTTTCTCTGATCTGTTTTGAGTTTTATTTGAAAAAGATATTTTTTTCTATATTTTTGATGTTATACAATTATTTCCCTAGTTACAACTAGTGGTTGTAATAGGTATAATTGGGCACCTCAAGTGGCGCCCTATATTAAATTTCTTGAGGTGTTTTCGTTTATTTTCATTCTGTTTGTCCCAAGAGATTTGTATAAGTACCCCTTTATTTCTTTTCTTTGTAGTTGCCCCAATCTAACCCCCAATATCTTCAACTTATCCACGACCCAGCTCTCCAACAACCAACTGAGTGTCCGTATGCACTTGTTTCGATTATTTTGTTTGCTCAATCTTGTCCCCCATATTCTTACCCTGTGGTAAGCAAAATAGTCGTTACAATTTTCGCAATCGGATGAAAGCACCTACATCATGGAGCCGTTGCAGTATCTGTAGTGAATTTCAAACAGTGTATGACTCTAGTGTGCAAGAGAAACGTGTGGTGTTAAATATATTGAACTATAATTACTGTAGAAAAACCATCGAAAATGTGCGGTGTGAGTGTTCGCAAAATTTATGGCATCCGCATAGATGCCCAGCAAATCGAAGTGAAACTGGTACAAAAAAGGAAGAAAAACAGTCAGGAAGAAAAAATTCCAGTACAATTCACGTGAGAATACTTACGATGAGGGAGTGAAATCTCGAATAAGGAGAATTGTCCATGATTTTTTTTTTTGGCAAACACCACCAACCGTCGACGGCATAATGAACAGAGTGAAGGATGATGAGGACCTACCAGCTATTTCAAAAACCACATTTCGTAGGCCACTAAATGAAATGGGTTTTGAATATGGTAAAAAAAGTCGAGATTAGATAATGATAGAAATAAAAGATATCATATCCTGGAGAGACAAGTACGTCAGACAAATAAAAACATTGGGAAGAAGGATAATGTAAACCTTGTTTATACCGATGAGTCTTGAACTAACGTCGGTGCTTCAGTCAAAAAGGATCTTCTTTTTGAGTGCCTCTCCTGTCGGAGTTTGGATATCATTAGGGCAATTCTTGTTTACTGCTGTTTTGAATAATTCGTTAGTGGTACAGCCAAACCACTCTCTTAAATTTCTCATCCAGGACATTCTTGTACGGCCTGAATTTCTGCGTCCTTGTATTTTTCCTTGCATTATATTTTGTAGGACTGTGTACTTTTGTCCTCTCATCAGGTGGCCTAAGTATTCAAGTTTTTTATTTTTTATATTCAGTATACCTTCTGGATTGTTATTTATTCTGCATATTACCTCTTCATTTGTAATTTTATCCACCCAACTTATTTTAAGTATACGGTGGTAGCACCACATCTCAAAGCTTTCAAGATTTTTTACATTCCTCTGTTTAAAAGTCCATGCCTCAACACCGTAAAGCAAAGTACTGAACACGTAGCATGTTAACATTCTAGTTCGTAGACGAATAATAATATCACGATTACAAAATATTTTTTTCATTCTTATAAAGGTAGTGCTGGCAATTGGGACACCTGGATGTGTCCCTCCTCCAAAAAGGATGGAGGGACACATCCTCCATCCAAATCCTCCACGAGACGCCTTCATAGAACGGCTCTCTTCTCGACTGAAAGCTCCAACCCAAAGAGGTCCTCGGTTTGTTCTTTTTCATGCTGGAAGCGAAACTGGTTTTGTGGCATGGGCCGAATTAACTTTCTTGGCCAAGAAGGGAACCGCTGATTACCACAACGACATGGACGGGGATTTGTATAAAGAATGGTTTGAGAAGACGTTAATTCCAAACTTGCCGAAAGACAAAGAAAACGTTGTCGTTTTGGATAACGCGGTTTACCACTCCCGCAAATTTGATTTCCCGAAAAAATTGTGGAACAAAAGGCAAATCAAGGATTGGCTAATCGAAGAGAACATTTTCTTCGAGGAAAATTACCTAAAAAGTGAATCACTTTAGAAACAAGTACGACAAGTACAAAATTGAAACAATTGCGGAACAATATAGCGCTAAGATTTTGAGACTGCCGTCTTACCATTGCGAGCTGAACCATATTGAGATAATGTGTTGATAAAAGAAGCTGACCAACGCGTATTTAAAGAGCAGTGGCATAATTATGTGAACCATGTCTAGAAAGTAGAAGAAAAAATGTTTGCGGTGGACAATTTGCAGGAAGATATTGAACCGGTGATAATTAATATAGG
Source organism: Diabrotica balteata (assembly GCA_918026665.1). NCBI lineage: Eukaryota > Metazoa > Arthropoda > Insecta > Coleoptera > Chrysomelidae > Diabrotica > Diabrotica balteata. The sequence continues at coordinate 104,257,488 of OU898279.1, read as the reverse complement.
AGATGATTCAGAGGATAAGAACGATTTGGATATGGATTGCGATTAGTATTAATTAACGAGAAATATCTTAGATTTAATGCTCATTTGTTTTTAGTACTGTACTCACAGCACATTTCAGTTATGAACTTCTTGTGTATTTTATGTATACAGTGCTTTTCAGATAAAACTATCCACCTTAAATAACTTTTAAACCTCTAATTTTTTGGAAAAACGCAAGAACACGTCAATTAATATTTGAAGGGGGAGACATTATATCATATTTAAGGTTGCTGGGAAATGCACCCTTTCAACCCCTGTATCAACCCTATATTTGTTTTTAATTACTTCCCCTCTTTTTTATTTTATATTTGGATTCTCCTTTTTGTGTTGATTTCAAAAATGTATAATACCTTTGGCTTGAAGTGATTAGTTTATGAGATGGACAATTTTCCTGTTAACAAGGATAGTATCTCCCTCACCTTAAATGACTGTAACAAAATAGGTTGTAGCATAATTTAAACTTTTTAAATATTTAACCTTACTATTTGTAGTACCAAAGTTAAAAACCAAGAAATAAAAAATTCACTTTTTAATAAAGTTTTATCAAAGGTTAAGGATAAGTTTTCCGAAGATTTGGTTGTATTTAAACATGATGGAGCTTCTCCACACTTTGCTTTACCTGTCTGATAATTTTTAAACGAAACGTTTCTTGGTCCTTGGATAGGGTAAAGTCGATAGATGATCGATTAACCACCTAGATCACCGGATTGAACACCCCTAGACTTCTTCTATCAAGGGTATTTAAAAAGAAAATTTATGCTACTCAACCACAATCTCTAGATGATATACGACGAAGAATAGAGGATGAATGTCGACACTTAAATGCAGACGTGTTAAGCAATGTCAGAGAAGAATTTCAAAATAGATTATACTATTATATGGAAGTGAAGGGCAGTCATTTTGAACAATTATTGTCAAAATTTTTAGCAGTGAAATGTTCATTCTAAATGTGTGTAATACAATTGTTAAACAATATTTTTTTTTCAATCCAATGTTCTTGCTTTTGTATCTATTTTTCTCATAAAGTAATCCCTTCAAGCATCATGTATTATACATTTCTGAAATCAGTACAAAGAGGAGAGTCCAAATATCGAATAAAAAAGGGGGAAGTAATTTAAAAAAAAATGAAGGGATGATACGAGGGGTGAAAGGGTGCATTTCCCAGCAACCTTAAATATGATATAATATTTCCCCCTTCAAATATTAATAAACGTGTTTTTGCGTTTTTCCTAAAATTTTGAAGTTCAAAAGTTATTTAAGGTGGATAGTTTTATCTGAAAAGCACTGTATATATTTATCGTGTCGTATAGAAAAAACTACTTGAATTTTTTTGTATATATGTATATAGGTATTTACGAGGTATTAGATATTTTGGCTTCTACTACAGAACCGATACAGCCGGTCCCAAGACCGGAAAAGGGGGAGTGAATGCTGAATAACATCTTTATAAAAGTCCAGAGATCACCTGGCACGGCTGATAGCACTCTGTGAGAATTCCTTATCTAGAAAAGACTCCAGTCCTTAAAGTGGAAAGATATTAAAGGAAAGCCGATCTCTTAAGACCTGAAAGACAATCGGTTATTGAAAGAACACCCTGAGAAAAAATTACCCGTCCCTCCAGGTAGGGGGTTTACAGGTTGGGTCTGCCCCCCATTACTTGTAAAAAATTTATGGCAACCAGTTATAGAATACAGAAGTTCCTCCAGGATTTTGCAATATAGAATGTATACGGCTGTCGAGGTAAAACGGAAGACGTTATTACTAAAAGAAAAAATTCAAGGGAATCACACTAACTGGAAATTTGTCCACACTTTTAGAGGCGTACCAAAATTCAAAAGAACGGCCAAGGGTGTATCTATACTTATTGAACACAAACTAATAAATAAAATAACAAATTGGGAAGCCTATAGTGAAAGGATAGTAACCGTGAATCATTATAAACGACATAATTGACATAAGAAAAAATATGACATTCGTATGCGATAATAGTGTCAAAGTAAGGTTTATTCATCCAAGTAACATCCAACTGGTTATTGAAAATATTGTAATTAAGAACATGGATCTGTACAAATATACGTGTGAACATGGATAACATGAAATTTAAACCATATCAAAGAAATTAACAGACGTATTGACGTGTCTATGTTGTCCGTATATAAGATTAGACTCACAGCTAAGGACGTTTCGGTACTTATGTCCGGTACGGCTGTGTTATCTACTCTGCTTTACCAAATATTGGGTTTATAAAAACTGTGGTCTTATGTACTCAATTTATTAATTGAGAAAATTGTACACAAATATTATATATTTGCCTGTTGGTTGAAATTCTACGATAACATATATAAATAATTCTCGTTCGTTATGAGCCGATTTAACACTAGTCTGCTAAGTTTATTATATAAATATAAATTGCACCGCTACTCTGGGGCCCCCGAACTCCAAACATCACAATAAATAATCCGGAACTAACGCAGAACTTTCCGAAAGTCATTAATTTTGTACTGTAGCTTATGCACATTTCTCCAAGGAAGGAAATTTACATAAACTGGCCAATTTTCTTGCATCCTGTGATAGCTGTTTCGCCGCCCGAGCCAGGAGTTTACAGCGCTTGCACTGGCTTTACGGCGAACTACAAACGGTAATAGGGTCAATCTGTGCATAATGGAAACATGGCCCTATAAGTTGCATACACGTTCGGCACAAACATCTACAAGGTGCGTCTACGAAATAACAAGGCCAATATTGCCAATAATTTTAATTAAGGCACTAGCACTACCTTTATTGTGTTTAAGACGGATGAAAACAGAGTGAAGAACATAATTTACAGAAGAATTTGCATACTTTTATTCAAGGGCACGATACAGAACAAGAGCTTGAAGAGTTGCATAAAGTTGCATTTTGCTGCATCATCAGTGCTCAAAGGAAAAAAAGTGTTTGAATTGAAGGTTCTAAAAAATATATGAGGGATAGCCGATGACAAATCTTTGAAAACGTACAGCTGATTTTGCTTTGTTTTTAAAACAATCATAAAAAGTGAAAAAAACGTTTTTTGCTTATAAAACGCTTCTTATACATTTTAGAAAAAAATGGTTCAAGTAAAAGTTGTAGATATTAAAGGTGCTTGAATTTGCGAGTTTCTAAACTAAAATACATAAGCAACTGGTAGAAATAATTGCAAAAACCCATTATGTTTGCAGTAATTTATAAATGTTAATGACTTGGTAACGTTATAAACGTCACATCTTTATTATTTATATTTAAATAATTATTTTATTTTAATTTCTTTATTAATTTATTAATTCCTTTACCTTCAGATTCGATTTTACTACTTTTTCTTCACAAAAGTAGTTGGAGCCCTCTTTCTCTTTCTTTCCGGTAGAATATATATTTGCCTTCTCTCTCTGTGTCTAAATATTCTGTTCTATGTTGTCAGAAAAGCTAATTCTAACATAGGCATACATCTTATGACATGTGTACTATACTTCATTTTAATCTCCCACTTACTTTCTGTCAATCAACTTCCTTGGGAAGGTTGGGTGGGATACCTTTTTTGTCTGTAATTGAAATTTATAAAAGAAGGCAAAAATTATTATAAGCTTTATTTTATCGTCTGCAGAATTCTCTTGGGTTTAATAACTGCAGCTGTATGTAAGACCTTCTCACATTATCTGAATCTGGAGGCAGGACATTGAACATAAACATCTAGTTAGAAGCAAACAGCCCATCGTTTCCATAAACATCACTTCCAAATTTATTTAATGTACAGCATTAGGCACGGTTGTTTTTGCTATTTAAATATTATGTTTTATGTGTTAAATAAATATGATTAGTTAAATAACTGTTTTATTGGGTGAATACTAGTTCGCTGCCGCGGTCAGATTTTAATACCCCACAGAAAAGGGGCATAGGTAAATTCGTTCCAGCCATATATTTCTTAGAAAAGATATTTGAGTAATGTCGTCTCAAACTTTGCATTTACCTATTAATACAACACTACCATCATTAGAATGAGTCTTTTTTAAACAATGCTACTATACGTATAACACTACTTCTTACTTAAAAAAATATTAAAATTATAACGATAATATCACTACAGTATTATGATGATAGGGCTCATATTCCCTTGTTCAATATTTGATTGGGTTTTTCCATATCAGAAGTTGCAATTGATAAATTTCTTTGAAAAGATTGGTAGGTAATTAGTAGTCTACCTGAAATTTTATGATAAGAAATGGGGGTGGTGAGAATCTTAACATTATTAAGGTATTAGCAAGCATAAAATGCTTGCTAATAATATCAAACGTTGGCAGTGTGTAGAAAGAAGTTGAAAAGCATTTATTAAAATTTTAAATATTTGTAACAGTGTAGTCGAATGTAGTCATAACCATACCCATGAAAGTTTATCAAAAACAGTGTTAAACCGGCAAAAATTAAGTATAGTGTTAAGCGGAAGGCAATGGATGATTTGTGTGAATAACCATTGAAGTTGATACACAGCGAAATTAAACAAACAGGCACTAAAAGTCTTACTGTGGAAGATGTACATTTGATTATAAAAAATATTTATAATGGCAGAAAACAAGTTATTCCCAAAATTACGAAGTGCGCGCAGGAAGTACATGACTCGTTAAACTCCGTGGAAGTGACAACCAACCAAAAAGAACAATTTTTATTGAAAAATGATCCGGTAAAAAAATTTGTTGCTTTTTCTTGTGTATCTAACTTAACATTGTTTAGACATTTTTTTAACTTAACAAATAAATTAGAAACAATTTATTTTGATGGAACTTTTAAATACCGCATTAAATTTTTTATTCAACTATTTACAGTTCACGGACTCGAAAATGGACACTATGTGCCGTTGGCATTCTTTTTGCTTTCAAATAAGTTAACAAACTCATCTGTGACTGCCTTAAATTGTTTAAAGACGGAGTGTCATAAATTGAACTTAAATTTTAGTCCCAAGGTTGTGTATACCGATTTCAAAAAAGCGATCCATGCAGCTGTAAGTGAAGTGTTTCCATCTGCGAAAATAAAAGAATGTAGGTTTCATCTCGGAAAATCATGGTGGAGAAAAATTCAAAAAGTTAGTCTGGCTACTGAGTATTCAAACGACAATGAAGTCGGACAATACCGTAGATATATGTTTGGTCTACCTTTCCTAGATCCATTGGAAGTATAGCATTTTTCATATAAAAAAGCTTGCACGTCATTCAAGATTTACGTCGTCAGAACCCCACAGCGTTGCCAAAACATCAGAATAGTTAGTAAGTGAGGAATTTTTAAAATGTCAACCATTTGTCAAACTATTATATTAACAGTAAATACACTTAGTTTTAAGACTACTGCAACACATTAAAATACATAAGAAAACATTTTAATACAAAATATATATTTTACATTTTAAACTTACCTCTTCTAAGGCTTTAAGGCTTATTCTCGATAATTGTAACGGTAAAATTCAGAGAGATGTCTATTTCAAAAATATCTTTCTTTACAAAAACAAAATCCATTCACGAAGAATATTCTAAACGTCATCTTGTACTAGAGGTAAGCTTTATACCTACCTTATACAACCCCCTATTGTGTAAAGTCTTGGGTCTATACAATAAACGACTGGGCGGCCTTCTATTCAGTGTGGTTTTGAAATAATGTTGAATAAAAACATTGATGAAATTAAAATGAAAGAATTTACGTCTATTAGTAGAAGTGCGATTTATAAAATTAGTACTTGAAGCATAAATCGCGGGAGGAATATGTGCATCAGTTTTCAAATATTTATTATTTACTATATAATTTCTAAATTGAACCACTTTCACTTCTTTAGTTAACAATGTATCTATTTTGACAACTAAATAGGTAATTAGACAAAATAATTATTAATTTCAAAACAGGAGTTTAAAGAATTAGAAAGAGGTAGCCCGGGCCCAGTTAAATGGTCAAGCTTATTCCAGTGGAAGCAATAAGGAGGATTATTTTTCGTTTTGGCACAGCTGACATGCTCTCTCTAGTACTACAACCCATGAACCTGTGGTAAAAAGCATGCTTTATTTATACGGTTGTGAAACACGACGATTAACAGAGACAGATTAATATCGAAGAAAGATATCTCGTCGAACTTAATGCAATAAAGTATGAGAATAGAAGGTACAGTCATGGATGGCACACAACGAAAGCAGCTCAAATGGGTACAGGTCCAATAAATGAAAGATAAGAGACTCCTAAAACAAGTACCTGTATGAACACCTACCGTAATCCAGAAGAGAGGATTACCTTAGAAAACACGGATGGAAGGAATAAGAAACTTAATGAGCTCGAAAGAACTTAAAGAACAATGGAACAACCGAATTGAATGAAAAATGAACGTCGGAAGACATTTTATAAGGATTATATCATATTATAGGTACATTTTTTGGATTAAAAATAAATTTGAAGAAAACCAAGTTCATGGTATTTACAAAAGCACAAAGCATCAAAGTTAAGCTAGTACTAGATAATACAGAAATTGAACAAATATCTTTGTACAAATACCTTGGAGCATGGATCACAGAAGATACTGATTAGACAAAAGAAATAAGATGCCGCATTGGAATTGCACGGTCAACTTTTAATAGAACGAGAAAACTTTTTTGTAATCGAGATATCAATATATCGCTCCGGATAAGAATGCTTTGATGTTATATTTTCTTTACCCTTTTATATGGGATTCAAGCTTGGTCACGGATCGCAAAACAACCGAACAAGTTCTCGAACAACTAGGAAAACAATGCGAAGTTTTAAATTCCATAAAAATCAGGAAATTAGAATACTTGGGGCACATCATACATCACACATCAAGACGTAAAATCTAGTGGGTACGTAATCTCCGTGAATGGTTTGGATGCAATTCAACTGAACTATTCAGGCGCATATCCAACAAAATGATAATTGCCAGAATGATTTCCAATCTCCGATAGGAGTGGAACTTGAAGAAGAAGAATAAGTACATTATTATTATATCATATTATATATATATATATATATATATATATATATATATATATATATATATTTATATAATATATGATATAAACGATATTGAAAGAGGTTACAACATAGACAATCAACAAAATCTACATCGACAACTACACAGTGAACACCCAACAATAATAGAAGTGTCAAATGCCGTCCTAAAACTCAAAGACAATAAAGCCACAGGAATCGATTAAATATGTTGGAAAATATATAAAAAAAGGTGATGATCAGCTTTTTGCAGTAACCCATAAACTAATAGTACTTATATGGCAAAATGAATGTTAGCTTATATGTTAGCACCCTGCTTGGCAGGGTCACATATCAGATCAATTTACGGTTGCAAAAGGCTTGAGACTGGGAGATCCTTTATCCACTACATTATTCAAATTAGTATTAGAAACTGTAATCAGAAAATGCAGCATGAAGATGGAAGAAACGATCATGAAAAATGAGCACCAGTGCTTGGCATTTGCTGATGATCTAACGATCCTAGCAAAAACCGAGTAAGAATTAAGAAGAGTTGTGAAGAAAATCATCGAAGAAGCACAGAAATTTGGATTGGAACTAAATGAAGACAAAACTAAATATATGATCATAGAAGGAACAGAAGGGAAAAAAGAAGACTTTAGTATGAGGTCAGTAAGTGGTAAAAGCTATAGTTTTAAAAGGGTCGACAAATTTGAATACCTAGGTGTAGTTTTCGATGAAAATGGAAAAGATAAATGGGAGCTCGTAGCCAGAATAGCAAAAGGGAATAAAAAATTATGTGGTTTAAGAGCCCTACTGAACTCAAAATACGTTTCTAGACAAGGTAAACTCAGAATATATAAAACAGTAATTCGACCCACAGTAACATATGCCGGTGAGCCTGGACATTAAATAAGAAGGAAGAGGATACTCTGGAAAGATGGGAAAGGAAAATATTGAGATGCATATTCAGAGGATGAAAGGCAGAAGATGGTTGGGAAAGAAGAACCAACAATGAATAAATGGCTTTATACAAAGAACCTACTATTACCAAGTTCGTCAAGGCACAAAGAATTAGATGGTTGGGACATGTGGAAAGAATGGCAGCAAACAGAATTCCTAAACTAGTAATAACCAGAAAATTAATCGACCCCAAAAGAAGAGGTAGACCCAGAACGAGGTGGATTAGTAAAGCGGAGGAAGACCTTAAACACGTGAAGGTGAGGGAATGGAAAAAAAAAGCACAAAATAGAAGCGAATGGAAAAATATTGTACACCAGGTCCTTCAGAGTAATTAAGAATGTTATATATACATATTTACGTTAAAGTTTTGTTTAAAATAATTGTAATTAGTTAATATTAGAATTATGTTGTAAAAAAAATGCTTTAGGCCTTAACGGCCTATTGTGCATAAAAATAAATAAATAAATAATAGAGTGCAAAAATCGAAAGAATCGCGTTTTTTGCATTAATTGTTAATCATTAAAAAACGGCTCCGAACTTTACGCAGGAAACAGGTAGGTTTTCTTCTTATAGGTCTACAATAACTAAAAAAGTTGTCAGCTACCTGGATTATTAAGTGTCACGAGAAAATCCTTATTAGCCTGGACTAATATGGCTGGACAAGCAAGTGAAGAAACAAACTTCATATATTATGTAAACTTTACTAACAAAAACGTTGAAAATAAATATTCCTATAAATATAAATAATCAAATTCCATATTCAAATACAGCAAAATATTTGGGTATTGTCCAATAAATATAAATAATCAAATTCCGTATTCAAATACTGCAAAATATTTGAGTATTACTCTAAGCTTTTATGTAAAGAAGAAAAGAAAATAATAATTCTGATTGAAATACAAAAAAATGTACTATCTGATTGGCCAAAATTCTACGCTGTTTCTACATAATAAATTATTATATAAGCAAATACTGAAACAATAGTATTATTATAAAAACAGTATAAACATTTAGAAGGAAAATGTTACAAATTAACAGAAAATATTTCTATTCATATAAAAATTTAATCAAATTATAGGTACTGCTTATTTATATAAAATTTCCTCAATCGGAACATAAACTTCTTCGTGAACTACCCATTTTAAAAACAATTAACACACTGGTTTGTCAAAAGTCGAAATAAACCCTAATAATGTTATTCAACATTATTTATGACCCACCTTCGAGAGGGTATTATACTTCTTACCTAACCAACCTAACCGTGTCGACGAGAATCCAGAAACTATCGACAAGAACAGCCTGTACTGGCCGAGAGAGAAAGTTACATTTAGCAAAATTTGAGATTTTAAAAAAAGTTTATACCAAATAGCTGCTTTGTGTTACACTTTATGTTAAAAATAAAAACAGATTCGGAAAGTGGGTCAAATTCTGTAGTGCCCTATTTCAAAAAAAAAATTACGTTTATTTTAACCAAAAATATTTGAAAAAAAAATATTGTTTAAACAATTTATTAATTTACAACTAAATAGTGCACTAGAACTTTTTAAGACCTTTCATATAAAAAAAGAATCATCTCAATATCTACCATAGTTTTTGCGTTATTTGATATAAACTTTTACATTGGAACTTAGGTATGCCCAGAAACGCAAGGAACGGCCTTAATGGTAAAAACATCCCGCCATTATTTCTTGTTCAAAATAATCTAACTTATATGAAAGCTTATCAGCTTTCTACAGACTATTTATTTGTTTTGACATATCACAATCACAATACACAACCATAATTAGTTTTTAAAGCTATTAATCTAAATTTAATATGTATTTATAAATACAATTTATTAATATATATTATATTATGATCAAATTGTGTAAGAAATCAAAACAGAAACAAAATTCCTACTCCAAAAAAGCGGCAACACTTAATACAGTTTTACCACGTGCTTCACTGTCATAACATTTGAAGTATTTCCGTATCTGTTGCGTACAATTGTCTAATATATTTATTAAAATTATTATTTTGTGGAATATTAGACTTAAAGAGTTATTTCATAAAATTTATATTATTAATAATAACAAATGTTTTTGGTTATTTAATCAATATAATTCTAAAATTTCTAATATAATGATGATTACATTTTTCTGATTATTACACCATGTTGACGCCTATAAAAGATCGAGCAGTTCCGTATGGGTTTCATATTATTAGTTGTGTTAGGAAATTTTAAACTCTAAAGTTGATGTTCTTGAAATTTTAAATCGTGACGTGAAAGTGTTTTACTTTGAAAAATGGTATGAGTGTTTTGCTTTAGACTTTAGTGAAATATTACCAGCACAATACCAAGCCGTACAACAAGTTGCTGATTACTTGGTGGACAACTATATGACTGAAGAGGCAGACTTCTCTCCCGAGATGTGGGCGGAAAACAGTTCATCATTTGAGCGTACAACCAATGCCTGTGAAAGTTTCCATTCTAAATTTAATTCGTTATTTTACAATCCACACCCTAATATATTTCAATTTTTAGAAGTTTTAAAATATTATATTCAAATTGACTCTTATATTAAAATACGAAGTTCTGTGAAACCAAAAAAAGTGTACCAAAAAGTACTTCTAGAGCGTTAAAAAATTGTTGATCACAAAATAGTGGAATTAAAGCAAAATAAAATTAGTAGGTTTGGTTTTGCTAGTCCACTAGTAAATGAAACTAGTGGAGATGGGAAATTTAGCCACAGAACCTATAAATTTACATTTCATTTATTGTTTCCCACCTTTAGAAGTAAGAGTTTGGAAACTACCGCTGTGACAGTGACAGTTTTAGTTGACATCCTCCGCTTATACGTCTAAAGGTTAGAAACAGTGAATAGAATGTAAATTTATAGGTTTCTATCGCTAAATTTCTCATCTCTACTAGTTTCAATCTTTTATCTTACACATTCATATGTTTTCCATCGTTTGCGTTATTTTGCCGGTTATTAGCGCGCTTATCACTGAATTTATATAAATATGTAATACCAATATTTGATATAATTTCTAATATAAAATACAAAAGCCGCAGTACCTATTTTCCTGGTGTTAATTTTCCTAGAACTTATAGATAAATACTTAATCCGCTTGACCACGGGAGCGAACTAGGTTATGGTTTTTGGAGCGAACTAGTATGTAATTAAGAGGGTTTTTTGATCTTGGGAGCGAACTAGTGTGCTCCGGTTTTATTTTCTACCAGCTAAGGGTCCATTGTTTAATTCATAGTTTAAGACAAGACGAATTCACACTTGAGAGACTGAGCTAGGCGAAGCATAGACAATAAGCTCCCATGGTTGATTGTGGTATTGTTTTTATAATAGTATTTCAATTCTCTTTGGTAGTATTATCGTTACAACTTTTATTTTTTATTAGTGACATCTAATACAATTATGTCCTTAAAATTATGGCGAATAGTGAGTAATTAGAGTGCGCTAAATCTCATCTAGATGGACCAAATAGTTGTATTCAATTCGTTGATTCCGCAGAGATGTTATTTAAAAAACTGTATTTGTCCAAACAGTGGCTAAGGTATTTAGCAAATCGCAATGGATCCTTTAAGGTTTTAATTTTAAGATATATTAACAAAAATTTAAAAATTTTACCAAAATTATTATTAAAAAATCCATTTGAAAAGAGGCTGACTTTTTAACTCATAAACATTTATAATAACTTTATTAACTATTTTTTATGTAACGCGCTTGTAAGTAGGCTCACTGAAAAGATGATGCAAAATCACAAGCTTAAAAAAAAGAACTTCTATGACAAATTAATAGAAACCATGATAGCCTTTTGTTAAGACCAGGTTCCTCCAAATATTTTCAAAAAATATTTAATAATATAATAAAAACATGTTTCAAAAATAGCTATAGAATACTCTAGAATAATATAGAATTAGCCCGAATGATATTCAAGCGGGCTGGTGTTTACTTTAATGGGCTTTTCTCGAAACCACGTTTTTCCCACAAGGTGTCATTCGTATTTTGAAACTATGGCACTTACAGTAAAATACCAGAATGGTAGCAAGTGATTCATGTTTTAATGATTTTTTATAGGCCAACATAATAATCAGAAAAAATATTTTTATTCCGACAAAAGGAGAAAATTTAATCTATTTAATCCCTTAAAAAATGACATAAACCTCCTTCTTTTGACTGTTTAAAGACTATGCGTTCAGATAGAAGAGATCTCATTTGATATGGAATACATTTCAATAATTTGACTGGTCTATTTTTAAACTGTTTAAATGTTTTGTAAAAGATTTGGGTTCTAGGGAAAATGTAACGTCAGCGTGTATAATTCAACTTAAAGATATCTGCAATGTTTTGGTTATATATTTCTCTAACGGTAGATAATGTCTGGAATCAACAACGTCATCGCAAATTTAGGCGATGTAACTGTCAACAACGCCATTGTTCGGGTAGCTATTTTATTGTCTGTAATCTGTAAATCGGTTTCATAAGCGCCACTGACAGCGGTTTCATAAACCAAAGAATAGAATTTTTTGTAGTATTATTAGTGGAAGGAGCTTTTATGTTTACTTATTATATACCTATAAAGTAGTAATAGTGAACCGTATATCAAAAAGAAACGTCACAATTTAACACCTGAAGAAAAAACTATGATCGAAAATGTGTTTGAAGAAGTCTCTTAGAGTCAGAGAACAAAATATTAGTGTAAGCGATGTAGTTACGTTATGTTGTATTTTGACAAATGTTTCCGAAGTTAGTGTGTACAGAGTAATAAAACAGACAATAAAGATATAAATACATACATATATTATTGTACCAAATTATACTGAAAACATATATTTAAATAAAAATATTGTTCTATCTATAACGAGCAATTACAAAGAGTCAACAGCTCTATATACAGATGCCTCTAAATCTTCACATATAACTGGATTCGCCTCTTTTCTACCATCAGGACATATAGAAAAAAAATTCAAACTGAAACCGGAAATTTTGATTTATACAGCAGAGGATATTGCAATATATAAATCTTTATTATATGTAGCTGAAGTTGATTTCGCCTATATTATAATTTTGTCTGATTCCATAACAGTGTTAAAATCTATTGGTAAATATGGATCCCCCTACTTACAAGAGGGCCCATACATTTGTAGAATTAAACATATTAAACAAATTATTTTAACCAAAGGGATCAACGTACATTTTCTCGAGATTAAGGCACATGCAGGATTTGATGAATATGTTGAATTATTAGCCAAAGAAAGCATTTCAACCGATACCGATATTCTACATAAGTAACTTTCTGATAGTATCATCTCGTGCACGTCAACATTGCTTCGAGAGTGGAGCTACCAGTGGAAGGAATACTCTTGTGAATCATAACTTCTATTATTAGAGTACGATACGAGTACGCATGTTATCCAAAACACTCAATAAAATACAGGTTTTGGATGATGATAAATGTGAGCATTGTGGAGAGGAAAGTGATTTAGATCACATATTTTTTGGTTGGAATATACTATATTTATTATCACTTGGCTCTGTAGATGTATACAACTCTTCAATTAACTTTTTAAAGGACAGCAAATTATCATTATATTTCTCTAAAAATTTTTTAAGTAATCTTTTTACCTTTCTTTTAAACCATTTATATAACTTCCTCCTCTCCGTGACCTAGTGTTGTTGTGTCTTATACAAAATCATTACCTTGATAGGTCTCTAGGCGAGAAGAGTGAGTCCCTGTTCTCCTAATGTCGATGTAATCTTAACTTTGTGTTAGGGCATTTAGGTAAATTATATAAAAAAAAACCATATATTTGTACAATTAGTTATATTGTATACGTTTTCCATCGTTTAGTATCAGATTTTCTCTTCTTCCTCCTACAGACATATATTCAGTTTTCTTCATATTTTCCTCCAGGCTCAATTTTTTGTATTCTTCGACTAGTTTGCTGGTCATAATCTTTAGCAGCTTCTAATAATTTTTAATAATCTTTTGCCATTAGTTCTTATGATTTAATCAGTTATCAAGATATATTTTTATCGATATCCGTTGATGAAATCTCACTCTATATATTCAAAGTAATTAATGAGTATTTTTATGAATGTTTTAAAACAATCCTCCTTATTCTCTCCCGTCTTATTCCTAAGCATTCTATCATTCTCGCACCTCTCCAAAGCAATTGATATTCAGTTCCCTCGTGAAATAAATATCAAATTTCTGTTTCGCTTGATGAACACGGTCCTGGAACGCCGGTTCATCTATAAGTCTCGATTACGGTGATGACTTAGTGAGTAGAATAATAAGCTCAACGTGATGCTTTCGCACTGCTAAAATATGTTCACCTCCTAGTTGTTAGGGGCCGGGAAACGGAGAGGACTCCTAAAGTTATTCATTTAGAACAAATAAAATCGATAAACATGTGAATAAGGAATGTCATAATAATGATAAAGCTGATGTCTAGCGGAAAAATAATAATAAACCTTTATTTTATCATTTACATAATACTTTTAGACACTCCGAAAATTGTTGACTGCATAGTCTTTATGAACAGCTGATAAACACCAATGGTCTGCCATGAATCAGTGACGAATAATTTTAAAATCAGTTGAAACTCTCTTATCTTAAACGTTGAGTAATTTTAATAAACCAATAATGTGGATACTCACTTAATCTGGTTGGGTATAAAATATTCTCCATCGACATATTTCTTACAAAAGATGTCAATAGAAATTTGGTAAGTAATCCGCCTCGTCTTCAGTCTGACAAAATCTGCAATTCACACTTTCCTTAGAGACGGCAGTATCCTATTAGGAGATCTACGATAATTCGCAAATCTATCCTATTCATATCTGGCAGATCTTTGGACCTCTTCTTCCAAGGTTCATGTAAAAAAGCCTTCAAGTGTTTGAGATCCATTTGTTCGTACCAGTGGTTAAGTTATTTTTCATCCATTCCCCACAGTCGATATAGTTCTTTTGGTTTTGCTTCTTGCTATGGCAATGAAAAGTTGTGGGCCTACGAATGTTTCTTTTGTCATTCCCCTGGGGAGGTCGGATTTTTCGTTCCCTTGAATGTCAGTGTGTCCGGGCACCCAGAGTAAGTTTACTTTGTTACTTTTTCTGATTCGATTCAGATCCGTAAGTATACCATCAGTGATCTGCCATTATGAAATTTATTTTATTCGACTACCATTCGTTCCTTTCTTGAAAGACGACGGTAAACGGCTTTAAGAAATTACATTTAGGTTGCATTGCACCAGGTAACCAGGCACCAGGATTCACACAGCTGTGGGTGACGTCAATTTACGGGAGAAACGATAGAGATTAGAAGTGTTTATAGGCGTTGTAAACTTTTTAAAGTGTTCCAATTTAAAAATTTTCCAATTGCAGTGCATTTGGAAAACTTGAAAAACATACCAGAAATTTAGCACCTATTATTTTACTTTTCCCTCTCAAAGTGTTTAAAATAGATACATATGACAGAGAGAGTCTTATATATAATTTTCATTTTATAATTAGATTTAAAACTGAAGGATTAAGTAAATCAATTGTTTTAGATTTCCTAAAGATTCATCATTGCAAAAAAATGGATTATAGCGATGCGCCGTGAAAATTTTAAACCAACAAACGGTTCTAAAATTTGCTCCAAACATATCACAGCAGATTTGTATATTACTAGCGGTTGGAGTTCAAAAAAACACCTAAAAAAATGCTTTACCTAGCATTTTCGATTATCCAAACCATTTAATTAAGCAAGTTACAACTAGAAAATTTCCAGTAAAAAGAGAAACTGTCTCAATCAAATCAACAGGATCTAAAAGGTAAAATATAAATATAACAACGAGTGAATCTACCACCAAAAAGATTCTAGTAGAAATGTCAGACGAAACTACCTTAGAACCTCCCTTGAAAAAACGAAGAGATTCGGACCTATTCCATTACTCATTTCGATGATAGAAATAAGTAAAATCGAATCGAAATTGTCAAGTCGAATAGAAATGGTTCTAAATGGTATTCCATAACTTTTTTTCATTTCTACAATCGAAATCGTAAATAGAAATTGATTTCGACAGTGTTTATGTGTGAAAACAGTGTTTTCGATATCGAAATGACTTTTCGATATAGAAATTTGATTTGTGAAAACTTCAAATTTTATTTTTATGTTTGTATTAAAATTGTATTTCTAAGTTTTATCATGGATTTTCAATTTAATTTCGGTATCAATCTTAGAATTGAAATTGAAGAAGAGTTACAAAGGTAAATAAAGAAGTAATTGTATTCTTAATTAATAGTTTAAATGATTCATGGAAGCTGCCGATAGGCTACTTTTTAATCGCTGGGTTATCAGATCTTCAAAAAAGTAATGTAATAAAAATGTGCTTAAAAATTCTGCACGAAGCTGATGTCACAGTTACCAGTTTAACATTTGATGGTGCAGCATCAAATATTAGCATGGTTAAACAACTTTGTCGATTTATCGATTAATTATAATAAAGTATGTTTTCTACATCCAGCAAAAAATCAAGCAATATATGTAATATTTGACCCTCCACATATGTTAAAACTTATTCGCAATACTTTAGGTTATTACAAAATTTTTTGGCGGGAATAATAAAGCGATTAAATGGAAATATTTGCAAAAATTAGTAGACATTCAGGAAAAGGAAGACCTTCATCTTGCAACTAGGATAACGCGAAGGCATTTAAATTGGTATAAGGAAAAAATGAAAGTGAAATTAGCTGCCCAAACGTTCAGCCAAAAAGTTGCTAAGACAATACATTATTTGAGAAATAAAAGCTCAAAAGAATTTGTACATAGCGAAGCTACTCAAATTTCATTGAACATATCAAAGATATTTTTGATATTTTAAATAGCCGAATTTTATTGACAAAACACCTAAAATCTAGTTTACAGCAAGATAATAAACAAGAGATTTTTCAAAAAATTGAAGAATCTATAAAATATCTTAGTTCACTTAAGTGTTCCAAAAATGGTGAACCCCTATATCTAAGCCAAAGAAAGACGGGTTTTATTGGTATGATCATTAGTTTGAAGTCACTACTGGGAATTTGGAAAAATTACGTGGAGGATATGGATGGAGGTCTGAAGTATCTTTCGGCTTATAAACTTTCTCAAGATCACTTTAGTTTTATTAGAAATTTTCTTTAGTTCTATTATAAGTCATGGAGGTTACAACAACAACCCAACGGCAAAACAATTTAAAGCTGTATATAAAAGACTCTTAATGCACACAAGTGTTACAGGATCTACTCAGGCTAATTGTATAGAACAGACACCTTCCATAATATTACCAATGAGCACAACAAATACTGTGAAAATGAAAATTGTTGATCATCAACTCATTGACAACTTTATAACTGTTGAAAATTATAGGGAAACAACAACTAGTAACCAGTATTAGGATTATACTGTAAATAATTAAAGTTTTTTAAAAACATGTTTTTTGTGATGTTGTTGACTATATCGCTGGATTTGTCGTTAAGAAAGGTAAGAAAACATTAGATTGTGACATATGTTTGTGTGCAATTGAATGTGATAATTTACAATCTCCATTCATAAGACAAAAATTATAGCATATCAAAAAAAAATTAATTCAACCTTCTAAGATGTCATTTATATTTGCAAAATTGCTGAAAGCTAAATTAGATTTATGTACAATTCAAAAAATTAAACAACCCCCTCTGTGGCTCAGTGGTAAGAGCGCCTACCTTTAAACCTAAAGGTCGTGAATTTGAATCCCATCTGGGTAGAGAAATATTTGTTTATTAAAAATTTATGAATGAAAATAATTTCTATCCATGTGCGATCGGTACTCACCGGAGGGACCGCAGACGTTCGGATACAATTAGCGTCAGACAATGACGTCGACTTTGCTAAGTATCAAGACAATTACTCTACACATACACACACACTACACTAGGTACCTGACTGTACCATGCCAATGATCATAGTTGTCAAGGCATTAACTCAATAAAAAAAAATTAAACGATTCCAAATTAATGACAAAATTGATCTTAAATGTCATGAGTAACGTGTATGGTTCTGTATTTAACGCATACAAAGAACATATGTGTGATCATAAGTTTGAAACAAACCATTTTTTAATGTAATAAAGATAATTTGTTTCCATTATTGCAACATTAGATTGTACCACGAAGGTGAAAAACTCAATAATGTAATAAGAGTTAGAAGTAAATTAACAAAAGCTATTTTGTTTTGTGGTCAATAAATTAATAGATTTCCTAGGTATGTACTTTCAAATAAAACATTTATTTTTACAATTTAAGTTAAAAATATTTATTAATTGCTTTGCTAAATAATTTATCTTCCATATGTTTTACAAAACATTGAAGTTATATTAAAATTAATCTAAAATTGGGTAATTTTATTAGACCTTTACTTAGAATCCAAGCGTGCTCTTGCCGTAGGTGGATTTCGCGGAAGGTGTTTGCTTCAATGGTTCGGTACAAGGCGGGTCTATCCGTTTTTATGATTGATCTAAGGTCCAATCAGTCAGCTATGGAGCTGGTTCGTGTATGTTTTGAGGTGGTATATCTTTAGAAGGAAAAACAGAGCTTGTGTTCGTAGTTCGTGCCCGAGCCCGGTTGTGGTCGCGGAGAGAGTTTGATAGTGGATCATTACATTACGGATATTCTCCAAGACAAATGTTGTTCCTTACGCCTGCCTGCTACATAGGCAACGGCTTCATGCTAATGGATGATAACGCTCGATGTCACACATCACTGATTATGAAAGATTACCTGGCCAACACCAATATAACAACAATGGACTGGCCTCCATTGAGTCAGGACATGAACCCCATCACGCACCTATGGGATAAACTTAAACGCAGGGTTTGAGTCTACAAGATCTTTACGCGGGTAAAAACTGCATTAGATGAAGAGTGGGAAGCGATTCCTCAGGAATCAGTCAAAAACTTTATAAGAACCTTAAGAGATCGCATGGAAAGTGTAATACAACTAATAGAGTAAGAGTTAAGAGGAGGAAATACTCAGTACTAATTTTGATTTTTCGTGCTAATTTACTTTAATGTTCATAACACAATGACTTTAATTTATAACATGTTTTCTCACATACAATATTAAGTTATCTTTGTTATGTTCTTTACTTCCTAACTTTAAATATTGGTGTCATTGCAATAAAAATTACTTCTGTTCATGATATTTTACTTTCAATTTTACATTATATGTAGATATACACTGGTCAAACAGCGTAGTAAAGAAATATAACTTATTTTACTTTTGAGTCGATTTTTTGCTTGCAAAGTGTACTTAGAACAATGAGATTTATTTTGTACTTATCTGTTTTTTTTAGAGATACATGTCATGTTACTCTGCAAAAAATAAGTACCTATAGTTTGTCTCAAAGTGACTAATCTGTACAGGCAAAATATGCAATGCAGTTTAATGCAGTGAGCGATGGCGTTCTCTATTGTATATCTTTCAAAATAAACGGAATAAACCAGGAGTTCTCAACAAGTCCTCACGTACAATTTTGTGTAATTTACAAATATCGTTTGCTAATAATTTTACATAGTACTATACATTATTTGTTTCTAATAGTAACTTATCAACTTTGATCTTTTATTAGTAGCAGTAGTATAATAAAATGTGCATTAAATAAACATTTGTTTCAAATTTTTTCAAATACTTTCTTCTAAGTTATTCAGTAATTAAGAAGCAATTAGAGTAATTCTTATACAGAATATGTTTAAAAGCTTGATACATCCAGGGCCTTAATTAATTAGTCTTTATTTGTTCTTCGGAGCGTGTAAACATATTAAAGTTACGATTATTTGTACCATCTTGGATGTACTGTTACTGTTTTGTTATTGTTATTATTTGTTGGTGGCTATTGTTGTGATTTGCTATTGGCAATTACTGTTATTTTCTGTTGTTGGCTATTGTTAAATTTGACGCCGAATTTTTACCGCAAAATGGAGAAAATTGTCCAATGAAACGTGGAAAAGCTGTGAAACTTTCAGAGAAGCAGATACTAATGAATATTATTAATTATCATCTTAATCAGGATAACAACGATTCTGTATCAAGTGTAATTAAGAAAGTGTCAGAAATGAGTGGTGTTTGCTAAAAGACTCTGTTTCGCATACGACAGGAATATTCATCACCTGCTGGATTACAATCTCCAAAAAGCAGGCACAAGAAGCGAAAGGTTGGTAATTCTCGTGACACCAAGTACGATGGAGGTGTCAGGGACCAAATTCGTAGAATAGTTCATCAAGTTTTTCGTGGCAACATACCACCAACAATAAACACCGTATTAGCTGTTGTAAATGTCGAAGAAACTTTGCCAAACTTTTCACGGACCACGCTACATCTCTTGCTGAGTGATATGGATTTTGTGTTTATAAAACGTGGCGGAAATTCAATTTTGATTGAAAAACCAGAAATCATCTCGTGGCGTCATCTTTATTTACGCACAATTCGTAAATACCGTGCAGAAGGATAGAACATAGTGTATTTGGATGAATCATGTGTAAATATTGGGCACTGTGTGAAAAAAGAATGGGTTTATAAAACAATTACATCTCATCGCGATGCTTGTGTTCGTAATCTGACAACAGGATTAAAAGCTCCAACAGCTCATGGTGCACGGTTCGTTTTATTGCACGCAGGATCTACCAGTGGATTTGTTGATGGAGCAAAGCTCACGTTTTTGGCAAAAAAAAAATACTCAGGACTACCACGACGAAATGGATGGACCGACATTCGAAGATTGGTTCGAAAATAACTTAATGCTACATTTGCCAGAAAAAACTGTTGTGGTAATGGACAATGCCTCCTATCACAGCAGAAAGTCAGAACAAATTCCCAACAGTTCAACACTAAAAAAGATATTCAAGAATGACTTCTGTCAAAGAACCTATTTTTTTAAGAAGTCTACCTAAAATGCGAGTTACTTGATGTAGTCAAGACCTTTAAAGCAAAATATGACAGCTACATAATAGAAGATATTGCCAAAAAGCACAATGTTAAGATTCTGAGGCTCCCACCCTATCAGTGTGAATTCAATCCCATCGAAATGGTTTGAAGTGAAGTGAAACGGTATATAGCTGGACGCAACGCGAATTTTAAAGAAGCTGAAATTCGAAATTTAATTACAGCAGCGTACCAGGTCAGTATGCCAGATAAATGGAAAAACTACGTAAACCACGTAATAGCAACAGCAAAAAATGTGGGAAATTGGCAATTTGCCACATTGACAAATATAAATAACGGAGATAGTGATGACAGTGACGATAATAATGTTGATAAAGATAGTTAAGCAGAAACTAAATGTGGCAGCGATTGCCAGAAAAAGGAACTAAATATAATGGTGTACAATTACGATTACTTAAACACGAAATTAAATACAATGACTTCTTTTATTTCCAACTTATTTATTAGTTTTATTTTCGGTTATTTCTACGTTTTGTTACTGCCAACATATACAGTGCGGTTTTTTCCTTCTCCCCTTAATTTTAAACGGAAAAATACATAAATAAAATGTTTCTTTATATTTAAGTTTTATTTTATTCGATTTTATTTAAGTAAATCTATAAACAAATGGTTTGTATCACTAGCACATACTGTAGAATTAAAAACAAACTGCTTATGTAACATAAATAAAAGGCATTTCTTAATTTCTATTTTATTTTAATTTAACCCAAGTATGTTGTAGCAAATATTATTTATGTTTGAGAACCACGGACACAAGGAAGCCAGGCAGGGTCGTTAATGGGCATTAGTACTTAAGCTACCCTCAACACAAAAGATGGATTGGGCTAAGTAGTAAGAAGTGACGTTTATTTTAATATAATAAGTTTGCAAAGAAATATGGCATCGATGTTGTGCATATACCCTGTACAGACAAGTCACTTTGAGACAATCTATAGTAAATTAAGCGATAAAGAAGTTGTATTTATTGGCAAAATATCTGTTAGCATTTTGTTAAAAGAATTTTAATTTGAATACGAAACAGATAATAATAGAGGAAAATTAATTGATCGCACCAGTATTGCTGCTTCAAGTACCTTTGTAAATATATGGAAAATCTTAATAGTGTGCATCCCAGAGACGAAACATGGATTTATTCAAAGGGAAAGACAACAATTACTGACAAGACAACAGTGTTAAAAGGTTACATAAGCCAGAAGAGTTTGATAGTAAATATTTGAAAATTTTCACTCTAGCTCTTTGAAAGGATTTGTACTTAATTGAAGCAAGTTTATTATGTTGCCCAAAATCTAAAGAAGCTGATTATCATAGGGAAATAAACAATGAAATGTTCACTAAATCGATGAGGGAATAATCAATTCTCAATTTAGAAGAGCCATTATTAATTGTGATAGATAATTCCCCATATCAGAGTGTACTTTGGAAAAGCAACCTTCCACTGTTTCAACTAGAATGGAAATTATTACCTGTTGACAACAAACAAGATCAATTATTATGACACAAAATTCACAAATTATTACTAACCTGAATTATTATAAATTGCAAAAATGAACAGACAAAAGTATAGCTAAGTATATAATTGATGAGCTACTAAGAGAATACAGTCATGAATTGTTGAGACAATTATAATAATAAAAATAGACATTCTGATAATGCTGTTATAAATATGATAAAAGAGGCACTAAACCAATTCAACACAGAAATTTGGGAAAAATGTGTGAAACATACTCATGAAATTATTAAAAAGTAGTAAGTACATCTGAGAAAAAAATATGGTTGGCGTTAACATTAACAACCAATCATAATAGACACTGATAATATGAGTAGCTCAGATTCTGACAGTGAATAAATCTTAAATGTATGATTGTATGTGATGCTTAAATACATATTTAAAATAAATTGTTTTTTACACAACTCAAAAGTGTTTTATTTTTCAATTTATTATACTTATATAGGTTTCATTATTTGAATTTTGTTTTGTTAATGTTTGTGTCTACATTTTTTTTTTCAATTTAACTTGATAACAGGTGTTACCTGCATCTAGTCTTATTATGTTTATTAGAGTTTTAGTCATTTTGTGTAATCACCTGTTACAAGACTCACAGCTCTTTGATCTTGCATCCAGCAATATCCTCCAAGGGTAGTAAAATCAAATTTATTAATTAATTCTGAAACCAATATTAACTTAACACTAAATTAACAAAATGGTCAAGATGATGGAGCCCTGAGGTAGATTCCCATTCAGTTTTTTAGATCATAACCCATATATTTTCTGATATGCATTGAAATCACTTTTAGTCTTGATTAAGTACTATGGTTTAAATATTTATTTAGGTAAGTAATGTAAATGTTACTGGACAACATAGGTTTCCAAAAATTGGAGAATCACATTCATAAATGTAATAGAAATATAAATAGAAATAAAATAAAAACTTCCATTGTTGTAATATTTCCAACTCTTATAACCTACATAAGTTTGGCTCACATGTTAAGGTGTATTTCCTATAATATGAATGATGACAATGTGCAAAGATTCAGCAGATCAACTGTATGTGCTTATAAGATATTTTTCTATTTCTTTATGGTAAAGTACATTCTCTTTAACATACAGGCTGCAATTGCCTAAAAAATTAAGTAAATGAAAAAAAAATTGAGTTTAGTTTCAGATTAAGAACATGCAAAATATGCCCAATCTAGTATAAAGAAGAACACACAGAAGAACTAACACAAAATTAACTGTCTAAAATTTTTTCTAATAAATGTTTAAAAGAGTCTAAAATGAAACTAAAATACAGGATGTTTCAGTAAAAAATCATCATCATCATCATAATCCCTGGCTCGACAACCCTTTTTGGGTATTGACCTATTTCAGGATTCAGCACCATGTTGATTGGTTTCTTGCTTTTTTACCAGTTTTTCTTTTTAAAGTTTTTATATCATGTTCTACTTATTCCAAGTATTTCAGCTTTGGTCCTCCTTTCGTACTTTTTCCTATTGGCACTTGCTTGCTTAATTTGTTTGGTATTTCAACTTCTTCCATTCTTTCCACATGTACCATCCAATGCAGCCGACCATTGATAAATATGTAACTTTATAATAATTATGTAAATTGGGACATCCTGTATATGTTTTACTAATTTTGGATTGTAGTTATTTTATGTATTGAAAATATTGGTATGGAAGACAATTTAATACAATTGACAATCTTT
This sequence comes from Diabrotica balteata, assembly GCA_918026665.1. Classification (NCBI taxonomy): domain Eukaryota; kingdom Metazoa; phylum Arthropoda; class Insecta; order Coleoptera; family Chrysomelidae; genus Diabrotica; species Diabrotica balteata. The sequence continues at coordinate 104,233,301 of OU898279.1, read as the reverse complement.
CGCTTGTATACAGTAAGTATATTTTCATTCATATCTTATTCATTTTTATGAAAACTATTACTAAAATATGACAATAGGTATATGGGTAAATATTAAAAAAAAACTTTATTAACATTACAATTTATTGCAAATATTAGTTAAATATTTACTTCCTGTATCTTAAGAGCAAAAAAATTTTAGATTTACAATGACAATAAACAAGTTGTCAATGGTACTTTGTCATCAAGTTTTCTCAAGTGGAAGGAATAAAAAAAATGTAAAAGGATAATGGCTTGGCTACATTCGAGTAATATACATAAAGTTTTTGGCAAATTTGTGATAATAATGGTCTTACTTATGAGAAGTAATTAGAATATATGTCAAAAATGAAAGATAATTAACAGAAGATATGGAAACATTTCTAGACAAATGTCTGCATCTGTCACATGTATTTATTCGTTAAAACAGAGAAATAACAAAAAAATATGTTATAATTAGTTGACATGTCTCTATATATAATTCAATGAATACATTTTGCTAAATTCAAATGTGTCTCCTAGAAAACCTTTTTCCATAGATGTTTCCTAACTTTGATTTACCCCATAACATGAAATACATGGACTCAGTGCCTTAGTTGAATTATTATATAAATCATTTATTTGTAACTAAGTATAACTAATTTAAATCACCTGTCAGTAATTCCACCTTTTTAAAAACAAATATGAGTATCTGCATTATTTACCCAAGTTTATCTAAATTGACAATATTTGCAATGACACTTTTAGGTTAGAATATATATTTACACAGGTAACAATAAATATATAAAAGAATTGCTGCTAGTAAAGAAGTAGAATAATTGGTTTTTGAGGGATAACATAGAAGGAAAGATGGTCTATTTAAACACTTGATAAAATACTAAAGGATAAGTAATTTGTAGGGTGAAACATTTGTTTGAAGTCTTTGTGTTTTCCTTTAGTAAACAACAAAAACAAATTTAAAAATACGTATACCACAAGTGCTGTCACAATCGATTTATGGATTAAAAATGTTGTCATAAAAAAACTTACCAATTGCAATACTGTGTTGACGACTTCCTTATTGGAAACTTGACCAACTTCTATGAGTCCAATTAAAACAGCAAATTTTAGACTATCGTTCATAGCCATTCGCACCACCTCTTCGGGGTGTTTTATATCACTCAGTGGAGGTTTTGATAAATCCGCCATGGCGAACGTTTTAAACAATTCGTGAACACACACTAAAACAAGGGTTAATCACTACATTTACACAAAACACGAAAAATTTTCCGATACATCAACGTAGCGCGAACTACCCTCTGCCATGTTGGAAAATGAATATCTAACTTGACAGGCCGGCAATCGCTTTTCCCAGACAGAAAATTCGTGCCCTGTGGTGAAAGTTGCCTATTCTGGTAAACAACAGCTGTTTTCTTTGCGGCGTTGTCGATAACTTCAGACAATTCTGCTATTTAGAGAGTTTTATAGATAATAATTATAGGTGTCTAATATTATATTATTTATCTATGATTATAGGGTAACATATTATTATACAAATTTTAATGTTAAATAACTTTCTTACTTACTCCCCAATTTTGATCATTTTTTCGACAATCAAAACGAAAATCATCCCAGAAATTAGCACCAGTCAGATTTATAGATATTACAATAAAAACAAAATTATATTTCTATTACAAAAAAATCAAGCTTTAACAGACCCTATATTGAAGCCGTTGAATGTCACACAAAACTATTCTCTATGCAAGCTTCTTTCATTCGTCTTTACATTGTTTTCATCTATTTAGATATGTCGATTCGCTTCCAAGTTACGAATTTCTTGTAGGTAGTAGTAGATTGTTTTATTTGCGCCTTGATATCAATATGAGCAATATATCTGGGTAATGTTGGGTCTCAATTGCCAAATATGTAGTATATTTGTCTGACGGAATTCTTTCCATGTCTCTCTGTGTACTTTTTTGTAACGGAAACATACCTATGCTTGCTTTCATCATCTTAAGAGATAAGGCTAGGTTAATGAGCTTGATTTATTTCCATACTTCAATTATTGTTTTAAGCCCTTAATATAACAAACATGAAGATGACAGATGATCTTTAAAGCTTTAAATATTCTAGGATGAAACAAACATATTTTTAATGTTGTTTTTCTAAAGATTGGTATATTTCGTATGTTCTTACAACGAATAATAATTTTTGCAATATTAAAGCTGCTTTAATGTAATAGTTATTTATATTCCTAATATTTTATTGCATTTTCAAATTTCAAATGACAATCAGGAAGAGCTATAGAACTTTTAAATGGTTTATTGCGACAGTGGCAGCGCTGCGACAAAGAAAGGTTTTCCACAATTTTACCAACCTGCTAAATGTTCAAAGTGTCAAAACAAACACATTTTAGAAAATTACACAGGATTCGTTGCATGGGATATAATAATAATATATTGTTTTTAAAGACAAAATACCTTTTTTTCTATTTTTGCCGATATGGAAAAATTTAATAGGAAACTATTGAAATCAAAGTAAATACTTAAAGATAGATAACTATTGTATTATGCGATTAAATGATTTTATCAGTAATAAATAAAAGTAAAAGATATACCTATTAGTAGGTATATGCAATATTTTATTCTCGGAAAATCTAAATAAAAAAGTCTGTAGAGATGAAAAAGTACAAATAACGATAATTTCACAAGTATCTAAGCAATGGAAGGTGTTCTGTTATGTATTCATGTGAAGTCTCTTGTTTCTCTCTCTCGCTCTCTCTCTGCTGGTCACAAGCCCGTATAAAGGAGGAGGGACTCCAGGTTGGGTTAGTGCCCTACCTAGAGGAAGACATATAGGCTTTCAGAACCAAAGTTGCCTAGGAATAAGGACGGATTGAATAGATGATGAATAATGCAGCGATAAATGAAAACGTAAACAAAAGTTAAACATAACAATACTAGCCTGTTGGAACATGACATTTGAGAATAGAAGAGACCAGGATATAATTATTGAAATGGGAAAACCTAGAATAGATATCTTTGACTTATCAGCGGACTGAAGGCAAATATGCACATACCATATTTTGCATATTGTATGAAACTAGTAAACTCTTTGCATATTTTTATATAAATCGGAGTAAAATACTTACATAAAAACACTAAAGTTGTGCCCGTATTGGGATACGATACAATTTAAGTGTTCTTGATGTTTTACAATAGACAAAAATCGCTTTATTAATAGGGAAAGAGATTAACACAGCTGGAAAAGGCCGAACAACATACAGTGTTAACCGCAAGTGCTGATAACCTTTTGTACCACACTTACGAAAATAAGCAAAAGAGCCAACTAGAGGTGTTGTTAAGAAGTTACATCACACATGGCCTCCAGAGGAAATAGTAAAAGACCTACAAAAACGACAATATAAAGCCATTAAAGCTGACAAGAAATTAAAATGGAAAACTAAAAAACTACTAGATACGTCCATCATAACATTTAGACAAGATGAAGATATAAATAGAATTTACGGCATAACAGACATACTTGTTACAAGAGTTAAAATCGGCCCAATTATGAGTTTCAAATTAGTCCCGCAATGTAAAAGATGTCAGGCTTACGGACAGACGTGGAAATGCTGTAAAAAGGAGCCAATATGTGTAAAATGTATTGGTAAACACCTTACTAAAGATTGTCAAAAACCACCGGAAGATAAACCGAAATATGTTCATTGTGGGGAAAACCATACTGCAAACTATCGCGAATGTTATGTAGCTAAAAATTACAAACAATGAGAAACCAGAGAACAAACAAAGACAACGTTATAAAAGTGCCCCATAGGGTTATTGAGAGCAAAAAACTAAAAACAGTAGAGATCAGTGAAAATATGGATATTGGAAAATCTAAACAAGATTGATGACAAAATAACTTAAATCGATATCAGAGTTACCCGACTAGAGCATAGCGCTAAAGGAACTATTCCGAAAATCAGAAATGGCTAAGGACCTCCATCAGATCGAGTTGCAAGCAGTATTAGACATTGAGAAACTTGATCTGTGTCTCGTTTCTGAAACACATTTCACTAAACAGTCATATATACAATTTAAGGGGTATAGAGTGTATTCTACTGTACACCTAAATAATACAGCTAAAAGAGGAAGCGCTAGAAGCGCTTATCAATTAAAGATAACAGCATCCATCATCAGGAATTAAAATACACAACTGAGCACATACAAGCTACAAAAGTATGTGTGAAGATGAAAACACATACCGTGAATATAAGATCAATATATTGTCCTCCTAGACACTCCATTAAAAGAGAACAACTAGACTAACTACAACTAAAGGAATACAACCATTGCCAGCTGTTAAGATCAAAAGGGTGAAGTATATCTACTGGTAGACCAACATACTGGCCTACAGATAGGAACAAAATTCCAGAACTGATAGATTTCTTTATTTACAAAAATATCTCAGCTAACGATCTGGATATCAGTGACGACTGGAACATGAACTCTGATCACTCACCGATAGTTTTAACTATGAGTGAAACAGTGATCAAAAAACGTCAAACCAATATTGATTACTAAAAAAACTGACTGGGAGGAGATTCAAATAAACCTTGAACACAAAATTAATCTTGCTGTGCCATTGATAAACACAAGGCAACTAACTTCATGCCGAATTAGAAATTTTTATAAAAAATATCCAACATGGAGCTTGGGAAAATACTCCCCCAATAACTTCAACAACAAAAGGGAACAATTATCCAAAAGAAATCAGAGATCTCATAATAGAAAAAAGAAAGTTAAGAAAAATATGGTAGCAATACAGAGCTCCACGAGACAAAACTAGTCTAAATAATGCTACACAAAAACTAAAAAGGGAGGTAAAGAATATAAAAAATTCAACAATTGATTCCTTTTTAAGGACTTAGAACACGGATTATTGGTTATGGAAGGCAACAAAAAGAATGAAAAGGCCAATTATTCATTCTCTATGTATCAAGTTGGAAAACGGCAACTGGGCTAGAAGTAATGAACAGACAGCAGAACGATTTGCAAATCATTTAGAAAGCACGTTCAAACTCAACGACAATGATGGTGAAGAACTGAGATGGGAAGAACCATTCCAAACCGAAGAGAGAATAACGTTGAAATCATTTAGAGAAGTATCAACAGAGATAAAAGAGAATATAAAACCTAAGAAAGCTCCAGAATATGATCCCATAACCGGAAAACTATTAAAAAATCTACCAAGAAAAGCCATAATTAAGTTGACACATCTAATAAATGCTGCTTTTAGATTAAGATATGTTCCCAGACTCTGGAGGGTAGTCGAAGTCATTATGATCACCAAACCAGGTAAACTTAGTAATGAAGTGACATCCTATCGACCAATATCATTCCTTCCGGTTATGTCCTTATATCAAATCATCAATTTGGTTACAGAATCAAACATTTCACTATGGATCAAGTTCACAGAATAACGAATATAATAGAAAAAACAGAAGAAAAGAAATTCTGCTCTACAATCTTCTTGGACGTAGCACAAGTGTTTAATAAAGTCTGGCATGAGGGTTTAAACTATAAACTAAGAACATTCATACCTAAACAGTATTCGGAAATCTTAGAATCATATATTGCGAACAGATATTTCAGACTAAAGCAAGAAGAAGTGTACACCGATTTAAGGGAGATCAAAGCTAGCGTGCTACAAGGGAGTGTATTAGGTTCGGTCCTGTACGTATTGTATACGTGTGACATTCCAGAGCTAGAACAAAATACTATTGCCACATTCGCAGATGATAGAGCCATACTAGCGATAGGAGGCATTAGTGAATAGGCGACTGATGAGTTACAACTATCAGTAAATCCAATACATACCTGCGCCAGAAAATGGCGAATACAATTAAATGAAACTAAATTTGCACACATCAACTTTACAAATAAAAAAAAAAATTCTTAGTTAGAATAAATAATACCCAAGTTCCTTATATAACATTAGCAAAATATTGCATTGGAAAAAATTCAACATTATCCATTCATAATAAGTTATCTGTTTACAAGCAAGTACTAAGGCCATTGTGGGTATATGGGTAGCAGCTCTGGAGCTGTGCCAAAGCTAGTAATCTACATATTATCCAGATATTTCAAAACAAAGTACTGAGGAACATTGTTGATGCTCCTTGGTATATCCGTAACAGCAACATATACCAGGACTTGGGTATGGAAACTGTGACCGAAGTAATCAAGGGAACAGCAGCAAGTCACGAGCAGTGGCTGCATAGTGATTTGAATGTCGAGGCAATCCAACTTCTTGACAATACTGAACTAAAAAGAAGATTCATAAGGACAAAACAATTGTAAATGTGTAACAATTTAGTGTAAAAAGTGTGATGTTATTGCATGTTAGTTGTAGTACATTAGTTTTTTTTTCTGAAAAATGGCTTTAGCAGGGCCAATTAGCCAGACTTGTTAGTGCATTAGTTGATAGAAAAAATAAGAGTAAGCCATTTGGTAAGCCCTTAGATTTAAGTATTATACTGTATATTAAGTTGGGTCGGAAACTAACTGATAATTGGTCATTTGTGACCACATAGCAGTATACAAACACTGTACAGGTGTTATACAAAAAAAATATAATAATAGGGAGAAATGCCCATTATTCGTAGTTTTAATGGAAATAAATGGTGCTGTTAACTTTTTTTGGTATTTCACGCTATAGCAATGAAAACCAAAAACAGCTGAAATTGTTACGTTGTGTACCTTGGGTCACCGATAGGTCGTGTACCTAGGACCGGACCAAGGAACAATCTTATTGCGAATTAACATTATTTTGACTTTTATTTGAATTAATCGGTATGTCTGTTACCAAAAAGACTTTTTATTATCGTTTGAGATAGTCATTAAAATACCGCGAAATAAAGTGGGTATCAGAAGATCACATATAAATTCCCAGGATTTAACTGCTGTCGCAAATAAATGCATAAGTGGAGAATTATCAATTGAAGAAGCAGCAATGTTCTACATAATATCAAAAACCACGCCGATCAGTCACGTAAAATCCTTCAGGCAGTCGGGGCTTCAGAATTTTCTTATGTTGCTGTCAATAATGTAAAACAAGTTTTTAATAAAGAAGGGGAAGCTGAGTTAAAAATATATCTTCTCACTGCTGTACGCCTCCACTATGGTTTGATGAAAATGTAAGTTCGTACTTTATCATACCAGTATGCAATTGCAAATAACAATTCCCTTCTTGGGACCAACAAAAACAGTTAGCTGGCAAGGAATGGCTGAGGCAGTTTCTTAGAAGACATGAATATTTATCACTTCGTAAACCCGAACCTACAAGTTTGGCCAGATCAACATCCTTCAATAAAACAAATATATCTTCCTTTTTTAAGAACTACAAAGAAAAAATTTGGAATTGTGATGAGACATGCTTAATGACTGTCCATATACCACCAAAAATTGTAGAATCTAAGGGAATAAAACTATTAGGTCAAATGACAAGTGGAGAGCGAGGTCAAAATGTAAACTTGATAGCCCCAATAAATGCAATCGGAAATGATATTCTGCCAAGGCTGATATTTCCGAAGGTTATCATTTGATTAGGAGGTGCAAATCAGTCTGGCTGGTCACACAAAATATTGTTTTTGGAATGCCTACAACACTTTAAAAATCATGTGAAACCAACAGTTGAAATGGCAACAGAAAGAATGGCATTCTACTGATAACGCTTCACCCCCACATCAGCCACAAAATGTAACCGCTCGATCGAACAGTTTTTGGTGAGAGACGTTACATTCTGCTCCTGTTAAATTTTGTATAAATTTAATTGACACCACTTTGGAAAATGGATTTTTTGAAAGCCAAATTTTTGGGATAGGATGTCTTTAATTCACAGACTTCAAATTGCGTATAAATGAAAGTGGTGAATAGAATTTAACTTTTTCCATAAATCTTTCAATGTTATTATGAACATTATCCACTTCTTGAATTGCTCCATGACCTGGTGTAGAAAACTTCATTGTAAGTGTTTGGGAAAGTATGTACTTTTCATATTTTTACATTTAATATTATTCTGTTACGGTACTGTAATGTGATCTAAATCAATGCTGTATTCTAACGACTTTATTAAAATATATTGCTTCCTGTTATTTCGTAAAACTTACTGGCTATCTCATTTAATATGTTTTAAGTACGGAGAATTTGGCTTTCTCCTTTGTATTTTGTGTCACGTAAGGTTTCGTATTACCGTGACAATTAACTTGAATTATCGCCACTCAAAGTCGCAATACAATAGAATGATTTATTGGTACACCCTCTTGGACCACTACGTAACGCTTAGAGGGTTCCTTAGTTCTGACCATCTCAACGTACTTCACTTCAAGACAAAACAGCGAACGCCACGGACCTAGTTTGAACGGTTCTCGTGCTATAGCCTCGGTGTTCCGGGCGTCGGTACCGCGACCAACTCTTCAGCCTGTTACGAATACATTAATAGAACCAAAGGGTAAGTCTATGTTCTTTGTACAAACACCAATAATGAGTAATACCATTTAATTTCATAATTTATTCACAATTTATAGTTGTTATTTTTCGCTAGTTTATTTACAAACAAAATATTGCATTTTTTCTTTATAATTATTTATCTAATATCATTTAACTAGCGACCTCTTAAGTTTTATACAAAACAGTAAGACTTTCTAATTCCGGATGCTGCCTCAGTGATTCCACAACAAAAAATGAAATAAATGAGTTACGATTCTGAGATATACAAGAATCACTCCATGTGACTAGATTAGTGATATTATTATCTTCAAAACTCTATCCAAAATTTTATGAAAACAGTTTTTTTTACAGAGTAATATGCAGCCAAGTTATAGATGTTTAATTTTTGTAAATAAAAGAAATTGCCAACTTTCGATCTTGGACACGTTATTATATTCTGTAAATCAAAACTAAGAACAAATGTTCCGTTTTCCCTATCCATGTTCTTCAAACTGCCGCTGTTCCTCTTCTGTCAAAACTTTGTCACGACTTAGTTTATAGTCTTCACATTTTACACAACGGTCCTTTTTAGGGTTATGAAAACCATAATTGAACTCATTGTTGAACACAAATCGGTAATAGGATAATTTGACTGGATCCTTTCCTGTTCTTTACACCAGTTCAAGTACAAGTCGTATAATTTTTTTTCTTCATGGGCCGTGTATATTGGTTTTTGTGAAATTCCTAATGTTCCCAACAAATAATTTTTACCTACCTGAATCCCCACGAGTCAGCATAAAATACGAAAATATTCATTCGCCGTGGATGCTCTTGCGTAGTGCCCCTGACTTTTAATTTTTTTTATAGCATGGCTCAAATATTATGTATTTTTCGTTTTGAGACAAACTCCAGTATGTATTGAAATCTCCTGTGCCTCTTCCTCGGAAATTTTCTTTTCACAATTGAATTTGCAATTATTTAAACATTTTATTAATAATATGTGCGTTTACTTTCTTGAACCTCTTTACCTCTGGCAATAATATATGATTTCCCTGCTTGGCACATACTTTTCCTCGCATTTACTTTCCAATTTAACGAATTTCTTGTTCGTTTTCTTGTCTTCCTTAAGCCATTGTTGGGAAGCGACGAATTATTGGTTCCATCTGCATCTCTACAATATAGGTTAGATTAAAAAGATCTACTTCTAAATTAAAATAAATGTAATCTTACGTGGTTATCCTGTTATCTCCACTAGCACCCATTTTATTTAGATTATTTGAAAGTATTAAATACTATATAATATAAATAATATATATACTCTTATATTAAATACTTTTTTAGGACACAATTTTAGAAGTAAATTATTATTCGTGTCTATTACCGTGTCGACGGTTTAACGGTTCAACTAAATTTATATGATTAATTACTATTTAACTGGGAATAAGCCACAATTAAAGGTTAAAGTACGTTTATTGACGTTTCAAATTCCACTTCGTAAAACGTTCTTTAGATACAAACAGTGTTGCTTACAGTTTTAAAATAACGATTTATCAAGGAGATTATTAAGAGACAGTCAATTCATAGGTATAAAATGAGAGTATCAGAAAAAAAATGGCATAACAGAAATACTTTTTGTACAGTGGCAGACAACAGGTAAGATATTTTCATAATAATATGAAATGCGTTAATTATAATACCAATATTGAAGCGGTTCGCTAAAATCGAAAGAAGTTACCGAGTCATCAACTAAAGAAATGAAAGATTCAAATTCAGACTCTATGGTTAGTGAAGGAATGAAAGATGTAGATTCAGATCCTATGGTTAGTGAAGAAATGGAAGATTCAGATTCAGACCCTAAGGTTAATCAGGCTCACGACGATAACACCACTTCCCTGGTTTTGAATCTCCGATATTACCGACAGGTAAAGGAATGCGATATAGAAAAAAAAAGATGAAAAAGACAGTCAAGATTTGATTTCACGTACAAAGCGTCTATGTATCTGTTTATACGTATTTAGACCTAATAGGTCTCATCAGAACAGCTATTCATAGGCGTTCTCAACGTGAAAAATAAATCTTTTCTGTCTTTTAAGAAGCAACACTAAACTGGCTTCGATATGGACGCAACAGCGACATCTGATAATAAATCCGTAAAATAGTTTCGAAACCAATTCAGATTTCTGCTTTAATCTGAACCTTCTAAAAATTGCAAGGTATAACAGACGTTGATAAAGATGTTAAAAGAGATATAGGGAATCTAATATTTGCATTCCACGACATGTTTCCTTAACTAAGCAGAAATCCTTAGCGAATTGGTTTCTTGTACTCATACAGAGTAGATCCGAATAAAATGAAAAAGATAGCAGATGCAATTTTTAGAAGGTTCAGATTAAAGCAGAAATCTGAATTGGTTTCGAAACTATTTTACGTATTAAAAAAAAAGAACCTTGAAGTTGAAGAACAAAATGTTCGAAATCCAAATTAATCAGATCAATAATCTCTTTGAATGATAACGATTTGATAAAAAATAACACTAAAAAAGATTACAGTAGCATGAAATAAAAATAATTAATATAGAAATCTGTTTTAAATGCTTACAGTTATAAAATAACGATTTATCAAGGAGATTATTATGAGACAGTCCCATCTCTTTAATATTATAACTAGATTAATAAAAAATTTTCGCAGGTATAAAAGTAGAGTATTAAAAAAATGGCATAACAGAAATAGTTTTTGTACAATGGCAGGCAACAGGTAAGATATTTTCATAATAATATTATGCATTAATTATAATACTAATATTGAAGCGGTTCGCTAAAATTCAAAGAAGTTACCGAGTCATCAAGTAAAGAAATGGAAGATTCAAATTCAGACTCTATGGTTAGTGAAGGAATGAAAGATTTAGATCCTATGGTTATTGAAATAATGGAAGATTCAGATTCAGACCCTATGGTTAGTAATAGTCGACACGCAGCAGTCAAACAGGACGGTCAACTAAGCCGCTATCAGCATCTGCGACTTCAAACCATGTTACAACTCGAATTGAAGCCGACAAAGGTAGTTTTGGAAGATAATGAATTCGCCGAATTAACAAATATGATTACACAACCTGTAACGAGTGCGTTACTTAAATAACCGTTTACCTTTTTTGTGACTGGAGTCTTTTAATTTAACTTTAATTTAAATTCATATTTGAAATATTCTTAAACTGAATATTTAAATAACTCCCAGCAAATTTTACTTTCTAAGGTTGGCATTAAATCCCGACCTCTGGTGTAAGATTCTGAAAGTACGTCGACTTGACGACTTGTAAGTGTTAATAGAATTACTTGTTGACTGGGTGTGATCGAAGACAGATCGATCGATCATAGTGGCGGCTGGGAGGTGCCATTTTTAAGAAATTTAGTTTAAGTTTATTTTTTTTTATGAAGAACCGCTGATTTAAGGACAACAATTTAAGTTATTTTTGGGTGTTTTGTACGAGGATACTTTAAGTTTTGGACCACCTCCGCCGGTAAGATGAACTTATAAATATATTATATGAAAAACCATGTCTGATCATCCGCCATTGTTAGTGAAATTCAAATCAATTTTAATCCTTTCTCGATAGATATTTCACACATCTTATATATGTCCTATTTTACGATATTTCTCGATAGATATTTCACACATCTTATATATGTCCTATTTTACTTTATTTCATTAATACCTAAATACATTACAAGTATTATATTTTATAATCATGTCAAATTTTATTTCTTTCCAAGGATGAAAGCAAACAATTATCTATTTCAATTCCATACCGTTTAAACCGGCTAATATTTCTTTTTTCCTATTTTATAATATATAAAGATCATGCTTTCCGTTAAAACTATCTTATAAAAAACGTTGTCACACCATTCGAAGGTCACTATTTATCAAAACCATTAGGGTTTTTATTCCAATTTAAGGTCACTGGTTGACATTTCTTGTATCACCTTTCAAGGTTGATAAACCTTGTGTGTTTTTCATACCTTTTTGTATGTACAAAGGACATGAAGTAACACAATTGTTCCTTTTTTAGCCAACTTCCGGAACCCAGTCACAAGTCAGGGAAGAAACCTTTTAGTTTTGGGGTTATATTTATTAAGGAGAAGGGGAAGAAATTTTAAGTTATATGGGGATTTAAAGAAGATTTTTTTTATATATACATGGAACCCAGGGTTGGTGTACTTTTACCCACTGGAGTCTAGTTCTTCACCGGATCATCTTCCAGGGCAACCTACGGAAACCGGCAGGAAGAACTTATTTTGTTTTTGTTTGTCATTCCAATATTTTTTATAACTTTTTTCAACATCCTCTTCAAGGTTTTAACTTTTGCTTTACTTTAATTTAAATATATCATTAATAATAATTGCCTTCACTTTTTCATAAAATATTAATCATTGTAACGTAATTTAATTATTTATTGTCCACCAAGGGTTGAGATTGTAACTCCCCTGGACTCTCTCGTTATCAGGTTATAGTGTGCACACATATCCGGAGAGGTCTTATTTCATTTATTCGATAATTGTAACATTTATATTATTATATATTTCATTTTATATTATATTTATATAACTATTGCATAACCTTAGTCAAAATTTAACATTAATAGGTACGTTGGGGGGGGAAATTATTTTATCATTATATTCAGGGTTTTCATTGTAAATATAGATTAGTTAATTGTATATAAGAGGTGTTGGGTAATATTGTTATATATATAGGGGTTTAAAATAATTTGTACATAATATAGGTATTTATTAAAGTTGGGTTAAAACAATTTAAGATTTCACTTGGTACCTATCCTTTAATCTTTCAGCAATACAAGATATCTCGGAAGAAACCATTTAACTTCCTGGCGCCCAAATATTCAGTAGAGCAACTTTATCTTTCATCTGTTTATTTCTTGGTAGATTTCTTGTCATTAGTTCTTCTATCTTACGGTCACTGTAGGGCATGCAAATTGGCCTAATCCCTCTTGAGTGTCAAGTGGTCATTCTCCTGCATAGTCGCTAGCCAGCATTAATTTTATTATATTTTAAAATTCATATTTACCCTTTATTTATTTCTTTCATATAATTTATTTCTATCTAATCTCTTTATCTTCTATTATTCCACATATTAGTTCGTTGGTGTATCAAGGTACATTTTAGAGTTTACCCTATTGCTACACTACACATCCTTGTTATATTGGCGCTCCAGCCAATCCATTTTTGTTACATTGGCGCCCAACGTGGGGCCTTTTCTCAGTTCAGACCGTACATTCTGAAGTATATTTCTCTTTGCAAAATATTCTTTATTATTTCTAATTTGTTCCTGTTGCTCTTTGTTCATTTTTTTTAACTTCTTTATTTATTTATCTTTTCTTATTAGATTTACATTTATAGGTATACTTGTATTGCTGCAGTTTACTTATACTCATATTTAAACCCTCACCTTTTAATCTCATTGTGTACAGTTAACTATCTATTCTACTATTATTGAACTTTAAGAATTTAATAATTTAGACATTACTATTTTTTATACATATATATACTAGCCAATATTGGTGAATTTTTTATATTCAAGTATTTGTTAACCATATACTTGTTGAAACCATTGTGTGTTGCTTCAAGGATTGTGTTTATATTTACTTAACTTACTTAACCATTTTGAGATTTTTGTGAATAACTTGAAATTATTTTTGGATTGATTTTGTGGTGTGTTGGTACATATTTACTTATATATTTTTTTTTGAAAACTTTATATTACTATTCGATTGGTTTTGTGGAGTGTGAGTATATTATCTCCTTGTCTATTCTACCTATTCATCTATTTGTTTTTCTTTCACAATGTCTGCATTTAAGGTAGAACATTTATTAGTTAAAGAATTAGATTATGAGTTGAGAATTAGGGACATTCCCATTGATGCGTCTTCCAATGTGGATTTAAAACGCAAGATATTGCGTGGAGCTCTAAGGCAAGAAGAAGGAAATAGGAGCTTTCGACAAATTTCTGCCACCAGTATTCCCTTTTTGGAACAACAAGAAGAGATTGATGAGACTATGGATGATTTGGCTAAAAGGATATCCGATTTTAGAGGGACTGTCCAAGATAGCCTATACTCCAGGCTGATATCACGTCTAGCCCATGTCTCAGGCCGTGTTCATTTATTATCATGTTCGAATGAGGAGCAGCAAACTTACAAACGCTCTATTTCAATCCGAATTCTTAGCCTAGAGGGTGAACTTGATTCACGAGTGAATCCAATTGCTACTTCAACCCCTATTTCTTCAGCCCAAGCAGCTAATTCATTTCTTCACCCCAAACCTGTTCAGGTACATAAATGGGGATTACATTTTCTGGTGAAGGTCATTATGACCAAGTAATTTCTTTTTTGGATAGGGTGGAATGTCTTCGCATATCAAGAGGAGTGAGTGAAGATGACCTTTTTGCAGCTTCTGCTGAGTTGTTTACAGGCACAGCTTTTACGTGGTTTATGAATAACCGCACTAACTTTTCTAATTGGTCTGATTTGGCTCAGAAACTTAAATCTGATTTTCTTCCATATTCATTTCAAGATGACCTTCTAGACCAAATCAAAAATCGTAAACAGAAGCCAAACGAGTCTGTTACGATGTTTATAAATAACATTTTGGGTATGTGTAGTCGCCTTGAAACACCTCTGACAGATTCTGCAAAGATTAAGATCATCCTCAAATGTCTACTGCCATTTTATCATCAGCAATTAGCTTTAGTAGACATCACCAGTATAGCAGACATAACCGAGAAGTGTAAACGTTTGGAGGAAACTTTATCTTGGTCTTCTCAACCTCCAACCACTTCTAAACACTCTTCTGACTCTTTCGGTCATCAAAATTCTTTTAGACACCGTTCTTGGCAACCTAAGGGCTCTGAACGTAATATATCAGTTATTAGTTCTGTAGTGTGCTGGAATTGTCGTGAGTCTGGCCATACTTTTTATGATTGCGGCATCCCTCGTACCCGTATTTTCTGCCACGGTTGTGGTAAAGAAAATACCCTCAAACGCAATTGTTTTAGGTGTTCGGGAAACGAACGATCGGAGGTCCGTCCCCTGAGCGTTTCTCCGTCCACACCCCCATCAGGGAATCAAACCGTTACATCAAACGAAGTCACTGGTCCAACCACGTCAAGCCACCCAAACCCATCTTCCAGTCGGAAAGGGAAAGGGGTTGTCTCCAAAAAACCAACACACACCACACCAAGTCATTCCAAGAAGTAACTTCCCAACATAATACATCTGATTTACATAGATTATCTTCCCCAAATATCTTCCCAAATTTTAGTAATAAACATAATAGTAGCAGTGTAGTAGTTCCAGTATCTATACCAGAATCTACCACAATTCAGGAGGATTCTCTTATTTCTGATTCTTCTTGTTTGCCTGTTGCATCCTCTGATTGTGTAGGTAGAGACAATAAGTTTAGTTTAGCACCATTTAAAATTTTTGACCAATCAGATAATGATTGTTTTGATTTAAATTCATTATTAGTGAAGAAACATAATGATAATAGACCTTATCTTCCTATTAAGATTTTAGGACAATCTTGTTTAGCTCTTTTAGATAGTGGCTCGAACATTTCTGTGATAGGTTCACAGTCATTAGCTTTACTGAAAAATGCTGAGATTTCTATTATGCCCATTTCTTCTCTGCAAGTGTCTACTGCAGATGGTACAGTTCAGTCTATTACAGGCAAATTTGAAACTGAAATCACAGTAGCAGATTTATGTAAACAAATTACATTCTACATTATTCCTTCAGTTCAGAATTCTATAATTTTAGGTATGGATTTCTTAAATGCTTTTAATAGCACACTAAATTGTTCTAATTTTTCCTTTTCTATTTCTCAATTTAATTTGTCCTTACTTAGTGCTATTCAGGATTTTACTAGTTTATCTAGTTCCGAACAAAGGCAATTAGAGAATATGATCTCTAAATTTACAACTCTTTCGTCGAAAGACAAGTTAGGTCGTACATCCTTAATATCTCACACTATCGAGGTGGGAGATACCACACCTTTTAGACAATATCAATATCCTATTCCTCAGGCTTGGCAAGTTGACTTGGAAAAGGAAATTGATTCCATGTTAGAGTTGAATATCATTGAACCTTCCACGTCTTCTTACTGTAGTCCTTTGTGGTTAACCAAGAAAAAGGATGGATCTTTTAGGGTTTGCTTCGATGGTCGAAAGTTGAATAATATTACTACAAATCGGGATGCTTATCCTATTCCCCGAATAGACGTCATTCTCAGTAAACTTCAGAATGCTAGGTATATTTCTTCTATCGATCTATCTAAAGCCTTTTTACAAATTCCTTTGAGTGAGGAAAGTAAAAAGTATACAGCTTTTGCAGTTAGTGGGAAAGGATTATTTCAGTTTGTCACTATGCCTTTTGGTCTTGTTTCAGCTCCTCAGACAATGTGTCGTCTGATGGACTTAGTCATTGGTCCTCAGTTAGAGCCCTATGTTTTTTATTATTTGGATGACATTTTGGTTGTCACTCCTGATTTTTCCCTTCATATGGAAATTTTGGATAAGTTGTTTTCACGTCTCAAAGAGGCTAATTTAACTATTAATTTAGATAAGTGTCAGTTTTGTCGTCCTAGTCTTAAATTTTTAGGATATGTAGTCGATAGTAAAGGTTTAAGGACTGATCCTGATAAAGTTAGTGCTATCAAGGATTTTCCCATTCCTAAGACTACTACTCAAGTCCGTAGGATATTAGGTATGTGTGGATATTATCGTCGGTTTGTGCCGTCTTACTCTACTTTGTTATCCCCACTTACAGATCTCCTTAAAAATAGGAAAAAAGGCCAAACTATTACATGGACTTCAGAAGCCGATGATGCTTTCCGGCGTATAAAAGAAGCTCTTACTAGTGCACCTGTCATGACATCTCCGAATTTTAAAGAGCATTTCTATCTCATGACAGATTGTTCCAACACTGCGTCAGGTGGTGTACTATTTCAAATGAAGGATGGTTCGGAACATCCAATAGCTTATACCAGCAAAAAGCTCAATAAAGCACAGAAGAATTATTCCACCACAGAGAGAGAACTTCTTGCAATTATCCATGGTCTTGATGCCTTTCGGTACTATCTTGAGGGTCGTAAGTTTACTATCATCACAGATCATAGTTCTTTATTATGGTTACATTCCATGAAAAATCCGTCACAACGTTTGTCCCGTTGGATTTGTAGGCTTTCTGTTTTTGATTATAATATTGTTCATCGCAAAGCCAATGGTGTTGTGGTTGCAGACGCGTTGTCACGTACATTCGATATCAATCTTTTAGATCTGTCCACTTTATCTCCAGATAATTGGTATCGAAAGATGATTCATAATGTCACCCAAGAACCTACTAGGTATCCTGATTTCAAGGTGGAGAATAATATCCTCTATAAACATGTTATCAGTCCAGTTGAATCTCTATCGAATATGTCTGATTGGAAGATAGTAGTCCCAACAGCAAATAGGGATGAAGTCTTAAGAACTTTTCATGATGATGTGACATCAGGTCACTTTGGCTTTTATAAAACTTTTAGTAAAATAGCTGAGTTATATTACTGGCCTGGTTTGCGCAACTCAGTTAAGAAATACATCTCTAGATGTAGAGTTTGTGCAACGTGCAAGCCGAGTAACCTACCTCAAGCTGGACTAATGGGTTCGTTTAGGAACATTAATTTTCCGTGGCAAATGATCTCTTTAGACCTTATTGGACCGTATCCACGTAGTTATTTAGGTAACACATATTGTTTGGTAGTTGTAGATTACTTCACCAAATTTCCTTTAGTTTGTCCTCTGCGTAAGGCTACAACTCCAGCCATTTTGAAGTTCTTAGAGGAACAAGTGTTTTTACTATTTGGTATTCCCCAAATAGTATCTTGTGATAATGGTCCACAATTTGTTTCTAAAGCTTTTAAAGATCTATTAAGTAAATATAAGGTCCAAAAGATATTCTACAATGCAGCTTATCATCCGCAAGCTAACCACACTGAACGTGTAAATCGTAGCATTGTTACTGCTCTTCGATCTTACACTTACAGTGATCATAGAGCTTGGGATAAGTATATCCATTCAGTTGCTCAAGCCATTCGAACTTCTGTTCATGAAATCACTCAGTGTTCTCCAGCTTATGTTAATTTTGGTAGGCATGTTCCACTGTCAGGTGATTATTTCGGTTTAATTTCTGAAAATTCGACAACTCTTCCTCAAATTTCTGAGAAACTTCACCGTATGGAAGATCTCAAAACCTACCTCCAATATTCGCTGACATTAGAAAGAAGTTAAAAGCTTCTTACCTTAGAAATCAGCATCAGTATAATTTGAGGAAACGAGATTTGCGATTTTTTGTGGGCGATCGAGTTTTGAAACGGAATTTTGTAAAATCAAATAAAGGTGATGCCATTTCTGCTAAATTTTGTCAGAAATATGTTCCCTGTACTGTCGTTAGGGTAATATCTCCTTTAGTATATGAATTAAAAGACAATTCGACAAATAGACGAATTGGTCAATTTCATATAAAGGATTTACTCCCTGATAACACAACAGATGAGGCAGCATCTTCATCTTCAGAGGAAGATTAACTTAATGTCTATTAAGTTAACTTATTCCTATGATTGTTATTGTTTTGGCTCGGTTTGGTTACGATTTGGGTATTTTCTTAGATTTTTGTTATTAATCACCAGATTTGGAATATCTACAGCTTATAATTTGATTAGTATTTGTTTATAATAAGTTAAATTTATTAAAGCCATTAGAGATTTTTACTTATATTAGGTGTTGCACTGGTATGGAACTAAATATTGTAATGCTACTATACTGTGCTATATGTTTATGTGTTGTATCACTTTCTTCCCATTATACTTACTTGTTTTGCCAGTTTGGAAAGAATGTTGTATTTTTTTTTACGGATTTGATTCAGTTTATTGGTCATAATCAAGTTATATAGTAACATGTATCTGGATTTGCTATGTGGGATGTTTTTAAATCAGTCATTAGGAATTTATATAGATAATCAGTATACATGATTTTAGTACACTCCTATATTATATAGACTATTCTGCCTGTGTATAGGTGAATGAATATGTGGGTTCGAAGTTTTAGTTCAATTAGAGGCCTCAGTTGTTCTATGAATTTCGGAATTCACCATTTTCATGACAAGTTGTACAGTTATCTAGGCAGTAGAATGTCTTCCATTGTTAATATTAATTAGGATTTGAATATTTAGCTTAATATTTAGCTCCTTAATATTTTATTAGCTCCTTAGCTCCTTAATATTTTCAGACTTTGGTCTAATAACTGAATTGTTCCTTAGCTGATTTATTATTCTTACTTATATAGTTTATTGGAGGAAGCAATCCATGACATATTCCCTTTACAGTTAGCAAGTTTAGATTACAGTTATGAATAATATTTCATATTTTGGCAACAAATGACCATTTATAGTTATTTTCACTTCTTTCCTTAGGCACTTGTCTATATTTTGGTATATTGAACAAGAAATTATCCTGTTCTCTTTTATTAATATCAGAACGACTTATAAATTTGCAGTTTCTTCAGAAATTGGTCTACTCGTTCTTGATGTTCTGTTTTGTTATTACTTCTACCTTAACTCTTACTGTTTTGCTACGGTTGTTAGAGTTCACTGTTAAATTAACTCCTTTTAGTGATCTTATGTTAGATATTCTTATAAATTTGTTGTAGCTACCTGCTATAGTTATCGAATATCAGCACAAGTTAATTTTGTTGTAAGAAGTTACCACAGCAGTTCACACGCTTTGGTACTCTACCTTTTGAGCTTAAGTTGTTCAGCTTTGCATTTGCTAGGATGATTGAGTTTATAAACCTCCTAGTTTTTATTTTTGGTCTTTACTTTGGATCCTAAATGTACTGATGGCATATCATCAGGATGGAATCGATTTTATGGCTGTCCTTTTGTTCAGGCCGTTAGTCCCACATTTTGATCCAATAATTTATTTGGTGAATTTTTAGGTTAGGCACATATTACCGGATGTGGGTATATGTGGACCTACCCTTTTTGGTTTATTTGGTTATAGTGTGAATTGGATCATTATTTGCCTGATTGATTATCTTTGGATATGCTACTTTATAAATCTGTTGTCCACTGTATGGTCAATTTTGGATTTACCATCCAATTCGACACTTATATTGTTTTATATACGTTTAGTATTTTTATTGTTACGTATATATTTTATATACGTTTGGTATTTTTATTATTACTTATTGTGTATCGGTACACCCATTTGCCTGATTGATTATTCCTTGGATATGCTCTCCTATAAATCTGTTGTCCATTGATGAGTCAATTTTGGAACCAGGGTCCGATTTCACATTATTTTGGATTATTTGTATTGAGCATCTGTATTACTAGTCCAAACTATGCTATGTTAGAGTCTTACTTTACTTTAATTTTACTCTAAATAGTATGTGACTTTTTACTTAGTTACATGTGGGTATCTTTAGATGAAACCATTTCTTTATCTCTACATCACTCATAATCTGTGGTTAATTATAATCGTGTGAATCGATGTAGATTTTTTTGGAAGTATTATAGTGAGTTAATATAATAGCTGTATTTGGCAAATTGGTGCCATGGCTATAATTTTTATATATATGTTTATATTTTTTTTTCTCGATTCTTGATTGCTCCACATATGGTTAAAGTATTGGTTAACCTACATCTAACCAATCAGTCAAGTAAAAAGAAAAAAAAATTTTCCACTTAAAATTTTTTTTCTCCAAGTAAGAGGGGAATGTAACGAGTGCGTTACTTAAATAACCGTTTACCTTTTTTGTGACTGGAGTCTTTTAATTTAACTTTAATTTAAATTCATATTTGAAATATTCTTAAACTGAATATTTAAATAACTCCCAGCAAATTTTACTTTCTAAGGTTGGCATTAAATCCCGACCTCTGGTGTAAGATTCTGAAAGTACGTCGACTTGACGACTTGTAAGTGTTAATAGAATTACTTGTTGACTGGGTGTGATCGAAGACAGATCGATCGATCATAGTGGCGGCTGGGAGGTGCCATTTTTAAGAAATTTAGTTTAAGTTTATTTTTTTTTATGAAGAACCGCTGATTTAAGGACAACAATTTAAGTTATTTTTGGGTGTTTTGTACGAGGATACTTTAAGTTTTGGACCACCTCCGCCGGTAAGATGAACTTATAAATATATTATATGAAAAACCATGTCTGATCATCCGCCATTGTTAGTGAAATTCAAATCAATTTTAATCCTTTCTCGATAGATATTTCACACATCTTATATATGTCCTATTTTACGATATTTCTCGATAGATATTTCACACATCTTATATATGTCCTATTTTACTTTATTTCATTAATACCTAAATACATTACAAGTATTATATTTTATAATCATGTCAAATTTTATTTCTTTCCAAGGATGAAAGCAAACAATTATCTATTTCAATTCCATACCGTTTAAACCGGCTAATATTTCTTTTTTCCTATTTTATAATATATAAAGATCATGCTTTCCGTTAAAACTATCTTATAAAAAACGTTGTCACACCATTCGAAGGTCACTATTTATCAAAACCATTAGGGTTTTTATTCCAATTTAAGGTCACTGGTTGACATTTCTTGTATCACCTTTCAAGGTTGATAAACCTTGTGTGTTTTTCATACCTTTTTGTATGTACAAAGGACATGAAGTAACACAATTGTTCCTTTTTTAGCCAACTTCCGGAACCCAGTCACAAGTCAGGGAAGAAACCTTTTAGTTTTGGGGTTATATTTATTAAGGAGAAGGGGAAGAAATTTTAAGTTATATGGGGATTTAAAGAAGATTTTTTTATATATACATGGAACCCAGGGTTGGTGTACTTTTACCCACTGGAGTCTAGTTCTTCACCGGATCATCTTCCAGGGCAACCTACGGAAACCGGCAGGAAGAACTTATTTTGTTTTTGTTTGTCATTCCAATATTTTTTATAACTTTTTTCAACATCCTCTTCAAGGTTTTAACTTTTGCTTTACTTTAATTTAAATATATCATTAATAATAATTGCCTTCACTTTTTCATAAAATATTAATCATTGTAACGTAATTTAATTATTTATTGTCCACCAAGGGTTGAGATTGTAACTCCCCTGGACTCTCTCGTTATCAGGTTATAGTGTGCACACATATCCGGAGAGGTCTTATTTCATTTATTCGATAATTGTAACATTTATATTATTATATATTTCATTTTATATTATATTTATATAACTATTGCATAACCTTAGTCAAAATTTAACATTAATAGGTACGTTAGGGGGGGGAAATTATTTTATCATTATATTCAGGGTTTTCATTGTAAATATAGATTAGTTAATTGTATATAAGAGGTGTTGGGTAATATTGTTATATATATAGGGGTTTAAAATAATTTGTACATAATATAGGTATTTATTAAAGTTGGGTTAAAACAATTTAAGATTTCACTTGGTACCTATCCTTTAATATTTCAGCAATACAAGATATCTCGGAAGAAACCATTTAACTTCCTGGCGCCCAAATATTCAGTAGAGCAACTTTATCTTTCATCTGTTTATTTCTTGGTAGATTTCTTGTCATTAGTTCTTCTATCTTACGGTCACTGTAGGGCATGCAAATTGGCCTAATCCCTCTTGAGTGTCAAGTGGTCATTCTCCTGCATAGTCGCTAGCCAGCATTAATTTTATTATATTTTAAAATTCATATTTACCCTTTATTTATTTCTTTCATATAATTTATTTCTATCTAATCTCTTTATCTTCTATTATTCCACATATTAGTTCGTTGGTGTATCAAGGTACATTTTAGAGTTTACCCTATTGCTACACTACACATCCTTGTTATATTGGCGCTCCAGCCAATCCATTTTTGTTACAAACCAGGGGAAGGTACGAAACAGCAGATCAGCGAGGGAACTGCTGGGCCCATAGGTGATTCAGCGCAGAATCTTCATATCAGAACTAAGGTAGGTGTAAACTTAATTTGTGAATCCGATAGCATATATGTAGAGTAGACCAGGTATTAACTTCTAAAATAGATAATTCTAAATTAAATTTAAAAGACGACAGCAATAAATTAAAATTAAATTCTGATTTGGATAAATATTCACCTTCAAATATTTCTCAAAATTTAAACGTAGATAAATTATTAATGGACGAGATTGATGACTTCAGGGACAACTCGGATTCGTATAGTAGTATTAGAACCGCCTCTAATATATCAGAAAGCTATTTTATTATTGATATTATTGATTATGTACTAACTGCATGCCTGATTCTGGTGAGAACGAGAAGAAAAGTGTAGTGGCTAAGGATAGTGAAGAAGAAAGAATAAACAAACAAATGAAAGCAGAAAGAAATAAAAGAGGAAGGAAACACCTCAGACAGTAGTCTAGATAAGGATAATGAGATAAAAAGAATAAGAGACAATAACACTAACGAAGAAAAAACCAAAATATTAGGTCAGATAGAAAAACTATATGAGATAATAACAAGAATTCACGAAGATTACGGCAACACCTGGAAAACCTAAAAACAAATGATCTGAGAAAAGAACATAGAAAATATAAGACTAAAAGAAAGAATATTTGAACTAATGGACATACTTTTAAATTAAAAGCAGACAAAACCAGTGGTAGAAAATGTAATTGCAACCAGAGGAAAACGTGAGGAGCAATGAAACCAAGAATAAGTAGAGAAACGGAAAATCCCGGGACAAGTCGTCAAAAGGTAACCAAAGATAATGATTTCCAAAAAGTTACTACAAAAAGAACAACAAAGGTAACAAACAAGCAGAAAAACAAACTGCACTGTCTATAGGTACCGGTGAAAAGCCAGCAGCTGTAAAGGAAGAATCTTCTACTAAACCGGTCATGGCTTTAGTAGAAAAGAAGAAAACAAATAAAAAATTCTCCTCTCTAAAGAACAGAGAAGTTGAGCAAGAAGAAACAATGGAAACAAACGAATTAATGGAAACATAACCAATCCAGCAAAATTATGCTGAAAATGAAAACCAAACAAAGAAGGAAGCCAAACTGCCTGTAATTAAATTACTGCTGGTTATGAGACTGAAAAGATATACTGAAAATAGCCGGAGAACAAAAAATCATACAATAAACAAAATATCAAGAAAGGGCAAAGAAACCTGGGCCTGGCACAAACAAGAAACGTAGTATACCTACTACCGCAAAGTGATGATATTATGGAAGAATATTGGCCGATGACATAAATCCCAATTGTGTAAAATGCGTGAAATGTGGAGAAATGTACATTAGTGAGGAAAGCAAACTCCCAGAGACAAACCAGCAAAGTGCAAAACCTGTTAGGAACAACATCTTGCAAGCTATTAGGGATGTTAAAAAATGCCACAATGTAGCAAACCGACAGAATTTAATATCAAAGAATATCCAGAACAGTTATAGAAATCTAAACACAAGAAAAATAAACCTGTCTTATATACAGGCAACACAAAATGAAACACCGGTTACAAAAATAGATGCAGTGCAATAATAAACGAAGACCGACAAATTAAACAATATGGTCAACCAACTAATTTAAGGCAGGATCAGGAAAACAAGGAACAGGAAAACAAAGAATTTCCTGGCCTGAAAAATCTACGTACGTGGTTCAACACAACAAGCACAAATCTTTTCAGAGCAGCAATGTGAAAAATACAGATTGCCATGATGTTCGCCAACATCCGAAACGGATAGGCACTACAACAGGAAGAAGAAGCTAGTTTAAACAGTGATTCAGAAAGTGATGAAGAACTTCAAGTTTTAACTTAACTAAATGGAGAACTAAAGGAATACCTGAGGATAGGTTCCTGGAATTTAAGAGAACTACGAACAAATGCAAATTTGTTGGACAATATGATCAGCAGAATAGAAATGGACATCGTAGCGATCCAATAAACAAACTTAACACAAAATTCCCAGGATACTACATTTATAGGAACAAAAATAGAGAAAACTTAGGAGAGACAGCCATCCTTGTTAAAATAGTATGGAAGCAACGACAATAAAAGTACATATGAGACAAGGAGAGATACAGTAGAGAAAGGGAGAAAAGTACAGATGAGACACCTTAACATTTATGAGACCGATACATACTAAATGACGACGACCTGGATACGCTCTTCTTCTACACAAAAAACAATCCATAATCATAGGAGACAGATAAAGGCCAGATCCTCAAATTGGAATGTTACAAACAGAAGCAGAAAATTACGAAACCTCTATATTGAAAATAGAGAAGATACCATGGTAACTGGACCCATCGAATCCACACACTTCTTCTTATAGTGCTCTGCACGAACAGTTTGTTGGCGAATTATCTTAAGACCAGATGTCTGTCTTTTACAGCTGCAAAAGCTCGCCAGTGTTATTTATTCCTGTCTAGGTCTTGATATTTTGTAATTAGATAGGGCAAGATTTAGAAAAATAAATCCCAAACTAAGAGAAATGATAAGCGAAAAAAAAACAAAGCCAAAAAAGAGCCAGGAGAACAATAATCCAGGAAGATATAAAGATGGCAAACCGACTAAATCGTGTACTCCATGGAAAAAAAGGAGATGTGATGAAGATTACTCTCGAGAGAGAGAGAGTGTTCATTAAATTACCTTTTACTTAAAGCTCCGTCTTCCTACGGAGTGGAGGTTGGCAATCATAATAGCTATTTTTATTTTTGAACTTTCTGCTGTAAACAAATCAATCGATCTACATTAATACCAATCACGTAGATTATTCAACCAAGAATTCTGCCTTCGGCCAACAGATCTTCTTTCTTTAATCTTTCCCTGTATTTTAAGTCTAAAAATTTCTTATTTTGTTCCCCTCATCACGTGGCCTAGGTTTTTCAGTTTTCTTGTTTGTATAGTGGTAATTAGTTTTGTTTCCTTACCAATCATCTCCAGTACTTCTTTATTTGTAATTCTATCAGTCCTCAGTCTATGATATTTTTAATACTTTGCGGTATAGACTTCTAAAGCCTCGATTCTTTATAAACTATTACCGTAATGATAATATTGACTTTATCGAAGAAGTCGAAGAATCACAAGCAGTAATTCAGGAAGGAAAGAGGGCATAATTACCATAACATCTGCAAGGGAAATAAGCGAGTTAATTAGGAAAAAGTCGCAGAGAAAGACCTGGACCAGACTAAATAACAAGCAGGGCTCTAATGAGGGCTTTAATATAAGAATGCTGGTTACCGATCCAACCAGAGGTAACAGCATATTCGATTATATTTGTACATTTAGATCTGGCTGTGTGCAGAGTGATTCCCTATGATTCATCAGATCATGATCCCATTCTATGTGAATTTCTCCTTAAGAATCCACCTTATACAGCCAGATGGGGTAGGATTTTCAGCAAAAGTAATTTTGTCAGTTTTATCAAATTATGTAATCAGAAAGATTGGAATAATATTTTTTGCTCTCCTGATTTGTTTCAGCAATTTCATCTCACTTTCATGAATATTTTTAATTCGGCATTTTAATAAAGAGTTCTTAAATGAAAAGTTACTTGGGTTACTAAAGAAATTAGAATTTCCTGCAAAAATTTAAGATCGTTAAAAAACATAATATGCAATGATAAATTTTTGATATATTTCTATAAATATAGGTCCATATATAGAAAATTTAGAATGGAAAATGCCAATAATAAACAAAAGAAATATTGGATATTGTAATAAACAAAAGAAATGTTATAATATAGTTAATAATCTTTTTCTGGGGAAATAAAGTTCCCCAAACTACTGAAATAAGACGTAAAATTTATTTCAAAGCCGTTTATTAAAAACTTAATTCAGGTCTATGCCTCAACATCATCCAGTGATGAAGATAAATTAGAAGTATTTTAGAAAGATCTTACTGATGCTCTAGATCTTGTCAAAGCAGCAGAAAATACCACAGTCCTCGGAGATTTTAACGCTAAAGTCGGCAAAGGACGCTGTTTGAACATTGTGGGGGATTATGGCCTGGGAAAAAAAACGAACGTGGAGATCGACTTGTCCAGTTCTGTCAAGAACACGATTTCAAATGCAGAATCAGAGGACAAAATTATTAGGAACCAAATCGACTTCATTCTAATAAAAAATCGATTTAGAAACTGCATCAAATCAGATAAAACTTATCAAGGAGCTGACATTGGGTCCGATCACAATTCCATAGTAGCTATAACCCAATTAAAATTAAAAAAGGCGATCAAAAATAAGTCTCGCAAAAATATTGATACAGCCCAATTACAAGTCGGGAAAGTTAAGAAATCAGTTCAATGACAACTGAACGAAAATTTAATTTGGGAAAATATTGGTGAAAACGTCGATGAGGGCTTAAATAAAATCGTAACAACAGTAAAAGAAATCTGTGTGAGAAATTTTTAAGGCAGGTCAAAGCTAAAAAAGCAGGCTTGGATGACAGATGACATACTGGATTTGATGGAACAGTGGCGACTAGCAAAAAAACAACGAAACACTTTACAATAGCATACAAAAAGAAATCGACGTAAAATACGAGAAGCAAAGAATCAACATCTAGCCAAACAGTGTCATGACATTGAAGAACTTGAAAAAAGATTCGACACGTTTAACATGTATAAAAAAGTGAAAGAAGCAGCTGGTATCTTCAATAAGAAACAAACTGCATTGCTACAAGATGAAAATGGTAAAGTTATATTTGAAGTAGAGGACAAACTTAAAGAATGGGAAAATTACGTCACGAACCTATTCGAAGACGATAGGAGTAGTTCACCTCCCGATATTACTAACTGTGACGGACCTCTAATAACACGCTTTGAGGTTATAAAGGCCATACAATTATCAAAAGATGGCAGAGCGACTGGTCCTGATGAAATTCCAACTGAAATATATACGGTAATAAATGATAGCAATGTTTAGAGGCTATAACTTCGTTTTTTAATACCATTTATACCAGCGGACAACTACCTAATGGTTGGTCTGAATCACTGTTTATAGCTCTACCTAAGAAGACAACAGCAAAAACCTGTGCTGATTAGAGAACCATCAGTTTGTTAAACCACTTATTAAAAATTTTTCTGAAGGTAATACATGGTCGTATCTACAATAAATGCGAGGAATACCTGGATGACACTCAGTTTGGTTTCCGTAACGGGCTTGGAACGAGAGAGGCGCTATTTGGAATGAACGTACTTGCTCACAGATGTCGTGATATATCTGTAGACATGTACTGTTGTTTTATTGACTTCCAAAAGGCATTTGATGTTCGAATAATTGCAAATTTATATTGGAATCAAACAACATCAGTGTTAGTAAATGGTGTGTGGAATCACAGGCTCTCAATATTAAAAGAGTAGTACGGCAGGGATGCCTCTTGTCACCCCTGCTTTTTAACATTTACTTCGAAATAATTTTCAGAAAAGCACTTTCTGGAATAAAAAGGAATACTTGTGAACGGCGAAGTCATCAATAATTTGCGATATGCGGACGATACAGTACTCTTAGCTTCTAGTCAAGAAGATCTGCAAACACTACTTGATAGTGTCGTTGAGAGTTGTAGGGAGGCAGGTCTGGATCTTAACATAAGGAAAACCAAAATACTCGTAATAAGTAAACAACAGCAGATAAAACCGTCTATATATGTAAAAAAACGGGTGTGTGCCGGTAGAAGTTATACTTCTATACACGCGTTCGCCGTTACAAATTTATATGGGAGTCAATCTGCACAATCATTACATATTTAATGATATAGATAAGAGAGAGCAGAAAGAGAAAAAGAATTAGGTATATAGGTATATGGTGTATCGTTTGCTGTATATAACCATTTGACCTTTAATAGGACTATAGTAAATGAAGGATTGTATCAATATTTTAATGAAAATATATATTTTTATTTTCATATATGTATAAAAGGAGTTGAATGCAAAAAAAATTTTTACACATACTCTGCAGTGAAATTCATTGTTTATTTTGATGTTAATATAAAAATTACAATACAATACACCGCAACATAATTCAATATAATAATACAATACAAATTAAAATGCAATATTCATAAGTATTTAAAACTGCCAATATACATAACTTACATAACGAAGATAAAAATAAAAAAATGAACAACTCGGATTATGTTGTAAATTTTCATTTTTGCGTATATTACATATATTTAATATCATTAACGTGAGGTTTTTAAATATTTCACAAATAAAAAATGAAATTCATATTAGGATTCGAACTCACGTCCACCAGCGTATGAACCAAACACGTAAAAGATTTGCCAATTAGACATGATACTAACGGATTTCAAAATTGACAGTTGTCTGTCATACGTCAAATCGATCTAAATCGCCTTGAAGCTTTCGAAATGTGGTGCTATAGAAGAATTTTAAAAGGGTGGAGAAGATTTGAAACTCCCAATACTAGAACATCTCAGAAAGATTACTGAGATCATAAAAAGCATCAAGCAGAGAAAGTTGGAGTATTTTGGACATGTAATGAGAGGTCCCAAATATAGGTTGCTACAAAATATCATGCAAGGAAAAATAGCAGGCAAACGCAGTCCAGGACGAAGAAGAACCTCATGGTTGAAGAACTTGCGAGATTGGTATAGTGTTGATACAAGCATGCTATTTAGGGTGGCAGTGAATAAAATTAAGATAGCTATGATGGTCACCAATGTTCTGAAAGGACATGGTACATGAAGAAGAAGAAAATACTGATAAATTCTTAGACCCTAATGAGCTGAATAAATATTACTGCTCGGTAGGTCCAGAACACACTAGAAAAATTAATTCTTCTTCTGGTCCATTGCATTTTTTAAATCGAGTAAACATTACAAATATTTTTTGTTTTCTTCCCACTAACTTGGTTGAAACAAAAAATATTATACAAGGTATTAAAAAGCCTATGGCTGGAAGCTGGGATGATATCCCATCTAAAGGTTTATCCTTTCTTCCTGATAATGTTCTGAGAATAGCGGAGGCAATTAACACATATTTTTCAACGGGTCACTTTAGCGATTGTGTAAAAGGTGCTAAGGTTATTCCTCTATATAAAGGTGATGACCACGATTTCCCTGCTGATTATCATCCTACCTCTTTGTTACCGTTGCTTCCAAAGATTGTAGAAAAATCGGTAAAAATCCGAATGATGACTTTCTTACAAAAACACAATTTACTTTCTTCCTTCCAATTCGGTTTCCACTCATTAAAAAGTACGTATGATGCCATCTTCAAATTCATGGAAAAACTATACTTAGACTTAAATAACGATTA